>CM061540.1:287182778-288432778 GCA_030864215.1 Capsicum pubescens
ATGCAATTGCTTATAGAGGATTGTAGTCGATGGTAAATCCAAGCGTCTCTCGACCTAAACAAGGACTATTTCACTTTAACTCTCTCGAGCTTAAAGCGTGTCTAACGGTACGAATTCTCCAAGAGGTTAGTCCAGTTACGACACTAGTTTTTTAATAGGAAAGGGTGTCCTACTACCTTGACATTATCTCTTTTCCAGACAAATAACTTTTCTCTCGAACAAGTTAAATGTTAGACTGGCATATTCTTGCGTTTGCAACCGCAAAGAATGTGGGTTAAGATGAAGAGAATAATGATATAAGCAATATACGTGCCTCGAACTCACAAACTCACAGCAATAGATAGTAACTCATTCGGCTTCCATAACCCCAACAGAGAAGTTTAGTTACCCATGAATGCGAAGGAAATCACGATTGACATTGTTATTATATCACGATATTGAGTAATGACGTGTAGATCAAGTGATAGGCGTGAGGCGTGATTCCTTAGCAAGTAACGATTCTCTTGTTGTGGAGTTTAAGAATAGAAGAGTAGATTAGAAGTGTTTGTAGTGGAAGATGAGAGGGATGGAAGAAAATTAATTGTTGAATGATGAATGTAAGATTCGAAGTTATAAGAAGATGCTCTAAAATCTCTAGCATGATAGGGTATTTATAATACCCATATCCTACTCCTACTAAGCTAATGAAATAAATAATCAAATCCTACTAGACTAATGAAATCCTTAACCCAAATGTACTAGGTTAAGGTAACATTATCATAATCCACATAAAATAATGAAATACATAACCTAATTGTACTAGGTTAATGTATCATTGTCAAAATCCAGCTTTGTGTCTGTAAGTCCCCAAAGTCTTCAGAATTGTTGTTTTAGCCCGGGACAGATTTTCCATGCAGCAGTTTTGGTCCTTTAGGCGTCCAAACTCCCTTTCCTTCCTTCGTGAGATTTCTTTAGCGTCAAGTAAGCCATAAAATGCTGAATTATGCATCATTTATACCTAAAACTTTACTAATCATGTTCGTTAGCTCATTTACAGGAAAAAGGAATAAAAGTGCATGAAATATATAATTTGTTCTCAAAACTAGGCTAAAATATATTGATATAGGCGCGTAAATTCGCCTATCATCACTAATATAGACTTTTTTACACACTCTTTTTTTTTTTGATGAAGAACTAACTTACAAACTTTGAAAACTAAGAACTTTATGAAAAACTAAGAACTAAGAACTTTGTCACTCTTGATTTTTTCTCTCTAGCTACTTATGTTTAAGTCTTCCAAAGGGGAGTATTTATAGGCATTTGTGGACTTCAAATATACTTTATGGATTTCAAATCCTTTAATAATAATAAGACTTTAGCAAGACTTTTGGCAACTTGGGTGGGGCTCACGATCACATGGCTATGTCTTTACTTTATTTGTCTATTTATTTATCTGCTACATCATTGCATATGTCTGTAATTTTATCTTTCGTGGATATCGTCATTGCTTATGTATCCAGATTGTGTAATGCTTCTGAATCAAACTCCATTCCTAAATCTTCATCGGCATTTGGGTCTTGTGCAAATTGGTCCATAGTTGAGTTGTAGTCTCGTTCATACTCGTCACTGTCTCCGTCTGATAGTCCCAGTCTTGTTCCTATTCTGGGTGATCTTATCTCTTCTCTTGGAATTAAGGAAATTCTAGGTCTTGACTCTGAAGGTTCTGGATTCATTGTTATTTCTTTGGGCAGTTGTTCTGCCAATAATTTTTTTATAGAGTCTACTACCATTTTTTCTATATTTCTTTTTTCTTTTTTTCTCAATTCTCAAGAAGAAACCTTTCTTAGTCTGAGAAGGACTTCTTTCTTCTGTGGTCTGAGTACCCGTGTTCTTGAAATTGGCTGGGAGAATTCTCCCTACACTTTTTGACAAAGTGTCAGCCGTCAACGGATTTGATAAGTCTTTATCATCCACCGTTTGAGATGGACTAGCTGTATCATTACCCGATACAGTAGGTCTTTCTACATTTGTTGGGGAATGCACACCCATTAACGGATTTGATAAGTCATTACCAGCTACCGTTTGAGCTGGACTAGCTGTATCTTTACTCGATAACGTGGGTTTCCCATTTTTGAAGAAGATGGAGAATTCTTTAGAATTTTTTGAGTCTCATAAATTAGTTGAGTCTGTTGTGAAAGTTCAAAATGAAATTTTTTCATACGGTCTTGTAAAATACTTATATGTTCTAATATTTGTCCTTTTTCATTTACAAGGTTTTCATTATCTTGTCTTAAAACCTCATTGCCGTGATTTAGTATTTTAAAAGCTTCAGTCATAGAGGAACAATGATCACAAAATATAACTTTATCCTTGTCTTTTTTAATATTAAATTTAAGAATTTTTTGCGTTTCTGGTCTTAAAGCTGGGGTAATAAAATAATTTAACCCTAAATTTATACAGACATAATCTAAAACCTCTGTTAAATCATCAAAGCCTTTATAGATAGGGGTTGTATAGTCTTTTACAGAATCCATTACCTCTATCCATGTCTGAAATACTCCTTGTGTCTTTCCCCTAAGAACAACATAAAATTTAAATTTGTTAGTGCTATTTTTCTCAGTAAAATAATAACTTAAAGCATTCAGGACTAAAATAAAATATCTAATGTCTTTTGGTGTCTTGTTGCAGGAGATACATAAGTTGTCGATTAGGCAAATCTGTCGTTTGTTTATCCTTACATCTGGTTTCAATTTGAAAGTCAGATTGGATGGCTCATAACTGGCTATATTATGAGGCCCGAAGATCAGTCTTTCTAATTTCGGATGTTCCACCATTGTTAGTGGCCTGTAACGAGTGTTGCTTAGTAATTTATTTAAGTAGTTTTGAGAGGATGAGACCTCCGCCTTTTCTTTATTTTTGCCTGTATACATACTGAAACAAAAATTGTTAGTTGTCTTCTTTTATCAGTCTACTTAGTTGATCTGCTAGGTTATTATCTTTACCTTTAATATGTACTAGAACAATATTATAAATTGAAGTGGCATCTAGGAAATTTAGCCACCTCTTTTACTACTATTCTTCTCTTTTATTTTCTGATAGAATTTTACTATGGCCTCATAGTCTGTTCTTACTAGTATTTCTGGTTTATTTAATATATAAAGTTTAAAACTATTCAAATCATAAATTACTGCTAGTGTCTCCGCATCTATGCTATTTAATTTACCCTTTTCTTTATATTTTCCACTTGAATAAGCACATATTTTCTCATCCTTTTTGTCAATATATTTGTTAGGCTTCGCTTTTAATACTGCTCCGCATCCTTGAAGGCTTCCGTCTGTCTCAACTATTAAATAATCCGTTTCTAATGGTAACGTTAAGTCTGGGATGTCTTGTATCATGCTTTTAAGTTGTTGGACAAATTTTATATCTTCAGTATTAAAGGTTTTTTGGCCTGTTGATCCTATTTTGAAATATAATGGTCCTGCTACTTTACCTAAGTCTTTAATAAAAGCTCTAGCATAATTTAAAAGTCCAAAAAAAATTTGTAAATCTTTGTCTTATCTAATCTCTCTGGCATTTTTAAGACTCTTTTTAGCTATGTGTGGTTGTAATTTTACTCTACCATCTCCAATAACTACTCCTAAAAAATCAATACTATTTTTATATAATTCCATTTTCTTTCTACTTATTATTATTCCATTAACTACAAATAATTTAAAAACTTGTTGTAAATGTTCTAACTGTTCTCTCATATTATTACTAAAAACTAGAATATCATCTACATAAACTAATACAAATTTTTTATAGTCTCCAAAAATACTATTCATTTTTCTTTAAAAAATTGGAGGAACCGTCTTTAATCCGAAAGGCATGACCAGCCATTCAAAATGTCCCTCTGGACATGTGAAAGTTATTCATTCTATACTATCTTCATGCATTTTAATCTATCAATATCCAGATTTACAATCAAATTTACTAAATATTTTTCTTTCTTGTATTCTATTTATTAATTCTGTTTTGTCTGGTAACTTATACCCATCCATTACAGTATTATCATTTAGTCTTTTGTAATTTATTACCATTCTATCTTTTCCTCTTATTATTTCACTATGGTTTCTTACTATGAAGGCTGTTGACCTATGTCTTGATGTAGATCTTCTAATTATTCCTAATTGTAATAGCTCTTTTATTTGTATTTCAAAGTCTTTAAGGTCTTCATTTGTAGATTCTATAGATGTTGTTTTTATAGTATATTCTGGAATAATTATTTCTAATTTGCAAGTAATTTGATTGGAGTCCCAATGCTGCAGGGGTTTTTCTCTGATTATCTCTAGCTTCTAGGATTTGTATTATTTTTTCTAAGTCTTTTTGATCTTTTATTACTCCTATCTGTTGTATACCCTTCCTAAAATTGTATAATTTTGTATCCATTTCTATTAAAGTATAGTCTTTTTCTATTTTTTCTACTACTAATAAATCTTGTAATTCTTCATACATTGTTATCTTATCATTACAAGTACAATTTTCTCCTTTATCACATTCTAGGATTTTTTTCAATTTTATTTGATCATTTGAGCTTTCGATTATTTCTTCTGTCTTATCTTTAAGGAAACGATATTTAGTTAGCAGGGGTTGTGTCTGCACTGGTGAGTGAGTGATATTACTTGCGATTATTACTCAATTTTTCGTAACAAGACATTCTCCATTATTTTGCATCATAAAATCTAATCCTAAGACAAAGTCTACTTTTATGTTTAAATCTTTAACTGGTATTTCACTGAGTGTATATGATGGTTGGTAGAATTTTTCACAAGTATTAATAAAACTTACCTTTGCTCTTGGTATATAGTCTGTATAGGTAGTATAGGTTCCATCCATTTGCATGGATAGTTGAGGTTTTGATAAATTTTTAATTAATTTTGATGGTAAAATTCTACTATTTAAGATGCTTTTTGTACATCCTGAATCAACTATAGCTAATGTCAGGAACTCATAGTCTTGAATTTTTATTCTTGCTAAAACTTTGACTGTACTTATCTTCTTTTCTTCATTACATACCATTCCTTCAAATGGTGAATTCATTGATTTTTTCTGTTTAACTTTATTATTTTCAACAAATATATTTAATAATTCTACCTCTACTAAATCTTCTTCTCTAATTATCTCTTTGTTGTACACTCTTATCTCTAATTTTCTTGGTCTTTCTTCTAATTCTAACATTCTGTCTTCTGTTGTTATAGTTATTGGTTCTTTGTTGTAAAATTTATTTAAATTACGGGTTAGTTTTGGAGTTTTTAAGATTTTTGATGCCTTCTCTATACATTTTATGCATCCTTCCTTGTAACATTTCCTACATTTTGCCCTTTTATTTTTACTTGGAAATCACTTACAAAAACAACACTGATTACTGTCTAATCCTTTTCCTTCCTCAAATTCATGTTCATATTCTTTTATCAAATTTACTAAATCACAATAGTCTGAGTTTGTCTTTTCTAATCCTATTTCATTTATAAATTCCTCTTCTCCAGAATCTGAAGAATCAGATTTATTTATTTCTTCTTCAAAGACTTCCATACTTCTAATAGAGTATATACTTTCATTATCTGACATATATTCGTCTACATTTATTAATTTTTTATTTACATCTTCTATTAATTGTGCATTCCTAGATCTATTATTGATTCTTTTTGGACAAGTATTTGCTAAGTGCTCTATGCTACAGCAGGTAAAACATTCTAATTTATTTTTGTAGGTTCTACTGGTATTATATTTTCTTACATGTTTATTCTTATCTAGGCATGACTTCTTTGCAGTTGATTTTCTTATATAATATTTCTTCTTAGGGCGATAGTCTTTTTTATATGCCTTTCTATATTTCTTCTTTTTATAATCTTGGTCATAATGTTGTGTAGTATATATGTTTTTACAAAAATATGTATCACTTCTTTTTAATTATTTTTGTATCTGTATATTTGTACATTTTTCTTGTAATACATCCATTACATGTTGTATTCTTTGTCCTATTGACCAGGGGTTGTTTGAGTTTTGTATTACTCCTTTTCTCTTGGACCATTTTTCTTCTATCTCTCTTTCTAGAGCCCCTGGTAATTCATTAAATAATCTAGCTCCTAGGGTCTGATCAAATGAGTTCCCACTAATTGTGCAATAATAAAAGTAATCATTTAGAAATTCTTTAATCCTTGATCAATTATTAATACTTAGTTATTCTAAATTTATTAGGGCTTTTTGCTACAATACCACTAATCCACTATTGGGATCTTCTCCTGTTAGTAGAGTATGTACTTTGTTTATAAAATTGTATAGATTTGAGCCTAGTTCTACGAATTCTTGAAAGTCTTGTGGGAATATTGTCTTATAAGCTTCCCAAAGTGCTTTAGTACTTTCTCCTAGAAATGTTTCTAAATATCTAGACATAATTTCTGCATCTGGTTCTTGATTACCCTGTATATGTTGTATGTAGTCTGCTACAACTATATTTTTCCATATGTCTATTACATTATTCCATGCCTGAGGGTCATGAGTTGGTAAATTTAAAATTTTTCCTTTATTACCACCTTCTTGTAATCTAATGGGTTCTTCTATTGTCATTTTTCTCCCTCTAGATTTTATGTCTTGTTCTGCTTGAATGTCTGGGTTTGTTCTGAATACTCTATATCTTAGTAAATTTTCTGTTCTTACTGGTACTCTTTGCATACCGGTTGTTCTCTGAAAAGGGCTTGCAGTTCTTGCTGCACTTTTCATAAATTCTTTTATACTTTCGTCTATACTATAAATCGATTCTGAGTCTTCACCTTTTTGTTTTTTTTTACGTGTATAACCATAATTATCTGTTCTTAATTCACATTTTATAAAATGTTCTTTCATTTCTTCAAGTTTTAAGTTCTCTAATTTACAACCTGTGCATTTAAATACGCTATTGCTATTTATTTCGTATAGGACTTCTGCTTTCATTATGGCCTTATTTACTTCAAAATCATCTTCTTCTGTTATTTCTATATTCATAAAATTAGTGTTCTCACTTTCTTCAATTTCTTCCTCAGTTTCTCTTTCATTTGTATATGTATAATTTGTAAATTTACTGAGGTGTCTCCTTTTTTATTAATATACATTAAATGATCTGTGGGTTTTAATAGTTCTTTACTAAAATTTTTTAAATTCCATTCTAATCTTGCATATTCTTCTGGATTTATTTTTAAAGGCTTCATTAATTTAATTCCTTTATTTCTCATTATACTTACTACACCATCTATCTTTAGATTAAATTTTGTACTACTATTAGTGGCAAATTTTTCTATAAATCCTACACATATTAGTAAATTATTTTCATTATTCATTTCCTCGTATCCTTTAGTCTGAATACCTATCTTTATATATTTTTCAAATTCTAAAGAATTTATCATATAATCTGGACTACAATAAAAAAGTGCTCCATTTGTCGGCATGTCTACTTCTGTTATTCCTATTATGGATCTTTTCAAGTCTGACCATCTATTATCATATATTGTAACTAATACTGTAGTTCCTAGATTTTTTCTAGTTAGGCATTTTAATCCTACTACTATGAGTCCCATATGCATGAGGTTCATGTTTGATTTTTCAATTTGTCTTAAAGATTCTAGACTTATTAAATTTACACTAGCACTATCATTTCCAATTACGCATAATTGCTCTTCCCTATAATGTTTATATAATTGTACCATTGAAAACATTCCTTCATTGTATAAAGTCATACCACTTAATAATTTTAATTTATTTTGTTGGAAAAGTTGTATATCTTTATCTACATCTACTATTTCTTCTAGCTGTTGTCTTGAATTCATTTTGGGTCTATTTATGATTCTTGATAACATGTTTGTTGTTAATCCTTTTTAGGTAAAACTTGGTCTTGATCTGCTTGGGGATGCTGAAAAAAGGTCCATAGTTTTGGTTTAATTATTTTAGCTTCTTTTAATTCTTTTTGAGGGATTATTTCTATCCTTTTTAATTGCTCTATTAGTTTGTCTATAGTTTTATCTTGACTGTCTCTTTGTTTTTCTTATTTTATGTTTTTATTAAGTTCTAATAGTAATAAAATTATAATATTATTTTGTTTTATGATTAAAGAGTCTGTTTTTCCTTGGGGTTGATGATCAGATAATCCTTCGGGATTTGGTTGAATTTGTGCAGCCTTTTGTAATATTGCTAAATAAAGTTTATCTTGTAGTATATCATTCATGAGAGTATTATATGTCTTATTTGGTTAATTTCTTTTCGTACTTCTTGTAATACTAGCTTTTAATATCTCTAGAGTTTTTAATATTTTTGTATTTTCTTTTTGAACTTTTTCTCCTAGGTTTATTATAAAGTCTGTAATAGTATTTAGTTGTGGATTATCTTCATGTAATATATGTTCTCCGTTGTTAAAATTATACTTAATAAAAGAACTGTCTTTAAACGTCTGTATTTCTTTTCAGCTTGGATTGTTAGATCTAAATATTCTAGTTTCTTTAAATTATCAATTTTTACACTACTATTTTTTATCCTAAAGGTATTTTGCTAATACAGTGGTTTCCAATGGTCTTTATTCTATAATTTCTGTAGTCTATACAGTATCTAATACTTTCTAATTTATACTTAAACAAATTTATACGGTCTACACAATTTACTAATGTTATAAGGTTTGAGATTATAATGGCTTCTGATAATTCTATAACTTCTAATATTTTTATTTGATTTATTAATATTTGTTCTTTTTCCAAAATTTCGTTTCTTAGTCTTATTTCTTTATATAATCGATTATATTCTCCTTGTATTTATCTCGCAAAATGATGTGTTTTCATATATTTTTACTTAATTTTATCCTAAAGGAATATCTACTAGGTCACACCGTTTCTTTAGATAACTTATCCTTCTATTGTAATATGTTATGTCGATTCTAAGTCCATGTAAATTCCATGTTATTTCACTTAAATATTCTTTGGAAAATTCTGATTGTGATGTTTCTAGAATCGCTAATAAGTCTAGATAGTTACTCAAAACTAATTCTTCTGCTACTTTGTCTGTCCTCTTTTCTATTTCTTTGTTTAAAAGCCAATATCTGAATCGTATATCGTTAGCAAAAGGATGTCTTTTCATTTATTATTATTTCTAGACCTAAGATGCTTTATCAATTCGTACTCTAAATCGGATATTATGGTGATTAGATTATCTAGTCTTCTCGAATCTTCCTTTGTATTATTTAGTCTTTTATATTCTAAGTATAAACTATACAAATTATTCTGAATTTCTTCTAATGATTTTATATTTCTATGAGGTGTGTTCATTAAGCTAAATAAAAAGGATACATGTCTCTTAAAATCTTATCTACCCATAGTTCTTGGTTAATATATATATATACACACTAGCCTCTCGACACGTGCGTTGCACGTGTATGTTTAGTCATGTACATAAGTTGTAAATAACATTAATATTATTCAAATAAGTTTTAAAAATATATATATAAAAGTACACTTTTCAATAAATTCTTGAAAAGACATGTTTGGTAATAGATGGATCTATTTTTGTTTTTAAATATATGACATAATTGTCAAATCTCAATTATTAAATATGATGAAACTGCATTTTCTTTCAAAACATACTTGTTCAAGAAAATATTAGTATAACTATATTTATTGTTGATATTTGTAAACTCATAAGCATATACATAAATGATATAATAATGGTACATACATGTGAATAGAGAGAAAGGAAAGAATAAGAGAAAACATAATTAATATAATGGATTGACAATATTCTTGTGTGGTGGAAACTATTAGGTGCTAAAGTGTTTAGGTATTTTTCTTCGTAATAATTATTGGTATTATATTCAGCAAAATTTAATCATTGTTGTGTTTGACAATTTTAATTGGAAGAAGTATCATGTTGTCTTTTATTGATTTTTTTTTTTCGTTACCAACACAAAGAAGTCTCTGAAATATAAGTCTGCTTTACTCTTAGATTTTTTCTTTTTAATGTTGACATACACTATATGATCATGATTTTGAATAAAATTTTTTATTGACATACACTATATGATCTCAAAAGCTCATGTCAATCACTACAATTGTGAGTTGAGCAAGGGCTAGTTTCTTTGGTAGTTTAATGTATAGATGATGAAATTCTATTGATACATAGCTAATTTCAATAGACTTTTTATAAGGTCTCATTGGCATGCATCCAATAGAAATTTCGTTAAAAATTGAGAATCCATTCGAACATTTAATTTTAAAAAAACCCATTAAAATAGACAGTCTGGTGCATTAAAACTTCCACTATGCATAGGGTTCAGCGAAGGGCCGGACAAATAGGATCTATTGTATGCAGTCTCACAAATGTAACCTGTATGCAACCCCACCTTATATTTGAACTGTGACCTCCTTATGATAACAACTTTAACCATTACTTCCTGTCTTCATTTGAACATCTGATTACATGGGTCATTGTAAAACATTTTTATGAGAGAACAAAAAGAGAGGGCACCTGATACACATAAAAAAAAAAACAGAGAATATTAATTCGGAGGAACTAAACATTCTCTAAAGAGGAGACATAAAGCATAACTTACAAAAGAAATTTATTTTGCATATCTCTGTAACAACTTTTTGCATCTGAATTATGTTATTAACCAGCAACGGATTATGTCTAGATGTAGCATGTTTTATCAAGAAATAAGATACCTTAGTTCATTGCCTCACTATAAAAATTTCCAAAGATCGTCTCCAAGTGTTTCACCAACTCGATAATATCTTTAATGCTGGCCCTAGGATTCAAGTTAGTGATTGTTTTAATTTGCTTCGCAACATATCTGCTAAAATTAGTGAATCGAGTTCAATGGGTCAGTGTTGTATGTCATTCTGCCTCAACCATCTGGCGACATACTTGACCTATAGAGTTTCAACCATGTTATTATCATTGTTGAATAGAACTGGCAAAGGCAATTTTTTTTTTTTTTTGAATTCTTCTCTAGCTATTCCACCATTCCTTCTTTTGCCATCATTACCAACGCAGCGTCCATCTGTGTTAAATTTAATTTTTAAGTCTCTCCACTGTAGCATAATGTATTGCTAGTGTTGATCAGACCACAATTGGGAAAGCTTTATTAAGAGCCCTTTTGATCTTACATAAAACTTGACGTTGGATATTTCTGTTGTATAATCTGGTCTGTCCTCCCTATATATGTTGGCACATTTTTCTTTTCACAGTTCCCATCATAAGATGATAGGGGTTATATGAATCAAAAACCGACGGACAACAATTTTGGATATTTAGTCTGCCACAAATCAAATAGAAAAAGTTGCGACTGATCTAGGAAACTTATTCCCAAAGGCTGACCAAAGAATTTTCACATTTCTTAAGAAGTTTTTCCGCCAAAAAAAATGTCGAACAGTCTCTGGCTAAAGTTGTAAGTAGCAAACGTAATTAATTGGTTTATCAACAACCCTACAAACATAGGGTTAGCAAAAGGCAATTTGTCTATGAATTCTCTAAGATGAAAAAGAAATTTTCGAGGAATATTTTGTGCTATAATGCATATGAATATATAATTCATAATTTATATATAGACATGACTGTTTTGTTCTTGCGCTCTATCTTGTATTTACAATTTGTAAGTATCAAGATTCACCATTAAATTCATAGAAAGTGTTCCTCCCTCTTATACTTGCATATGCAGCATCACTATATAGTGTTCGCAATTGGTCCACAACCCAGTATAAGCTATGAGATAGTTGCGAAAAAGTTCAAACTTCTTGTTCAAGAAAATCAGGACATATAATCAAACATGGAACTTCAAATAAATAATGGTTGATTTAAAACTCGTAGGGATTGTTTGGTTGGGAACAAGTTATCCACGCATAATTCATCGCAAAATTAGTTATCCCACCATAAATATGTGATAACTTATCCATGACCATGGAATAAATGATCGTATGAATAATCTCGGTACTAACCAATACTTCCTACCAAATACAAAATAAATTAATCTTGCATTTTCTGACAATTATACCTTCTACCTCACAAATGACCCCTTAGTATCTCAAGCTTTTGAGATATTAAAAGAAAATCTGCACATTGGCTAGTTCTCTTTCCAATGCCTGGGCACATAATAACTTTTATGAATCCTCAAGGAGTTCTATCCTTCACTGTGAAGAAAGGTATCATCCTTCAACACCTCGTTCAACAACATAAGTGATAACGTATCAATCTCTTCTAACACACGTGAAATTAGAAATTAAAAAGAATCAAAATGCACAACAATGCACATCTTTATTGGGAAATTAAATATCAGAATAACACTTCATAATGAGTTTAGTATCTGGCCACAAACTCTTCTTTTCTCATAATTTGTAAAGCATTTCAAATATGAGCGTAAGTTTAACACACGTGACAAATTAAGCCTTAGACCTAACGCATGCCCCAAAAGTTAGCCAAAAGAAGATAATTGTCCGAGCCTTATAAGGAGTCCAGGATTTCCTTCCTAGTAAAGAAGATAATTGTCCGAGCCTTATAAGGAGTCAAGGATTCCCTTCCTAGTCCGATAAGGGATGTTCTCATCAACACCTAATAAATTTGAAAATGATCTCACATTATTTTCAAGGATAAACAATCAAAGCGTTAGTAGATTAAAAAAACCTAGAAGTCTATTTTTGGCTCTTTCTAGTTTAGTCATCACTGTGACTGTTCTTCTTCCAGTACGACAAGACATGAAATCGTTTGCAACAGCTGTTTGAAAATTGCTTTCAAAATTTTAAGAACACATTGGCTTCACAACAGTTGATTCATAATGGTAGCAGGCACATTAAAAAACAAGGACATTTTATTTTCAAATAGTAAAATTCATGTCAGCCTCTTAGTATTCTTCCGACCATATTTGCAACACCCACAATGCAGGTAGAGGTGCTAATCAGTAGCCACATCTTCCAATTATTTATTAGAAAAGAGCAATGTGATTGAAATTAAGTGATTGACTGGGGAATTCATTACCTTGTTACAGCGACACCCAAATGCACTTTTCCATAGTATTGTCAAATCCCTACTGTTAGCAACACAAAGGAATGATCCTTCCTTAATCTCATCAACAAAAGTGAAGGTTTGTTCTCTTTGGAGAAAAGATATACTCAGCAAGAAACCAAGCTTAGCAGCACATGCATGGAACAAAGTAAGTGCCTTAAAAGCTATAATCTGGTCAAACACGGGACTAAGATTAAGTTTCCCACGAGAACTGATGGCGTTTCTTCTTGAAAAATAGATTGATTCATCTTGGTAATTGCGTTGCTATTCTCTAATATTTTCTTTTTTCACGTAGTAGGACTAATCGAAGGGGTTCAGTCTCTACTATTGATACATAAATTTTTTTTTTACCATGTAAAAATAGTATAATTTTCCGACGAAGGGGGTTCGGATGAACCCCTGGAATGCATGTACATCCGCCACTGCGTGTGTTTTTGAAGTAGGCTTTAGCTATTAGATTAGTCGTGACTATTGTAAAAGAAATAAATGCGCCTTTTTCTTTTAAGTGGGTTAACTTATTTAGAGGGGTATTTATGTAAATTCACTTTATTTTTTTGAGTTGGTGCTTTTAAGGTAGTGTATATGTATATATATATGAATGTGTGTATATATATATATACATCTACATATAATATATATATATATATATATGCAAGTGTCAAATATTTCTTCTTTCTTTTTCACTCATTATTGTTATATCCCTATTATTTTGATTTTTTTGAATCTGATACGAGATCTATACACACAATGTATATATGTAAATCATGTTTTATATTTTTGGCTTAAGTCATCGACAACCACTTAAAGTTGTCCCAAAAATTCACTTGGACCCCCCAACTAAGGCTTGTACTTATCAGGCCCCTAACCCACCTGAAATTTGATCCATTTAGGCTTTTTTTGGACAATCAACAAAAGGTATAAAGTGTGTGTCGCATGATGTGACAAAAATGACCAATAAGAAAAAACACGTGGCATTGAGATCCAATAATTATTAAAAAATAATTATAAAAAAAAAAAAAAAAAACAGGCCACTCCCCATCTACTTCTCCAGCCATCCTTAGCTTATTCCTTATTCGACACCCTTTTTTAACAACCATCCTTTCCTTCCGTCATGTTCGACACCCTCTTTTTCACAGTCATCCTTTCCTTCTTGATTCCCTTTGTTAACAAAGCTATCATCTTTGCATCCCTTTTTTTAAGTTGCCATGACAACTTAAACAACCATCCTTTCCTTCCTTCTTTAAGTTGTCATGTCCAACACCCTTTCTTAACTTTACGGAACAATCTTAAATTTCAAACTGACCCAGAAAGTAATTGAGTAGATCAAACAAATTTAAATTTTCAATTAAAAAATTGATTTTTGAAAATGCAAACAATTGTAAGATTTTCTTCTATGAAAGTTCGATATAAAATTGAGTCACTATTACCCTGTTACGATATCGTTGTTACATCGGTGAACTTCCGTTCTCAAATTAGTTGAATCTGAAATCATTTTTTTGAATGGTTGAGTTTTGTTGTTGGGGGACGGGGTCGACGGGATGAAGGAGTAGGGGACGGGTTTTGGGTGTGGGGGTGGGGTGGGGGGTCGCTTTTTTGTTTTTTTTTTTAAATTAAAAAATTATTATTTATTAAAAATTAAATTAATAAAATAATTAAAGTGCAATTTTTATAATAAAAATAAAAGCAAAATATTAATTTATATTAAAAAACGCGTACTTTCCTTGTCAAATCAGCATTTTGTGTCTGATAGGTATCAATTTTAAGTAGTTGAGGTGTCTGATAGGTACAGACCTTAGTTAGGGGGTCCAAGTGAATTTTTGAGACAACTTTAAGTGATTGTCGATGACTTAAACCTATATTTTTTCGAATGGTTCCTATTCCATCATCATTTTTTTCATCGTGAAAATAAAGTGTCTCCATCTTTGTAGGACCTTTGGGTTGTAGGTGACAAAAGAGTTTTAAAATGAGGTGCAGGTGACACAAGTCTTAATTATTAGGTGGAGGTGACAATTACTTTATTATGGATTAAGAAAGTTAGAGAAGTTTGAAAATAACCCACAAGTTTTTAAATTTACACTTTGATCCAAATGTTAGTTAATATTAGTGAAAATGGAGGAAAAAAAGGCGCATTTCTCTCTCTTCTCATCCGTTGTTGTTTTCTCTCTCTTCACGATTATTGTTGTTCATTATTGCTGCTACTGCTTTATTCATCATCTTCTGCTTCATTATCATCATCTTCTACTTCATTATCATCTTCATCTTCTTCTTGTCGACCATTGTTGTTGTTTTTACCGCTACTGTTGCTATTTTACCAACTTTTTAGGTCAAATTTTATTTCGAACATCACCATTTTTCACTTTGACATTACTTCATAGTAGACCTTGGTAAGTCAAATTATGATTTTTAGTCGAATTTGTCATCTAGGTTACAAAGTTATTGTTATTTTTTCCAACAATGGATAGAATCCGATCATGAATCCAACATAAGTGCCCACAATTTAAACAAATCACTTATCTGGTGCATCAGGTGAGTAATCTGGTGCAACAAAAGATATATCTGTTGCAACAGACTAGTTATCTGTTGCATCGGACTGATTATCTGTTCCATCAGACTGATTATCTGTTGCATCAGACTGATTATCTATTGCATCAAACTGATTAATCTATTTGAAACAACACAAATCAACCCCTACCACAAACCGAACAAATAACCAATATGTTTTGCTATTGTTACTGGATTCAAAATTATTTCTTACGTCCAATCGTTAACATGTTTGTTGAGAATATAATAGACAAAATGAAAATTAAATACTCCCTCCGTCTCAAATTATCCGTCCCAAATTTTCTAATTTGATTTCTCATTTTACTTGTCTTTTTTTATTAATCAAGAAGAGATAAAAAATATTTCATGTTTTACCCTTTGCATTAATCACTTTTTCTTCAAATTAAAATGTAAACATCATTTAATAGGGGTATTATGGTAAGCTAGACATGTTATTAATTATTTTTCTTAATCAATGTGCCATAAATTTGGGACGAGTAGGGTAATTTGAGACGGAGGGAGTTATCTGTTGAAACATATTAGTTATCTATTGCAACATATGAGTAATCTATTTAGAACAACATAAATCAGTCCCTGCCACAAACCCAACAGATAAATCTTAAATCTTGCTATTGTTACTGGATTCAAAATTACTCCTTAAGTCCAATCGCCGACATGTTCGTTGAGAAGATAATAGACAGAATGAAAATTAAATATGAATTAAAACGGTCAAAGTTGATCAAACATAATTTTTTAATTAAACTAAAACAAATAGAAATACATATACAGACTTAGAAAGAAAGAAGAAACAAAATAATCTAATTATTATTAATAGATTCTTCATTATTATTATTATTATAGCCAGTCGTATCTTCGACAGGCAGCAGCAACGCCCTTCTTATCCTGTGGATCTCCCGCAACATCTTTCCTCTGACAGCGACCAACTCCTACTGTATATCATGTACCTACCTCTGCAGTTCCCGTACGTCATCTCGTAAAATAGCGACATCCCACACTAGATCGCCCATATCTAGAACACACATAAATTGATATAAAACGCAAAAACAAAAGTACAAAAAAGAATCCGAAAGTAATACAACGTATATTTACACAAAAAATAAGAAAAAAACTTACCAGAGACAGGGAAAAGCAATCAAGTTCTTAAAGAGAAAGTAGTTGAAGGTGTAATATGAAAGACAAGAGCAAGAAATAAATAGATATGTGTAGTAGAATGAACGAGTAAGGAGGGACCTATTTATAGAGGATTGAATTTGAATGAGTTAGGCAAAAAGGTGCGACTGTTCACCTCCATTTATTAATACTGGTGACTTTTTTTATTACTGTGGAAAGTTGTGACTTGATAAAATTCTTTTCAGTAACCATTTTTTTGAGTTGTGGCAACAAATTTTATATTTGTTGCATCAGATAACCCATATGTGACAACTGATATAAAATTTATTTCAACAAATCTACGATCTATTGCAACAAATAATATATTTGTTGCAACATATATCTTTTTAATAATCATCATATATTTATCTTTAATCCAAATTTGGTGATTTTTTTATTATATAAATTAAAAAATAGATTCAAAAACAAAAAGACGCGACTGTTGACCTCCATTTATTAATACTGGTGACTTTTTCATTACTTTGGAAAGTTCTGACTTGATAAGTTCTTTTCAGTGATCATTTTTTTGAGTTGTGAAAACAGATTATATATCTGTTGCATCAGATAACCTATCTGTAACAATAGATATACCATTTGTTGCAACAAATCTACGATCTGTTGCAACAGATAATATATCTGTTGCATCATATATCTTTTTAATAATCACCATATCTTTATCTTTAATCCTAATTTGATGACTTTTTTATTATTATATAAATTAAAAAAATAGATTCAAAAATAAAAAGGCGTGACTGTTCACCTCCATTTATTAATACTGGTGACTTTTTGATTACTGTGGAAAGTTGTGACTTGATGAGTTCTTTTCAGTAACTATTTTTTTGAGTTGCAACAGATATACCATTTGTTGCAACAAATCTACAATCTATTGCATCAAATAATATTTCTTGCTGCACATATAAGCTATTTTTTTAATAATCAAAATATCTTTAATCCAAATTTGGTGACTTTTATTATATAAATTAAAAAAAATATATTTAAAAATAAATATGTCGAAGAGTCACGATCAGTTATTAAAATTAAATAACTATTTTGTTACGGTTATAAATTGTGTTTATCATTTATTTTTTTATTATTTATTTACGAACCGTTTTTCATATTAAATAATCGAAAAGTCACGTCTTTTCACCCTTTCAATAACAATAACCCTTTTTAATTAATAACCGCCTATTGCAACATATGATCGATCTGTCGTATCAGATTAACCTCTGTCGACATGTTGAGAATAAGGAGTAAGCAAGAATGATAATTAAATACTAAAAAAGAATTAAAAATTCAAAGTCGACCACCAAACATAGATTTTTGAATCCCTTGGGTAGACCCGATATACAAAAGGAGGAAAATACATACATACGCTAAAAGAAAAAAAATATAACCTAATTATTATTACTACTATTATTATTATTATCATTACTATTATTATTTTTACTATTAGTATTGTCAACCGGATAATTTTCATCCAGCAGCAGCAGGGCCCTCCTCAGCCTTGCTCCGAAGTCGGCCAAATCCCTCTGGAGTTCATCAAACTTCCTTTGAAGTTCCTGTAAGGACTCGATATGAATCTTCTTGTATGGATCTGGATCAGCCATATTTGTAAGTGTAGTAGAATGAACGAGTAAGGAGGAACCTATTTATAAATGATTGAATTGGAAGAGGTTAGTCAAACAAAAATCCACGACTGTTCATATCCCTTAATGAAATAGTACTGGTGACTTTTCGAATATGTAAATTAAAAAGAAAAGGATCTAAATATAATATTTTATTTTTTTATTGTATTTTGAAAAGAAAACTAAATTGCTTTAGAATAAATCTAACAGATGGATAAACTGTTGCAAAATATATTCCATCTGTCAGATAACTTACAACATATTGACAATCTGTTGCAACAGATGAATATATCAGTTTGCTTTTCCAACAGATGTGGCGTCTGTTGCAACTTGCTAGTCATCTGTTTATTCAATTTAAGCCATAGATGGGCTAGGAAGAATAAGGTGCATGCAGATGGATCCACTATCATATGTGGGTGAGTTAAGTAGTTTTACTTTTAAGGTCACCGGGATAACACACACAAAGTACAATGTTTTTGTGAATACAATTTTTAACCGATTAGGCACTAATCATTCAACCAAGATCCTGCATTGTACAGTTAAGTTTGATGGGTTCAAATTGATAAGGATGAGGGCATCATGAAGATGGTGCAGATACCCTGTTACAAATTACTGACGGTTATTGCTCGTGTTTATGCGTGTCAAGTTTTGAGAAGGTATCAATATTTGGTCTCATTGCAGAGAACTAATAGCGATTGGACTTAACTTTAAGTGTGCATTGGACTCTAAGAACACCTTCGAAGCCTCACACTACATCAAACAAGAACGAAAAACCAATAGAAATTCCCATGGCCCAAATTTATATGGAAGGGTTGATCGAGAAGATGATTATATGCCAAAAGGAGCCTAAGGAGAATGCCTGCGAGGGAAAGGGGAGTTGATGAAAGACTATATCATCTGAGAACTAATTGAAGAAGAGACATAGGGTATAAAGTAACTTCTAGCGAATCTGGCCGATGGAATTATCTTAAAACATGAGAAATTTGAATCAAGTACAAATATAAAGTGTATCCGATAATGTAAATTCGTTTGTTGTCTCTCCAAAAGAAAAATAATGCAGATAGATACTTTCCTAGGGAGATATGACTAGGTAGCATGGTTGAGATTATCACCTAGATAGAAAATAGCAGATGACTAAGAAAGCAGCCTTAAGGGCATCGAGAGTTGAAATGATGTACAATAAGTCTAGAAAACTTGCGCCAACAGCAACTTCTGTTAAATTAAGAAATCTAAGCGAAGGCGGCAATTTCTGAATTTTAAATTGCATCTCATGCCTTCTTGTTTGTGGTTTCGATTAGGTCCATTGTTGTTGACCTGATCGGAACCACAAACGTGATTAAAAGGCAAATTGAGTATTATTACTTTCTTTCGCAATATGGATTAATTGATTGTGTTTTATAGCCTTAGCATGCTTTCAACATCTCTTGGAGAAGATCAGAGGCTTGCTCTAGTTTGTGAATTTTGATAATTTTCAAGCTTGCCTCCAGCTTGCTGATTCTGTATTCAAGTTGGTCATTGTCGTCTTCGAAGTTGGTATAGAGTTCCTGATCTTTTGTGAGCTCGATCAGGAACACTACCTTCAAAGTTATAGCATTGAAGAAGGCCTTCAGAACACTTTCTTCAGAAGCCTTAAGGGATACATAGAGGGTTGCTGTGTTTGTTTTAGGTCAAAATGTGTTGATGCACACTGAAGATGTGGTCCCAACATTTGAACAACACACTTTTATCGAGCGTTGCTCAATGCAGCTTGCTCAACTAATTTGATAAATTAATAAGCAAGGAGTTACATACCGTGTGATCTAAACCGACTCTACCAAACCTATCAAACATTACGTAACTCCAGGCTCATTACCCTATAAAAAAAATTTGACTGAGTTAGTGCACAAATCAAATGAGCTCAATCTCTCAGCCTTTCTGTTGATCGCTCTTCTCCAATATAGATGACAAGATATCTACTATGCAACAGTCTATACCATCGCCAGAAATGCTTGCCAGGGCACAAGTCTTCAAAAGGCATCAACAGTAATCTCTCAATATCAAGTGATATTGAGAGATTCCTAGTCATGCCTTCTCAAGACGATCGCTATGTCAAGAATTTCTACTGATGACAAGATATATGCAATGCGAAAGTCTACACCGTCAGCGGAAATTCTTGCCAGAGCGAAAGTCTTCAGAAGGTATTAATAGTAATCTCTTAACATTAAGAAAGTCTTGTATGAAAGAAGATTTTTGAAAATAAGGAAATTTTCAGCAATGACTACACATAGTTACGGCATCAACAACCTCACCAGATACACTGCTAGTTTAAAAGAAAAGATGAAAATATTTTTATTTGCATTCCTAGTTCGAATGCAAATAAAAATATTTTTGCCTTTTCTTTTGAACTAGGAGTGAATCTAGTGAGGTTGTTGATGGTAATTATGTGTAGTCATTGCTGAAAACCTTCTTATTTTTGAATGTATTCTGAAAACTTTTGTACAAGACTTCCTTGATGTTGAGAGATTACTAATAATGTCTTCTGAAGACTTTCTCTCTGGCAAGAATTTCTGCTGTCGGTGTAGACTTTGGCATGACAGATATTTTGTCATCAACAAAAATTCTTGCCGTAGTGAAAGTCTTGAGAAGGCATGACTAGTAATCTCTCAATATCACTTGATATTAAGATTTTACTGTTGATGCCTTCTGAAGACTTGCGCCCTGGCAAGCATTTCTAGCGACGGTGTAGACTTTTACATAACGGATATCTTGCCATCTATATTGGAGATGAGCGATTAGCAGAAAGGCTGAGAGATTGAGCTTGTTTGATTTGTCTACTAACTCGAGCAAAGTGTTTTGATAGGGTAATGAGCCTGGAGTTACGTAACATTTGATAGGCTTGGTAGAGTCAATTTAGATCAAACGTTACGTAACTAATTTCTTATTAATTTATCAAATTGGTTTAGCAAGCTGCATTAAGCAACACTCGATAAAAGTGTGTTGTTCAACTGTTGGGACCACATCTTCAATGTGCATCAACGCATTTTTACCTAAAACAAACACAACGACCCTCCATGTATTCTTTAAGGCTTCTGAAGAAAGAGTTTTGTAGGCCTTCGTCAATGCCACAAGTTTGAAGGTGGTGTTCCTGATTGAGCTCACAAGAGATCAGGAAATCTTGACAAACTTTGAAGATGGCAACGAAAAGCTTGAATACAGAATCAACAAACTGGAGGCAAGCTTGAAAATTATCGAAATTCACAAATTAGAGCAAGCCTCCGATCTTCTCCAAGAAATGTTGAAAGCATGCTAAGGCTATAAAACACAATCAATTATAACCATATTGCCATGAAAGTGATGATACTCAATTTTCCTTTCAATCACGTTTGTATTTTTTATCAGGTCAACAACAGTGGACCTAATTGGAACCACAAACAAGAAGGCATGGGATGCAATTTAAAATTCATAAATTGCCGCCTTCGCTTAGATTCTTTACTTTAACTGCAGTTTCTGTTGGCGCAAGTTTTTTATACTTACTGTAAAACATTTCAACCCTCGATGCCCTTAAGGCTTCTTTATTAGTCTTCTGCTATTTTCTATCTAGATGATAATCTCGACCATGCTACTTAGTCGCAACTCTCTAGCAAAGTGACCATCTGTACTATTTTTCTCTTAGAGAGACAACAAGCAAATTTACATTATCGGATACACTTTCATATTTGTACTTAATACAAATTTCTTTTGTTTTAAGATAATTCCATCGACCAAATTCGCTAGAAGTTACTTTCTACCCTATGTCTCTTCTTCAATTAGCTCTCAGATGATAAAGTCTTTCATCAACAACGCATTTTCCCTTGAAGGCATTCTCCTACCACACGTACTGGCATATAATCATCACCCCAAGCAACCCAACCATATAAATTTGGGCTAGGGCAATAACTATATTGGTTTTCCATTCTTGTTAGATGTAGTGCTACGATTCAAAGGCCTTCTCAGAGTCCAATGCACCTTAAAAGTTAGTCCAATCGCTATTGAATCTCTTTACAATGACACCAAAACTAAATTCCTTCGCAATGCTTGACAAATAAACATGAGCAACAACCGACATTAAATCCAAATAGGGTATCAAATCCATATTCATGGTCCCTCATCTTTATCAGTTCGAACCTCCTAAACTTAATTGTAAAATTGCAGTTATCTTGTTTGAATGATCTATGGCTAATCGGTAAAAACAACATTCACAAAATTAGTGTACTTTATGTGTGTTTCCACGATAACATTATCAGTAATACATACCTCCCACATATGAAGTGGTTCCATCTACACGTAGCTTATTCCTCCGAACCCATCTTTACTGTAGCCTCTTGTGATGGTCGGACAAAAGTTGATCAACTTTCCATTCCTTATATCTACAAAGAAGAGGAAAAAAAATTAATGTCACAGAAAGAACATTATCCATCTGTTGCAACAGATGTAGAGTCTGTTGCATCAGATGAGGAGTCTGTCGCATTAGATGCGGAGTCTGATGCAACATATGTAGAGTTTGTTGCAATAGATATGGATTCTATTGCAGCAGACATGGAGTCTGTTGGAATACATCAAACTAGCCTTGCTGGTGGTTTGATTTATTTCAACAGTTGCTCTGTCTGTTGCAATATCAACAACAACATAAACTACAAAGAAAAAACATCAACAACAAATAAAACAACAATATTTGTTCCATCAACATAGTCAACAACAAAGAAGCAACATTCTATGTTCCAACACCATCAACAACACCACACCACAAGTTTCAACACCGCCAACCCCACCAACAACATCAACAATAAAGAAACAAATAAAATACATATAAAAAAATGATACTGCCAACAAGGCTTTTAAACTTCTCCCAATAGATGACTTTTTTCGCATATTGTAATAAAAATTCTTGGTTCATTTATTCAACAATTAAAGTTCCTTCAAATTTTTTAAATAAATATGATATGGGTAAATGGTAATTAAATATAAAAATAGATGTAAATAACTTGCAAAGAAGAAGACGAGAATGAAAGAGCAATAATGAACCATACCTTAATGTCAAAAGGGGATCAAAATAGTAATTTCAGTCGAGGAATCTAAGATATAGATCGGTTTAGATTCGAAAGGATCTTTATGAGAAAGAGGAGAGAAAAATATTGTGATAACCCTAAAGAGGAGAGAAAGAAAAAGATGAGAGACGAATAAAATAAATTTAGGCTGAAGGAGAGATGAGATAATTCTAATTTCTAGATGTACTACCCTTAATATTAAATGACTAAACAAAGTATATTTATTCAAATTTATATTTTCAAAGCATAATTAATAAGACTAATTTGGTAAAATAAATCCCTAACTAATATTTACTTAATGGGTATGCCAAGTCAATAAGGGCCAACTAATATGAAACAGAGAAAGTATTAGCGGTTTCAATATTCATTAATTATTATTCATTAATAATTTGAGGGGCACGAGGAATAAAACGGGTGACATTGAAAAGACAAGACAAGACTACTCAATGAGATTTTTGAGTTATCCAAGAAATAAATTTTACCTCCTTTAGTAGTACTACTTTATCTACTCGGACAAAAGCTTTCTTTAAAATTAAAAGAAAAAAAAGATTTTCAAACAGATGTGTCGTCTGTTACAATAGATATAAATATATTTTTGAAAAATTCCAACAGCTCAGTCATCTGTGACAATAGATGCAAATACCCATTTGATAACTAAATCAGATATGTCATCTATTACAACAGATATCAATATCTGTTTGAAAATTTCCAACAACTCAGTCATTTGTCACAATAGATGCAAATGTCTATTTGATAATTAAATCAAATATGTCATCTGTTGCAACATATATGATTATCTGTTGAAAATATTCAACTGCTCAGTCGTTTGTTGCAACAGATTTCATTGCAATTGATTTAGGTGGAACTAGGGATGAATGAATGAGATCACAGGATCAACAAAAACTTCAATTGCGTTATTGCATTTTCATGGTATTGATATTGCGTTCATCCCGACCCGAGTCATCGATCAATCACTCTGAGTTGAAATGAGTTCTCATTAACTTAATGTTAAGATTAATAGTACCTAAATTGATTTAGGTTGAACTAGGGATGAATTAATGATCTCACAGGGTCAACAACAACTTTAATTGAGTCGTTGTATTTGCATAATATTGGTATTGCATTTATCCCGACTCGAGTCATCGATCGATCACTCTGAGTTAAAATGAGTTCTCATTAACTTAATGTTAAGATTAATAGTACCTAAATTGATTTAGGTGGAACTAGGAATAAATGAATGATCTTACAGGGTCAACAACAACTTCAATTGAGTCATTGCATTTGCATGGTGTTGGTATTGCGTTCATCCCGACCTGAGTCGTCGATCGATCACTCTAAGTTAAAATGAGTTCTCATTAACTTAATGTTAAGACTAAATTGATTTAGGTGGAATTAGGGATGAATGAATGAGCTCACAGGGTCAACAACAGCTTCAATTGAGTCGTTGCATTTGCATGGTATTGGTATTGCTTTCATCCCGACCCGAGTCATCGATTGATCACTCTGAGTTGAAATGAGTTATCATTAACTTAATGTTACGATTAATAGTACCTAAATTGATTTAGGTGGAACTAGGGATGAATGAATAATCTCACAGGGTCAACAACAACTTTAATTGAGTCGTTGTATTTGCATGGTGTTGGTATTGCGTTCATCCCGACCTGAGTCGTCGATTTATCACTCTGAGTTGAAATGAGTTCTCATTAACTTAATGTTAAGATTAATAGTAAGTAAATTGATTTAGGTGGAACGAGGAATGAATGAATGATCTCACAGGATCAACAACAACTTTAATTGAGTCGTTGCATTTGCATGGTGTTGGTATTGCGTTCATCCCGACCCGAGTCATCGATCGATCACTCTAAGTTGAAATGAGATATCATTAACTTAATGTTAAGATTAATAGTACCTAAATTAATTTAGGTGAAACTAAGGATGAATGAATGAGCTCACAGGGTAAACAACAACTTCAATTGAGTCGTTGCATTTGCATGGTGTTGGTATTGCGTTCATCCCGATCCGAGTCATTGATCGATAAATTTGAGTTGAAATGAGTTCTCATTAACTTAATTTTAAGATTAATAGTACCTAAATTGATTTAGGTGGAACTAGAGATGAATGAATGAGCTTACAGGGTCAATAACAACTTTAATTGAGTCATTGCATTTGCATGGTCTTGGTATTTCATTCATCCCGACCCGAGTCGTCGATCGATCACTCTGAGTTGAAATGAGTTCTCATTAACTTAATATTTTAAAAACTATATCTTTTGAAATTTTAAAAATTAATTAAGATCAATTCAGACCAAATAAGCAATTTCAAAACTTGTCATTCTTTTCCAAAATTACAAATCAACCCATACAAATTATCTGTTTGCGGGAAAAACTTTTCCTCATTTCAAATCTCAAGTTTTTGCTCCTCTATCTCTCTCTCAATAATACAGACAACAACTACTCAACATATTGCTCAATCCTTCAAAGCAGATCAATTTTCTTCCCATTTTCGACCACATAGTTGTTATTTTTGACTTTATTCTCTCTTGTATCCATCGTTTTCTCTGTCTTCATAGGTAACAAAGTTCAAGAAGAGTTCTACATTTGTTCTTTATTCTAAAAATTAGGGATTTTTTAGTTAATGATGAAAAAGAAAACTTTTAGTTGTATTATCTTCGAGAATGGGTTAGCAATTTTGTGTTTTGATGCTAAAAAAGTAGGAAGCACCCGAGAAAACCCTAGTCTTTGTCTCGGTGTTTTATTGACTACCGTGGTATTGTTAGATGGTAATTGTGGTATTTTTGGTGGTTGTTGTTGGTGGTGTCGGTATTTGTGTTTTTGGTGGTGGTGTCGGTGATCTTGGTGTTGGTATTTGTGGCATTAGTGGTGGTCTTGGTGGTATTGGTGGTGGTATTGGTTGTGGTGGTGGTGGTACATCTATTGGAACGGGTGGGAGATCTGTTGGGAGATATTAAATAGGTCTTCAAATAGATTCCCCATCTGTTCCAACTAATGGGTTATCTGTTGGAGTATTTTTTTGTAATGTGGCGTAGAATAATTTATTGAAATTTGTCTTACTTTTTTTTAAAAATTATGCAGACATCAACTGCAATGTATTTTTTGCTTTTTCAATTATTTGTAGTTAAAAGATGTCTCCCAAAAGAAAAGAAACTGAAAGCGGAGAAAGTGGATCAAATTTTGATCACCAAACAAAAAAGGCTAGAGTACAGATAGATTCGGAGGAACTTCCAGAACAATCTCAGTCAGGGCAAAATAAAGCTGAGGAAAGTGATAACCCTTTCTCACCAATGGGACGTGAAATAATATCGAAATCCCGACATAATTCTATCAAAACTATTAGTATTGACAAGTTTTGAGTTACGATGCCGATGAATAGCCCTAACGCAGTATTTGGTGATCTTGTACTTAAATGTCAGTTGGGGAAACCTTTTGACAAACTTAGGAGTATTATGAAGAATGAAAACAAAGATGGACTTTTTAAGAATAGATGCTTTGCATACTTTCTCGAGTTGTCTGAGGACTGCACTCTTCGTTTCCCAATGAGAATGGTATATGGCCTTCTCAAGCGCAGGATCAAGTATGCGGGGGATGAGAAAGATTTGAAGGAGGACGGAAAAAAGATGGATAAAGTTTGGATCAACTATTGTGGTATGCCGGTTTATTTTGGATTGAAATAGTTTGCCATAGTGACGGGCTTGAGATGCGATCGTCCAGAAGAGCCTCTCATCAAGAAAATACCCCTCAAAGGGTCCAACAAACGCAAGGTAAAAAAGATGGGTTTTGGGCATTGTTGGACCTAGCTACAAAGAGGAGGATTTGATGGCGGATCTCGAGAATAAAAATATAACAAAGAAATACAGGGAGAAATTGTGCTTAGTTTGGTTTGTCCATTCCGTTTTATTGGCAAGAAATATCAGGAAAGTCATAGAACATGATTTGTTGGCGCTTGCTGATGATTTTGGAAAATTCAATGATTATCCCTGGGGATATGACAGCTACTACTTGACTTTTGAATATTTATTGACAAAGCTATCCCCAAAGACGATCACATTATACGGTTTTCCCTGGGCTTTCATGGTTAAATTGATCACTATTTTTACTCATCCATTATTTTATATTGAATATAGTTATTATGACTTTTTTTTATCTTGCTTTCTATTTATATTTTTTAGGCTTGGGGATGTGAAGCCACTCCTCCCCTCCGAAAGCAGTTCAAGGAATACCTGGATAAGGTTTCTCATCCAAGGATCCTTAGGTTGTTGGCTGCAAGAAAGAGCAGCAAAAAATATATTAAGGAGGCTGATCTCTTTGACCCTTTGGATGATGCAGTACGTCTTCTTTCAACTAAAATAATTTACCTCAAAGAAAGATATTGAAACACATGTTCTATCTATTGCAATAGATGGGACATCTGTTGTAATAAATTACCTGTCAACTACAACTGGTGCAACAGATGGGTAATCTGTTGTGACTGACGATCCATATTTCACAACAGATTAACCATCTGTTGCTCTGGTTCTCTGAACCCGACTCAGCAGATTACCCATTTGATGCAAATTATGCAATAGATGTGTAATCTGATGCAACATATTGCCAATCTGTTGCGACTTACAGATCAGCTATTGCGGTAGCTAGATCGTTTGTTGCATAAGTTGGCTGTGTTAACATCCATGTAACCCAACTGACTGTAAATTATTTTTATATGATTTAAATATCTCCTGTCTTTTTTATAGGTTATGCATCCTTGGATCGTTCCTACCGTTGATGAGCTAGAGATGACTTCTTTTCTTACTCTGGGTCTTATTGATACAAAAGAAGACCCAGCGGTGGAGTTAATAAAGATGAAATTGACTGGAGCAACATCCATAAGAAGAGCAGTTAGGCAAGGTCAGCCTAATGTTGAAGCTCTTCACAACCAACCTCAAACAACAACAAATCCGGGTGCTTCTTCTAGGGGTGTTGCTAGTGGAGTTGTTTATGATGGTGGCATCCATCATGCTGCTGCTACTTCCGGTCGTGATTATGAGCATGTTGGTGCTCAGCAAAAAATAAATACTTTTGAAAACACCCCTTGCACAGGTCCATCTTACCCCTACATCGGTTCCTTCCACCCTTACAGTGGTCCCTTTCACCCCTCTTCACCCTCATGTTCTTATTGCAAATGAAACTGTGCATGGACAGAGAGGGTAAACTCCTTAAAAAACTAGAGGATTTTGTTGAAGCTATCGAGGAGTTGAAATCTAAGAGGGGTGTCATACCATCCAATGAGGTGAGGGAGCCATACACTTCTATAGTGGTGGTTAGGAGGAAGAGAAGAAAAATTAGAAAAATTCTCTTCGTTCTGATAACAACAAAAATTGCAACTCCTCCCGCTCCAAGAGTTGTTGAAGTTCAGGGGCCGCTGAAGAAGGTGAACATATTTGCGGAGCTTGGAAAGGAGGAGAAGAAGGAACTGCAAGAAATCATAAATGGCAAGACAAAGGTTCAAAAAGAATACATCATGCATTCATTTACCACTAAAGACTTCATGAATATGACAAATATGTGTGTGTGGTACGAGGACAATGTAAGTTTAATTTTGCTAACCTAGCCTTCCAATATACTCCATGAAGAAGAATCTACGAAGCAGATGTGTAATCTATTGCAACAGCTTGGTATTCTGTTGCAACATAATACACATCTGTTGTATAAGTTGCATTGGCTGGGTAATTTTTGGACTGATTCAAACAACCCTCTGCATCAGATTCTTTCCATTGTATTTTTATTCTTTATAATTACTAACCTATTTAAAAATTATCTTCTTACACCACAGTATGTTGATGAAATTCTCTACCTCATGAAAGGAAGGCAATTAGCGTACCCGGATGCTTATGATGCTGAAGATAGGATAATGGACCTTAGCTTCTACAATAATTTCAAGGATAGGTACGCTGATCTATGTAAGCTAGCTGATTTTGGTGGCCCAAGATTTGATAAGTTAGTTTCTACATTCCAATGGGAAGAAGAAACGATTAAATATGTTAGAGGGAAGAGGCCATATCCATACGGTAAGAGCTGTACCAAGGCAAAGAGAATCCTTGCAGTCATGAACTTGGAAGTCAAACATTTTCTCGTTGTTGAGATACTTACCTGTCTTCAGCGAGGACACGTTTTTAGCCCACATGCAGCCACTCTTGAAGTTGTTGCCCAAGTTGTTGACGCAGAGTAAGTTGATGGATCATTTGCCAGCTGAAGTCTTGATGAAGGAATCATGGGATTTTGAAGGTCAAAATAAGAACATCCAGCTCCTAAAAAATAAAATCGTTGCAGCGTGCGGGCCTTACTCTCTTGCATACATCGAGTGTTTGCTGACCGGCACAGAAATGACCGATATGTGTGACACCGTTATGGGAAAGATGCAATGGTTCTGGGCTTATGGGGTACTAACTAAATGGTTGGAGCCCGTGTATAAAGAAGAATATGTACAAAGACGGAGACGAACACGATAATAATTTTTCATTTCTAGCCATTTCACTTTACATGTAGTGGTAATAATTTTTATACTGGCCAAGTTGAATTTTTATAATACAACAAATAGTATATCTGTTGTAACAGATATAATACCTTTTGTGACAGATTGATTATCTATTGGAATAGGTTGGTCATACATTGCATTAATAGATGTTTCCCAGTCTATCTATCACAACAAATTTCCAATCTATTGCAACATATAATCTATCTGTTGCAACTGATAGGTAATCTGTTGGAAAAAATTAAGAAAGTAGGAAGACCTGTTATATAATTTCCAACAGATGACCTACATGTTGCAACATATGTCTAAATCTATTTGATAAGATATATCGTCTATTGTAGCATATATAGTATCTGTTGCGATATTTGAATCTACTATTCCATTTCAATTAACATATTCAAAACTAAGGATTAAATTACATTTGTATACAGTATAAAATAAGTTGAAGCCTTCGGAAATTACATGAAATAACTCAACAAATAAATGAAATGTAAAAAAATCATTATGGGTATAAATGATTTACTTTACAAATAAATCAATAAGTTAAACCAAGGAGGATAGGTTATTACATTGACGGAATCAAGCTATAAAGATCTACTCAATATGGACAAGTTGTTCTTCATCCGGTGCTGCGAAATTCTGCTTTGGTCGTCGTGGATCTTTAATATTGCTTGCGTACGACTTCTGAGATTTCGCTTCTCCATATTTCCATAAAAGAGCGGCATATCTTTTGCGGAGTAATCCAGCATGAAGTCCATCATTTGGTACTTGTAATCCATTGCTCAAATACTTGTCATACGCGGAACAAAAAGATCGCAATCCCTGTATTTAAAAAAATAGATAATCCATATCTTGCTGTTCATGTAAACGTTGTAAAATTTATGAAATGAAACTAAATCATGACACTTAAACTTACAAGCTACCAATGGTTTATTGAGCAATTCCTTCAACATATTGTACATCAAATGGATTACCCATTTTATCCTGGTATACTTCAATCGTCGACCAATCAGTACGAACCTTTCAATCCAAAAAGCCACTCATATCAAGGTAAGTAGGCAATATTTTGGCCAGCTTTTGTATCTCAGATGACGGCCCAAAATGTCTCCTTCGCGACATCGAGTCATAAACTCGGACGCGCCTCTCTTTTAGAACGACGACAACCAACACCCAATGGAATTCATCACTACAATTGATTGGGATGTACACTTCGTCGACCAAATACCAAGGTAAGCCAGCCGGAATGCTTGAACCTTTGATGATGTTGATTAAGCATTCCTCATTTCGAGAAACTTCCGGCTGTTGTTGACAATATCTATCGTAGGCATTATTGATGTAAACTTTGTACAAATAATTATCTGTCGTGTATCTGTATTGTTCTTGTGTTTGCAACTTGGCCTTTTTTTGAAGGTAGTAAAAAATGACATCGATGTGCTGCACATATTATCAAACATTTCAAATTACGTGATGAAAAAATTAATACGCAGATGTAATTAAATAAAGTATTAATTAATAGTAATATGTATGACATTTAAACCTCATCATTTCAGGAAGTTTGGGTCTGTGACATCAAATAGAACCAATTCTTCATTCTGGGATATGCAACAACAAAGTCGAACATATCAAAACAAAGACTCGATTCGTTCACTTTGTAGCGTTCGTTATTTTGTTTTCTACATGATGATTTATATGTGTTAATGTCACATTCTTATAGCAAGAATTGTCTAAACCAATATCTTTAAAAATTAATTTATCTACCTGCCGGCATGATGCTTTAACAGCCCATCGGCAATCCATTCCGAATAGTTCTTGATCAACTGTGTTAGTTTTTTTGGAGCCTCGTCCGAGATGTTGAACCCTTCAAATGGGTAATTCTTTCGTTCTCCCGAACTGACAGGCTCCACTTTTTCTTCTTATTTGGAAGTAGTTGATGGATTATCAAATATAACATTATGCTCTTCAGTAATGGCTTCTACTGTGACATCCAACTGGAAAACCAAAAATTGACAATGCTAATTACAAATATACAACAGATTGTCCATCTATTGCAATAGATGAGCCTTATGTTGCAACAGATGGATTATCTATTGGGATGAATTCAAACAGGTAAATCAGAGCAGTACGATAATTTCAAACAGATGACCCATCTGTTGCAACATAAGACTCATCTATTGCAACAAATAACACATCTGATGCAACAGGTTAGACAACAATTGCAACAGATGTATATATTTGTTTGATAATTTTCAGCAGATGTACCATCTGTTGGAACAAATATGTGCCTATTTGTTTGTTAGAACAGATGATGTACATTCACCTTCTTCGGCTCATGCTACTCTCTTGTGGCCCTTGCACACTGAATAACGGTACAAGGCAATGATAGAGGCATTGCAATTTTGCTTTTTTGATGCTTGATGATGCCTTGAAAGTATCTTTTCTTCTCCTCTTAGAAGCCTTGATCTCTAGTGGAGTGTATGGATATGAAATCCTCTTTGATGGAATGACACCTCTCTTAGATGCTATTTTCTTTACAGAAGAAATTAGTGCATTAATAGCATTAATCACTCCATCGTGTTTCACCTTGCAGTCTTGACATTTGTATGCAGAACATTCGCTAGATGTGGTAAAATCTAGAGAAAAATATGTACAACCAGTATGATCATAATCATAATGGCTTTTTGTTTTAAAAACTGTAAGAGGAGCATCATTAGCCCCAACAACAGCACCACTACCACTAGCATCATCAACAACAACAAGCCCACCCTCCAAATTTTTTTTAATGGTTGTTTCTCCAAACAATTCCATTTTTATTCCATCAACGACCTTAGGGTCTGATAAAGTTTGCACAGACCGTAAAGTAAGAAAAAATGGCATCTTCAACTCTCGATTGGTCGGAACAAGACACAGATGGACAATCTAAAATAAATCAGTACATATATTAGAATGATGATGAAATCATTTAAGATAATCATTAATTAAAATAAAAACTTAATTAGAATTGGACTTACTGCTTTCTTCGGGGGGTTGAAAAGATCAAGAAATTTTGTATTTTTATCAGTTTTGGCCAACAACCATCTCAGGATTCTTGGACAGAAAACTTCTTCCTGGTAGTTCACTTCTTGTCTCAAATAAGGAATGGCTTCAAATTCTCAAGCCTGTAACATAACACCAATAAATCAAAAGTATTATTGAATAAAAAATGATGAATCATATCATGATAAAAGAAATATTTACCATGAAGGTCCATGGAAAGCCATATAAGTTGACTGTCTTTGGCGTTAATGAAGTCAACAAATATTGGACAGTCATTTTGAAGCTTTCATAACCCCAAGGATAGCTGTTAAATGCCTCAAGATCCTCGGAGAGATTTATTAAATCGGGGTTTATGTTGTTGTTAACGTTTCTCGCCCAAAGAATATTATGTACAAACCAAACCAAACACAATGATTGCTTGTGCTTCTTTGAGAGTTCTTTACCTTTCAACGCTTCTATCAAATTTTTGTTTTTGAAACTTGGACCAACCATAGACACCAGGTCCTCATGATCACTCGACTTGTCTTTGCCTTTTTTGGGTGTGCGGGGTACTTTTTTTTGAGTCAGAGTAGGTATAACTTGAGAAGGAGAAGGAGGCTAGCATTTTAATTCAGTAACTATGGAAAACTCCATCCAACCAAAATAAACAGGCATGCCACAGTAATTTATCCACACCTCATCCCTCTTGTCTTTGTTTTCATACATAAACCTACGCTTGAGATGATCGCATTCCATTTTAATCTGGAAACGAGCATTGTTGTCCTCCGACAAATCAAGATATTGCCCAAAGCAGTTTTCCCTGAAATAACCATCCAATTTTTGTTCTCAAAATATTTTTTTGAAGGCGTCGAAAGATTTTCCCATGGCTGACTTAACCACGAAATCATCTGTTAAATCTGTGGCACTATCGCACTGCATTCTCACAGGATAACGATCAATGTTAAAGGTTTTGACCAACTCTTTGGCGGAAGGGCTATTAGCATTTGGATCATCTCTTTTGAGACATTCCTTTTCTCCGTATTTATTATCTTCTGCTCCTGATTGAGATAACGCTTTTAAATCAAGCTCATAGAGTGGTGGATGTAGACGAACTGCTGCACTTGTTCCTTTACTTGGACTTGATTCGGTTTCTTTTATTTTGGGAGCCATATTATCTTAAATTAACAGGAACATAAAATAGATTATAATTGATTAATGCATCGTTAAAAAAAGATAACAGTAAATCTAACATGCACAACGGTAAAATAACAGTTCCAACAGACCACACATCTATTGCACCAGGTACGTTATCTGTTGCAATATATAACCGACCTGTTGCAACGGATGAGTAAACTGTTGGAAATAATAAAAATAGATCACTAATCTATTGCACCAGGTATTTATCTGATGCAACATATAACCGACCCGTTGCAATGGATGAGTAAACTGTTGGAAACCATAAAAATAGATCACTAATCTATTGCACCAGGTAGTTTATCTGTTTCAACATATAACCAACCTGTTGGAAGGATGAGTAATCCGTTGGAAATAGTAAAAACAGATCACTAATCTATTACACCGGGTATTTTTATCTATTGCAACATATAACCAACTTATTGCAAGGATGAGTAAACTGTTGGAAACCATAAAAATAGATCACTAATTTGTTGCACCATGTAGTTTATCTATTGCAACATATAACCAACCTGTTGCAACGAATGAGTAATTCTTTGGAAATAGTAAAAACAGATCACTAATGTGTTGCACCAGGTATTTTATCTGTTGCAATATATAACCGACCTGTTTCAAGGATGAGTAAACCGTTGGAAACAATAAAATTAGATCACTAATCTGTTGTACCATATATTTTATCTGATGCAACATATAACCAATTGTTGCAACGGATGAGTAAATCGTTGGAAACCATAAAACAGATCACTAATCTGTTGCACCAGGTATGTTATCTGATGCAACATATAACCAACCGTTGCAATGGATGAGTAAACCATTGGAAACCATAAAATATATCACTAATCTGTCGCACCAGGTAGTTTATCTGTTGCAACATATAACCAACCTGTTGCAACAGATGAGTAATCCGTTGGAAACCATAATAATAAATCACTAATTTATTGCACCGGGTATGTTATCTGTTGCAACATATCACTCATCTGTTGCAAAATGTGTTATCTGTTGGATCAATATTATTTAGATTTTTTCCAAACAGAAGAGTCGTCTGTCGCAATAAATGAATGATTTGTTAGATTGTTCATTTGTTGCATTAGATTTTCATAGTTTCATCAGATTTTAATCTATTACATCAGATGTCTTCATCTGTCGCATCAGATGTTTCATCTGTTGCAACACCATTTTTACCAAGACAAACAACAAATCAGCCCAGCAACACCAACACATCACACACGCACATACAATAAGAACATCAACTGTGAACAAAAATCACCAATAAATCCGAATCAACAGTACGAGAACAAGATAAAGAAATGTCAGAAATTAAGGTTTTATTCAGTCCACATTTCAATACTAGAAGAGTAGCTGGCTCAAATTCCACTGTTTTTTCATAATTTTTTACCTGTGAAAAAGAAAATGGGACGACGAAGAACTCGAAATTATTGTCGCCGGAGAAGTCTTTACGTCGATTGATGGTTGAAAGTCGAAAGGGAACTCGCCTGACTATTTTTTGCTGGAGGTTGAAGTCACCGGGGATTGAAATGAGAATTTTGTAGAACTATTGATTGGGAGAGAGTTGAGAGAAGCTATCGAGAGAGAGAGAGGAGAGAGATTGGTTGATTTGGATTGAAGAGGGGTGTAGATTGATTTATATTTTTGAAAATATTAGAAAGTTTTGAAAATATTAATCAAGTCCATAATTAACTTAATCAAGTTTCCTAATGATGTTTGACCCTTTAAGCTGGTCAATGTCACCAATCCTTCATTCAAGACTTAAAACACACCTTTCCTTCAATTTTCTCATCTTTGTATGAGTCCTATGCCCTGTTTAGTCTTTGGGTACACTGGTACCCATCCATGAGTGAAACAATTAAAAATTACATATATATATTATTAAAAAAACTTGTTTAAACTACAAAATAATAAAACAAAAAAAACAAGTTCTTGAAAATAGTGAATGGATCCAATATATTTAGCTAACTAAAAAAAATCTCTTTCCACAAAATTACTCAGATGCCTTATTGTATTTCAGTATATGATTATGCTATTTGTTTTAGAAGCCAAATAGAGTAAGACAGTGTATTGATAAGTATTCGCATAACTTGCAAAAATACTTCTGACTTTTCTGACCTTTATATCCCTTTTTTTTTAATCTGATACAAGATCTATACACACACAATGTATATATGTAAATCATGCTTCAGATTTTTTCGAATGGTTCCTATTCCATCAACGTTTTGTTTCAGTGTGAAAATAAAGTGTCTCCATCTTTGTATGAGTCCTATACCCTCTTTACTTGTACTAGTCTTTGGCACACAGGTGTACCCATCCATGGGTGAAACAATTAATAATTATATATATATATTATCAAAAAAAATTGTTTAAGCTACAAACTAATAGTTAAACAAGAAAAAATTTCTTGAAAATAGTGAATAAGATCTAATATATTTAGCTAACTAAAAAAAAACCCCTTCCACTGAATTCCTCAAATGCCTTATTGTATTTCTGTATATGATTATGCTATTTGTTTTAGAAGCCAAATAGAGTAAGACAGTGTATTGACTTGTATTCACATAAAGTGCAAAAATACTTCTGAACAATATATCCTCTTGATAAGTCTGCAGGTCCTATTAACTTCTCATGAGTTATTCCTAGTTTTCACCTGCAAATAACACAGGTTGTCTAACCTGGTTTTTTCATAGATTACGAAAGTAATAAAGAAATTGATAATGGATTTTTATGTAGAATATACCTGGCTTATAAATATGTAAAAAGTCATGACATGTATCTACATGATTTAACCCCAATTACACTAAAGATTATGAGTCTCATCATAATTTAGATTATAAGATTTATAGCCAAGGACCTAACTCTAATCCTTAATATTCAAGAATCTTTCCAGATTTTTGAATCCCACTTCAAATTTGTTGACTTGAAATTTAGATTATAAAATAATTACAATCTAGGAATTAACTCTAAATTCTAACACAAAAATCTTCCATGGTTTGTATTCCCCATTCTTCGTGTCGATCCCCACTTTGAAGATAAAATCCTAAATCAATTTATAACACACTGGATCTAAGAAAACAGGAAAGTTATAACACAAAAAACATTACCAATACATCCTTACTAAACCTTATCAAGGTAAGACTCCTTAACTAGAAACAAGTTCTTCAATCGGACTCAACGTATTAGGCTGCACTTCGATACCTAGGCAGAACTCTCTCAAATATTATTCTTGTTATTTTTTTTTCGTGTTCTGCATATTTCTCTCAGTATAAGTGCGTAATTATTTGTTGTTTTCTAGGTACAAGATTTATATTAACAGCGAGAACTTCAAACACAAGTTCAAACAACTTATGAACTATCAAAATGAAATTTCAAAAATTTCAAACACATGTTCAAACAGCTTATGAACTATCAAAATGAAGTTCAAACTATTTTATGAAAAATAGAAAAACAATCAAGAAAAAGATGAAGAAATGAAAGAATCAAGCCCACCGCATTCGCGGAGTGACCTTAAATTATTTATTCTCCTCAAGTACCTGGGGTTATGGAATATATCCTCTCAGGATATAATAGTTCACATCAATAAATAGTGATACCTCAAATTTTTCAAACATCGAATACACACTCGTAAATCATAGTTGAGTTTTTATGAAAACAAAGATGTTTTTCACTTCAAATTTCGTACCAAAATCTGAGAAAAAAATTAGGTATTGATAGTCATAAGGAGTTGCTTCTTAAAAGAAATAATGGTTCATGAAAAAGTACAATTTTTTAAAATGTTATGATGACCTACGGCCGCAGATGGGGATCAACGTTTGCAGGTCACATTTTTTCCCCAAAACAAAAAATGATATCTTATTTGTGAACCTCACCTACATCTGCAGATAACGACCTGTGCCTGTAGGTCACTGTGTCGCTTTCAAATAGTGCGTCAAACAATCACGTCCCTTCTATGTCGGTTGTGATATGAATCCGCACATGCTCGGGTGCATCCGCAAATTGAGAAAAATTTCTAATTGAATTTTTTGATTAAATTATCACTAATTTTAAAGTTTCAAATAAATTTTTTTTCAATAAGATAATCTCTCGGTCGATCCAAATTCATATTTGAAGTAGTTCCTGAAGCCAAAGTCGAGCCGAGCAAGGGATGACGATGACGGTGCAAGGCTTGTCTTCTTCTTGACTTACTATCTACATGAAGGCATGATTCTATATTTAAGCATGAAGAAGTTCCTTTCTCTCACCAATGTGGGAGAACATTTCTTTCTTCAAGTGAACTTACATTTTTACTTTTACCTCCAATTTTCTTCCCTCAATTTTTTATTCACTTTCATTACTAGAACCCAACAACCCCCCACATGAATGAGGAATGACTATTTCATAAAAAATATATGGATAAGTGTGTGATTTACAAACAAAGATTAGTTACATCTGAATAAGTAGGTTTCTCTTTAAACTTTCCATAGTGAACTTGCATTGGATGGACTAGGTCAATCGATAGATACGATATCTTTGAACTATCGAACTTATGTGTAGACCCAGACAATATAAGCCACACAATCAGCCTTTTACAGTTTATGATTCTCACAGTTTACTTATTTCAACCATGAACACTTTTTGGTTTCATGAGAGCTTAGAGAATAGGCCTTTACTATCATTCTCCTTGAAGCAGCTTCCACTTCACCATCACATAGGTGATTCCTAAACATTTAATCCTATAGATCAATCTATTTGGTCAAACTTGTCAAACTTAGAATCCATTAAAAAGCTTCAAACCATAAATCTTATCCTTGTATTATGAATATTTATTCATCATGAGAATGAGTTGAGTTAATTGATAATGTTGAACCATCGACACGACTTTGTTTGATCTCTTTGAACCTAGATCTTGGGATCTCTAGTATGCTAATAGGTTACCACCATGATGATTTTTCCTAGGTGGTAAACTCATTCCTTTTGATTATCTCTTATCTCCCTCTCTAGTTAGGCCTTTTGTTAATGGATCTGACATGTTATCCTTTGACTTTATATAGTCAATCAAGATAATTTCACTAGAGAATAGTTCTCGAACAGTATTATCTCCATCTTATATGATGAGATTTGCCATTAGACATCATGCTCCCCACCCTGCCTATTGTCTCTTGACTATCATAGTGAATGCATATTGGTGCCAAAGGTTTGGGCCAATTAGAAATATCTTCTAAGAAATTCTAGAGTCATTCAACTTATTCACCAGCTTTATCTAATACATTAAATTCATATTTCATTGTAGAGCGACAACACATATCTGTTTGAATGATTTTCAAGAGAATACTCCTACACCAAGAGTAAATACATATCCACTCATTAATTTGATCCATTGATCTGCATTGCTATATTCTTCAATTACTGCTGGATAATTATTATAATGCAAAACATAGTCTTGAGTATATTTTAGATACCCCAAAATACTTTTCGTTGTTATCCAATGAGTTTGATTGGGATTACTCATGTACCAACTCAATTTACTAAAAGCACATGCTATATTTGGCCACATACAATTCATGACATACACCACACTTTCCAACACTCTTACATAGTCCAATTGTGAGTCATTTTCACCTTCATTCTTTTGAATTGCAAAGCTCACGTCTAATGGAGTCTTGGCAATATTGAAGTCCAAATACGTGAACTTGTCAAATACCTTTTCAATGTAGTGAGACTATTACAATGCCAAACCTTGTGAAGTTTTGTAAATTTTTATCACTAAGATCACATCATCAACTCCAAGATCTTTCATATCAAAATTGCTCTCAAGCATTTATTTCATAGCATTTATGTCACAAATGTATACTGATGATCAACATATCATCCACACACAAACAAATAATGACTTTGTGATTAGGAGTGTATTTTAATGTAAATACATTTATCACACTCATTTATCTTGAAATCGTTTGCCAACATAATTTGGTCAAACTTTACATGTCATTGTTTAGGTGCATGTTTGACTTAACAAGTTTGCATACTTTTCTTTCATTACCAGGAATCACGAAACCCTCGTGTTGTTACATGTAATTAATCCTCTAATTTTTCTTTTAAGAAAGTCATTTTCACATTCATTTGATGAATTTCAAGACCATATACCTCCGCTAATGCAACCAATGTTTGAATAGATGGTATCCTTGTTACTGACGAGTATGCGTGAAAATAATTGAGCCCTTTTTTTGTCTAACGCCTTTCACAACAAGTATTGACTTATATTTGTCAATAGTACTATTAATTTTTATTTTCTTCTTGAAGATCTATTTAGAAACTAAAAGTTTATTTTCTAGAGGAATATCAACCAACTCCCAAGTATGGTTGCTCAAAATATTTCGGGTACAAGATCTGTATTAACAATAATAACTTCAAACACAAGTTCAAACAATTTATGAACTATCAAAATAAAGTTTCAAGAACTTCAAACACAAGTTCAAACAACTTATGAACTATAAAAATGATGTTCAAACTATTTTCTGCTAAATAACAAAATCATCAAGAAAAAGATGAAGAAATGAAAGAATCAAGTCCTCCAAATTCACGTGTGTCCTTAAGGAATTTATTTTTCTCAAGAACCCGAGTTTAATGGAATATATCCTCCTAGGATAAAATGATTCACTTTAGCAAATAACGGTACCTCAAATTTGCTAAACTTTAAACACACTCAATGGTTCATAAATCAAATTTAATGTTTTTATGATGAAGAGAATATTTTTCACTTCAAAATTTCATACCAAAACCTAAAAAGAAGTCATGTATTTATATCCATAAAGAGTTACTTCTGAAAAGAAATATTGATTTATGAATAAGTGCAACTTTTTGAGACATTAGGATGACCTGCGGATGAAAAAGTGTGCTCCCAAAGAGCAGAACGCTTATTTTTCTTGGCTCTCTTGGTCTATCCTTGTATAGACTCATTTATCACATGCAAACTTCTATCTTTTTTGTGCCTTGGGCATATTTTGAGATCTTTTCTTGTTAAGACTCCTTCATTTCAGAGAATCCAACTATAAATTGGAGTCTGCCTGATGGAACTTATGAAAAAGTTCTGCTCTTTGTGATAAATGAGTCTATATTAAGCATGAAGAATTTACTTTCTCCCACCAATGTGGAAGCACACTTGTTTCTTAAAGTGAGCTTACATTTTCACCTTTCCCTCTAATTTTCTTTTCTTCATTTTTCTTTCACTTTCACTGCTTAGAATGCAACCTTATTTATTATGGAAGGACTTGCGTATTTATATCTCTTCTTTGTGCTTTCAAGATAAGTAGTCTTCTAAATTTATTTATTTTAAATCTGCCCATGTCTGCTCTTTGAGCATGGACCTAAATAAATTTATCAAAAAGCCATTACAAAAGTAAGAGTCTTGGTTTCTCAATCTCAGAATCCTACGGATGGTGGAGCATCCTCCAACCTATCCATGATAATAGATAAACATTTAAGATCACAAAAAGATTTGAGGGAGTATTCATCCTATACAATATATTCCCCTATTAGACTATACAAGTACTAGGGAACTCCAAAATGATAAAGGGTTTGAAGTTGTGTATCTAAAGCAAAAGTGTTTTTGCTAAGCTTGATGCGAAAAGAGGGGAATCCAAGTCTATCCATATTATACTCACCCTTAGCATTTCCAGGGAGTTGTTGAAAGTCGTTAAACAATGTATAGCCACTGCCTTGTACACCAAAGTTAGCCAAACAGCCTGTAACCTTTTCTCCTCTTTGTAATAGTGTCGAATGGTTGAATCTTCAAATGAATTCATTATACTTCTAATCTCCAAGATCTCTGAAAAGACATTCTAGGGCATCGAAGTAGAGTTTTGTATCCATTTTACCAGTAGCATTAAATCACTCTCAATAACAATATGGCTAATGCCCTTGTCTCTATATAATTTAAGTCCAATTTTCAATGTTGTTGCTTCTGCAATGTTGTTAGTGTTGTGGCCTAACTGGACAACAAAGGCTCCAAGTATCTTGTCTTGTGAGTTCCTTATTATTCCACCACCACCACTAGGTACAGGGTTCCCTTTTGAGCACCTATTCGTACTTAATTTTATCCATCCCTATCTAGGAGGTGTCCATTTAACCACAGTAGTAGAAAATGCAGTGTGGCCTTCTCCTACAGATCAAAATAAGGAGCTCATCTTATAAATGAGGGGATTTTGGGGAATTGTTTGTGGGAAATCATAATGAGTTATTGATTCACCGTAAGAAATTAGGGGTCATCCTAATATTATCAAACTTGCTCTTACACCTTACTTTCCATATTTGCCAGAAGATAATACTTGGGAGTACCTGAAACACAAGCTTCTGAATAGGGTTTTGAGCTTTTTCCTTTCACCAGCTTAAGATTATTTGCCTTATATTTAAGGATGTTCCAACTTCCATTCTGAATAAAGCTATCAACTTGAATTTTGATAGAAGTGTTAGCCACACCAAAATCTGCCAACTTACCGATGCCAACCCAATTGTCCCACCAAAAAACTAGAGGATCCAGAGTGGATCCTCCAAGTAATTAGGTGGTCAACCTTGCTTCTAATCTTCATCATTCTTCTCTAAGTGTGTGACTGGGAATGATTCCGTCTTCTAGCAACCACATGTACTCTTTGTGAATATTTAGCCTTCATAAAATTTGTCCATAAGGAGGTCTTTGTTCTAAACTGCCACCAGAATTTAGCTGCAAAGACATCAGCTATATCTTGCATTGATCTCACCCCTATTCCTCCCTCATTAGTAGGGAGACAATACAATTTTTCCCGAATGCCCAGTGGTATTTATTTTTTCCATCCATTTGTCCCCAAAAGAAATTTACAAATGTTTTTTCAATTTGTTGCGAAGTTGTTTTAGGAGGTTGACAAATAGAGAGGAGGTGCATTGGCATGGAACTCAAAACATGTTTAATGAGAATAATTCTTCCTCCTGCAGATAAAAGTCTGTTCTTCCATGAGTTAATTCTTTGAATAATCCTTGTTACCATATCAGTAAAGAAGTGTATTCTTTACCTTTTAGAGAATAAAGGACATCCCAGATAATTTATAGGGAATTATTTTTCCTAGATTTTTAGAATTCTTCTCACAATATTTCTTCTTTTTGTTGGAGTGTCATCTGCCACCAGGAAACAACTTTTCCCTTTATTAATTAGTTGTCCAGAACATTGTTCATATTTGTTAAGAACATCCATCACCAGATATAGCGTATGTTATTTACCTATACATAAAATAATAATGTCATCAACATAAGACAAATGATTAATACTAGGTCCATTTGGTTGCATGTGAAAGCCAATGAATCTAGGATTTTCAAAAAGACTGTTAAGAGTTCTAGTCAAGATTTCTGCAACTATTAAAAATAGCGAGGGTGAGATAGGAACCTCATGTTTGACACCCTTATGTGATTTGAAGAATCCATGTCTTTTTCTATTAACGATCATAGTTTACAACATATTGGAGAGAAGATTCCATATAATGCTAATCCATTGCTATGTAAATCCCATCCTTCTCATGACTATGCAAAGAAAATTCCATGATAATCTATCATAAGCTTTATTCATGTTTAATTTGATGAGGACATTTATACCCTTAGTAGGCTTCCTGATATTGTGGATAATCTCCTGGACCAATAAGATGTTTTCATTAAATGATCTATCTTTCATGAATCTACTCTAATTTTGAGATATGATTTTGGGGATCACTCTCAAAACTCTATAAGTAATTTAGAAACAATCTTCTGTGATAAATAGCTTAAGCTTATAGGCCCGAAATCAGAAAAAAAAAAAAGGATTATCAATTTTGGGAATAAGAACAAGACAAGTATTAGTAAAGTACTTAGTAAGTTGATGGCCACTAAATACAACTTTAACCAAATTTAAAATGTCCACCCCTTTGATCTCCCAATATTTTTGAAAGAAAAAAACATTGAATCCATCGAGTCCAGCGGAGCTATTCGGATCAATCTCAAAGATAGTTTTTTTAACCTCTTCCAAGGTTGGCTCTTCCATAAGCAGTCTATTATCGGGTAAATTTCCTAGATGGTCACCCATGTTAGGGAAATTGCCTACAAATATCATTTTTATTTTATTTAGGATAACAATATCACTCAACTCTTTCTATTTTTCTTAAAATATACTTAACACCTCTAAAATCTTCTCTCTCCTACTTGGAATTCTATGTCATTAAAATTTCTTTCTTTTTTTGATAAATAGATCTATTTAACTTATCAAACTTATTTAACTAAAATTTTATCCTAATTCTTATTTTTTAAAATAATACACATGATATACTAATCATTGAAGATTAACTTAATTACACCAAAAACTTGAATTATTTTATTTGATATGTACTTTTCAAAGTTTCTTTTATTTACTTATTTATTTCACCACTTAATAATATTTAAAACTCGAGTACTTATAAAAATTGGTACTCATTTAATTTTTTTATTATTTATTTTATATATTAAAAATTCTTAAAATGTAAAAGAAATAAAATGATGGATTTCATATTTTAGACATTAAATTTGTTATTTATATGAGAATAAAAGAATAAAATCTACTTTTTGGGATTATACAAAAGAATTTTTGGATTAATATAATCCAAAGATATTATATTTCCTTCAAATATAGAGTAATAGAGAATAAAAGAATATAATTTGTTATTTAAAAGTATTGATGACAAACCTACGGGTTTTTTGCTGCCAAACAAAATTCAATAATTCTTTTTTTAATATGTATTATTACCTAAAAAAATTAATTTGGACATAGATTACTTGCAATTTTTTATGCAAGATAATTTTTGATAAATATATAGTGAAAAAATATTTTTTCTTTTTTGCGGATTTTTAACAAGTAATTTCTTATAAACAAATCATTAAATCCCCGTATGATAAGACATAAATTTAGAAAAAAAAATATTATTTTTAATTTAGTTTCTTAACTCTTTCCTATGATCATTATATTTAGATTTTATTTTATTATACAATTAAACACTAATTTATATCTGTACTTCATTCTAAATCCATCAAAAGTAAAGAAGAATTGATAGAGTAATATTTTAAAAATCCATTTGTAATAGTACTGAAGAAGGTATCATTTTGTTAATATTTCTTAAAAAGTTTAATTTGCTTCAAGACTACATAATTTTTTCTTTCCTTCAAAAAGAGGTGATTTTATTTTTTTATTCTCATATAAATAACAAACTTAATGTCTAAAATATGAAATTCATCGTTTTATTTCTTTTACATTTTAAGAATTTTTAGTATATAAAATAAACAACAAAAAAATTATTGTACCAATTCGTATAAGTACTTGTATTTTAAAACTATTATTAAGTGGTGAAATAAATAAGTAAATAAAAGAAACTTTGAAGATTACATATCAAATAAAACAACCTAAGCTTTTGGTGTAATTAGATTAATCATCAATTATCAATATATCATGTGTAATTTTTTAATAAAAAAAATAGGATAAAACTTTAATTAAATAAGTTTGATAAGTAATACGTTTATCAAAAAGAAAAAAAGAAATTTGAATGACTTGACATTCCAAGTAGGAGAGAGAAAGATTTTGAGATGATAAGTATATTTTAAGGAAAAAAAGAAAAGTTGGATGATATTTTTGTCCTAAATAAAATAAAAGTGATATTTGTAGGCAATTACCCAAACATGGATGACCATTCATGAAATTTACTCTCTATTATCACTATCATTAATAGTTCTAGGAGTATGATTAATCAACTCCATACCAACCTCTCTATCATCTTGTTTAAAAGATCCTGGTAGAAATGTGCAACAGCTTCTCCTATATTGTCATCACCCTCTACTCATTGGTCCCCAACAAAAATCTTGTGAATATTCAGAAGCTTTCTCTTGCCTTTCACAACACTATAAAGAAACCTTTGTATTTTCATCACCTTTCATATATCACTTGAGATAGATGTTTTCCTCCAAAAGTTATTGTTAGGATCAAGAACCCAGTTATTGCGGAATTTAGCCAAATAATTTTATAATGACAATAACAAAGACAATAACAAGTTGATAGTAACGGTACTTAAAGAAAAAATAAAGGAGGCACAAATTTAACGTGGTTCGGTCAGTGTAACCTACGTCCACGAGCGGAGAGGAACAACTTCACTATATCAACAAGAGTACAATAGAGAGATTACAAAATTAGAGTAGTCACTCTAATTAACCCAAATATCCCAAGAGAAAACCTCACAAGATCACTCCAAAAGAAAGGGCTCACACAAAGTATTGCCCAACACCAACTCTCTTAACTTAATACTCTAATAGGAAGGAAGAATAAATACAAGAGAATGAAAGAGAACTCTTGTAATTTGATGTGTATTACAATTGAGAAAGAAGGCCTCTATTTATAGAGATGAAAATGGAGACAAGTAGCAACTTTGTTTGAACAAGAAGCAACTTGTTTGAACAAGTAGCAACGTTGTTTGAACAAGTAGCAACTTGTTTGAACAAGTAGCAATCTTGTTTGACAAGTTCAAAAAATAATCTTCCACAAGTATTTGGTAGAAACTTCCTTTGACAAAGCAAGAGTGAATCAAACAAAGGCCACATTACAAATCTCCACCTTGGCCTGAGTTTGGTTAATATAGTAAATTTGCTTCCTCTCCGCAAAAGCCCGTGTGGGAAAAATCATTCTTCACAAACGGCAATCAAGCTCAAGCAAAGCTTGAACTTACTGACCGAAAAAGACTTTGTGAACATGTCTGCAGGATTGTCTCTAGTGTTGATCTTCTGAACAGAGACCTTTTCTTCAATAATAGATTCCCGAATAAAATGATACTTGATGTTAATATGATTCATCCTCTCATGATACATTTGATCTTTAGTCAAGTAGATGGCACTTTGACTATCACAGAAAATAATAATATCACCTTGGTGTAGACTGAGTTCAACAAATAGACCCTTCAACCATAAGGCTTCTTTGATAGCCTCGGTCACTGCCATATATTCTGCTTCAGTAGTAGATAAAGCTACTACGTGTTGTAATGTAGCTTTCCAACTGATAACACAACCACCAATGCAAAATACGTAGCCAGTCAATGATCTTCTTTTATCAAGTTCATCTGCATAATCTGAGTCTACAAAACCAACTAAAGTGTTAGTATTTCTACCAAATTCCAAACATGCGTTTGAGGTACCACGCAAGTATCTGAGAATCCATTTCACTGCCTACCAATGTGCTTTTCCAGGATAAGCCATATATCGACTTACCACACTTACCGCATGTGAAATATCCGGACGTGTACATACCATTGTGTACATAATACTGCCAACTGCACTAGAATACGGTACCTGTACCATATAACTTTCTTCTTCCTCTGACTGCGGAGATTGAGCAGCTAATAACTTAAAATGAGCAGCAAGAGGAGTACTTACTGGTTTAGCTTCTTTCATGCCAAACCTCTCCAAAACCTTCTCCAAGTACTTCTTCTGGGTCAAAAATAGCCTGCGGGCTTCTCGATCTCTTCTGATCTCTATGCCAAGGATTTTCTTAGCTGCTCTCAAATCTTTCATTTCAAATTCACTTTTCAGTTGACTTTTTAAATTGTGAATTTCTGTCAAATCCTTAGCAGCAATAAGCATGTCATCAACATATAATAGTAAGTAAATGAATGAACCATCATTTAACTTTTGAAAGTAAACACAACTATCATACATGTTTCTTGAATAACCATGACCCAACATAAAGGAATCAAACCTCTTGTACCACTGTCTTGGAGATTGTTTTAATCCGTACAAGGATTTTTTTAACAAGCAAACATGATCTTCCTTTCCTTCAATTTTAAATCCTTCACGTTGATGCATATGTATTTGTTCCTCAAGTTTGCCATGTAAGAAATATGTCTTAACATCAAGCTGTTCTAATTCCAAATCATGCATGGAAACTAAGGCAAGCAAGGCACGAATAGAGCTATGTTTAACAATAGGTGAGAAAATATCATTAAAATCAACTCTTTGTACCTGGCTATAGCCCTTTGCAACTAATCGTGCCTTATACCTTGCATCTTCAACCCCTGGAATTCCATCTTTTTTCGTGAAGACCCATTTGCAACCAATGATTCTACTTCCTAACGGCGGATTCACAAAAGACCAAGTACCATTCTTATGAAGAGATTCAATTTTTTCATTCATTGCAATTAGCCACTTGGCTGAATCAGCACCAGAAACTGCTTCTGAATAATTTAATGGTTCTTCGATTTCTTCAGTTTCCAGTGCAACTGACCATATTTCCTCCGGAGTCTTGAAGTTCAAAGGTGTAGAAGGAGAACGGTTGATAATATAACAAGCTGTAGAGATAGCCTCAGCCCAAAAAGCATTTGTCAACCCAGCATTTGAAATCATACAACGGGCTCTTTCCAAAAGAGTCCTGTTCATCCTTTCTGCAACACTATTTTGTTGAGGTGTCATCCTCATAGTGTGATGTCGAGAAATTCCTTCATTTTTGAAAAAATTGTTGAACTCGTCATTACAAAATTCCAAGCCATTATCCGTTCTAAGTCGCTTGACCTGTTTTTCTGTTTGCTTTTCAATCAAAACTTTCCATTGTTTGAAAGTTAAGAAAACATCACTTTTGTTTTTCAGAAAATAAACCCAAAACTTCCTTGAATAATTATTAATGAAATTTAACATATACCTGGCACCACCTTTTGATGGCGTACGGGAAGGACCCCAAAGATCTGAATGAATGTAGTCCAAAGTACCTTTTGTTCGATGAACTGCTGGAGATTTGAAGCTGACTCTTTTATGCTTTCCAAACACACAGTGTTCGCAGAACTCCATTTTTCAATACTTTGTCTAAACAGTAGACCTCTTTTGCTGAGGATGGAAAGACCTTTTTCACTCATATGCCCCAATCGCATATGCCACAATTTGGTGATGTTGGGATCAAGTGAATTTGAAGTGGAAACTGCAGCAGCAACTGTAATAGTGGATCCCAATAAAGTGTACAGCGTACCTGATCTGTGTGCTTTCATTATCACAAGAGCTCCTGAAGATACTTTCAAAACTCCACCTTCACCTGTGTATTTACACCCAAGAGATTCTAGAGTGCCCAATGAAATGAGATTTTTCTTCAAGTCGGGAACATATCTAATATCCGTGAGAGTTCTCACCACACCATCATGCATTCTAATTTGGACTGTACCTTTACCAGAAACCTTGCAGGGAGTATTGTTGCCCATCAAGACAAATCCACCTCCAACAGATTCGACTGTGTTAAACAAATCCCTATTGGGACACATATGATAAGAACAACCCGAATCCAAAATCCACTCATCGTTAGATTTAAAACTATTATTAGTTGCTAAGAATATTGTTCCTTCAGACTCATCAGCAACTACACTTGCTTCGGCGGAGTCAGCATTTTGGTGCTTATTTTTGTTTTCCTTACGCTTTTCTTTGTTTTTCAACTTATAGCATTCAGAAATGAGATGACCTTTTTTATGACAGTATTTGCACACAACATTTCTAGGTTTAGACTTTGACCTTGATTGAGACCTCTCACTATTTGATTCTTTCTTATTAGATCTACCTTTTACAAATAATCCTTCCCCATGGGTTGCGCTACTTTCCCCAGTAATATCTTTATCTATCTGTTCCTTTGTTTTTAAGATAGATTTGATTTCTTTATAAGAGATATTATCCTTTCCATAAAGCATAGTATCTCTAATATTCTTAAATGATTGGGGTAAGAAAATAAGTAATAAGATGGCTTGGTCTTCATCATTAACTTCAGCGTCTATATTACTCAAATCCATAAGAATAGAATCAAAATCATCAAGATGTGAGAGTATAGAGGTACCTTCTACTATACAAAATGTGTAAAGCTTTTGCTTCAGGTAAAGTCGATTTTCCGCTGTCCTCTTCATATACAAGGCTTTTAGTTTTTCCCACATGTCTTTTGTTGTGGTTTCTGCAGATACTTCACGTAAAACCTCATTTGAGAGATTTAGATTAATACCTGATTTTGCCTTTTTGTCTATGACGGTAAATTCTTCGTCCGTAATTTTTTTCGGCTTCTTCTCCTTTTCTTCTAGTGCCATATCTAAGCCATCCTGAATTAAGATAGCTTCCATCTTTAATTGCCACATCTCAAAGTTTGCAGTTCAATCAAATTTCTCAACGTAAGTCTTTGTTATAGTCATTTTGGCTACTGAAAAATAACCTGGTTAGATCCGGCTCTGATACCAATTTGTTAGGATCGAGAACCCGGTTATTGTGGAATTTAGCCAAATAATTTTATAATGACAATAACAAAGACAATAACAAGTTGATAATAACGGTACTTAAAGAAAAAATAAAAGAGGCACAAATTTAACGTGGTTCGATCAGTGCGACCTACGTCCACGAGCGGAGAGGAACAACTTCACTATATCAACAAGAGTACAATAGAGAGATTACAAAATTAGAGTAGTTACTCTAATTAACCCAAATATCCCAAGAGAAAACCTCACAAGATCACTCCAAAAGAAAGGGCTCACACAAAGTATTTCCCAACACCAACTGTAATGCCCTGAAATCGGATCCCGAGACGTCACACGGTGCTTAGGGTCACAAGTGACCCCAAGCTAATCCTTCTTCTGGCATAACTCATAAGCAACTGAATAAAAATACAAATCCATACAAATCAGCAGAAATTAACTCTTTTCTGAATCTGATCGATACAAAAATGGAATTTTACAGAATTTCAATTCTGCCTTTACAACCAAAATTGAAACAAAATACATCAACTTCTACTGACTGTCTATGAAGCCTCTACTAGTACTGACTGTAGGTAGCCGGGTCATGACTCCCGACCACCCCAACTCAATACGACTGAATAAAGAAAATACAACACTATAAACTCTGCATAACTAACCCAAGCCCTTGAATCAAAAAGACTCATCACCTGCTGACTGGATACCACGAACTGACTGGATTCGAAGGTGCAACTATACCTTGTACCTACATTCCAAGAAAATGTAGCCCACATTCGAATATGTGGGTCAGTACCATGGAAAGATACCGAGCATATGGGGGTCCATGCATATATAAAATAATATCTTAATATCATCACAGTTTATAAAATTATGCATGCTGATATAGATGACTCACTTAGCTCGAATTAAATCATCAAAATCATGGATGAATAATACATGTAAAGTAAAACAAGTGAGTCATTACAATACGTTCTCAATTCACTTTCATATCAATTTCAAATCATCAAAACAATCAAATCTCATGTCAATTCTCATTAGAATATATTCCTTAAATCTTTTAAGACTAATGACTTTCTCAAACTCAGCCTTTTAAGCAAATATGTTTTCATCTCAGATAAAAGAGTACACATACACACATTGGGAGATCCTATAACTGACATAAACCATGTGAGCCACATGGAGTCCAACGTACAACCCACGTTGGGGAGAGCCATCCTATCCTTGCCATCGGAGTAGGACTTCTAGTATCAATTCAAAAATACTAGTGATCACTATATAAATTAGCCTCAGGCTCACACCCTACGGGGGCACGTAGTTCTAGGGAAGTAAGGTCACTTTATACTTCCCACTTGGTGATAAAGATTACTCCCGGACTTAGCTCAGAAATTTAAATCAGCCTCAGGCTCACATTAAAGAAAATCCACAATAAACACTTCAACAATTTTCATCGGGAGCCAATTTGCTACGCCTTTATCATAATCAATAAAAACGTGGATTTCTTTCACAGTCGAGTTCAAAATAACTCATTCATGATCAAAAGGTCAAATCACTCAAAACAGCTCAAATATTCAACATCAACGTGTTATAACACACATTTTCTCAAAAACACAATTTCAAATGGGGTTCGCGACCCAAATATCAAAATCATGATAAATATCGTTCAAGATTCATGCATTATATCACCACACATGTAAATTCATCTTTTAAAATCATAAACATCAAGATTTCATAATAATCATCATAAGATATGGGTTCATGCTTCAAATTCATAAAAAAATCAAATAAAAATCATGCCTTTGTAAGAAAAATTACTTTTGGGCACAAGAACGAAAGAGAGTTCTTGTTGAAAAATCCCACATACCTTGAATGATGAACTTTAGATCGATTCTCGTTTTTGAGATGTTAATCGTACCTTTGAATGATGGTTCTTGGAGTTCTTGAACTAGGAACTTGGAATTTTGAATAAATTTGCAGAATTAATGGTGAACTTTGGAGGTTCTTGAAGTTGGATGTAGGAGCTTAGGGTTTTCTTTTTGAGAGAATTGTATGAAATATAACATATAATACTTCTAATAGGCTTTAATATAGGGTTTGGACGGATTTTGGGTGAGGGGGAATGACCAAAACGCTCCTAAAAATCAAATAATTCTCGAATCTGTCTTTTGGTGGACTGTTTTGATAGTTTGAAGTAGATCAACCATAACGTTTTACTCCGATATCCAAATTGGATGAAACCAATTTCATTAGAAAGAAGACTCTCATATCTTTCCATTGATATATAGTATCTCACACATATTATTGTGTACGAGGAGTTATGATCATTTGAATTTGAACCAAAAATTCACTTTTGATAGGATGAAGTAGATCGACCATAACTTTTTGGTCCGATAGACAAATTGGATGAAACCAATTTCATCGGAAAGAGGACTCGCACAGATTTCCGTTGATATATAGTAGCTCACCCATATCATGATGTACAAGGAGTTATGATCGTTTAAAGTTGGAGCAAAAATACGCCTGGCCTTAGTATTTTTTTCCTGCACGTTTTACTGTTCACTACTATTCACGGTTCGATCGGAATGTTCATAACTCGTCGCTCGGGTGTCCGTTTTGGATGATCCACATATCGTTGGAAATCTTATTCGATACTCTACACAATGGTGGGTCATAATCGAAAACATTCTACACGTAAAATTTATAATTCATTCTAGAAGATAGAACCCAACACGTTTACGCACAAAATTTCAACGAAAAATTTCTCGGGGTATTACATCATCTCCCCTTGGAAACATTCGTCCTCGAATATCGATGAATAAGTACAGAATACTATGGAAATAAGTACAAAAGGCTGGGATAACGAAGTCAATCCACTTACTTCACTCCAAACTTTCGAATACTTCATAGAACATGCGATTCATAATGAGAATGGTCACATAGTTGGATCTTAAACAAAGGAGACTGATTTTAAGGAATCGATATCTTTGGTTTATTCAGAGACTGAGAATCAAAGGTCTCGAAGGGTATCTCATCAAAAGAAGGACCACTTGCGCCCAAATGAAACGTCCCTCAACACTCCCTCCAAAAGATTCAAACGACATTGTTCGGGGAGGAAATGAACCATAATTTGATACAATCCTATCATATGGGAACAAGGACCCATATGGGATAAATTAAGATAGGAATTTCTAGGTCTTGGGAAACATAACTCCTTGCTTCCAAACTTAGCAACATTTCCCAACTACTCCCTCGACTATGTTCAAGCCTAACTCCAAGTACTCATGAGATACACCACATAACACTATAATATTAATCTATATCATGAACCTCAATACACAATGAGCCTCAAAACTCCTCACTTCAAACATAACTCTTATTGCTACTCCAACAACCACATACAATCTTATACTAGGGATCCGCTAACTTGCGGTGCATTCTTTTAGATATACAACCATAACATTCAAGCCTATACTCATAACCGCATACGCACTTCGCACATGCACCTCTAAACGAACACTCATAAAGCATCTTCCTCGCTTTCTCTAAGATTCCATCAACTACATCATTCACACATACTGGTCAATTCTTTAAACGACACACATAATATTTTCTCAACCAATTGAACTAGACACAAAAAACTCTGTATTACTATTCCTACAACCTCATAGAAGTGCATAAAACCAACGCACAACAATCTTTCCAAATAAACATTTAAAACTTCAACTAACCATGGCATGTATCAAGGACTTAGCCTCAATCTAACTTCACTTCACCGCCGTGAGCACACCACCTTCTATCATAGATAAGGAAGTATCTTCTCTCCCTTCTAGACAACTGCTCAACACCATTAGCTTGACTTAATGAAAAGGTCACAAAATTTTAAAACATGAAGACCTGAAACATGAAGGGATAATGTAAATAACTTGACTCTCTCTATTGAGGCCTTAGGAATAAAATATCAAATACAATGGGTTCATTAAGGTATCAAAACTGAAGACACCCATAACAGAAACTGAATCTCACTGATCAATAAGAGTATTGTCTGAGTACTGGAACTGAACATACTGTAAAACTTGAGTATATGAGTCATGGGAGGCATGCCCTGAATTTAGAGCTCATAACTTATGGAATGTGATTCCAACTGCTAGAAGAACTGCAATTTCTCATTTTTGGAAACTAGAAGAGTATGTAATTCTCCATCACGTGTATGAACATGAATTAAGATCATGGAACTAAAATGTAAAGCATGAGTAGGTTTTGGGACAACTGAAAATACTGAAATAACATTGGGTCAAGCACCGATCTTTCTCACAGCAAATTTACAACTTACTGGTACTTCTACTAAAATGTAAAAGCTTGACTTGACTACTTGTTCTATCATCTCCCCCTTAGCTTTAAGACACCACTCAAATTCTCAAATGCTTACTAATTTTGAATCCCTACGAACATCTCTATCGCCGGAATGTACACCATCTAGTGCTTCAACTCTTATTTCTATTAGCTCAACTTGAATACTTTCTAACCTTTTGATAGACCATGCTACTTTTGTCTTCTCCCTCTAATACCATGCCTATGAACTTATGTTTCTAACCTATAAGAATCAAAATCACACTTAAGAGGCTCAACATTTCCAATCATACGCCTCGCCTTAACTTAGCCATCAAAACATCATCCATCGTCTAACTAGTATTTATCCATCTAACAATCCCATGGCACGACTCACTACACCACATACACTAATCCTCAAAATTAAAGCAGTCCCATAATATCTTGGGTGAACTTTCTCATCATAATATAATATTAAACTTAATTACAAGTCAACTACACTTAAACTCTTGTGTACACTGTTCAAGCCTATTAGGTCACTTCCGGCAGCTAATACCATTAATTCGGAAACCGTCATATTCGGCTTCATGATCACCAATCGTTCAAAATTAAGGTCTTACACTTCACATAATTTACAACTCCATCTCATGCATAACTCCCACGTGAAGATTATAAAACAACACATCCATGAACACTAGCCTACTTAAACTTCATAACAATAATAATTGGTCCTAATCATATAGCCTATCTTATTCACAATCCATTAACACATCCTTCTTTCATCCGTCACTACTATTTATCCTTCATACACAACTTAACATAGTTCATAGCTCTCTACGTCTTAACTTAACTTCCTCTTGCAATCTGGAGAGCGCCTAGATTAACAACACTTACCCACCGAGTACTTCCATCACTAACCTATACTCTCTGTCATACAAATACCATCAACACCCGTTTCATACCTCGAACAAACTATATCACTTCCTATTAACCCAATTGCATGCAAAAAGGGATTTCGCTATACTTATGCTCAACAAATCACACTTACCATCCTTCTTACTACTTCACCTCCACATCCCACATTTTCATCCAGCACAAGGAACAAGATGAACTACAAGTTGCTAGTGGATTGAAATAGGCCTCACACGGCTTCACTAGACTTTGGTTTTGTGTTTTGATCAAGAAAGTTATATGAATAACAAAGTAACTATGCTAGTGAATCGAAATAGGCCCCACACGGCTTCACTAGACTTTGGTTTGTATTTTGAACAAGAAAATGAGATGAATAACAAAGAAGCTATGCTAGTGAATCGAAAGAGCCCCACACGGCTTCACTAGACTTTGATTTTTCACAAACATAATGATAATAAGATTACATAATACAAGAGATACAAACTTGACACACAACATTCAACGATCTAAGAATACACCTTACTCTGTCTTAATTAAATAACTCGTAAGAATGAGGGAATAACTTTCAACTTAAGGAACTTAATACACTAGAGAGCTCCTCTCAAGCCCTTTGTGTAACTTTTGAAATTTCTTCTAGAAAATATAGAAGCATTACCTGGGGAAGAACTAGAGCTTGCGAATCATGTTATCTCAAAAATAATACATAGAGGGAGAAGTATAGATTAACATTGTAGATTCTGAGGAGAAATCTAAAAGCACATCTAACCTTGGCTTAGTTCACGACTTTTATGAACATGAATAAAGTACTTCAATCTTTGGGACTCAAAAGCACTAACATGATACTTTCTAGCTCTCTTACAATCCTATAACTATCTACGGAGAATTAAGCTTAACTGTTTCTGATACCTTGAAAATGAAGCAGAGTTGGCCAGAATAGAGTAAGATGAGAATCTATATAAGCTTCTAGGAGAACCTTTTTATAGCACGATCTTAGACTTGAAAGAAGGAAAATATTTCCTAAATGTCCTGTAGCCTCTCGAAGAAAAGTACAGACGTCTCTGTACCATTTTGCAAGAATCTACTAGACACGACTTCATAGACACCCTAGGACACTTGAACACCTGGCTCTGATACCAAGTTTGTAACGCCCTGAAATCGGGTCCCGAGATGTCACACGGTGCTTAGGGTCACGAGTGACCCCAAGCTAACCCTTCTACTGGCATAAATCATAAGCAACTGAATAAAAATACAAATCCATACAAATCCATAGAAATCAGCAGAAATTAACTCTTTTCTGAATCTGATCGATACAAAAATGGAATTTTACAGAATTTCAATTCTGCCTTTACAACCAAAATTGAAACAAAATACATCAACTTCTACTGACTGTCTATGAAGCCTCTACTAGTACTGATTGTAGGTAGCCGGGTCATGACTCCCGACCACCCCAACTCAATACGACTGAATAAAGAAAATACAACACTATAAACTCTGAATAACTAACCCAAGCCCTTGAATCAAAAGAACTCATCACCTGCTGACTGGATACCACGAACTGACTGGATTCGAAGGTGCAACTATACCTTCTACCTACATTCTGAGAAAATGTAGCCCACATACGAATATGTGGGTCAGTACCATGGAAAGATACCAAGCATATGGGGGTGCCATGCATATATAAAATAATATCTTAATATCATCACAGTTTATAAAATTATACATGCTGATATAGATGACTCACTTAGCTCGAATTAAATCATCAAAATCATGGATGAATAACACATGTAAAGTAAAACAAGTGAGTCATTACAATACGTTCTCAATTCACTTTCATCTCAATTTCAAATCATCAAAACAATCAAATCTCATGTCAATTCTCATTAGAATATATTCCTTAAATCTTTTAAGAATAATGACTTTCTCAAACTCAGCCTTTTAAGCAAATATATTTTCATCTCAGATAGAAGAGTACACATACACATTGGGAGATTTTATAACCGACATAAACCATGTGAGCCACATGGAGTCCAACGTACAACCCACGTTGGGGAGAGCCATCCTATCCTTACCATTGGAGTAGGACTTCTAGTATCAATTCAAAAACACTAGTGATCACTATATAAATCAGCCTCAGGCTCACATCCTACGGGGGCACGTAGTTCTAGGGAAGTAAGGTCACTTTATACCTCCCACTCGGTGCTAAAGATTACTCCCGGACTTAGCTCAGAAATTTAAATCAACCTCAGACTCACATTAAAGAAAATCCACAATAAACACTTCAACAATTTTCATCGGGAGCCAATTTGCTACCCCTTTATCATAATCAATAAAAACGTGGATTTTTTTCACAGTCGAGTTCAAAATAATTCATTCACGACCAAAAGGTTAAATCACTCAAAACATCTCAAATATTCAACATCAACGTGTTATAACACACATTTTCTCAAAAACACAATTTCAAATGGGGTTCGCGACCCAAATATCAAAATCATGATAAATATCGTTCAAGATTCATGCTTTATATCACCACACATGTAAATTCATCTTTCAAAATCATAAACATCAAGATTTCATAATAATCATCATAAGATATGGGTTCATGCTTCAAATTCATAAAAAAATCAAATAAAAATCATGCCTTTGTAAGGAAAATTACTTTCGGGCACAAGAATGAAAGAGAGTTCTTGTTGAAAAAACCCCACATACCTTGAATGATGCACTTTAGATCAATACTCATTTTTGAGATATTAATTGTGCCTTTGAATGATGGTTCCTGGAGTTCTTGAACTAGGAACTTGGAATCTTGAATAAATTTGCAGAATTAATGGTGAACTTTGGAGGTTCTTGAAGTTGGATGTAGGAGCTTAGGGTTTTTTTTTGAGGGAATTTGATGAAATATAATATATAATGCTTCTAATAGGCGTTAATATAGGGTTTGGACGGATTTTGGGTGAGGGAGAATGACCAAAACGCCCCTAAAAATCAAATAATTCTCGAATCTGTCCTTTGGTGGACTGTTTTGATAGTCTGAACTAGATCAACCATAACGTTTTACTCCACTATCCAAATTGGATGAAACCAATTTCATTAGTAAGAGGACTCTCATATATTTCCGTTGATATATAGTATCTCACCCAGATCATTGTGTACGAGGATTTATGATCGTTTGAATTTGACCCAAAAATTCACTTTTGATAGGCTGAAGTAGATCGACCATAACTTTTTGCTTCGATAGGCAAATTGGATGAAACCAATTTCATCGGAAAGAGGACTCGCAGAGATTTCCGTTGATATATTGTAGCTCACCCATATCATGATGTACAAGTATTTATGATCGTTTAAAGTTGGAGCAAAAATACGCCTGGCCTCAGTATTTTTTTTCCTGCACGTTTTACTGTTCACTACTATTCACGGTTCGATCGGAATGTTCATAACTCATCGCTCGGGTGTCCGTTTTGGATGATCCATATATCGTGGAAATATTATTCGATACTCTACGTAATGGTGGGTAATAATCTAAGACATTCCGCATGAAAAATTTATAATTCATTCTAGAAGATAGAACCCAACACGTTTACGCACAAAATTTCAACGAAAAATTTACCGGGGTATTACACCAACTCTCTTAACTTAATACTCTAATAGGAAGGAAGAATAAATACAATAGAATGAAAGATAACTCTTTTAATTTGATGTGTATTACAATTGAGAAAGAAGGCCTCTATTTATAGAGATGAAAATGGAGACAAGTAGAAACTTTGTTTGAACAAGAAGCAACTTGTTTGAACAAGTAGCAACCTTGTTTGAACAAGTAGCAACTTGTTTTAACAAGTAGCAATCTTGTTCGACAAGTTCAAAAAATAATCTTCCACAAGTATTTGGTAGAAACTTCCTTTGACAAAGCAAGAGTGAATCAAACAAAGGCCACATTACAGTTATCGATAATCTTATGTTGGATAACTAACTCTGCTTTAGATTTATTAAGCTTCATCCTGTCATTCTAGTCCAACGACATCATCCAAGCAATCTCATACTGATCCAATTTGTCTTCTAGTTGTTGAACCTTAGTAAAGATGTCCCCAAATTTGTTTCTAGACCACTCACTAAGATCCTTACTCAGCTTCTCAAGTTTCTGATGAATAATCCAGAAGCTATTTTGATGATCTCTTCTGACCACATTTGCCTTACTAGCTTATAAAATCCATCTTGTTCAGCCCAAAAATTTAAGAACTTGAAATATTTTATATGATCGTTAACATCCTTGTCAGCTGATATTAACAAAGCACAATGGTCTGAGCTCATCCTAGTCAGGTGAAGTATAGTTGTTTTAGGCAAACAACTAGTCCAGTCATCATTAGACAATGCTCTATCTAATCTATTCCAAACAACCTCCTCCTACTTTCTTTCATTACACCACATAAAAGTTCTCCCAAAATAACCAAAGATCATACAACCCACAATTATTAATGCAATCTTAAAAAAGGCAGACTTTTATTGAGTTTATGAGGCGTACACCCTAATTTTTCTTCAGCTAAAATAATACTATTATCGTCCCTATGAACCAACCATGGAGTGGAGATCGTCTAGAGAAAGGTCCCTATGTGATCCCATAATTCTTCTCTACCAGCAGGTTTAGACTTAGAATAAACAACATAAACAAACACATTCGTATTAATATAAGTAGAAGATATTTTACAAGTTTACCATCTAAGAATGATTAGAAAATACATTACAAATAAGGTTTGTGCTCTAGAATATCTAGATTTTATTGCTAATATTAGCAAAACATCCATCCATTCCGAGCATGCTTTTAAATCTCTCAATTGAAGTGTCCTGTAAAAAATGTTCTTGTAAAGCAATAAAGGATACTTTATGAGTTTTGGCAAGGTATACTAGTCTTTCAGTAGCCACTTGGGATTTCATTCCCCTATTATTCCAATTGAGAATCTTAATCATTAATAGGAATATTAAAGGTCTTTTGTGGTAGTTTACTTTGACACCTTGTGATCCTACTAATAGATTTTGCTCTGGTTCTTCCTCCTTTGGCATATTCTCTATTGTTCACAGCTTTTTGAACATCTTCTTCTCTATCTTTACCTCTATTATGATAGTTTAGGATTTCATCTTTAACCCCAGATGACTCATTTATACTTTCTTCATCTTCAGTAGAAATATTATCAGCCCATTCATCCTGAATTTGTTCATTTTGAAGCTTAGTATGTGATCCTCCACCCTTATCGATCTCCATATCCTTCTGAAACTGCTTATTACTTTGACTTTTTAGTTTCATAAATTTATTCAGGTTAATGTTTTTTGCCTCGATTACAACTTTGTCTCCCGATTCCTAGTTGCCTTCTTCCTCTAAGTGATCCACTTATTGTCACCCTCCTACCTTGGATCTTTGGTCCCAACCAGAACTACTTGTAGAGCTTTTGGATCCTCAATAGCGATCATTTGTCTAACAACTTTTTCTTCTTGGAGTTGTGTCTGTTAGACATTTTGTATTTGAGTATTGCTTGTGGATACATCATCATTCTTCATAGATTGGACTTGCATATTGCTTGAAGGATCAACAATATTTTTCAAAGCACTCGTTTCTGCTATTTTCTCCTTTACCTCCTCTGTTCTTGTAACTTCATTAGTAGTCAGAGTTTTATCCACACCAAAAGTTGCTCCCGTTAGTTTGAATTGCTTAGGAGGAGCACTTTTTCCTCTTCTTTGAATTTTCTTAGGGTCTTTGGTAGCTATTAATTCACTGCCCCTTTGATTTTGTTGATCCATAACCATTGTATCCTTGTTCTTTTCAATTTTCTTATCAGTAGGGATATTATGAGATATGATTGGCATTGTTATGCTTCTCTTTAGCAAGTTTTGTTGTTTGAGAACCAATCACTTTGTTTTTCCCTTTTTCTTGATTGACCTTATCCATTTCCTCCTTCTCTGCTTTATCCCTCTCAAGTCATCTGACTAATTCATGTAATGACCTTGTAGTCTATAATAGTTGCAATATTTTGGGACCCCTTTGTATCCAACCTTTTGTTCGTATCCTTGCAGCGAATTCGTAGCATTTCTTAGCCCAATCCAAACATGATTTACGCGAGGTTTAGTAAGATCTATTTAAACTCATACTTTTGCCATGCTTGTACGAGTCCAACCTTTAGTAGCAATATCTATGGCTAGGGGAACTCCCGCAGGGCTCAAAATTTGCTTAATGTATTGCCACGTATTGTAACGACCTGAGCCGGGGCCCTGGCCGTAATGAGCATCCCGAACCATGAAGGCTCGGGTGCTCTTCTAAATCTGGAAATCATACACACTTTCATATAATATGAAGGAAAATGCGAAAATATAAACAATACAGGATCATGGTCAATATCGTAATTCAATTGAATAATTTGGAATGAAAACCATAAACCTCTAACAACGTCTAACATCAGTTTGCGAAATTTCTACTAACTGAAAACGACATTTGTCTGAAACCTGAGATAAAGCCCCCAGTCGGACCATGAATCAGAATAAAATAACAATATCACGTTTCATAACTAGGCCTTCCGAAGTAAGGTAGGCTCACCAGCTGCAAACTTCTGACAAGTCAATCTACTTCTTATGGGACCCAAGGACTATGTCTCAGAATCCTGAAATATAGGAGGTCAATACAAAAGTATTGGTACGCAGAGCAATCCAAAATAAAATTTTTTATTAAACATAGGTGAGAGCAATTTATAGACAGTTTTATGTAAGATATATGAAAAACACATGAGCATATTTAAAAGGCTCAGAACAATTATCTGAATTCCATGACTCACTCTTTATCTTACTTCTGAGCTAGGTGGTATACCCTAAAATTCTGCAATTCCATGGGCTATATGGAATCTGCCCTTGACTCGGCAGCTAAGCCCCCAACCCGAGTTTGCCTCAAGGGTTGGAGTCTCTGTCTCTGATACGCCACGGGCACTAGGCCAACGTATAATCGCTCTAGGGAATGAAATGAACCCGTATCGGCAAAACACGGTATTCGGGCTAGGAGTTTTTGAACTCAAGCCTTCTTCGGGCAACCACTTAACCCTCTTTAAGCCCATTTTAGCTTTTTAAAACATGTATTCTTTGAAATCAAAATCTTAAAACTCTAACTCTGTTATGGAATACATTTAATATGGTATCGTCATACCATTGACTTGCAAGTCGCATCTTTGGGCCATTCATAGCATATTATAATCTCTTCTTTCAAGACATGAGGTTTGGGACCACCATATCAATCAATAAATTCAAAAGGACTCTTGCTTTAAACTCATGTGAACACGTGCATGAAAACTCCCTCTTTTCAATATTTCAACAACATATGGGGGTCATGAAATTTTGTGACAAATCATGCAAATCTTTTAGCAATGTCCTAAACATTTAACATCAAACAATCCACCCCCTCTTAAGTTCAAAACCATTATCAAATAATAATCCAAAATTCAGGACCTTCATGTCATGCTTCTCAAATATGCAATTGGGTAATTCATGATGCACATAAAAACAAACAGCTTAACAACAAGAGGGGGTTATATGGATTCATGCTCTCAGTTCAATCTCATTCTCGATTTTTAAAAATACATATATTGATATGAGTATAAAACAATTTAAGGGGAAAGACCTCAAGGCCAAAACAATGATATAATTAGAATGTTCATGATGCATAATTGAAAACATAGATTCCAAAACCCCTTTATAAATTCATGTTTGCTAAACTTTAAAACATATTCAAGTGTTTCAACAAGACCATGTATTTAGGATAAACCGCACGTACCTTAGATTATAAGATTTGAAAGATGGAACCCAGATCTTGATCCGTTTCTTAGAATTCTTGATCTTAGGGATGAGTTCTTGATCTTTGGGGATGAGTTAGGGTTTTGATTTGAGAGGAAAATTGAATTATAGAGTGTATTATGGTTTTTGGGGCGCAAATCTTATGTTATGGACGGATTTTGGGTGAGGTGAAGTGACCAAAATTCCCCTAGACCCATAAGAAACTGATTTAACGAGTGAAACAGTTCCGTAACGCGCTGGCCGACGCATCGCGTCGGCTTACTGCCTCACACGGAAAATATCATAACTTTTTGTTCGGTTATCGGATTTTGGCGAAATTGGTATCGTTAGAAAGCTAATTAAATTATCTACAATTTGGTGGGTCTTGAGCTGCAAAATTCTATGTGTATCAAAAGTTATATACATTCAAAGTAGACTTTTGTAGAGTCGAATATCCAATTTTGGATGAATGAAAGGTTCTTAGCTCAACTTTGCTTTAGGCCATTTCTATGAACATTTTTCACCCCATAATCACTTCATATACTAGGCGAAAGATCATGACATATGAATCTAAACATAAATCATGGAATTAGAGCTTACGTACGTAGGAGCAACGATTTAATTTCTAGCTTGAAAATGCAGGGCGTTACATTATCTCCCCCTTGGGATCATTCGTCCCCGAATGATAGGTAGGGACTTTTGAGGATCTAAAAGTGTAGAATAAAGAACGTAATCTCGCATTGAATAATTTTCCTCAATAAAATATACAAAAGCATCAAACGAGTTTCATGGTAACCCCGAGCGAAACGTGTAAGCACGAAACATGAGGCAATTTGGTGATCATAGATCTGATATATATTGGTACTAATAATGAAATAAGATTTCGCGAAAGATAGTACTAGAAGCATTCTCTACCTTACAAAGTATCACGAATAGACTTAAACTTAGAGGCACTAATTGTCTACATCCAAATAATAAATAGCATACTTCACACTCGCCAACTTACAATTACCCAATCACACATCTAACCATAAGAATTTGAGTCCCACTACTTAGTACTGCTATGTTGAAGCCTAACTCGGAGTAAAAAGGTAATAACTTAAACTATAGGACCCTGTACTTTACATCCCATTAAGAATATTGCCTCACTTTATCACTATCGTGAAACACTCTCGGATTTTAATTCAAGGAATACTAACTACATAGTACATCGGTTGAGTTTTCATCAATCACAACATTCAAGACTATCATTACTACACCCACTTCATGAATTTTCCCACTAAGACCAACAATTTCAATCACTCTCACAAATATTTTTGCCACATTCCTCCTTCTTAGCTATTTCATATAACAAAAGTTCATCTCATTCTTTTCCCTTTTACCTATAACCTTAGCTAGAGAATCACATCAAATTTTTCACCTTCAGGAACATCTACTCCCCTACCTAACACATCACCACGCTTCCACAACCACCATCGTACTATCATACGGAGGGTCATTAAGGAACCCGAGCAGAAAAGTCATGAATGGGAGTAACACTATTTGACCACAACTTATACTTGTTGCACTACTCAAGGAGGGACATGAAGTGAAGATACCATAAAATAGACACGAGGTGCTCCATATATCAAGTGTCTGGATCATAAGCAGAGAGTCATTCGAAAAAACACAATAAAGCATGAATTCTTAGGATAGAGCACTGGGAGAAAATATTGGTGCATATTTCAAGATAAAACAAGGGAAAGAGACTGAATTACCCTCCCGAGCCTAAAAATTAGTAAGACGAACTGGGCAACCAACGCGTTAAGCGTCGCGCCGCGTCGGTCCTTACAGACGCGATTCCTGGCGCGACGCATCAACATCGCATTGGCCCACTGTTTTGATCATCCAAACATACCTCAAACATCGTCTGAAAAATCTGAAACTTTTCTGAGACATCCCCTTTACACCCCTGATCATGAATCAACTCAAGAATCTACGTCTCGGGGTCGGGAAAATCAATTTGAAAATCATATAAGTTAATATCTCAAAAATATGACTAAGTCCTTTAACAATTAGAAAAATTTTCAGGTTGTCAGCTCTCCATACATACAACCAAGAGTGGTATTGAGTCAAGAATGCTATAGGGTGTTACATTACAACTAAGAAAAAGATTTTTGCTTGAAGCGATTGCTCCTCATTTAAAGAACTAAAAGTTTCCATGAGTTTACATAAACTCTATCACTTTGGATAAACCCAACACAGAATGAATAGGTGGCATATAGAAACATATTTCCTTAGGACCAAGCATGCTGAGAGATATAGATTTTCATGGATCACGAACAACATAACATATGGCTTGAATGCATGAAAGACTGGATTACTTAGAGATAGAATTGCTTCTAGTTTGGAGGTCAGATCATAAACATAAGTCCATAGAGAACTTAAACCATAGGCATGATTTGAACATATGACGTAGGATATTAGAAAAATAATCTCTGAAATGGAAGTAGGAGAAATATGCTTGAGTAAGAATAGATTTATCATGACTCCTCCGCGCAATTTGCCGAATTGAGAAAAATTTGGGAACAAACTTAATCCCCCATCTCCCCCTTAGATCAAGGTCACAATCCTAGACTTACGGACATATCCCCTTATCAAGTCTATAACCATAACTCTTAACATAAAAGAGACATCACCACACACTTAAACTCTAAACTCTCCCTGAAAAACTATACTCTGAAGGCCTTGCTTTTCTATAAATGCTACTCTTAACATCCACTAGCCTCTATAGCCATCACTCTACATCTCTCACTCTCATGAGCGCACGTATCCACACTCCTTATCACAAAAGGGGGTATTAGTATATACATGAACACAAACTCTTCTCATTAATGTCTAATACAAAGACACTAAATTTTTTTCTAAGACATCCCCTTTTAGTGACACTAATCGTAATTTCTTCTAACCCTCAAAGTCATTAACTTACGACTAATATTTTCAGGGGCATAGACACCCACGCTTCTAAACACTTAATGCTCCATCTTCAATTCCTTATACTAGCATTACACCTCTAATCACCCAACTTGTAACTTCACAAACTCTATAAGACTATACCAATAGCGCATATTGCCTATATATTTTTTTCTCAATTCAACTCTAAAGAGCACCTTACAACAACTTCCCAGACTTCTCCATTCTACAAGATTCAAGAATTAAATCTAGGTACATAAAACACTTATACACATAAAACTTTATTTACCAACCTGCTACCTGGGGTTCAATTTATTCCTATATACTCATGTTCTTATCCACTTAATGATTCAACCACAATTCATTATTTTAACACTAGTCCTCATGTACACATATACCTCACGGTAACCATTTAAAATTTTCATAAATCATCAACCTAGGCCATTTCGTACATCACATCAAGCCTGCTAATTACTCCACAAAACATGCATCATTAATCTTAAGCTATTATTCTCACCACTACACTTCACATCTAAAGTTCAAGTCTGTTGTCTATCCTCAAGTATATACCACTGGTAAAGCATGCCACATAATATACTAGTCCATCAAATTGGGAAATCAGCCCAAATACTTCACTTCACTTAGCTACTACCTATAATCACAACCCCGCCATAACCCCATTATTATAACTCAAAATCCACTACATACCTTGTCGCATGAAATACTAGTTTACTACTACTAAAGGAAATACCATCAAAGGGGTAAAGTCAGACGATAGGATTAGTCGATCTTAATCTTGTAATATAACCCATTTAAGTCTTATCAACATATTCTAATTCTTTACATCACACTCACTTACCTAATCATACATCACAATGATCTTCAAAATTCAATAAACACTAATGAGCCTCTACCAACAACTTATTAACTAATCTACCCCTTTTCTCTTACCACTTATAAATGATTTCTACAACCACCATAACTATCCACTTTGAGCTCCTTCTCTATTTTGAACAAATAATAATCATATCTAGTCACTTTCTTCACAGACTACCATACAATCTACAATTATTGCTACCACATTAGTCTATCACTATAAAATGGAAAACCATCCTTCAATCAACGGTTATACAACTAAAACTCTCCATTTACACAAAAGTCACCCTCACCCTGACTTCTAAACTTGTGACTTCATATCACGAACTTTCGGACCAACTAGCCACCAATAGGTCATGCCACTTTAACATACACTACTACTTGGGTGAAAATACAGTTCCAACATTCTTCTATACATCATTACCCTTATGGGAGACATCTGCAATAAGAATTTTGAAAGGAGACTGAATAGACTTTGTACCTGAGGTTGAAAGGCACGATTTTATCAAAATAAAGGCATACACTCAAATCAGTACACCTTGAAGAACTAATGGACTCCTCTCAAGTCCTCATGCTATCTCACAACTTTATGGATAACTAAATCAGAGAGAACCACATTGTTGGGGGATCTAGACTTTTAGACTTGTATCGCCTCGACAATGAGGCATGGCCCATGAAATTAGAACAAGGAACGAATCTGAATCACTTTCTTATGGACAACTCTATAACAGAATTAGAGTATGAAAGAATGGGAAACAACTCCTAAATGCCTGATAGCCTCCTGATTATAAGTGTGGTGCACAACACACCCTTAAGTAAGACTCTACTAGACACGATTTCGCAGATACCCTGGGACCATGAACCTTGCTTTGATACCAAGTTTGTCACGACCCGAGCAGGGGCCCTGGCCGTAACGAGCATCCCAAACCATGAAGAACCGAGTGCTTTTCTAAATTTGGCAATCATACATACTTTTATATAATATGAAGGAAAATGCGGACATATAAATAATACGGGATCATGGTCAATATCGTAATTCAATTGAACAATTTGGAATAGAAACCATAAACCTCTAACAACGTCTAACATCAGTCTGCGAAATCTCTACTAACTGAAAATGACATCTGTCTGAAATCTGGGACAAGGCCTCCAGTCGAACGATGAATCAAAATAAAATAACAATATCACGTTTCATAACTAGTCCTTCCGAAGTAAGGGAGGCTCACCAGCTGCAACTTCTAACAAGTCAATCTACTGCTTACGGGACCCCAGGACTGTGTATCAGAATCCTGAAATATAGGGGGTCAATACAAAAGTACTGGTACGCAGAGCAATCCAAAATAAAAAACTTTATTCAACATAGGTGAGAGCAATTTATAGACAGTTTTATATAAGATATATGAAAAACACATGGGCATATTTAAAAGATACTAAACAATTATCTGAAATCCATGACTCACTCTTTATCTTACTTCTGATCTAGGTGGTATACCCTACAACTCTAAAATTCCACGGGCTATATGGAATCTGCCCTTGACTCGGCAGCCAAGCCCTCAATTCGAGTTTGCCGCAAGGGTTGGAGTCTCTGTCTCTGATACGCCACATCGCACTAGGCCAGCATATAATCGCTTTAGGGGATGAAATGAACCCGTATCGGCCAAACACGATTTCGGGCTAGGAGTTCTTGAACTCAAGACTTCTTCGGGCAACCACCTAACCCTCTTTAAGCCCATTTTTAGCTCTTTAAACATGTATTCTCTGAAATCAAAATCTAAAAACTCTAACTTTGTTATGGCATACATTTTTATATGGTATCGTCATACCATTGACTTGCAAGTTGCATCTCTGGGCCATTCATAGCATATTATAATCTCTTTTTTCAAGACATGAGGTTTGGGACCACCATATCAATCAATAAATTCAAAAGGACTCTTGTTTTAAACTCATGTGAACATGTGCATGAAAACTACATACATATATTGATATGAGTATAAACCAATTTAAGGGGAAAGGCCTCAAGGCCAAAACAATGATATAATTAGAACGTTCATGATGCATAATTGAAAACATAGATTCCAAAACCACTTTATAAATTCATGTTTGCTAAACTTTAAAACATATTCGAGTGTTTCAACAGGCCCATGTAATTAGGATAAACCCCACGTACCTTAGATTATAAGATTTGAAAGATGAAACCCAGATCTTGATCCGTTTCTTGGAATTCTTGATCTTAGGGATGAGTTCTTGATCTTTGGGAATGAGTTAGGGTTTGATTTAAGATGAAAATTGAATTATAGAGTGTATTATGGTTTTTGGGACGCAAATCTTATGTTATGGACGAATTTTGGGTGAGGGGAAGCAACCAAAATGCCCCTAAACCCATTAGAAACTGATTTAACGAGTGAAACAGTTCCGTAACGCGCTGGCCGACGCATCGCGTCGACATTCCGTCAGCTTACTGTCTCACACGAAAAATGTCATAACTTTTTGCTCGGTTATCGGATTCTGGCGAAATTGATATCGTTGGAAAGCTAATTAAATTATCTACAATTTAGTGGGTCTCGAGCTGCAAAATTCTATATGTATCAAAAGTTATACATGTTCAAAGTAGATCCTTGTAGAGTCGAATATCCAATTTTGGATGAATGAAAGGTTCTTAGCTCAACTTTGCTTTAGGCCATTTCTATGAACATTTTTCAGCCCATAATCACTTCATATACTAGGCGAAAGATTATGACACATGAATCTAATCATAAACCATGGAATTAGAGCTTACGTACGTAGGAACGACGATTTAATTTCTAGCTCAAAAATATGGGGCGTTACACGTATGAAGGTGAAAAAGCATTTTTGATTGTAAAACCCAGATAGGGTAAGAGGGCTATCCTCTTCCGAAGTGAAATCAGGAGTAGGAGTGGGCATATTTTGGTTGAAACCACAAAAACCGAAAAAACAAATTGAAATTTAATTTTGGTTTCGGTTTTTTGATTTTTCGGATCGGATTCGGTTTGTAATTTTAGAATTTCAGTTTTTCGGTTCGGTTTTCGATTTAAAAAAAAAAAATTGGTCTAAACTGAAAAACCAAAATTTTATAAATAAATAAATAATATATATATATATTTTATTATATATATAATATATATAATATATATATAATATTTAGTAATTCACATTCTCAATTAACATTTAATAGCAAATTCGCATACGCCGCAGACAGTTTATGGATTGTTTTAGTGACTCAAATATTTTATGGACTATTTTGGTGACTTTAGACTGTTTTATGGACTATTTTTATGAGTTATGTAATGATTAATGACGTTATGTATTATGTTAAGCTTATGATTACTCTGTTTCGTTTCATCCATGTTGAGTTATTTATAATTATTTATATTTTAGAATGAAAAACAGGTTTGAAAAAAATATTTTTTCTAAAAAAATTCATCAATTTTAAATGTCCAGTTATGAAAAAGAGAAGCTAACTACTTTAATATTTCAAATCGAAATAAAAATCTGAAATAACTAAACCAAATTTATAAAAATCGCACCAAACTAAATTTATTTCGGTTTAATTATGGATGTCCGAAGGCCCACCCCTAATCAGGAGACCATCTATTAAGCCATATTGGTTGCCCTTCTATTTCAATAACATGTTTGAAATACACTGTTTTGAAATCTTCCTCATTGTAAAAATCAATAAACACATTTTTGCTATCATGAACTTCGATTTTAAATGAACCTTTAAGTGCAAAGCTTTCTTTCACAGCAACTCTCGAATTATTTCTATTTGGGGTCTCGTTTTAAGAAATCCACTTGCTATTGTGAATCTTCATTCTTCCGCCATGATACCGTAATAATCTTCCGCATCAAATATGACCGCCGGCATCCCGTTGTGCTTAGTAATCATAGCAATAACCTTTTCACGACGAGCCTCCGAGTTCGAACCTTTTATCCCAGAAATAGCATTCATATATGTAGGTTTTGGTGGAATAGAATCGTGGGTAGTCGTCTCTATACTTTTAAGACCAGGTGACCTATCTAGACGCGCTGGAAAGAGTTTGGCTGTCGATTCCATAAGGTGGCGCGTAAGGCTCAGATGCTCTATTTCTAGACGTTATGTTACTGTTGTTCAGAGAGGTTTTTTTTTTTCTGAGTTTGCAATAGTGTAAGTTGTTACTTTATTTTTTATTTTAATTATTTTAAATTTATTTTTATTTTTATTATTCTAATACTTTAAAAAATATATATCTTTTATTTTATATTATTTACATTGCACTTCCTTCCCATTTTCCAACCTCTACTTATTTGGATTCTGTGCAATTGTTTGTATTATCTATATTTTATTTTTATGCTTATTTTTTCATTTAGCATAATTTTATTAGTATTCTAATTTTTAAATTAAAGTATAATTCATTGTTGAATAAGGTTATAGATTTATATTTCTCTTCTTTTGAATCATATTTATGTACGTTATGTTGAAGTTAAACATAAGAGTATTATGCTAACTTTTTTGTTTTGAATTTTGAACTTTTTGATTTTCAGTTTCAATTTATTTATTTTAATAGTATTGACGTGATATTTCACATTGCAAGTCATTCGTTTTTTTTATTAGATTTAAGAGATTATCTTTTTGTCAAATGTTTTAATAATTTGATGATATTATATTTATAAGTATTAATTTTTTTTGTCAAATATGCATGTCATGATGTTCTCAAAAATTACGTACCTTTAGTTTTTATGATTAATGTAAACAAAATACACTAATTTAAAAATATAAATCAAATTTTTATAATATTAGTCAAGATTATATGTTTATTAATTAAATTATTTTCAAATTTATTAGTTATTGAATTTAATATCATTTATAAAGGCACCTATTTGTTGAATATAAATTTTTAATTGTTGATAATTAACTTTTATTTTAAAATTTAAATATAATTATGTAGTTACACTTTTGCAATCAAACAATACACTTGTAATTACATTGTAATTTCATAATAACAACCAAACATGTTATCGTAATTATTAGAATGATAATTGCTACCCTAGTAATTATACCAAATTCAATTACCAGATGACTTTTTAAATAGACCCTTAAAGTGAAATATTAATCTTGAAAAATCATCAATTAAATTGAATTTTCCTTTTCGACTGAAGAATAAGATCTTTTAAGTTTGGATTTAATGCACTTGTCCATTATATATTGCTTACTGAATTTGAAAAAGATTTTCTTAAATATACTGTTCAACACAGGAATGTACTTCCTCTGTGTTTCTATTTGTGCGTATTAGATAGAGCCGGCCAGGCTCATTGGGCTGGCTCGGCCCAACCTGTAATTTAATAGGTTGGTCTACGATTTTTATCATCTATTTAAGAACAAGACTTTTTAATTCGACCCGTATAAGTCTATTGGTCCGTGGACTTGAGCAATATGGGTTGAGCTGATCCGTGGGCCAAATAAAAAATGCTTAAAAAATAGAATAGATTACTAAGAATTAAAAAAGAGTCAAAACTCAAAGTCTACTTGGACCATCATAGATATTTAAATATTAAATATGTTTATAAAATATATAAATAATTAAAATACTAAATTTTTTAAGAAATCAAATATGTTTGATGAAGATAATGTGACGATGTTGAAAACGCTATAACTCATAAGTGTCAAGAGAAATTTTAAAATTTTGAGAAGTTCATTTTCACTTTTGATGGACTAAATATTGACATTTCTTTGTGTTTTATCGTGATGAATTAAAACAAAAATAGGTTAATATTATTATTTAGCTAGTTATATTATTACTCATTAACAGTTTCATTTGTTTTTCAACATCTCTATTTGGTTTAAATTTGGTGTCAAAAGTTATTTAATTTCACAGATTATTTAGATTTTTTTGTAAATTTGAAACTTGATTAACAAGTAGTAACTTCATATAATATTATATTGTACATATTTATGTAATTACCAATTTAAAATTTAAATTAAGATTATAAAAATGATATATTTTAGAAAGTAGGCTGGCCTATGGGGCCCGCACCCCACAGTGTGATGGGTTGGACTTGCTATTTTCTGGCCTATCATGTTGATGGGTTAGCCCGACCTGACCAATCAAACTCGAAAGCCCGTGTGGATAGCCCCGATGGGCTGGGCCGACCCGTATTGATAGTCTTAAACTTGACACATCTCTTAAGAAATAATAAACAAATAAATAATTTAATATATCTCTCCCATTAATTATAAGTAATTTAGAAATGAATAATAAACAACAACTATTTTTAATATAAGAGGCAAGTAAAGATAGACGAATCAGAGGGATCAGTTCTTTGGTTGGAAAATGTAATACATGTGTAAGAGTATTAAGGCTTAAGTTATCGATAAGACCCAAGAGTATTAAGGCTTAAGTTATCGATAAGACCCTAAACTTGTCATGAAATTTCACTTGAACCCCTCAACTTACCATTTTACCTAATTGAATACTTTAATTATTCAAAAGTCATTCCTATTAGACACAAAATACTGACATGGCAAAAAAAGTGTGTCTCACGCACTCAAAGCACGTGAATCAAATTTAAAAAGTAATTTTTCTTTTCTTTTTCAACTTTTACACTTACAATAATTTTTTAAAAATGATTATTTTATTTTTTTAGAAAAGAACCAATGACACTTTATCCCCCCCCCCCCATTTTATTCATCTTCTTAATCTCCATTTATTCATCTTCTTCACCTCCATTTTTTTATTCTCAAAGCTAATGCAACTTTTTTTTTTATTCTTTGTTATTTTATTTTGTTTTAATTTTAATAAATGAAAAATATTTTTGAATCAACTGATTGAATTTATAAAAAGAAAATCCATGTAGAGAAGACATAGTTGGCCAAACATCCATTCATATCCATTATCTCTGAGCAAACATCAACAACCAAATATAAACTCACTAAGATTATTTAAAATGGTTAGATAATTTGATAGAATTAATCAAGCCTCTCGATTTCTCGTCATCGATTTCAAAATGATTCACCATTGTTTTCTCGATCTTTACAGATATGAAAAATTATATCAGAAACTAATTTGAAAAAAATTGAAATTTTGTGGAATGTGGGAAGAAGATGAAGGAGGGGGGGGGGGCTTCACATAATCTGTAGGAGATAGCAAAGGGTTAACTTGGCAAATGCTTTGGAAGTCTATTTCCTCGAGTTCCAGTTTGAGTCTATAGTGCTCCTGCATTATCTGTTTTAATATATATATATATATATATATATATATATAGACAACTAATTTTGTTCCTTCCGAACATCGCATTATCAAAGTTACTGCATCGTTACCATACACCCTCATCCATTCTACACTTCTACGATAAGAAAATAAATACAACAAATCTCTAAAAAATTAACAACTTGGGACTCCTCACCCTAACAAAAATAATAACCTATCCACCTCACCCCCTACCCCCCATCATTTTCATATTTTCTTTTTCTTCTTTACAAGATATATACATAACTCACATAATATAAGGAAAAAAAGAGAACAATACACAACTACATCTCTCAATACACAATACAACAGATATATACGCTCCCATCACACACTGGGATTTTCCCATTTTTTTGGATTGACAGCAACAACACTCAGTAAAAGGGACAACCTCTATTTTTCCACATACTCGACTATCTACAACACATATAGAAATAGAAGAACACACACATACACCCACCATCGGAGTACACACAGCCATACGTGTGAGAAGAGAAAAATTGTAAAAGAAAAGAAAAGAAAATGAGAGAGGGGAGATCGGGAGAGAGAGAGACTGAGAGAGGTCAGAGAAACAGTGAACGGGGGATCTAAATCGATAGGTCTAGAGTTTTTCGGTAAATATTTCGCCGGAATTGGCCACCAGAGGCCCAAAATCTGCGAAACCACTCTGTTTCTTCTTTTATTTGGGGCGAAATATTATCGGGGAATTTGTTTCATCGACTAGCAGGGTCTATCAGAACTCCCGCGAAGTGAGTCTTCACCGGAAAACTATAATTAATCGATTCCAATTCCAAAAACCCACTGGAAATAATTGAATTTGGGGAAAAATGGAATTCAGGTTGAAGTCGTTAATTTGGGATCCATTGTTGAGGTTTGGTTTTGAGATTTTAGACACGGTTCTAGTCGAAAGGAACAATTTCAATTAAAAAAGCATTGAGCTCCATTTTTACTCTCCTTCTCTATTTGTATCTCGAATTTTAATTATTGTTGCGGATGTGAATGACTTGTGTGATTATCATGTTTCGATCTTTATTATGTGTATATGGTTGATTTTTGAATTGGAATTTTGAGAGATTAAAAAGAGAAAGAATGAATTGATAACCGAAGAATTGGTTAATCATTATTTGAAAATGACATTGGGGGTCGGGAATTGAAAAATTGATAAAGTGAATATTGATTATTTTGATTCAGTGATGTTTTTTGAATTCTGAATAAGTATTGATGTTGTTAAACGCAATAGTATCATGATAGATCGAGCCAGGTAGGCAAACAGTAGACTCGGGTAGGCAAAACTTAGGGATTATGGATTGCTGAGTGTTTGAAATGTTTGTTGAATGATTTCTTTTTTCTCACATTTGGAAAATGTATTAATTTAGCCGGGGAATGCCCCAAGGTCATTTGTATTTATTCACCGGAAAATGCCCCAAAGTATAATTTATGCAAAGGAGGTTCGTGATCAAGGCTCGAGGCATTGGGTAAAGTATAGCTAGGATTGTTAGAATATTTTAGGTTTTAATTTCATCATTTTTTATTCTCGATTTGTAATAAATTTGACTGGAGACTATATTTTTGGACTTATTTTATTTTGTTTGTTTGATTGATTGTTTTGTGTGTTTTATATGGTTTATACATTAATAGTGTCGTACTAGCCGATAAACCCCACGAAGAGATTATGGTCGAACCACAGGACCTAGGGGTGCCTAACACCTTACCCTCGGTCAACATAATTCCTTAACCAAAATCTCTGTTCGTGGATCAGTTTTAAAGAGTTAAAACTGTTTTGAAAAAGGATTTTCTAAGGTGACTTGGCACACCTGATTTATGTCAAGTGGTGACTCTGAGTTTTGAATGTAAACAATCATTTTCAAAACAAATTATTTTCTTTTGTTACTTAACAATAAAACCCTTTTTGAACTTAAAATCAAAATCTTTTTTAATAAAAAAAAAGGGTGTAACAGCTCTGACGACTCTGCTGGGGAGTTTTCAGAATTTGAGCATATATTTTTGAGTTGTATCGGCTTATTTTGACACTATAGGTGTATAGACATTTATTTGTGTTAGCGTTTGTATTATTTTTTTATCATTGTTGAGTGCCCACGTGCTATGTGTTTATATTTTTTTTCTTATGTGTTACCATTTTATATCTGACATCATATCATTACCCTGAGTCAATTCTTTCGCAATAAGTCTCATAGTACACACAGTGTATACGACCTCTAGTTAATTCACCCTTATTTTAGGAGGGGGAGCCGTTGGATGGTATGGAGTGGGTGAAAAGCCATCGCAGCCACCATCGACCATACGTTCCCCCGAACAGCCTTTTTAGTGGACCCCAGCGTAGGTCAATCTTTAGGTCATGCTTATCTGCATCATATTGAGACCTAGCGACACCCACTTGGTCTTTTGTAGTAGACTCACCCCTACAGCTTCCGTATGTGATAATTGTTGCATCTTTAAGGATTGCAGGATCATTCAAGAACTGATTTTGGGAAAGCATGTGGTAGATCTAAAGAAATGTGTGTAGGCAAGAAAAAGTTCAGAAAAAAAAGTGAGTCAAGAAAAAAAAGAGTTTCGTAGTTTTTTAGTGTTCTTTATGACTTTTGTTTTTCACAATTCAAAAAGATTTTTTACTTTTTGCACTCATTTACTCAAAAAACAAAACATCAAAAAGATTTTGCCTTTGTTTTCTTTAGCAAGCATTCATAATTTGAAAATTTCAAAAAAAAAAAAAATTTATAAAAGAAAATTCAAACAAAGATGGTATAATTTTTGTACATTTCATATAATGAAAATATCAAAAAAAAATTATTTCATAGTTGTTGGTGTTAGTTTTATGTGAAGTGTAAAATTAAAAATCCAAAAAATATTTTATTGACGTTTTTCATCGTCTGTCTTTGGTCGTATCTCTTAAGTTAGGGTCAATCTGTTAGTTAATCCCTAATTGTCCAATATGGACGAACTATACACACCTGATTCTCCTCTTTTGGGAGTGAGATACGTAGGCAACCCTTCTAGGGTTTGGTGATCTTATTTAAAAAATCCAAAAAGATTTTCTTCTCTTCATTTAGAGTAGATGTTTCATATACATCTTTAAAAGAAAACTACAGAAAGATTTTCCTTTAAAAGTTTCAAGTTTCATTGTCATAGGAAATTCAAAATAAAAAACCCCAAAAAGATTTTCTTTGGTAACCATAGGTTTCATTTTGTATAGGATTTTATAAAGATGAAAATTTCAAAAAGATTTTCGTCAATTTTTCTTCTTCTTCTTAAAGTTTCAAGAAAAATAAAAAGAAAGAGAGTTGATCGATCATTTTGAGGCCAAACTTCACGAACTACGTACACCTGATTCACCTCTCTTGGGAGTGAGATACGTAGGCTCCCTTCTCGGGTTCGGTGATCTTTTTAAAAGAAAAAAAGGAAAAATATTTTGATAAAGTGTTGAACTCTAACATATTTGTTATCTCTTGTTCTGTTAGTTTAAGGTGGTTGGTTTGTGACATTCTGGTTGGTCCTCCACATCACAGCAAATCCAAGGATTAGTTATGTCCAACAAGGATATAGAGAGTGACTCATGGATCAAATAAAGAGTTAGGAAAATGAGAGTTTAAACCAAGAGATTTTGAGACTAATACAACAAATGACGGAAATACACCGAGCTTGGGCCAGTGGGTTTCCTTCTCCTCCATTTCCTGCTATTGATCATACAAATACCTTGAGTTTTTCACAAAAATTGCAAAGTCAGTTTCCTACTATTGTTGATGCACCATAATATGTCTCAAAATTTATTCCTCAACTTCATCCCAATACTTCTACCACTCATTCGCTAGCTCCTCAGCATAAGCCTACTATCTTCATAATATCATAAGTCGTCTGTGATTTTGTTGCTCAACCCTCTACTGAGGCTTCCACATTGGTTATCCTCCCAGCGGTTGTGCTTCCTTATGTTGCTCGTGGACCCATGTTCAATACTCTTGGTGATTATTGCTATACTTCTAAGCCTACTTTTAAGTTAACTAGGCCACCAAAATTTCTTAACAAGAAGCCTAGTGTGTCAGAAGAGCCATAGAAAATGATTAAAAAAATGAAGAGTGCAAAAAATGCTATGAAAAGTTCCCTAGGACTTGTGGATAAAGAAGATGTTCATATAAAAAATAAGGCATGTCTTCAAGTGTTAACCTTCCTCTAAACCTTGAGATATTTAAATTTGAGGATCATGATGAACATGAGGAATCCGTAAAACATTTGGGATAATATTGCAATCAATTATGGGAAACTGGAGGGAAGAATAATGAGGAAGATGCAGCTGCTATTGTAGTTGGACAACGGGCACACCCAAGAAGACCACGTCGTCATTACCCTCAGTCTCAAGCCCAAGTTCATACCCAAGATCTATAAAATCACTCCCATTATACTTTATTTCCCCACCTCCATATCCAGTATATAACACCCAACCATATGTTCAACCTCTTTATTACTCACAACGGCACGCACCAACCCCCCATAATCATCTTCTAACTCTACAAACATATCAAAGCCTTTCCAGGCCCGATGTTCTATCTAAGTCAAACAATGAAAAAAAATAAAAGCCTAGGGATAGTTTTATGCCAATTGGAGAATCATATGTTATTCTGTTCCGGAGATTAGTACAATGGGGCATGATCACTACTCTCATTGGATATACTCCTGACCCACATTCAAGAAATTTTGATCCTAATGTACGATGTGCATGTCATTCTGATGTTCAGGATCACAGTATTGAAGATTTTCGTGCTTTGAAAAGAGAAATAGAAAAGATGATTCAAGATAAATTGGTTGTGGTACAAAACATTAACAGTGATGAAAGCTCTAGTCATGATGATGTGCAAATCACTGGCTAAGATGTCAAGCTCAACAATTGGCAAGTCACTCTTTTCCTTACTTGAAAGGATTGGATAGTTTGTTTTGTTTTTGTTTCTATTTTTCGAATTATTTTGGGTTTGTAGTTCGGAATTATCTTGTTTTATTTCTCTGTCATTGTCGTTTAAACCCTTCTATATCTTCTTTTAATGAAATGTGTTGTCCTTGTTTTGTCTTATCTTAAGTTGTTTGTTTGCCATCTTTACACAATACATTTTATGTCAATTCTAGTGTTATGACATGCCTATGGAGTTTTCAGCCAGATCTTAAAATCTAGTTTAATCATGAAACATTGAATCAAAGGGATAAAGTTATAAAAAAGAGGCATCTGAGAAATTGGTAGAGTGTTGAGACATTTGGTGACCACGTTGAAAACTTCTTTCACAATTAAGACAATTATTTTGAGAATCACAAAACTAACTTGGTTATCAATTGAAAAACATATCTCAATTAGGTTAAATAGAAGACGCGCGATCCCTATACAACAGAAACAGGAAGATAATCAGCTCCATGAAAGCATGGATCATCAATGTGAGGGATATACAACAAAGGTGGAGTTTTATCTTTGATAAGTATATAAGAAGAAGTGGCACACATGCTTAGTTAAAATTTGTGTTGTTAAAGTGTTACAGATGATCTTACATTGTCAAGGATTGATATAACGAAGGCATTTTAGTCTTCTATCCAAATATTATGTCATTCTTTGTTTACCCCATTTGAGCTTTAGTTTTATTTTCTTTCATACCCTTCTTTTGGAATCAAGATAAAGTCGGAAAAACTCAAAAGAAAAGTGTTGAGTAAAATAATAGAGTCAGAAAAGTTTTTTAAAAAATACAAGATGAAAAATGTGTCCAAAAGAAAAAAAAGAGAAGAGTGTCAAGAAAAATATAGTCAGAAAAAATCCCAAACAGAAAAGAGACAATAAAAGAGAAAAGAAAGAAAAAAGAAATCAGAATCAAGCAAAAGAACGAGTTGTCGAAACTACTTATGACCTGATTTTTCTCTCTCGGGGTGAGATACGTAGGCTACCCTACTCTGGGCTCGGTCCAACCAAATAAACAATTTAGAATTACCAGTCAAAAGAAACTAGGGCATGAGTTAATTTTTCATTGTTTGAGTTGTTTCCAAAAGTTAAAAGTCCCTCCCCAGTTCCGTTTGGGCCTCATGCCATCCTTTCTTTCTAATCCTATCCAAAAGCTAAGTTAAAACCAACGAAAGACCTTCAGATCAATCTTTGAGAATGATAAAGCTAGACATGCAATGTTGTAATACCCCATATTTCCCTAGCATAATTTAAATCTCAGTGTATGAGTATTCATACATAAAACTTTTGAAATACTCATTATTTTTTAGTTTAAAGCTTACCATTTCATAGGAAATTCAGTCAGCTTTCCAACGATATAAAGTTTGCCCAAATCCACTACCCGGGCGAAGAGTTAGGGCCATTTTATTATAAAATAGTGTACCATGTGATACACCAACGCGTCGTGGAGGCATGCCAAATGGCAATTGTCTGAAACCAGTGAGCCAATGCGATAAGCCCGCGTCGCGGTGAACTTCTAGGTCTCAACCAGTGGGAGATCCTGATTCCACCGCGTCGCACCAAAGGCCAAAATGACACTCGTCAATTTCCTTTAAGACTCCGCGATCTTGGCGCGTCGCGCCAAGGCCAAAAATCAGGATTTCAGTTTTGAGTTTTTAAATTCCTTTAGGGGTAATTGGGTCTTTTTCCACGGCCCTAATTAGCCTAAAACACGAGATTTAACCCCTAAACAACCTAAGTAGTCATCATTTATTCAATTCCTCTCAAAAGTTAAGATTTTTTTTCCCAAGAACAAAAACCCTAGCTCTCAAATTTAAGATTAAATCCCAAGAACTCACCACCAATTCTCATGAATTCGTCAACCCAGGTATGTTAAATGTTCATCCATGGGTTCCTTTCACCCATGGAGTCCGAGTACCCACTTTAACTACAAAAGCTATCGTCTTTTCAAGATTTATGATATTAAATTATGGTTTTAAATTATGAGTCTCCGTGAACTTCCATGAATATTGATTTTATACAGTGTTTCAATGAAATTATTGTGGTGGTCAAATTCCCCATGTTTTATTGTTATTATACATCGAATTAAATCATGAGCAAGTGTAGTTGATATTGAAATCATGCTATTATTTCAAATTTAGCACTATTCCCATGATTTGCTTAAGTTATGAATACCAAGTGTTTGATAAAATGCCCATAAAAATAGATACTTGATAAAGTCTTGCATGTTATGTCCTCTAAGATTAAGTATAATGTTACTATTATTGCTTTTGAGTCTTGGGGGTTTTGAATACTCGAAAACCATAGTTGTTTACTTAATCCAATCTCCGTATCTTCAGAATAAGTTCTGAGCATTACTAGGTCATCTATTTAAACTTAGAATAGTCAGTAATCCAGTGTCATTCAATTAGGAGTAGGATTTAGCACCGAGTGGGTGTCAGAATGATGGTTTCCCCATTAGATCAGCAGAGTTGTTAGTTGCAGTCCTTGTACTCCAGAACTACGTAGCCAGCGTAGGATATGAGAAGTCACCCATCAGTTTAGGCTTGACTATATCGCAGGGGTCCCCCGTCAGTTTAGGCTTGACATCCTTGGTCCTTCGGGATAACACAGTATACCTATTTAGTGGATCCACATAACCAATGTTTGTACCCGTGGTATGGTACTGACACCCTTCTTATTGGGGTTATAGGTTGGACCCTAATTAGCTCAGATTGAGGTACGTCGGTTAGATGATATCTCCCACAGTCTCAATTATAGTTTTAGTCCTATAATCAGTTTAGACACTTAGTCTTAGTGTTGTTTGACTAGAGCAGACATATATCAGTTATTTTAGTATTTTAGTTTACAGATTTTATTCAGTGCATGTTATATGCTTGGTCATACATCCCTAGTATCTACAAATTTTACGTATGTTTAGTATTTGCAGTATTCATGCATTCTCAGTAATTACAGACTCTATGTATTCTTAGTATCAACATATTTTGTACACTTTATTTAGTACCTTATGTTATGCCTACATACTCAAACGACGTTCAGTTCTCAGACCGCGTATAGACTTCTCCGATCCTCACCAGTAGCAGTGGTGAGTCCTCATATTTTGGGGATAGACTATTTTACGTTATGATTTCAGTAGTTAGTCGGAGTTAGTTAGGGCATGTCCCATCAACTCATATTCAGTCAGTTTAGAGGCTTTCAAACATGTTAGTTAGTTACTCAGTTTATTAGTATTTTATTAGATTTAGATAGTTATTTTCTTCAGATTTATAATTCAGTATTTGTTTCAGTTGTTAAAACCTTATGGCTTATTAATTGTTCTTCTGCGTATATTATATTATTATTCAGTGCTCACAGCAGGTACCAGCTCATGGGTTAGCTTGTTGTCCCTCGAGACTGTAAGCACCGTGTGACGCCCAGGGTATACTCTCGGAGTGTTACAAACTTGATTTCAGAGCCTAAGGTTTTAAAGTGTCTTAGGAAGTCTAAAAGTCACATCAAGTAGAGTCTTGTGCATGGGTGTGTAGCGCGCCACACTTATGGGTAGGAGGCTACAAGACGTTTAGGAAAAGTTTCCCTTCTTTCAGTATTCATGTCGTGCGATTGAGCATGAGCTCATGTTAAACTATATGTCTAATTTATTTCTTCCTTTCGTTTACAGAACATGCCTCCCAAAAAGAACAATGGAAGAAGAACAAGAAACCATCCAGCACCTCCGCTTGTCCAGGCAGATCCTCTGGATGAGCATGTCTCCTACGTAGAATTTAGAGCTGCGTTCACCACTCTAGCCAATTTTTTAGCAGCTTAGAATTAATGGAAAACTGTTGTTCAGGCCAACCTAGTGGCCAATACTGCTACATCCAGGATTCGGTACTTCACCCGAATGAACCCTCCTTCCTTCACGGGATCCAAGTCTGAAGAGAATCCATAGGAATTCTTAAATATGGTGCAGCAGGTAAAAGATATTATGGGGGCGACATCTAGTGAGAGTACTGAGTTGGCTGTATATAAGCTGAAGGATATAGCCTATACATGGTTCATACAGTGAAAGGTAGATAGGGGTGTAGATGCAGGGTCTGTAGAATGAGAAGAGTTTGCTACAACTTTCCTAGACATATTCTTCCCATTGGAGTTGAGAGAGGCCAAGGTGTTGGAATTTATTAACTTGAGGCAGTGCAGAATGAGCCCGAAGTAGTATTCCCTAAAGTTTACTCAGTTAGCTAGATATACTCCTCATGTAGTGGCTGACAACAGATCCTAGATGAGCAAGTTTGTGTCTGCTGTGTCTGATAGTGTGGTCAAGAAGTATAGGACGACAATACTAATTAGAGAGATAGATTTGTCTAGGTTGATGGTCCATGATCAACAGATTAAGAAGAAGAAGACTAAGGAGAGGGAGTAGGAGAACAAGAAGGATAGGATGGGTAGTTTTAACTTCAGCCAGCCAAGGTTAAAAGGTGGTAACCATTCTCGGTTTCATCAGAGATCTTCAGCTCTAACACCCTCTTCAACCAGTGCCCCAGTGCCCAAATTCAGAAATAATAATAGGGACAAGGCACCAGGCTCAAAGTCCTAAGGCAGTGTTAACAGTGCCTGTACAAATCCTCTATGTCAGAAATGTGGCAGACACTATTAGGGTGAGTGTAGAGCTAGCAGTGATGTGTGCTTTGGGTATGGTAAGCCAGTCCATCAGATTCATAAGTTTCGGGTAGTTGCTCAGAAAGGTAAGGAGTTGTGCCAATAGGTCCAGTCCCATCAGTTGCCAGTTCCAGTCGGTCGCCCAACTCAGTAGGGTGCCACTTCGTGCTACTAGTGGTCAGCGTCCAAACATATTGTATGCTCTTAAGTCTCAAAAAGATTAGGAAAATTTTCCTTCCGTAGTTAGTGGTACGTTGCAGGTCTTTTATTTACATGTTTATGCTTTATTATACCCTGAAGCTTCTCTTTCTTTTGTAACTCCATAAATAGCCATCAACTTCGGAGTCAGTCCCAAAACTTTAGCAGTGCTCTTTTCAGTATCTACCCTAGTCTATGTTTCCATTATAGCCAGACAGGTATACAGGAATTGTCCGGTTAAAATATCTTAGAAAGTTACTTCAGTTGATCTCGTGGAGTTAGAGATGATGGATTTTGATGTCATTCTCGGCATGAATTAGATCCACTCATGCTATGCCTTAGTTGATTTTAGAAGCAGAGTAGTTCATTTTCAGTTCCCAAATGAACCAGTTCTTGAATTGAGGGGTGGTACTACAGCTCTTAGGGGTCAGCTTATTTCGTATCTTAGAGCGAGGAAGATGATATCCAAGGGGTGTATTTACTATCTTGTTCGAGTCAAAGACTCTAATTCAGAGACTCCAACTCTTGATTCAGTTTCAGTAGTTGGGGAATTTCCAGATGTGTTCCCTGAAGATCTTCCCAGAGTTTCTCCTAAAAGGGAAATCAATTTCGGAATAGACCTTCTCCTAGACATTCAACCTATCTCTATTCAGCCATACAGAATGGCTCCAGCCAAACTCAAAGAATTAAAAGAATAGACCTCACTATGTGTGAATACACTGGGTTTGTTGTTGTTGTTGTAGTTGAAGAATCTCCTTGACGCGAATTAAGGCAGAAGGCTAGGGTCAGTTTGGGTCTCTAGTGTAGGGCATTACTTGGTGGGGGTATTATTCTTGTTATGATACCTTGTTTCATGCTTTATTACGGATCTGTTTACTTTTCTCTATTTACTATTACTTGTGGGTGTCGTATTTATGTTATGCCATCTTGTTCCATGCTTTACTATGAATTTGTTTAGTATTCCGTGTCTTGAGCCGGGGGTCTATCGAAAACAACCTTTCTACTTCTTTAGAGGTAGAGGTATGGACTGCGTGTATCTTACCCTCTCCAGACCTCACTATGTGGGAATACACTGGGTTTGTTGTTGTTGTTGTAGTTGAAGGATCTCCTAGACAAGGGATTTACCAAGCCCAGTGTCTCCCCGTGAGGTGCACCAGTTCTATTCATGTGTAAGAAAAATGGTTCTCTCAGAATGTGTATTGACTACCGTCAATTAAACAAAGTCACCATTAAGAATAAATATCCACTTCCTAGAATCGATGACTTATTAGACCAACTTCAGGGTGCCAGCTATTTTTCAAAGATAGGCCTCAGATCAGGCTATCATCAACTCAGAGTCATAGAGTGTGACATTTTGAAAACAACTTTCTGAACTTGATATGGTCACTTCGAATTTCTAGTCATGTCCTTTAGTCTTACCAATGCCCCAGCAGCTTTCATGGACTTAATGAATCGCGTGTTCAAGTAGTACTTGGATATGTTCGTTATAGTCTTCATCAATGATATTGTTGTCTATTCTCATAGTGAAAATGATCATGCAAACTATTTCAGAATAGTATTGCAGACTCTTAGAGCTCATCAGTTGTTCGCCAAATTTAGTAAGTATGAATTTTGGCTAAGGTAAGTAGCTTTTCTTGGCCATATTATTTTTGGTGATGACATTAGAGTTGATCCTTAAAAGACCGAAGCGGTGAGAAACTGGCCCAGACCCATCTCTCCTTTAGACATCAGGAGTTTCTTGGGTTTGACTGGCTATTATCGTCGGTTTGTTTAAGGGTTTTCATCTATTGCATCCCCAATGTCTAGATTGAATCAGAAGAAATTTAAGTTTTAGTGGTTAGATTCCTGTGAGAAGAGTTTTCGGGAGTTGAAGTCTCAACTCACCCCAGTCCCAATTCTGAATTTGCCAGATAGTTCAGATGGGTTTGTTATGTACTGTGATGCATCCAAGGTAGGTTTGGGTTATGTCCTCATACAGAGAGGTAAGGTTATATCCTATGCCAGTAGACAGCTTAAACCGCATGAGAGAAATTACCCTACCCATGATCTTGAGCTAGTAGCTGTGGTGTTTGCCTTAAAGATTTGGAGGCATTATTTGTATGGGATTCATGTTGATGTGTTCACAGATCACAAAAGCTTGCAGTATGTGTTCTCTAAGAAATATTTGAATTTATGTCAGAGAAGGTAGTTAGAGTTATTGAAAGATTAGGACATGAGTGTTTTGTATCATCCGGGAAGGTCCAATTTAGTGGCAGATGCTCTCAGTAGATTTTTGATAGGTAGTGTTGCTCATGTTGAGAAGTTAGTTTAGAAGTTCATCATCTTGACCGACTAGGTGTCCGCTTAGTCGATTCAGCAGAGGTTAATGTGTGGGTGCAGAGTAGTGCCGAATCATATCTAATTTCTTAGGTGAAGGAGAAGAAGGATAGCAATCCCAATCTAGTGAAGCTGAAAGAGTCAATCAAAGATCAGAAGATAGAAGTTTTCTCCCAAGGGGGAGATGGTGTGCTGCGTTGTCAGGGTCGGCTATGTGTGCCTGGTGTAGATGACTTGAGGCATCAAATTCTTGCAGAAGTGCATGGTGTGTGCTACTCTATTCATCCAGGGGCCACTAAGATGTACAGTGATTTGCGGGAGATCTATTGGTGAAGTAGGATGAAGAGGTATATTGAAGAGTTTTTAGCTAAGTTCTCTACATGTCAGTCGGTTAAGATTGAGCACTAGAAGCTTAGTGGGTCCATAAAGGAGTTCAGTATTGCCACATGGAAATGGGAAGAAGTGAACATATACTTTGTGATGTGTTTGCCTCGTACTCATCGTCAGCATGATTCTATATGGGTTATCGTATATAGTATGACCAAATTCGCTCATTTCTTGTCGGTCCATACCTCCTATTCAGTCGAGGACTACACCAAACTATATATCAGAGAGTTGGTCAGGTTACACAGAGTCCTAGTATCCATTATCTCAGATAGAGGTATCCAATTTACCTCTCACTTATGGAAAGCATTCCAAAAGGGTCTTGGTACCCAGGTTTACCTCAGTACATCCTTCCACCCTCAGATAGATGGTCAAGCAGAAAGGACTATTCAGACTCTAGAAGATATGTTAAGAGCATGCGTTGTTGATTTTAAAGGTAGTTGGGATGATCACTTTCCCTTGATTGAATTCGCATATAATAACAGTTATTATTCCAGTATTCAGATGGCTCCGTTCGAAGCTCTCTATGCTAGGAGATGTAGATCTCCAATTGGTTGGTTTTAGGTAGGTGAGGCCTCAGTAGTAGGGCCGAATTTAGTGTTTGATGCTCAGAAAAGGTTCAGTTGATCAGAGAAAGGCTTAGGGTAGTTCAAAGCCGAAAAAAATCTTATGCAGATGTGAGGAGAAATGATATCGAGTTTGATATCGGTGATTTTGTGTTCTTGAAAATATCTCCCATGAAGGGGGTAAAGAGGTTCGGCAAGAAGGAAAAGCTCAATCCCCGATATATCGGTCTATACAAAATTCTCAGTCATTTCTAAAAGGTAGATTATGAGCTCGAGTTACCTTCAGATCTAGCTTCGGTGCACCTAGTATTCCACATCTCCTTGCTAAAGAAATGCATTAGTGACCCAACGGGCATAGTTCCCTTATAGGGCGTGGACTTTCAGAATGATCTCTCTTTCGAAGAGGCTCCAGTCCAAATCCTTGATCATCAGATTCGTAGACTAAGGAACAAAGAAGTTCCCCTAGTCAAAGTTCTTTGGTGAGACCAGTCTGAGGAGGGATCCACTTGGGAAGTAGAAGCAGATATACGAACCAAGTACCCTCATCTTTTCTCCGCAAACTCAGATTCAGTTTAAGGTATTAATCTTCTTAAGATTTCTCTTTATCATGCTCGGTTTTAGTTGCACATCATGCTCATGTCAGTCATGCATTCATGAATCAGTTCAGTTATGTATTCCATTCATCAAGTATGTATGTCCAATGCATAAGGTCCTTCCATCAATTTTCTCAGCTTAACTATTCTCATTCGAGGACGAATGATCCTAAGGGGGATATATTGTAAGACCCCGTATTTCTCTAGAATAATTTAAATCTCAGTACATGAGTATTCATATATAAAATTTTCGAAATACTCATTATTTTTCAGTTTAGAACTTACCATTTCATAGGAAATTCAGTCAGCTTTCCAACGATATAAAGTTTGCCCAAATCCGATACCCGGGCGAAGAGTTAGGGTAATTTTTTTATAAAATAGTGTACCATTTGGTACACCAACACGTCGCGAAGCCATGCCAAATGGCAATTATCCGAAACCAGTGAGCCAACGCGATAAGCCCGCGGCGCGGTGAACTTCTAGGTCTCAACCAGTAGGAGACCCCAATTCCACCGCATCGAGCCAAAGGCTAAAATGACACTCGTCAATTTTCTGTAAGACTCTGCAATCTTGGCGCGTCGCGCCAAGGCCAAAAATCAGGATTTCAGTTTTGAGTTTTTAAATTCCTTTAGGGGTAATTGGGTCTTTTTCCACGGCCCTAATTAGCCTAAAACCCGAGATTTAACCCCTAAACAACCTAAGTAGTCATCATTTATTCAATTCCTCTCAAAAGTTCAGTTCTTTTTTCCCAAGAATTAAAACCCTAGCTCTCAAACTCAAGATTAAATCCCATGAACTTGCCACCAATTCTTACGAATTCGTCAACCCAGGGATGTTTAATGTTCATCCATGGGTTCCTTTCACCCATGGAGTCCAAGTGCCCACTTTAACTACAAAAGCTATCGTCTTTTCAAGATTTATGATATTAAATTGTGGTTTTAAATTATGAGTCTCTCTGAACTTCCATGAATATTGATTTTATACCATGTTTCAATGAAATTATTGTGGTGGTCAAATTCCCCATATTTTATTGTTATTATACATCGAATTAAATCAGGAGCAAGTGTCGTTGATCTTGAAATCATGCTATTATAACAAATTTAATACTATTCCCATGATTTGCTTAAGTTATGAATACCAAGTGTTTGATAAAATGCCTATAAGAATGGGTATTTGATAAAGGCTTGCATGTTATGTCCTCTAAGCTTAAGTATTATGTTACCATTATTGCTTTTGAGTCTTGGGGGGTTTTGAATACCCAAAAACCATAGTTATTTACTTAATCCCGTCTCAATATCTTTAGAATAACTTTAGATTATATTATGAGCATTACTAGGTCATCCAGTTAAACTTAGAATAGTCAGTAATCCAGTGTCATTCAGTTGGGAGTAGGATTTAGCACCGAGCAGATGCAGGGATGACGACTTTCCATTTAGATAGGTACAGTCGTTAGTTGCAGTCCCTGTACTCCAGAACTACGTAGCCAGCGTAGGATATGAGTAGTCACTCGTAAGTTTAGGCTTGACTATCTCGCAGGGGTCACCCGTCAGTTTAGGCTTGACACCCTTGGTATTTCGGGAAAGCATAGTATACCAGTTTAGCGGATCCACATAGCCAGCGTTAGTACCCGTGGCATGGTACTGATACCCTTCTAACTGGGGTTACAGGTTGGACCTTAATTAGCTCAGATTGGGGCATGTCGGTTAGATGATACCTCCCACAGTCTCAGTTATAATTTCAGTCCAGTAATCAGTTCAGACACTCAGTCTTAGTGTTGTTTGACCATAGCATACATATATTAGTTATTTCAGTATTTTAATTTATAGATTTTATTCAGTGCATATTATATGCTTGGTCATACATCCCCAGTATCTGCAGATTTTACGTATCTTAAGTATATACAGTATTCATCCATTCTCAGTAATTATAGACTCCATATATTCTTAGTATCTACAGATTTTGTGCACTCTATTCAGTACCTTATGTTATGCCTACATACTTAGATGATTACTTATCCATGTTCATGAAACCATGCATATTAGTCTACCTCATTTAGCATACTAGTACATTCAAAGTACTGATCGCATAGGGTAATGAAACTGCGAGTTCGCAGACCTTCTAAAGAACAGGGTAATGAAATGAAAAGTCAGGAGCCCGCCTAAAGAATAGGGTAATGAAATTGAAATTCAGGAGCCCGCCTGAAGAACAGGGTGTTGAAATTGTAAGTCAAGAGCCCACCTTAAGAGCAAGGTAATAAAATTTCAAGTTAGGAACCCGCTTGAAGAATAGAGTGATAAAATGGAAAATCAAGAGCCCGCTTAAAGAACAGGATGATGAAAATGCAAGTTAAGAGCCCGCCTGAAGAACAGGGTGATGAAATGGAAAGTCAGGAGCCTTCCTGAAGAACAGGGTTATGAAATGGCAAGTCAGGAGCCTGCTTGAAGAACAGGGTGATGAAATGGCAAGTCAGGATCCTGCCTGAAAAATAGGGTGATGAAATTGAAAGTCAGGAGCACGTCTGAAGAACAGGGTAATGAATAGCAAGTCAGTAGCCCGCTTGGAGAACAGGGTGAAGAAACTGAAAATCAAGCAACAAGTTGAAGAAATTAAAAGTCACCAGATTGAAGAAATAGCAAGTCGGGAGCCCGCCTGGAGTAAAAGGTGAAGAAATTGAATATCAAGTAACAAAGTGAAGAAATTATAATTCAGGAGCCCGCCTAAAGAATAGGCTGAAGATTTTCAACTTCAGGTTCAAATTCTGAAGTACCACTGATAGAATATGGTCAGTTTTTTAGTTCATCTCCAACATCAAATTTTGTATGGAGCCTAAAGAAGATCAGATCTTTTGTCAATTTTGAAAGCATCAGAAATTCAAGTCAAAAGTCCAGAGAAGTTGCATAGATAAGACTTTTGTAATTTCTATTATCTTTTAACTTGTGATTTTCATTTTTGATGTAATAACAAAGTCGCGTACCGGAACCTCAATAGGGCCTCACTAGACTCTCCAACTCAGTATAGTCCATCTCTCTCCAACCCTTTAAAATACTTGTGACTCAATCCCCTTATAACTTGAGAAATAGGTAGAATACCCTAAATCGAGACTCGATTACCCTTCTTCCTTTTGTTTCTTTCTTTTGAATAATGGTTGGAACAAAATTTTGTTTTGTTGTCTGAAAACACTTTGTGTTTGCACACAAAGAGGGGCATAATGTAGACTCGTAATTTTGTCCCTCCCGAACATCACATTATCAAAGTTATCGCATCGTTACCATACACCCTCACCCATTCTACACTTCTACCATAAGAAAACAAATACATCAAATCTCTAACAGATTAACAACTTGGGACACCTCATCCTAACAAAAATAACAACCTATCCACCTCACTCTCTACCCCCATCCTTTTCACGTTTTCTCTTTCCTCTTTACAAGATATATACACAGCTCACATAATATATGAAAAAAGAAGAATAATACACAGACTACATCTCTCAATGCACAATACAACAGATATATACACTCACATCACAAACTAGGATTTTTCCATTTTTTTGGATTGACAGCAACAACACTCAGCAAAAGGGACAACCTCTATTTTTTCCACATATTCAACCATCTACACACATACATAGAAATAGAAGAACACATACATACACCCACCATCAGAGTACGCATAACCATCCACGTGAGAGGAGCAAAATAGTAAAAAAAAAAGAAAATGAGAGAGGGGAGACAAGTGAGAGAGAATGACTGAGATAGGTCAGAAAAACAGTGAACGGGGGAGCTAAACCGACGGGTCTTGAGTTTTTGGTGAATATTTTGCTGGAATTGGCCATCGCAGACCTAAAATCTCTAAAACCCCTCAGTTTCTTCTTTCTTTTGGGGCAAAATTTCGCCGGGGAATTTCTTCTGTCGATTGGCAGGGTCTATCAAAACTTCGGCGAAGCGAGTCATCACCGAAAAACTATAATAAATCGATTCCAATGTCAAAACCCCACTTGAAATAATTGGGTTTAGGGATAAATGAAATTCGGGTCGAAGCCATTAATTTTGGATCCGTTGTTGAGGTTCAGTTCAGAGATTTTGGACGCGGTTCTAGTCGGAAGTAACAATTTCAATTGGAAAAGCATTGAGGTCCATTTCTACTCTCCTTCTCTATTTTTATATCAAAATTTAATTATTGTTGTGGGTGTCAATGACTTGTGTGATTACCATGTTTCGATCTTTATTGTGTGTATATGGTTGATTATTGAATTTGAATTTTGAGAGATTGAAAAAATAAAGAATGAATTGATAACCGAAGAATTAGTTAATCATTGTTTAAGAATGGTATTGGGGGGTGGAAATTGAAAAATTGATAAAGTGAATATTAATTATTTTGATTCAGTGATGTTTGGTTAATTCGGAATAAGTATTGATGTTGTTAAACACAATAGCATCATGATAGGTTGAGCCAAGTAGGCAAATGGTAGACTCGGGTAGGCAAAACTTAGGGATTGTGGATTGTTGAGTGTTTGAAATGTCTGTTGAATGATTCTATTTTTCTCAGATTTGGAAAATGTATTCATTTAGCCGGGGAATGCCCCGAGGTCATTTAGATTTATTCACCGGAATGCCCCAAAGTATAATGTACACAAAAGAGATTGGTGATCAAGACCCGAGGCATCGAGTAAAGCATAGTTAGGATAGTTATAATTATTTAGGTTTTAATTTCAACATCTTTTATTCTCGGTTTGTAATAAATTGGACTAGACACTATATTTTTGGACTTGTTTTGTTTGTTTGATTGATTGTTTTGTGTGGTTTATATATTCATAGTATCGTACTAACTGATATACTCCATGAAGCGACCATGGTCGAACCACCTAACAAAGGGATGCCTAACACCTTCCCCTCGGTCAATAAAATTCCTTAACTGAAATCTTTGTTCGTGGATCAGTTTTAAAGACATTTTGAAAAAGGATTTTCAAAGGTGACTTGACACACTCGATTTATGAAAAGTGGTGACTCTGAGTTTTGAATGTAAACAATCCTTTTCAAAATAAATTATTTTTTTGTCACTTAATAATAAAATTCTTTTTGAACTTAAAATTTAAAAACTTTTTTAGTAAAAAGGGAGTGTGACAATATATATATATATATATATATATATATATATACATATACATATACACTACTAAAAAATGAGGAAAACCGACCACACGAGGTGGATTTTTTCTCAATTTTCGGCCACAAAACCGACCAAAATGCGTGGTCGATAAAACTGTGGTAGATTTTTAAACACCAACCATGTGTGGTCAGTTTAAATTTAAAAAATAAAATTATTATTATTTTATTAAGATAGAAAAAAATGATTTTAAAAATTAAAAAAATTCAAAATAAACCGACCACAGGTTTTATTTTAAAATTAATTAATTAATTTTAATAAAATCGACCACAAGTGATCGATTTTATTTTAAAATTAAATAATTAATTTAATTAAAACCGACCACTTGTGGTCAGTTTTCTGCAAAAAAAAAATTAAAAAATTGATCACTTGTGGTAAGATTTTCTGGATTTTTTTTAAAAAAAATAAAAAGCAACAAATGAAACAACATACAATACAACAACAACAACAAACCAAGTGTATTCCCACACAACATACAAAATTCTACTACACAACACATACAAAATGCCCAACAAAAGTGTAAAAGTGTAAAAACTATAACAAAACATATAAAAGTGTAAAAACTACAACAAAATATCCAAATCCAAAGTACAACACATACAAAAGTCAAAAAAACTACCACTCATCTCCATCGTCATCGTCTTCGTCTTCCGCATCCTCATCTGTGCTGATATCGTCCAGTGGGGACCTTTTGCAACCCGAACTGCATCACCAGGACATGGAGGAATAATCCCTTCAGTTTGAATAAAAGAGATGAACTGCTCCTTCAGCATCCTGATTTGCGATGTTGTTTCCTCTTTCTTCTTCTATGCCCTCTCTTTGTTTAGAAAGCTCTTCAGTGAGTTTAGAAATCATATTTTTTAGTCATTCAATTATTTCTCTATCAACTGAAGAGGTATAGGATATAGTACCAGACGAAGACCTAACATTCTCGCCAAAATAATTTCTGTGGTATCCGTAGTAATGGCCTCTAACTGCAGGATCCATAGTTTGTTCCCATAACTCCTCCTCCACATGTTGTGGTATTGGTTCACCCTGACTTTCAGGAGGCTGACTACTACGAAACTCACTAAGGAGCTGCCTATATTTGTCCTATATTCAAAGTAAAGTTAAAATTAATAGTAAAAAAATATTAAAGTACTTATACTTGAATAATATCAACTTTGAGAAAAAGATTCATAAATTCAAAATTTGATTCTTACATGGGCAGCTTTTGCATGAGGCTCAACCCAGACATCTTCATCAGTTGGGTTCTTTTTCTTCTTCACATGCGTCTCCTCGAATAGCTCATTGTGTGCTATCTTCCTACCCTTTTCTTTTTCCTGAATATGAAAAAATTATTAATCTTCAAATAATTAAAAATTTAAATAGAAACAAACAATTAAAACTGTAAAAGTTACATACCATTTTTTCCTCCACAGCAATCATACTAACTGCACCCGTAGTATGAAGGGAGCCACCCTTGGATGATGCCCGGGCTTTCTTTCCTTTCTCCCTCAACAATTAGTATTATTCGTTATTCCAATAGCGAATATGTTGTTCCTATAAGGATTCAATTATCCCGCCAGGTCGTACCAAGTTGGTTCTGGCATAATCCAACAAACCGTTAAATCTGGATCTAACTCTTCTGTAAAAATTTCTCTTTATAGCACATTCATTCGCATCATCCCACCAATAATATTTCTACAATAAAAACAAAAATATAATATTCAATCTTTTGTTCTAACAATGTGTTAAGTAGTCGATAAGTTAAATCCTTACATGAAATTCGTTAAACATTCTTTCTCTGTCATTTTCTGAAACCTTTTGCCAACTAGTCCAGTAGTTGTTGAAGTGCCTACAAATGCATTTACTCACAAATTTTCCAACTCCAGCATCCGGCTTAAACCTACAACACAAGATCAAACAGTAATTTCATAGAGCATAATAATATAGTAATGAAAAATAAATAATGTTATTATATTTAGAAATCATACCCTATTCCATAATGAATATGATAACACCACCCATAATCATCTTTGTCTCCAGGCTGCGGAGCAATTGCTGGTGGATGCACTGGCATGGGCGGATCTAAAGAACCGGATGGAGTTCCTCCAAAATGAAGATCCAACAACCCAATAGATCCAAAAGAATCACTGTGCGAACCTGGGTGACTGCTACAGGAGGGTACTTACTATGGTAGATTTCCGGATGTGCCAGCGGTCATTCGATAGTACTGTGATGGTGGTGGCACTGTGATAGGAGCAGAATAAGTTGGTGTAGACCCATGAAGTGGCCCTACATGCGCAGGAGTAGGAACCAAATACTAATATGACCTAGAATATGAGGGTCATGCTGGCGTGTCAGCAAATCGACCCTCAGATATATGAATACCTGTTGGTCATCTATAAGGCAAAGGTTGTTTTTTTCTTTTTTGTTTTCGTAGGATAAACTTTTCCCTTATCTTTGTCATCTCTACCTGACATCTAAATTATGTAAAGTTAATAAGTAGTTATTTCTTACATAATGAATATATAAGAAAACATTCCAAGTAACTAATTTCAAGTTACTAATTCACAATTCAAATTGCTCCAACAACACAAGATAGACAAGAATATTTTTATTACTATATAAATTATGAAAAAGTGAAAACAACAATCTTAAACAGTATATTACATATCAATCTTAAACAAGAAACATAAAGGTAATATATGGTAAAAAGCATAAAGACATCAATATATAATAAATATAACCTACACAAACTAATTCTCCTCTTCCGAAGACTCTCCACTAAACCTTTCACCCTCTTCAAAAGTTTCCTCATCTCCTACCTACTCAGTCTCTTCTTCCACAATATTAACTTCTTCAAATATATTTTTTGGGTGATTCAAACTATCCACTAAGTCAATGTCCACTAGATGGTGATCAATCTGTATTTTATTTTGATACGCAGTCTCTAGCATATTCTTAACTTTCACTCATCCTATAGGCTTTGTTTTGATTACAGCCCACCAATCACACTTATCACCACATAACAGATAAGGAACATAATACACTTGTTTAGCATTTTGTGCTAGAACAAATGGATCGTAAATAGGATACGACCTATTGTGTTTCACTTCAATGATGTTATGCTCCTTATGAACTCTTGTACCTCTTGTTCTTGGATCAAACCACTTACATTGAAAGAGGAAAATTTATTTTATGGGAAACCAACATACTCCAGTTCTAAGATCTCGTGTATGATGCCAAAGTAATCAATATCATCATCACCCTTAACCCAAACACCACTATTGTTTGTTTTCCTTGTTCTGGAGTGTTCTTCGGTGGAAAATTTAAACACATTTACTGTGTAATGGGAAATTGGATGAGCTTCAACTGGATCCAAAGAAATATCTCTCAAGAACTGATCATATGCGGCTGCATTTGATGACTGGTGTACCTACAAATACTATATATATATATATATATGTTAGTTGAGGAATGTGTAAATATTTAAAATTTATAGAAATATTAATACACTTACAAACCTCATATGTAAACCATGTGGCAAAGAATGCGTACACTTGATTTTTGTGGAATTGAGTCTTAAATGAACTGAAGATCCAACATACGAAATACAATTAGTTTCTGTAAGAGAATGAGTAAACAAATAAGATATGTTAAAATTTTAATCTCCTTACTTCAGAAAGGGCTCAACTTCTGGGCAATTCAGCAAGTTGTAGAGGCTTCTGGGCTCACGCCCACGGAGCGCAACTTCTGGGCTCCAGTTAGGGTTCTTTTCCAATGGCTCTCTAGTTTGAGTAGTAGAGGCTTTTTCAGACTAGACTATCAGTGATGTTTGAGACTTTTCAGTATGTTGCTATTCAGACAGTATTATTTTGTTATTTCAGTTGAGACATGATATGACAGTATGCTTATTTTGCTATAATTTTCCTAAAGTAAGTGTTGGGAGTAGTAGCAGGCTCAAAGGGTTAGCTTAGGGATACTTGTAGCCTTAAGCACCGTGTGACATCTCAGGATAAGATTTCAGGGTATTACAAACTTGGTATCAGAGCATAAGGTTTAAAGAGTCCTAGGGAGTCTAAAAATCTGTGTTATGTAGAGTCTTGATCATTGGTGTGTTGTGCTCCACATCCATGAGCAAGGGGCTACAAGACACTTTAGGAAAAAGTCATCTCTTTCTTTCACAATCCGTCGTGCTTATAGTTGTCTCTCTCTGCTATTAATTCATACTTTTTTATGATAGAAAATGTCTCCCCGAAGAGCTAATGCCTATAGGAATGATAACAAGAAACCTCGGCCTGTTGATCCCTTGAATAAGAATGTGTCTCATGCTGAGTTTCGGGCAACTTTTCAGGCGTTAGCCCAGGCAGTCACTGCTAATGTTCAAATTACCGTTCCACATAAAAAAGGAGGTGATTTAGATATAGACAGGATTCGAGATTTTATGAGGATGAATCCACTAGAGTTCTATAGGTCAAAGGTAGGAGATGACCCACAGTTGTATCTTGATGAGGTGAAGAAGATCACCCGGGTTATGCATGTGACTGAAGAGGAGAGTGTGGAACTAGTCTCTTATCATTTGAAAGACATTTCTTATGACTGGGTTGTTTCATAGAGGAAGAATAGAGGGGAGGATGCTGCTCCTATGACTTGGAAGGTGTTCCAGGATGTATTTTTAGATAAGTTTTTCCCACTTGAGATGAGAGAAGCAAATATAGAGGAGTTCATGAACCTGAGGCAAGGCTCTATGACTTTTAAGGAGTATTGCCTCAAGTTCAACCAATTAGCTAAGTATGCTCCTGACTTGGTAGCTGACACCCGATCCAGTATGAGTAAGTTCATAACTGGTGTGTCTGGTTTGGTACTGAAAGAGTGTAGGATTGCTATGCTCAATAGGGATATGGATCTGTCTAGGCTGATGATGCATGCTCAGCAGATTGAGGCAGATAAGATAAGGGAGAGAGATAAAGTAAGGGGAAATAAGAGGGCTAGATCAGAGCATTTTGAGCATGGCCAGACTAGATCCCATGGAGGGAATCATCCCCAGTTTCAGAATCGTTCTTCTATGCCAGCGCCTTCATCAGCTAGTGCTCCTACGCCCAGAACCAGGCAGGAGCAAGGGAATAAGTCTTCTATGTCTAGATCCCAAAATAGTGTGAGCAACAGACCTCGTTATCCTCTCTGTACTAAGTGTGGTAGGAACCATCCAGTGAGTGTTTAGCAAATAAGAGGGGTTGTTTTGGTTGTGGCAAGATGGGCCGCAGACTTAGAGAGTGCCCGCATGCTAGACAGGGGAACAAAGATGCCCAACCTCAAACTCAAGCTACTAGTGCCCCAGCTCCTTTAGCCCATCCAGCCCCTCCTCAGGGCACTTCATCCAGTACCGGTGGCGGACAGTGAAAGAATTGATTCTATGCTTTACCATCCCATCTGAAGCAGGAGGATTCTCCCGATGTTGTTACTAGTATGCTCCGTGTCTTTCACTTTAATGTTTATGTATTGTTGAACCCTGGGTTAAGTTTCTCTTATGTGACCCCGTTAGTTATTGTGAACTTTGAAATGAGTCCAGAATATATCCCTGATCCCATTCTAGTTTCTACCCCAGTAGGAGAGTCGGTTGTTGCTACGAAAGTGTATAAAAAGTGTCCCGTTACTATTCTTCACAGAGTCATATTTGTTGATTTGATAAAGTTAGATATGGTGGATTTCGATAGTATTCTGGGTATGGATTGTCTTTATTCTTGTTATGTATCTATATACTGTCATACCTGTGTGGTTAAGTTTCAGTTCCCTGATGAGCCAATTTTCGAGTGGTCTGGGAGCCCAGTATCTCCCCCGAGTCATTTTATATCCTATTTTAAAGCCAAAAAAGCTAATATCCAAAGGTTGCATCTATCATCTAGTTAAGGTTAAGGACACTAAGTATAAGGCTCCGACTATTCAGTCAGTCAGTATAGTTAATGAGTTTTCTGATGTCTTTCTGGAAGATCTCCCAAGGGTACCTCCCGATAGAAAGATAGAGTTTGGGATTAACTTTCTTCCCGATACACAACCTATTTCTATTCCTCCATACATATGGCACCTGCAGATCTTAAAGAGTTGAAAGAGCAACTTAAAGATCTTCTAGATAAAGGTTTCATAAGGCCCAATATTTCTCCTTGGGGCGTACCCGTCATGTTTGTACGGAAGAAAGATGGTTCTTTGTGTATGTGCATTGACTATCATCAGCTTAATAAGGTCACATTCAAGAATAAGTACCCTCTTCCTAGAATTGATGACCTGTTTGATTAATTGCAAGGTGTAAGTTATTTCTCCAAGATAGACCTTAGATCCGGTTATCATCAGCTTAAAGTGAGGGAATGTGAGTTTCCAAAGACAGCCTTCCGAACCTGCTATGGTCACTTTGAGTTTTTAGTCATGTCTTTCGGGCTAACCAATGCTCCAGCAACTTTCATGAACCTCATGAATCGAGTATTCAGACAGTATCTTGATATGTTTATCATCGTGTTCATAGATGATATTCTTGTGTACTCCCGTACTGAGAATGACCATGCAGATCATCTTAGAATTGTTTTGCAAATTCTTAGACATCATCATCTATTTACCAAATTCAGCAAGTGTGAATTTTGGCTAAGGTCACTAGCCTTTCTCGGTCATATTATTTCAGCCGAAGGCATTAGAGTTGATCCCCAAAAGATAGAAGCTATAAGAAATAGGCCTAGACCTATCTCTCCGTCAAACATTAGAAGTTTCTTAGGTCTAGCTGGCTATTGCCGCCGTTTTGTTGAAGGTTTCTCATTTATTGCGTGTCCTATGTCTAGACTGACCCAAAAGAAAGTTAAGTTACTGTGGTCAGATTCTTGTGAGAAGAGTTTTCATGAGTTGAAGACTCGCCTCACTTCAGCCCCAGTGTTAAATTTGCCTGATGGTATGGATGGTTTTGTGGTGTATTGTGATGCCTCTAGAGTTGGCTTGGGTTATGTGTTGATGCAGAGAGGTAAGGTTATAGCCTATGCCTCTAGACAGTTGAAGCCGCATAAAAAGAATTACCTAACCCATGATCTTGAATTAGCTATTGTGGTTTTTGCCTTAAAAATCTGGAGACACTACCTGTATGGTGTATATGTTGATGTGTTTACTGATCATAAGAGCCTGCAGTATGTGTTTACTCAAAGGGAGTTAAATCTTAGACAGAGAATATAGTTGGAGTTGCTAAAAGACTATGATATGAGTGTGTTATATCACCCAGGCAAGGCTAATATAGTGGCGGATGCTCTTAGCAGGATGTCTATGGGCAGTGTTACTCATGTAGAGGAAGGTGAGAAAGAGTTAGATCATAAGGTGCATCGTTTGGCTAGACTGAGTGTTAGGTTGCTTGATTCCACTGTGGGGAATATTTTAGTTCAGAGTGGTTCCGAATCCTCTTTAGTTTCAAAAGTGAAGGAGTAGCAAGACAGGGATCAAAGTTTGGCCAGACTGAAGGAATCAGTTAAGGACCAAAAGGTAGAGGTTTTCTTTCAAGGGGGAGATGGTGTGTTGATATTACAAGGTAGATTGTGTGTTCTTTGTGTTAATGATCTGAGGCAGAGAATTATGGCTGAAGTACATGACGCGCGATATTCTATTTATCCCAACGTCACCAAGATATACCGCAACTTGCGGGAAATCTATTGGTGGAGTGGCATGAAAAAGGATATATCAGAGTTTGTGCTAAAATATGCAACGTACCAGCAGGTTAAGGTAGAGCACTAGAGACCTGGTGGTGTAATTCAAGAGTTTAGTATACCCACTTGGAAGTGGGAAGAGGTGAATATGGATTTTATGACTGGTTTGCCCCTTTCGTGTCATCGTCAAATTCTATTTAGGTTGTTGTAGATAGGTTGACTAAGTCAGCGTATTTCTTGCCAGTGCATACATTTTATACAGCTGAGGATTATGCTAGGTTTTATATCCGGTAGTTAGTCAGATTGCATGGAGTTCCCTTGTCTATCATCTCAGATAGGGATACTCAGTTTACTTTCCAGTTTCAAAGAACTTTTCAGAAGGGTCTTGGTACCCAAGTGCATCTTAGTTTTTCCTTTCACCAGCATACAGATGGTCAGGTTGAGAGGACCATCCAAACTCTAGAAGATATGTTGAGGGCATGTGCTCTTGATTTCAAGGGTAGTTGGGATGAGCATTTTCCATTGATTGAGTTTGCGTATAACAATAGTTACCATGCTAGCATCAAGATAGAACCATTTGAGTCTTTGTATGGGAGGAGGTATAGATCACTTATAGATTGGTTTGAAGTAGGTGAATCTGCTTTGGTTGGACCTGATGTAGTGTTTGAGGCTATAGAGAAAGTGAAGTTGATTAGAGAAAGGTTAAAGATAGCTCAGAGTCGTTAAAAGTCATATGCAGATGTGAGAAGAAGAGACCTTGAGTATGAAGATAATGATTTGGTGTATGTGAAAATTTCGCCCATGAAAGAGGTAAAAAAGTTTGGCAAGAAGGGGAAGCTTAGTCCGTGGTATGTAGGCCCCTATAGAATCCTAAGTCGTGCGGGGAGAGTAGCCTATGAGCTTGAGTTATCCGCAGAGTTGTCAGCTATGCATCTTATCATTCATGTCTCCACGCTTAAGAAGCACATTGGTGATTCTGTCGTAGTGGATCCTTCAGAGAACCTGGATATCCCGACTATCCTTTCATTTGAAGAGATTCCAGTTGAGATTCTAGACCACCAGATCTGTAGACTGAGGAAAAAAGAAGTTCCCTTGGTCAAAGTGTTATGGCAAAACCAGTCATTTGAGGGTGCTACTTGGGAAGCCGAGGCAGATATGCGATCCAAGTACCCGCATCTCTTCTCCGCAAGTTCAGATCAAGCTGAAGGTACTATTCTTCCTTAATTCATCCCTGTTCTAATTAAAGTTTCATCTATATAGCTATTCTTAATATAAGTTCATGCATTCTCCGAGATATTCAAGAGTTTAGAATGATGTAGAGTCAGTTTAGCAAGTTGTTTCAGCTGTGCATACTCATTTTTCTCCGTATCCTTAACCTAGCTAGCGACATTCGAGGACGAATGTTCTCAAGGGGGAGATATTGTAATACCCTGAACATTTTCCTAAGCCTAATTTCGTCTCTAGAAGGTTAAGGAATGACTTTCTAAGTCAGTAATGTTTAAACCATACAGAGTTTCCCTAATTTTGATTTATCATATGGGAATTTTAATTAGCTTTCCAATGATATAAGATCTGCCCAAATCCGATAACCGGGCAAGAAGTTATGGCTAATTTAATTTCTAGTAGTAAAACACCGTCATTTTAGTGTTTGGCGCGTCGCGGAGAGGGTCTATTTAACAATTGTCAAATTCCAGTGGAACTCCAAAATAGTGGTGCATCGCGGAGGACCCCAATTTCCCAATAGTCAATTTCCAATGGCCTAGCGCGATTGTGACGCGTCGCGCTGAAGTTCCAGGTCCCAACCAGTGGGACAATACGATGGCTCCGTGAAGCAGTGACTCCCAGATTTCCATTTGTCAATTTCCAGTGAGCCACCGCGATAGTAGCGCATCGCAGTGGCCCATAAAGTCGGGTTTCCAGTTTAATTTTTCCAACTTCGTACAGAAGTTAAAAAGGGCACTTTGGACTTTTTTCAAGCCTCTTAAACCATACAAACATAAGAATTAAGGTCACTACAAGCATCATATGAGATTTTTATCAAGATTTCCCTCAACCAAAAACCCTAAGCATCCAAATCCTCTTCCAAGAATCTCAAGAGTTCACCATAGATTTTCTAAATTGAGTCAAGATTCAAGACTCCCAAGTCAAAAGCTTCAAGAACTCGCATTCAAGATTTCCAATAACATCTCAAAAGCAAGTTGTTCATCAAAGTTTATTAATCTAAGGTATGTGGGGTTTGAACAAGGACAATCCTTTCGCCCTTATGCCCAAAAGCTATATTTTTACGGATTACCTATGATTTTAAATATTGAATTTTATACCCATAGTATTTTGTTGAGAAATTTTGAGCATGATGTGATTGATTTATGAAATTTCATGGTTTCTTTGAGTTAAATAATGTTCTTTTATGATTTTGAATATCATAAGCATGATTTGAGCCATTGATTACAGTTTTCCATTGAATTAAGTGTGAGATTGTGATTTGAAGTTATCATTTTAGTATTATGGTAGAATTTTGAGAAAAACTTACAAAGCATGATGATTTGTTATGCATTTATATGAGTTGATACATTGATATTAAGTAGTATAAACAGTATTTGATCTTTTGATCCTTACATGAGTTTTGAAATCCACATCCCAGAGTTATTCTCATAATGTTAAATGCATAACTGGTTTCCAGTAAACCTTTATACGAGTTTTAATGTGGATTTCCATGAGATAAGCGTAGCTAATTAAAGGGAATAGTATTTAACACCGAGTTAGGTAAGTTACTATGGTTTTATACCCTAGAACTACGTGCCACCGTAGGATTGAGATTTATGGGCCCGAGGCTGAGATAGTGATCACTGAGTCTAGGCCTATTTCTTATAGCTTCTATCTTTTGGGGATCAACTCTAATGCCTTCGGCTGAAATAATATGACCGAGAAAGGCTAGTGACCTTAGCCAAAATTCACACTTGCTGAATTTGGTAAATAGATGATGATGTCTAAGAATTTGCAAAACAATTCTAAGATGATCTGTATGGTCATTCTCAGTACGGGAGTACACAAGAATATCATCTATGAACACGATGATAAACATATCAAGATACTGTCTGAATACTCGATTCATGAGGTTCATGAAAGTTGCTGGAGCATTGGTTAGCCCGAAAGACATGACTAAAAACTCAAAGTGACCATAGCAGGTTCGGAAGGCTGTCTTTGGAAACTCACATTCCCTCACTTTAAGCTGATGATAACCGGATCTAAGGTCTATCTTGGAGAAATAACTTACACCTTGCAATTAATCAAACAGGTCATCAATTCTAGGAAGAGGGTACTTATTCTTGAATGTGACCTTATTAAGCTGATGATAGTCAATGCACATACACAAAGAACCATCTTTCTTCCGTACAAACATGACGGGTACGCCCCAAGGAGAAACATTGGGCCTTATGAAACCTTTATCTAGAAGATCTTTAAGTTGCTCTTTCAACTCTTTAAGATCTGCAGGTGCCATATGTATGGAGGAATAGAAATAGGTTGTGTATCGGGAAGAAAGTTAATCCCAAACTCTATCTTTCTATCGGGAGGTACCCTTGGGAGATCTTCCAGAAAGACATCAGAAAACTCATTAACTATACTGACTGACTGAATAGTCGGAGCCTTATACTTAGTGTCCTTAACCTTAACTAGATGATAGATGCAACCTTTGGATATTAGCTTTTTTGGCTTTAAAATAGGATATAAAATGACTCGGGGGAGATACTGGGCTCCCGGACCACTCGAAAATTGGCTCATCAGGGAACTGAAACTTAACCACACAGGTATGACAGTATATAGATACATAACAAGAATAAAGACAATCCATACCCAGAATACTATCGAAATCCACCATATCTAACTTTATCAAATCAACAAATATGACTCTGTGAAGAATAGTAATGGGACACTTTTTATACATTTTCGTAGCAACAACCGACTCTCCTACTGGGGTAGAAACTAGAATGGGATCAGGGATATATTCTGGACTCATTTCAAAGTTCACAATAACTAACGGGGTCACATAAGAGAAACTTAACCCAGGGTTCAACAATATATAAACATTAAAGTGAAAGACACGGAGCATACTAGTAACAACATCGGGAGAATCCTCCTGCTTCAGATGGGATGGTAAAGCATAGAATCAATTCTTTCACTGTCCGCCACCGGTACTGGATGAAGTGCCCTGAGGAGGGGCTGGATGGGCTAAAGGAGCTGGGGCACTAGTAGCTTGAGTTTGAGGTTGGGCATCTTTGTTCCCCTGTCTAGCCTGCGGGCACTCTCTAAGTCTGTGGCCCATCTTGCCACAACCAAAACAACCCCTCTGATTTGCTAAGCACTCACTGGATGGTTCCTACCACACTTAGTACAGAGAGGATAACGAGGTCTGTTGCTCACACTATTTTGGGATCTAGACATAGAAGACTTATTCCCTTGCTCCTGCCTGGTTCTGGGCGTAGGAGCACTAGCTGATGAAGGCGCTGGCATAGAAGAACGATTCTGAAACTGGGGATGATTCCCTCCATGGGATCTAGTCTGGCCATGCTCAAAATGCTCTGATCTAGCCCTCTTATTTCCCCTTACTTTATCTCTCTCCCTTATCTTATCTGCCTCAATCTGCTGAGCATGCATCATCAGCCTAGACAGATCCATATCCCTATTGAGCATAGCAATCCTACACTCTTTCAGTACCAAACCAGACACACCAGTTATGAACTTACTCATACTGGATCGGGTGTCAGCTACCAAGTCAGGAGCATACTTAGCTAATTGGTTGAACTTGAGGCAATACTCCTTAAAAGTCATAGAGCCTTGCCTCAGGTTCATGAACTCCTCTATATTTGTTTCTCTCATCTCAAGTGGGAAAAACTTATCTAAAAATACATCCTGGAACACCTTCCAAGTCATAGGAGCAGCATCCTCCCCTCTATTCTTCCTCTATGAAACAACCCAGTCATAAGAAATGTCTTTCAAATGATAAGAGACTAGTTCCACACTCTCCTCTTCAGTCACATGCATAACCCGGGTGATCTTCTTCACCTCATCAAGATACAACTGTGGGTCATCTCCTACCTTTGACCTATAGAACTCTAGTGGATTCATCCTCATAAAATCTCGAATCCTGTCTATATCTAAATCACCTCCTTTTTTATGTGGAACGGTAATTTGAACATTAGCAGTGACTGCCTGGGCTAACGCCTGAAAAGTTGCCCGAAACTCAGCATGAGACACATTCTTATTCAAGGGATCAACAGGCCGAGGTTTCTTGTTATCATTCCTATAGGCATTAGCTCTTCGGGGAGACATTTTCTATCATAAAAAAGTATGAATTAATAGCAGAGAGAGACAACTATAAGCACGACGGATTGTGAAAGAAAGAGATGACTTTTTCCTAAAGTGTCTTGTATCCCCTTGCTCATGGATGTGGAGCGCAACACACCAATGATCAAGACTCTACATAACACAGATTTTTAGACTCCCTGGGACTCTTTAAACCTTATGCTCTGATACCAAGTTTGTAATACCCTGAAATCTTATCCTGAGATGTCACACGGTGCTTAAGGCTACAAGTATCCCTAAGCTAACCCTTTGAGCCTGCTACTACTCCCAACACTTACATTAGGAAAATTATAGCAAAATAAGCATACTGTCATATCATGTCTCAACTGAAATAACAAAATAATACTGTCTGAATAGCAACATACTGAAAAGTCTCAAACATCACTGATAGTCTAGTCTGACAAAGCCTCTACTACTCAAACTAGAGAGCCATTGGAAAAGAACCCTAACTGGATCCACTGATTTGCGCTCCGTGGGCGTGAGCTAGCGAAATATGTTCTTTTTAGCCTTACAACCAGATTAATTAAAAATTGATATCGATTGCAAATGAGGCTTATTCACATTATCCTGATGACGATTCGGTCGATTTCTTGAACAAACAACTTCATCACGAAAGTAGTATGAACAAAATTGAGATGTTTCTCTTGCAAGATATGCCTCAACTATAGAGCCTTCCACCCTATGTTTATTTTGGGACCCCTTTTCAATTTTCCAACTGCCCTGCATAATTTTAAGAGTAGATATTTACTATATTAAAAAAAGATATGTATGAATTTAAATATATTGTAATTGCTTACCGTTTGAATGGATACATCCACCTAGTTTGAACTGGACCGCCTAGCCGAGCTTCGTGTACAAGGTGAATGGAAAGATGTTCCATCACATCAAAGAACGCTGACAAAAAAATCTTTTCCAGCTTGTTGGTGATAACAACAATATTACTTTTCATTCGCACCATATTTTCTTCTTTTAATGTGGTGGCACTTAAGTCTTTGAAAAATAAAATAATCTCTGCTATTGGTTTCCATATGTTTTCAGGTAAACCAATAAAAGCAATTGGAGTAATTATTCCATGAAAATATGACAATCATGGTTTTTCATTCCATGCAAGATTCCTTGTGCCATATCAACCCTCTTTCCCAAATTTGAGGCATATCCATCGAGCATCTTCAAACTTTGGACCCACTCGTATATTTGACGTTTTTGGTCCAACTTGAATGTAAAACTAGCCTTAGGATTAAGAACATTGCCATTGGGACCCTCCTGTAAGTGTAATTCTCTGTGTTTGAAATATTCTGGTAAGTCAAGTCTGGCCTTAAGATTATCCTTTTTTTTTCGGTGACATCCATAACTGTGTTGAACAAGTTATCAAAATAGTTCTTCTCAGTATGCACGACATCAACATTATGTCTAAGTAAATTATCTGGCCAATATTTTAACTCCCAAAATATACATTGCTTAGTCCAGTTACGTGAAATGCCATATCCATCTAGCCTATACAATGGTTTCTCGCTGACTTTAGGCAAATCCTGAACTATCTCCCAGCTGTCATGACCAGATAGCCTTGGAGGTGGACCATCATGTTCCCTTCTATTCTTATGAATGCATTCTTGAGTCTTCTAAATTTATGATCAGGTGTCAAGAAACAACGATGACAATCAAATCATGAATTTTTCAACCCCCTCATGCCATAAAATTTGAAGTTCATCAATCAAAGGTTGCAAGTAGACATCTATTCCGCTTTTTAGATTACGCGGGCCAGGAATAATACAACAAAAATATATAGGGACTAGTCATCAATAATTTAGGAGGAATATTATACGAGGTGATAAATACAGGACAACATGAATATGGCGCAGCACCAACTGAAAAAGAAGAAAAGCCATCCGCACATAATCCCAAACGAATATTTTATGGCTTAGCTGCAAAATCTAGTTAAGTTGCATCAAAATACTTCAAAGCCTCTCGATTAGATGGATGACACATAACACCAGTGGGTCTTCTATCTCATATGGGGAGCTGAGCTATTTAAAGCATACAACCTCTTCAACCTTGGTATTAGAGGTAAATAATGCATCACCTCAATAACAATTTTATTTCCACTACAACCATGCTTATATCGAGGGTGCTGACAAAACTTACATGACTCTAGGTTAGCATCTTCCTTAAAGTATAACTGTAATACCCCGAACTTTTCCCTAAGCCTAATTTTGTCTCTAGAAAGTTAAGGAATTACTTTCTAATTAAGTAACGTTTAAACCATATAGAGTTTCCCTAATTTTAATTTATCATGTGGGAGTTTTAATTAGCTTTCCAATGATATAAGATACGCCCAAATCCGATAAACGGGCAAGAAGTTATGGCTAATTTAAGTTCCAGTCGTAAAACACTATCATTTTAGTGTTTGGAGCATCGCGAAGAGGGTCTATTTAACAATTGTCAAATTCCAGTGGAACTCCGCAATAGTGGCATATTGCGGAGGACCCCAATTTCCCAATAGTCAATTTTCAGTGACCTAGCGCGATTGTGATGCATCGCGCTGAAGTTTCAGGTCCCAATTAGTGGAACAATGTGATGGCTCTGTGTTGCAGTGACTCCCAGATTCCCATTTGTCAATTTCTAGTGAGCCACCGCAATAGTGGCACATCGCAGTAGCACATAAAGTCGGGTTTCAAGTTCAATTTTTCCAGCTTCGTACAGAAGTCAAAAAGGTACTTTAGACTTTTTCCAAGCCTCATAAATAGTACAAACATCAGAATTAAGGTCTCTACAAGCATCATATGAGATTTTCCTCAAGATTTCCCTCAACCAAAAACCCTAAGCATCCAAATCCTCTTCCAAGAATCTCAAGGGTTCACCATAGATTTTCTAAATTGAGTCAAGATTCAAGACTCCGAAGTCAAAAGCTTTAAGAATCCGCATTCAAGAGTTCCAATAACATCTTAAAAGCAAGTTGTTCATCCAAGTTTATTAATCTAAGGTATGTGAGGTTTGAACAAGGGAAATCCTTTCACCCTTGTGCCTAAAAGCTATGTTTTTACGGATTACCTATGATTTTAAATATTGAATTTTATACCCATAGTATTTTGTTGAGAAATTTTGAGCATGATGTGATTGATTTATGAAATTTCATGGTTTTTTTGAGTTAAAGAATGATCTTTTATGATTTTGAATATCATGAGCATGATTTGAGCCATTGATTACAGTTTTCCATTGAATTAAGTGTGAGATTGTGATTTGAAGTTATCATTTTAGTATTATGGTAGAATTTTGAGAAAAACTTACAAAGCATGATGATTTGCTATGCATTTATATGAGTTGATACATTGATATTAAGTAGTATAAACAGTATTTGATCTTTTGATCCTTACATGAGTTTTGAAATCCACATCCCAGAGTTATTCTCATAATGTTAAATGCATAACTGGTTTCCAGTAAACCTTTATACGAGTTTTAATGTGGATTTCCATGAGATGAGCGTAGCTAATTAAAGGGAGTATTATTTAGCACCAAGTTGGGTAAGTTACTATGGTTTTATACCCAGAACTACGTGCCACAGTAGGATTGAGATTTATGGGCCCGAGGCCGAGATAGTGATCACTGGGTTGAGGTGATGACACCTCTCCCCAACGTGAGGTTTCTTCCTTAGGGGGACAAGACATTGTACTCCATGTAGCTCGCATGGTGTATGTCGGTTGAGAGAACCTCCCTTCTAGTGAAAGTAAATAATCAGTTCCTAAAGTATTTTCCCTCAAGATGAGTTATTTTTTCTATTAATCAAGATAATCTTATAAAAGTATGTTTTCCCAAGGATTTAGAAACTAAGTGTAAAGGCTCGCAATTTAATCAAATATATATTTTGAGAAGGGAATAGAACTACAGATTTAAGAAATAAGTATATTGACTCACGAGATTTATATTATGCGTCCCATTATTCATAATGGATAAGATTTATATTTTTTTAAGTTATTCAAGCTATGTGAGTTAGTTGTATCAGCATGCACGATTTCTATAAAGATTGATGATATTATTGTTTTAATCATTGCATGCACCTCCATATACTCAGTACATCCTCAAAGTACTGATCCATATATACGTCTGTGTGCTACATTGTCTCATAATATAGGTTCAGGTGCTTAGTCTCAGCAGTGATAGTGATCTCCGAGCATCTCATCTACATCTTTATCTTTGGTGAGTCCTCATAGTTCGAGGACCTATATATTTAGCTATTCCACTTTCATAGTGTTTTGAACATTACTTTTAGATCAGTTTGAGTCAGGTAGGGTTCTTTTCCAATGGCTCTCTAGTTTGAGTAGTAGAGGCTTTGTCAGACTAGACTATCAGTGATGTTTGAGACTTTTCAGTATGTTGCTATTCAGACAGTATTATTTTGTTATTTCAGTTGAGACATGATATGACAGTGTGCTTATTTTGCTATAATTTTCCTAAAGTAAGTGTTGGGAGTAGTAGCAGGCTCAAAGAGTTAGCTTAGGGATACTTGTAGCCTTAAGCACCGTGTGACATCTCAGGATAAGATTTCAGGGTATTACAAACTTGGTATCAGAGCATAAGGTTTAAAGAGTCCTAGGGAGTCTAAAAATCTGTGTTATGTAGAGTCTTGATCATTGGTGTGTTGCGCTCCACATCCATGAGCAAGGGGCTACAAGACACTTTAGGAAAAAGTCATCTCTTTCTTTCACAATCTGTCGTGCTTATAGTTGTCTCTCTCTGCTATTAATTCATACTTTTTTATGATAGAAAATGTCTCCCCGAAGAGCTAATGCCTATAGGAATGATAACAAGAAACCTCGGCCTGTTGATCCCTTGAATAAGAATGTGTCTCATGCTGAGTTTCGGGTAACTTTTTAGGCGTTAGCCCAGGCAGTCACTGCTAATGTTCAAATTACCGTTCCACATAAAAAAGGAGGTGATTTAGATATAGACAGGATTCGAGATTTTATGAGGATGAATCCACTAGAGTTCTATAGGTCAAAGGTAGGAGATGACCCACAGTTGTATCTTGATGAGGTGAAGAAAATCACCCGGGTTATGCATGTGACTGAAGAGGAGAGTGTGGAACTAGTCTCTTATCATTTGAAAGACATTTCTTATGACTGGGTTGTTTCATAGAGGAAGAATAGAGGGGAGGATGCTGCTCCTATGACTTGGAAGGTGTTCCAGGATGTATTTTTAGATAAGTTTTTCCCACTTGAGATGAGAGAAGCAAATATAGAGGAGTTCATGAACCTGAGGCAAGGCTCTATGACTTTTATGGAGTATTGCCTCAAGTTCAACCAATTAGCTAAGTATGCTCCTGACTTGGTAGCTGACACCTGATCCAGTATGAGTAAGTTCATAACTGGTGTGTCTGGTTTGGTACTGAAAGAGTGTAGGATTGCTATGCTCAATAGGGATATGGATCTGTCTAGGCTGATGATGCATGCTCAGCAGATTGAGGCAGATAAGATAAGGGAGAGAGATAAAGTAAGGGGAAATAAGAGGGCTAGATCAGAGCATTTTGAGCATGGCCAGACTAGATCCCATGGAGGGAATCATCCCCAGTTTCAGAATCGTTCTTCTATGCCAGCGCCTTCATCAGCTAGTGCTCCTACGCCCAGAACCAGGCAGGAGCAAGGGAATAAGTCTTCTATGTCAAGATCCCAAAATAGTGTGAGCAACAGACCTCGTTATCCTCTCTGTACTAAGTGTAGTAGGAACCATCCAGTGAGTGCTTAGCAAATCAGAGGGGTTGTTTTGGTTGTCGCAAGATGGGTCGCAAACTTAGAGAGTGCCCGCATGCTAGACAGGGGAACAAAGATGCCCAACCTCAAACTCAAGCTACTAGTGCCCCAGCTCCTTTAGCCCATCCAGCCCCTCCTCAGGGCACTTCATCCAGTACCGGTGGCGGACAGTGAAAGAATTGATTCTATGCTTTACCATCCCATCTGAAGCAGGAGGATTCTCCCGATGTTGTTACTAGTATGCTCCGTGTCTTTCACTTTAATGTTTATGTATTGTTGAACCCTGGGTTAAGTTTCTCTTATGTGACCCCGTTAGTTATTGTGAACTTTGAAATGAGTCCAGAATATATCCCTGATCCCATTCTAGTTTCTACCCCAGTAGGAGAGTCGGTTGTTGCTACGAAAGTGTATAAAAAGTGTCCCGTTACTATTCTTCACAGAGTCATATTTGTTGATTTGATAAAGTTAGATATGGTGGATTTCGATAGTATTCTGGGTATGGATTGTCTTTATTCTTGTTATGTATCTATATACTGTCATACCTGTGTGGTTAAGTTTTAGTTCCCTAATGAGCCAATTTTCGAGTGGTCCGGGAGCCCAGTATCTCCCCCGAGTCATTTTATATCCTATTTTAAAGCCAAAAAAGCTAATATCCAAAGGTTGCATCTATCATCTAGTTAAGGTTAAGGACACTAAGTATAAGGCTCCGACTATTCAGTCAGTCAGTATAGTTAATGAGTTTTCTGATGTCTTTCTGGAAGATCTCCCAAGGGTACCTCCCGATAGAAAGATAGAGTTTGGGATTAACTTTCTTCCCGATACACAACCTATTTCTATTCCTCCATACATATGGCACCTGCAGATCTTAAAGAGTTGAAAGAGCAACTTAAAGATCTTCTAGATAAAGGTTTCATAAGGCCCAATGTTTCTCCTTGGGGCGTACCCGTCATGTTTGTACGGAAGAAAGATGGTTCTTTGTGTATGTGCATTGACTATCATCAGCTTAATAAGGTCACATTCAAGAATAAGTACCCTCTTCCTAGAATTGATGACCTGTTTGATTAATTGCAAGGTGTAAGTTATTTCTCCAAGATAGACCTTAGATCCGGTTATCATCAGCTTAAAGTGAGGGAATGTGAGTTTCCAAAGACAGCCTTCCGAACCTGCTATGGTCACTTTGAGTTTTTAGTCATGTCTTTCGGGCTAACCAATGCTCCAGCAACTTTCATGAACCTCATGAATCGAGTATTCAGACAGTATCTTGATATGTTTATCATCGTGTTCATAGATGATATTCTTGTGTACTCCCGTACTGAGAATGACCATACAGATCATCTTAGAATTGTTTTGCAAATTCTTAGACATCATCATCTATTTACCAAATTCAGCAAGTGTGAATTTTGGCTAAGGTCACTAGCCTTTCTCGGTCATATTATTTCAGCCGAAGGCATTAGAGTTGATCCCCAAAAGATAGAAGCTATAAGAAATAGGCCTAGACCTATCTCTCCGTCAAACATTAGAAGTTTCCTAGGTCTAGCTGGCTATTACCGCCGTTTTGTTGAAGGTTTCTCATTTATTGCGTGTCCTATGTCTAGACTGACCCAAAAGAAAGTTAAGTTACTGTGGTCAGATTCTTGTGAGAAGAGTTTTCATGAGTTGAAGACTCGCCTCACTTCAGCCCCAGTGTTAAATTTTCTTGATGGTATGGATGGTTTTGTGGTGTATTGTGATGCCTCTAGAGTTGGCTTGGGTTATGTGTTGATGCAGAGAGGTAAGGTTATAGCCTATGCCTCTAGACAGTTGAAGCCGCATAAAAAGAATTACCTAACCCATGATCTTGAATTAGCTATTGTGGTTTTTGCCTTAAAAATCTGGAGACACTACCTGTATGGTGTATATGTTGATGTGTTTACTGATCATAAGAGCCTGCAGTATGTGTTTACTCAAAGGGAGTTAAATCTTAGACAGAGAATATAGTTGGAGTTGCTAAAAGACTATGATATGAGTGTGTTATATCACCCAGGCAAGGCTAATATACTGGCGGATGCTCTTAGCAGGATGTCTATGGGCAGTGTTACTCATGTAGAGGAAGGTGAGAAAGAGTTAGCTCATAAGGTGCATCGTTTGGCTAGACTGAGTGTTAGGTTGCTTGATTCCACTGTGGGGAATATTTTATTTCAGAGTGGTTCCGAATCCTCTTTAGTTTCAAAAGTGAAGGAGTAGCAAGACAGGGATCCAAGTTTGGCCAGACTGAAGGAATCAGTTAAGGACCAAAAGGTAGAGGTTTTCTTTCAAGGGGGAGATGGTGTGTTGATATTACAAGGTAGATTGTGTGTTCTTTGTGTTAATGATCTGAGGCAGAGAATTATGGATGAAGCACATGACGCGCGATATTCTATTTATCCCAACGCCACCAAGATATACCGCAACTTGCGGGAAATCTATTGGTGGAGTGGCATGAAAAAGGATATATCAGAGTTTGTGCTAAAATATGCAACGTACCAGTAGGTTAAGGTAGAGCACTAGAGACCTAGTGGTGTAATTCAAGAGTTTAGTATACCCACTTGGAAGTGGGAAGAGGTGAATATGGATTTTATGACTGGTTTGCCCCTTTCGTGTCATCGTCAGATTCTATTTAGGTTGTTGTAGATAGGTTGACTAAGTCAGCGTATTTCTTGCCAGTGCATACATTTTATACAGCTGAGGATTATGCTAGGTTTTATATCCGGTAGTTAGTCAGATTGCATGGAGTTCCCTTGTCTATCATCTCAGATAGGGATACTCAGTTTACTTTCCAGTTTCAAAGAACTTTTCAGAAGGGTCTTGGTACCCAAGTGCATCTTAGTTTTTCCTTTCACCAGCATACAGATGGTCAGGCTGAGAGGACCATCCAAACTCTAGAAGATATGTTGAGGGCATGTGCTCGTGATTTCAAGGGTAGTTGGGATGAGCATTTTCCATTGATTGAGTTTGCGTATAACAATAGTTACCATGCTAGCATCAAGATAGAACCATTTGAGTCTTTGTATGGGAGGAGGTATAGATCACTTATAGATTGGTTTGAAGTAGGTGAATCTGCTTTGGTTGGACCTGATGTAGTGTTTGAGGCTATAGAGAAAGTGAAGTTGATTAAAGAAAGGTTAAAGATAGCTCAGAGTCGTCAAAAGTCATATGCAGATGTGAGAAGAAGAGACCTTGAGTTTGAAGATAATGATTTGGTGTATGTGAAAATTTCGCCCATGAAAGAGGTAAAAAAGTTTGGCAAGAAGGGGAAGCTTAGTCCGTGGTATGTGGGCCCCTATAGAATCCTAAGTCGTGCGGGGAGAGTAGCCTATGAGCTTGAGTTATCCGCAGAGTTGTCAGCTATGCATCTTATCTTTCATGTCTCCACGCTTAAGAAGCACATTGGTGATTCTGTCGTAGTGGATCCTTCAGAGAACCTGGATATCCCGACTATCCTTTCATTTGAAGAGATTCCAGTTGAGATTCTAGACCACCAGATCCGTAGACTGAGGAAAAAAGAAGTTCCCTTGGTCAAAGTGTTATGGCAAAACCAGTCATTTGAGGGTGCTACTTGGGAAGCCGAGGCAGATATGCGATCCAAGTACCCGCATCTCTTCTCCGCAAGTTCAGATCAAGCTGAAGGTACTATTCTTCCTTAATTCATCCCTGTTCTAATTAAAGTTTCATCTATATAGCTATTCTTAATATAAGTTCATGCATTCTCCGAGATATTCAAGAGTTTAGAATGATGTAGAGTCAGTTTAGCAAGTTGTTTCAGCTGTGCATACTCATTTTTCTCCGTATCCTTAACCTAGCTAGCGACATTCGAGGACGAATGTTCTCAAGGGGGAGATATTGTAATACCCTGAACTTTTTCCTAAGCCTAATTTCGTCTCTAGAAGGTTAAGGAATGACTTTCTAAGTCAGTAATGTTTAAACCATACAGAGTTTCCCTAATTTTGATTTATCATATGGGAATTTTAATTAGCTTTCCAATGATATAAGATCTGCCCAAATCCGATAACCGGGCAAGAAGTTATGGCTAATTTAATTTCTAGTAGTAAAACACCGTCATTTTAGTGTTTGGCGCGTCGCGGAGAGGGTCTATTTAACAATTGTCAAATTCCAGTGGAACTCCAAAATAGTGGTGCATCGCGGAGGACCCCAATTTCCCAATAGTCAATTTCCAATGGCCTAGCGCGATTGTGACGCGTCGCGCTGAAGTTCCAGGTCCCAACCAGTGGGACAATACGATGGCTCCGTGAAGCAGTGACTCCCAGATTTCCATTTGTCAATTTCCAGTGAGCCACCGTGATAGTAGCGCATCGCAGTGGCCCATAAAGTCGGGTTTCCAGTTTAATTTTTCCAACTTCGTACAGAAGTTAAAAAGGGCACTTTGGACTTTTTTCAAGCCTCTTAAACCATACAAACATAAGAATTAAGGTCACTACAAGCATCATATGAGATTTTTATCAAGATTTCCCTCAACCAAAAACCCTAAGCATCCAAATCCTCTTCCAAGAATCTCAAGAGTTCACCATAGATTTTCTAAATTGAGTCAAGATTCAAGACTCCCAAGTCAAAAGCTTCAAGAACTCGCATTCAAGATTTCCAATAACATCTCAAAAGCAAGTTGTTCATCCAAGTTTATTAATCTAAGGTATGTGGGGTTTGAACAAGGACAATCCTTTCGCCCTTATGCCAAAAGCTATATTTTTATGGATTACCTATGATTTTAAATATTGAATTTTATACCCATAGTATTTTGTTGAGAAATTTTGAGCATGATGTGATTGATTTATTAAATTTCATGGTTTCTTTGAGTTAAATAATGTTCTTTTATGATTTTGAATATCATAAGCATGATTTGAGCCATTGATTACAGTTTTCCATTGAATTAAGTGTGAGATTGTGATTTGAAGTTATCATTTTAGTATTATGGTAGAATTTTGAGAAAAACTTACAAAGCATGATGATTTGCTATGCATTTATATGAGTTGATACATTGATATTAAGTAGTATAAACAGTATTTGATCTTTTGATCCTTACATGAGTTTTGAAATCCACATCCCAGAGTTATTCTCATAATGTTAAATGCATAACTGGTTTCCAGTAAACCTTTATACGAGTTTTAATGTGGATTTCCATGAGATAAGCGTAGCTAATTAAAGGGAATAGTATTTAACACCGAGTTAGGTAAGTTACTATGGTTTTATACCCTAGAACTACGTGCCACCGTAGGATTGAGATTTATGGGCCCGAGGCTGAGATAGTGATCACTGAGTTAAGGTTATACTCCCTGGCAAGAGTATGATGCCTCTCCCCAATATGAGGTTTTTCTCTTAAGAGGACAAGACGTTGGACTCCATGTATCTCGCATGGTGTATGTCGATTGAGAGAACCTACCTGCTAGTGATAGTAAATAATCAATTCCTAAAGTATTTTCCCTCAAGATGAGTTACTTTCTCTATTAATCAAGATAATCTTTTAAAAGTATGTTTCCCCAAGGGTTTAGAAACTAAGTGTAAAGGCTCCCAATTTAATCAAATATATGTTTTGAGAAGGGAATAGAACTACAGATTTCAGAAATAAGTATATTGACTCATGAGATTTATATTATGTGTCCCATTATTCATAATGGACGAGATTTACATTTTTTAAAGTTATTCAAGCTAAGTGAGTCAGTTGTATCAGCATGCACGATTTCTATAAAGATTGATGATATTGTTGTTTTAATCGTTGCATACACCCCCATATACTCAGTACATCCTCAAAGTACTGATCCACATATATGTTTGTGTGCTACATTGTCTCATAATGTAGGTTCAGGTGCTCAGTCTCAGCAGCGACAGTGATCTCCGAGCATCTCATCTACATCTTTATCTTTGGTGAGTCCTCATGGTTTGAGGACCTATATCTGCAGCTATTCCGCTTTCATAGTGTTTTGAGCATTACTTTTAGATCAGTTCTAGTCAGTTGGGGGTCTGTCCCAATGGCTCTCTAGTTTGAGTAGTAGAGTCTTTGTCAGACTAGACTGTCAGTAATGTTTGAGACTTTTCAGTAAGTTGCTATTCGGACAGTATTCTTTTGTTATTTCAGTTGAGATATGATATGACAGTATGCTTGTTTTGTTATAATTGTCCTAAAATAAGTGTTGGGAGTAGTAGCAGGCTCAAGCTTAGGGCTACTTGTAGCCTTAACCATTGTGTGACGTCTCGGGATGAGATTTTGGGGCGTTACAATAATATGCGTCCATTTTTACAACAATCAATTCTAACCAAGGAGAGACCTAACTTTGAAACCAATCTTTTTGCCTTATAGAAAGAATCAGGAACCTCCAAGCCGGGGTTAACTAACTCTTTAATACGGTCTATCATTGAGTCCATTCCTCCTTCAACAATATTCCAGTCAGATTTAACACATAATAATCTAACAACAACAGACAAACGAGAGTGCGAACACCCGTCAAACAAAGGATGACTAGCAGCATGTAATTGTTCATAGAATTTGCCCATTTCTCTATTAGGAACATCTTCGACATGTTCCCTAAAGTCGCCCCCGTGTTGCATCCCAAAAGCATCGTAAACCATTTTTATCATCCTACTATCTTGGTATTCATTATGCCCTGTAGACCTACTACTTTCTCCAACAACAAAGTTATTTTGCCCAACATCACCATCAATAGCACGCAATCTTAAAAAGTCCTCATGAAACCCCTTTCTATAAAGATGTTCCTTCACAGCTTCTTCTTTTAAAAGATTTATATCATCACATCTAACACAAGGACAACGAATAGCCGAAAACGTGACCAAACATCAAGTGTCAAGTATGTTCAACAAATTGTTTGACACCTTCAACAAATTCCTCCTTAAGACCCATTCTATTTTCATTATTCCGTTGATATATCCAGCTATAATCAGGTTCCATCTACACAATCAATCAGATTCAACTAATTAGACCAATTCACAAAAAGTTCAGCAAGTGATGACTACACTTTATCAAAACAAAAAATTCACCTTTAAAGTACCTACACTTAATCAATTTCAAGTGACTAAGTCACTTACCAAGTCACCAAACTTAACTACATTCAAAACAAAAAATTCACATTTCAAGTAGCTAAACTTCAACATTTTCAACTCACTAAGTCATCACCCAAGTCACCAAACTAAACCACATTCAAAATAAAAAATTCACCTTTAAAGTACCTAAACTTTGGAACCACATGTGGTCGATTTTCTAGAAATATTTTTGAAAACCGACCACATCGATTTTCTAGAAATTTTTTTGAAAATCGACCACATGTGGTCGGTTTTCGTAATAATTAAAAAAAAAAATTGAAATTAAAGTTTAATAAATTACAAAAATAAGTTAATAAATTAAAATTAATTTTTAACAAATTAAAATTTTAATAAATTCTATAATATTTATAACAACATCCTATTAATTTAATACAATTGGTATATATATAAATCAGATAAGTAGTTATTTTATCATCACATTAACACGAGTAGTATATTTCCTCAATCATATAATAATATCAATGAATTTTGTAAATTACGATAAATTTTTGATTAATTAGCTTTTAAATACAATATTTTTTTTGTATATATATATATATATATATATATATATATGTATACCTCGTAATACTAGTCTTACGTAATTACAACTTCAACAACATACGCGTGTCTACATTGACCCAAAATAGTATATCTATTTCCTCAATAGTATGATATATATCAACGTATTATTCAAACTATTTTTATATATAGATTCAGTTATCTAGCTTTCGATTACTACATACGTCACTACACGAGATATATGTATATATGCATATATTCAATTGTCTATCAGCTTTCAAATACGTACTATAAACATCACATACACGATTTTACTACCCCAGAATAATATACAACGTACTTTACATATACTCAGATACAAAAATTGTAAGCGAAAAAACTCAAATTCACCGCCAAAATTTGGCGGTCGTTCAAAATTCGAAATTCAAAGCCAATGGTAAGTATATGCCAGTTTCAGAATTCAATTTTCTATCTCCCTTCCCTACGTCCTTCCTCCCCCCCCCCCCCATATACCTCGTAATACTTGTCTTATGTGATTGCAACTTCAACAACATACGCGTATCTACATTGACCCAAAATAGTATATCTATTTCCTTAATAGTATGATATATATCAACATATCATTCAAAATATTTTGATATATAGATTTAGTTATCTAGCTTTTGATTACTACATACGTCACTACACGAGATGTACGTATATATACATATATTTAATTGGCTATCAGCTTTCAAATACGTACTATAAACATCAAATACACAATTTTACTACTCCATAATAATATACAACGTATGTCACAAATACTCAGATGAATTATCGATTATATTATCTTATGTCGTTAATATACCTTCACTATATAATATGTATGTACTATATATATATACCTATACATACACACACATATACACACTATCAACTATATCAAGTTCTAAATACGTACTATATACCACACATACGTACATAAGTATATTATCCAATAATATAATGCAACGTGTTTAATATACATACTAAGATGAGTGATCAATTAATTATATTTGATTAGCTTAATATACTAGGTTTTGACTACATCGTTCATCAATCGATCACTTGAACTCTTGAATGTGTACTATATATATCACATCCACAAGTATATTACCTTATAGTAGAACACGTTCATTATATTCTGATGAATTATCGGTTATATATTACATTATTATGACTGGAATAGTAACATAATATCATTATCTCAACAGTATGATATATATATATATACACATATTCATTATACAAAGATTATGCATGTTTAACGTAATTTAACGTATATACAAAGGAAAATATTTATTTTATATATTGAAACATAAGTGAAAGATAAAGATTATGTTTAACGTAATTTGTTTATTTTATTTGATATATATTTTTAGTGTAATTTTTTCACTAAATTAAGAATGATTGTTTTTTTTAATTATTAAACTGGTTATCGACTACGTGTGATCAGTGTAATTTCAAAAAATTATATATGTATTAGCTTATATATATAATTATTTTTAATGAAAATAATATTTATATATTTGATTACATATATATAATTATTAGTTACTAAAAATTATTTACTTTTTATTTGTTTTAGTTCAAAAACCGACTATAAGTGGTTGATTCTTTTAAATTATTTTTTTAATTTTAATTAAAAAACCGACCACAAGTGGTCGGTTTTTAAAAAATATTTTTTCTTTATTTTAATAAATACTGACCACAGGTGGTCGGTTTTATAAAATATTTTAAAAAAATAAAAATAAAAACCGACCACTAGTGGTCGGTTTTTTTAAAAATAAATTTAAAATATTTTTTAATTATAGTTTTTTAAAAAAACCGACAACAAGTGGTTGGTTTCGTTATTTTTTTAATTTTTATTTGTAAAATAAATAATAATTAATATAAAAATTATTGAAATAATTATTTTAAAATATAAAAGCGAATAGTAGGGGGGGCGGATAACTTGGGTAACTTAAATAGGTCTATTATAGCTCTAATGGATCTATTTAAGTTTGTGCGTGGATATTTCTTAACTTCTCTAATCATTTTTATTTTATTTTATTTATTTTAATTTTATTAATGTTCATACCTTGGGGGGTGATTATATGGTAATTGATTAAATGTTTTACTATAATATTCTTTAGTTTTTTCTGTTAGTCTTTGTAATTCTTGTATATTATTTTGAAGGTATTCTAAATATTCTATATTTTTTGTTTCAAAATATTCAATTAAATTGTCTTTCATAAGTATTTCTATTAATCTTATTTCTTCCATATTTTGTTTCCAGTATTTTAAATACGCGTAGTCTATCATTTTATTCTAAAGTGGTTGCTTGTTTACTAATTTCTGTGTAATATTCTATTCTGATTGTACTATAATTTATATCTGAATTAAGGTTATTAATACTATTAATTATCTCTCCTTCTTCTTCTGTTAATGAGTTTTTTATGTTATATAAACTATTATCTGTACTTTTTTCTAAATTTTCTAAGGTTTCTTTTATCCATATTAATTTTTCTTTTAGATTTTCCATTATTTCTTTGAGTCGGTTTCTATAATTAATTTCTTCATATAGGTCACTTTGGTTTTCTCTAATTTTTCTAATATATTCTAACATTTCTAATCTGTATAATATCCATCTGAGTAAAAACTATCTAAATATGAACAGTAGTTTTCATTATATAGGTGTAAGTTTTCTATAGAACTTAATAAATCTTCATTAAAATAAAATACCTCTTCGTATATAATTTTTCTTATATATACTATTTCTATATCTTTAAGTACATACAAAACAAGTATTTTAAATTTATCTATCATTCCATTAGATAAATAGGTAGTCATGCTTTTTCATAAGATGCTATTTTCAAAATATTCCCTTCAATCATACACATAAAAAAATATGATCATTTTAGATTACTATATACTATATTATTCTTAAAAAACATGTTCTTCGGTCACTATTAGCATGGTAATATGGATACTTTTCCCTTAAACAACGCCTCTACTCTGGCTACTCCCCACCACGACTTTCTTGCCTTACCGGTTTCACCTTTAGGATGGCATAGTTCTTAGGGATTTTTCTCCTTTTCCACTTTGCTAATAAACTTCTTAACATGCTATTTTTCGAATAATTCTACTATAAAGTAACTAACATGAACTTATTTTATCATATCATGATTGTTAGAAATTTATGAATTTAGCTATTTATAATCGTAAATAAATATACCTGTTCTGGCAGGTTTGATAATTCTGGGCTTTGTTTATCCATAGTTTTTCCTTGGAAATATATCTGCTTTTTATTAAATATTCAAAAGTTTGTTTACAAAGGAGGAGGCTTGCTTTCAACACATGAAAGTCTTGCCTTTATCTTGCCGAATGGCTTACATATTTATAAGAGAAAAAGAAACTATTCCTACTACTATTCCTAATTTACACGTTTTACATGTAAACTATTTTCTACTTTACACTTTTCCTATTTGCAAAAGACTTTACAAAAAATCTTAAGACTATTCTACAAAAAGACGAAATTAATAAAGACTAAAACAATACAATAATGTCACTTTGCCATAGAAAAGTCAAAAAGTTATCAAAAACTAGTAAATACTATAATAACTTACGTATCTAAAGTCAAGGAAACTATTCACATATCATTTTCTTTCATAACTTTTACTATTTTGTCTTCTTTCTCTTCCATTATTGCTCCGTTGATTTTTATCTCCTAGATGGCGTCCTTATCTTCTTGGTTGATTTTTTCTTTTATTCTAGCCGGACTTCCGGGATAATATTATCTTCTCTATTACATCTCGAACATTGATGGTCTGGATATTTGTGTCCAATTATCTTGCAATATCTTGTTAATAATCCGTCTGAAATAAATCCCTTCCTAATTGCTCTTGCAGTAGATTATTTTTCTGGGTTAAGTAACGTCATTATTCATTTCCTAACATCTTCCATATCTGTTTGTCGTAGTTCTCTTGAATTTGAATAAATCATTTGATGATCTCTTGAATAATAGCTCCATATTGGGTTTCCATTGATATAATTATTTGCTAATTCTTGAATAATTGTAGCTATTTCAATAAGTCGTTTATTTGCGTAAAAATCAGGTATTTCGATTTTGGGTATCTCTGGCTGCTGCACAATATCTTTCGGTATAATCATATCTGTGGTTAATCCTATTTTTATAATTTGTATAACTGGTTTGATCTCGTCGTATAATATCTCTGCTGGTGCAGTATAGAACTTTATATAAAATAGATTTCCTTTGGTTACTCTTTTATAGGTGGTGAATACTTTATGTAATTCTTCTATAGCTGTTAGTTCTTCTCCATCTTGGGTATATACGGTATTTAATAATCCATAGTCGAAACAAATTTTTATTAAGCTTGGGTTGGTTTTGGGTAGTGTGATTAGCTTGTTGTAACCTTGCAATTTTTGGGTTATATAGTTTGTGTTTGGTTCTTGGATATTTGTAGCTCTGGGGTTAAGGTATAGAAAAGTTTGTACTTTGTAGATATTTTCTATATATCCTCGAGCTATATGGTTATAAGCTTTTTTATCTTGGTTCAAACTATCTCGATATGTGGTAATTTGTGGGGGTATGAACAAGGGGTATTTTTGTGCTTTTGGTAGAAATGGTTTTTCAAATATCTTATTCATGTTCATGTTCTGGTATCTTTGTCCACTAACTCCTTTGCTTGTACCTGCAATTGTAGATTGATAAACGTTATGGATTTTATGGAGTGTCCCAACGTCTCCTTTTAGCTCTGGAATTTTATTGTCTTCCGATTGACATAGTTCTGCACACTGATGAGTTAGATGATTCATAGCTTTAGACTTCAGTTTAACTTCATTAGTCTTTAGCTTTTCTATTTCATTACCCATACTGTCCACTTTCATTGAAAGCGTAGTTAGAGTTTTGAATATTTTTTCTAAAGCATCATCTTCTATTATATCAATCTGTGTAGCTTTGTCTTGATATGTAATCTGCAATAACATTTTTGTTAGTACTAATTACTTCAATTGTAAATGTAAAATTTAATATATTCAATACTAGTCTTCGAATTTCTTTCGTTGTAACTGAATTTTGTATTTTCTTTGTTAACCACCAACGTACCTGTGTATTATCTGTTCGTACAATAAATTTTTTGTATACAATATATGGCTCAAATGCTAATAAACATTTATATAATGAACATAATTCTTTTCTATTTATTTCCCATTTTATTTCTGTTTCATTAAACGTACCTGAGTAGTATCTACAATGATGTTCTAATTTTTCTTCTTCATATCTATATTTAAGTACTCCTCCATAACTATATTCACTAGCATTTGCTTCTACTATATATATAAATTTTTTATTATCGTCTGAGAATGGTAATTTTGGTAACTCTTTACAAAGTATTTTTATTTTTTAAACTTGTTTTTTATCTTCTTCATTGTAATTATATTCTATATCCCTTTTAAATTTTTTCTGTAAAGGCTTTAGGTTTTCTACTAATTTTGGTATATATTCTCTTACTTGATTTACTAATCCTAAAAATGATTATAATTTCTTTTTTGTATCTAATTCTTCTTTTGAATTTATTATTTTTTGTACTATATGTTGTTGCATTTTTACTCCACTTTTATCTATTTGTATTCCTAAAAACTCTATCTGGTTTTTCATAATTTCGGCTTACTTTTCACTTAAACTTATTTCCGATTTTTCTATTATATCTGTAAATTGTTCTAATAATTTTAAATGTTCTTCTTTAGTTTTTGTATATAATAGTATATCATCTATGTATACTATACAATTAGGTAATTATTTAAAATAACTATCCATAAAATGTTAGTATCTACCTGGTGCATTTTCATATCCAAATGGTAATACGTTCCATTCATAAAATACTTGTGGTACCATAAATGCGGTTAATTCCTTAGAATTTTTATCTAACTTTAAGTGGTAAAATCCTGATTTACAATCAAATTTACTAAAATAATTATATCCTTGTATTTGTCTTATTTTTAGTATCTTATTTGGTATTGGATAACTATATGTCATAGTTTTTGCATTTAGGTTTCTATAATCAATAACCATTCTACTTTTTCCTCTTTTTTGTTCACAATGTTTATTTACTATAAATGCTAGACTATTGTGTTTACTATTGCTTTTTTGTATATACTGTTTTTCTAATAATTCATCTATATGCATTTTAAATTCTTTTAAATCATCAAAATTATATGTTAATGGTTTTTGAGTTATTATGCTATTTTTATCTATTAATTCAATTTTTATAGTAGTTTTATGTTTTTCCCACCCTTTTAATGGATCTTCACTATATAATTGTCTTAATTTTTTATTTATTATTTCTACTTTATCTATTGAAAATATAGTTATTTCTTTTTTATTTATCAAAAATACAATTAGTTCTACTGTGTCTTCTGTATTTTTTATATTTTCTAACTTTTGTGTAATTTTTTCACTTCCTTCTATCCAATCAATTTTCTTTCTTATTTTATTAATAACTCTTTTTGCCCTTACTTTTTATTTACATGGTGTTGTAAACCACCAATCTGTTTTAGTTATTATATGTGGATATAATTTATCTAAAAATGGCATTCCTAAAAGCATATCTTTTGATGTTAGTTCATAATTATAGATTTCTTCTATTGTTATTATTTTATCTCATATCTATATTTTTACATTCTTAGCTTTATATGTAATTAAGCTTCCTTCATTATTAAATCCTTTGACTACTATTGGTGTTTTTAATTTATCTCATTTACTTTCTGGTAAACAATTGTATCTACATAAGTTTGCTTCTCCTCTTGTATCTATCATAGGTGTATAATACCTATTATAATATCTTTCTACTATTATTTTTACAAGTACATATATTTTCATATCATACTAAAGCTCTTTTTATGAATAATCTTTCTTTATTATATGTTATAGATAAGTGTGTATATTCTATATTGTATGGTTTTACTTGTTCTAACCATTTTATTCCTAATATTATGTTTGCTTTTTGCATATCTTCCTTTATTTCAAATTCTATTTTTATTTTTCTAACTCCTATTATTATTTCCTTTTCAGCTATATCTTTAATGTTTATTAGACTCCTTGGTAGATCTGGGCATATATTACTATTAGATTTTATTTCTTCACTTTTTACTAGATATTTTGCTATATAATTTTCTTCTTGTCCCGTGTTTAAGAGTATTAAATATTTTTTTTATTTATTGTTCTTGTTATATAATATTAATTTAAATTAACTGTTGAAGTTATTTCATAACTTGTTCTTTTTGATGAGCTTGATGATTCTGATTTTTCATGAGCTATTCTTTTTGTTGTGCTTATTCTATCATTTATTATTTCTAAATCTTTTTCTATATCTATGTCTTTGTAACTATAATCATTATTATCATTTGTTTTTACAAATTGTTCGAAAGGACTTTCTATTTGTATTTTATAAATTTTATTTTTTCCTGTTATTTTATGTTTTGTTGTTAATACAGATAGATTTTTACATCTTGCTGTAAATTTTACTTCCTGGGGTTAGTTCTATTCCTGATATTTTTCAATATAATACTAATGATTTATCTATATTTTTATTTGTTATTGCTACTGAATAATTCGCACTTATTATAAATTTAAATTTTTGGTATATTAAATTTCCTTTTATGGAAGTTATTATACTTTTTTCTATAGGTTTTATAATTCTATTATCTGCTAAATATAATTCTATTGGTGTATCTATTCCTTCTCTAAAACATGTTTTTATTAATATCTTTGTTCCTCCAAGGTGTACATATTTTATTGTGTCTTTACTTTTTATATCGTTTATTTCTTTATTAATTATTCTTTTTGTTACTAGTGGTATACTAGTTGTACCTTTTGCATATCTACAGTCTATTACATGTTCCTTTTGACTTACTACGTAGTATTCTTCCTTTTTTCTGCTAAATATATTTTTTATTGTTGGTATTTTAAATATTTTTTCTACACTTAAGTCTAACTCTTTTTCTTTTATTTCGTCAAATATATTACTGTCAAATATTATTTTTTGATTTGTTCCTTCTTCATTTAAATATTCTTCCTTTGTTATTATTTTTATATCTTCTTCAGTTATTTGGTTCATTTTTATATCTTCTTCAGTCATTTGATTCATCTAATTCACTATTTATTTCATTATCTGTTTCATTTTCCGAAATTTCATATATACTATCTTCACTTTCTAATTCATAATCTATATAATCTATCTGCATATATTCTGTATTTTCTATTTTTATTTTTGATATTTGTTTCTTTTGTTTTTTTTTTTGATAATTTACAATCTCTAGCTAAATGTCCTAGTTTTCCACAATTATAACAAGTACATTCTTTTATAGATTTCTTTTTTCTACATGGTCTTTTATGTTTATAATTTTTTACATAATATCCTTTTCTTGGTTTCTTATATTTATATTTTGATTTTTTGTATTTCTTATATTTTTTATGTCTTTTTCTTTTCTTATAATATCTTTCTTCACAGTGCTATTTTATCTTTGCAACATGCTAAATTTCTTATTAATGTTTTTTCCATTTTTATTTCTTCTCTATATTTTTCACATAGATTTCTATACCATTGTTGTAAAAATTTTATTCTTGCTCCTAAGGTATCTACTATTTTTGCTTCATCCCAACTCTTTATTATTTTTGAACTAAATGGTTCAGGTAATTTACTAAAATATAATCTTCTTATTTCTTTACTTTCTTCTATATTATATGTTCCTTTATAATAATATTTTTAAAATGTGCAAGTATACTCATCTATATAACACATATTACATATTGCTAGTTTTAACATTAAATTTCCATTTATATCTTTTTCTTCATTTTGTTCTTCTTCTTCTGTTGTCATACTGCTAAATTCATCTCTTATAGCTATTTTATATCTTTTCAATATTTCTGTTGGTAGTATTTTAGCAGTTGTTGATGTTCCTTCTGTTTTATTATCAGATCTTAGTACTTTTTTACTTGCTTCGGCTAGGTTTAAAAATCATAATTTTACTATTCCTATTAATGTCTTTTCTATATATTATGGTGTGTTTGTTGTATCTATTTTATTATCTAATAATTGTTTTGACATATATCCTACCCATAATTGTATTATTTTATTTGTGTCTATTACACAGTCTAAATCTAAAAAGTTATAATTAATTATTTATTTTGGTGTCCATTTATTATATTCATCCTTTGGATTATATCTTTTAAACTTACTTTTGTAATTATATGTTGGTTTTCTTATTTCTGATGTACTAGGTATTATATTTTTATTTAGAGTATTTACTTCTTTATTTATTAGTTCTAGATTTTCTTTATTAATTACTTCTTGTTCTCCATTAATTTCTAGTTTTTCTATGTTTTCTAGAATTTTTGTATATGTTTCACTATCTTCTGAATCATAATTATCTGTTTCTTCAACATCTATTGCATTTATTTCTAATTCACTGGTTTCTGGTTCTTTATTTTTTATTTCTAATTTTTCTTTAAATTGATTTATCTCGTTTAATACTTTTTGTTCTTTATCTTTTTCTTCTTTTTCTTTTTGTCTTTTTTCATATAAATCTTTTAGTATTTATAGTTCTTTTTCTAATTCAGCAATCCTACTATTTTTAGTTTCTTCTATTTTTCGTATTTCTTCTGTGGTTTGTTGTTTTATTTTATCTATTTTCTTTTTTCTGTCTATCTCTTCGTTTTCTCTTTCTATTTTTACCATGGCTGCCAACTTATCTTCTAATTTTAATTCTTCTTTTTCTAACATTAAATATAAATGTTCACCTATTTTCTTATAGCTTCTTCCTAAATTAGAGAATACTATTTTTATTTTTAATCCTTCGTGATTTTCATATGTTTTTTCATCTATTATAAATTCTTCTTTGTTCATTTTATTTAAATGTATATAGGTTATGTTGATATATATATATTATAGACTATCTATTGTTGATTCTAAATTTGATATTTCTTCTTTTTGTGCATTTATTAAATTTTTACTAACTCCGATAATTATGTTATACTGTAGTCTTTCTATCCTTATTTTTAATTCTTAACGTTTTTCAGATATTATTTGTTTTAATTCTCTATATTTTTGTAATTTCTGTACGTTATTTATCTAAACAATATTTATAATATTTTGATGGATATCTAAATCTAATTTTATCATAATTAATAAATTAATCAAATAAATTCAAATATATACTACTTCTGATAACTTTAAACAACATAGGCTCTGATACCAATTGTAGGGGGTACGGATAACTTGGGTAACTTAAATAGTAAAAGGACAAAATAATAATGATAAGAAAATAAAAAACCGACCACAATTTGTGGTCGATTTTTTTGGTTTTTTTAGTAGTGATATATATATATATATATATATATACATATAATTGAAATTAAATTGAATCATATGAATTTTTTTTTCTAAAATTGAGTTAGAATTTCTTGAAATCTCTTTATCAGTAATAGACTTCTTACCTGTTTCAGGCATCTTACATGCCTGTTCTAGTGCTAGCTGCAATAATATGTCCACAAGAAATGGAAGCAACTCACTTCGCAACCCTCATGTCCATATCCAATAGGAAAGAAGATCCCGGGGGGGGGGGGGGGGGGGGGGGATGCAAGTGAATTTTTTATTTTTATAATTATTTTTTTTAATAATTATTGGATCCTCAATGCCACATGTCATCTATTAATTAGTCCTTTTTGCCATGTCACCGTGAGTGTGCTACACACACTTCACAATTTTTATTGAATATTAGAAAGTGCCTAATAAGAACAATTTTCTACATAGTATAGATATTCAATAGGTACTAGTGTTAGTTGAGGGATCCAAGTAAAATTTTAAAACAAGTTTAGAAATCTATCGGATAACTTAAGCGTTTGATTAACATACGTGGATGCAAGTGAATTTTTTATTTTTAAAATTTTTATAATTATTTTTTTAATAATTATTGGATCCTCAATGCCACATGTCATCTATTAATTAGTCCTTTTTGCCATGTCACCGTGAGTGTGCTACACACACTTCACAATTTTTATTGAATATTAGAAAGTGCCTAATAAGAACAATTTTCTACATAGTATAGATATTCAATAGGTACTAGTGTTAGTTGAGGGATCCAAATAAAATTTTAAAACAAGTTTAGAAATCTATCGGATAACTTAAGCGTTTGATTAACATACGTTAGTTTACTTCAAACAGATACCCTCATTAGCCATTTGAGAATTCCCATGTAACCACTAAAATTCCCCACACAAATTTTGTGGCTTATGCTTTTCACGTTAAGTTGGCGTTTGGCCATAGGGTTTGTGAACCTGCCTTCAAGTTTTAATTTTGAATCAATGTTTGTTTATAAAATCTTTATAAAATTTCATTGTTAACGTTAGATCATAATTTTGAATTCCGATTTTCTAAAAAGTAGGATTTGAAATTTTAAATTTCAATTTCAATTTCTTTTGTTCAATATAAAGTTTGTCTAATAAGTTTATAATTTACTAAAAATGATCTGCAATTTTAACTTATACAAAAAGGGCTATGCTCAACATAAAAGATTGTATGTACTATGTCCAAAATAAAATTTATCAAATAATAACTAGATAATACTATTGATGATTTATTAGACCGATGAATCATTATAAAATTATGTATCTTTGAAAGTTTGTAATAAAATATGATTGTAAAGATTTATTTATGATAGGAAAATGAAGATATGTGATTTATTAATTCAACGCCTTACAATATTCAAATATCTTGTTTATGAACTGTGATTTGTGTATTTAGTAAGATTGCATAGAAGTTAGAATTTTTTTTTATTGTTTTCACAAATTAAGCAATTTTCGTGTTTATGAGAAAAAAATACAATTTAAAAATGCAAATTACATTTTCAGACAAATTTTAACTTTAAATCAACTCGATTTAAAATCATGTCCGAACATGCCCTAAAATTGATGAATAATTTAGTTTTAAAAGGGTATAAGAGTTCATCAACTTAGAAGGAATATTTCGTCTCCTTAACATTTTGGTCTAGTCCAACTTTTTAATATTATTAAGTATAGATAGGTAAATTATGATGCAACATTTGAATCTGAATATGCATTTCAATATTAAGATATTATTTAGATCCCAACACTATTAAAGTTAGCTATTTCCTCAGCTATGTATAATTTTAGAAAAGTGATTTGAATTTTCTGCCCTTCGTTAAAAAATTCTTCTTTAGACAAAACTGTCTTTTCACTTTTTTTTTTTAATTTGTTATTTATTATATTAACTAGACCTTCTAAAATATATGGTGGGAGAATTAATTAATATTTTTCTTTCTAGTAGACTTCATAAAATATATGGGATTCCTAAAATATATGGTAGGAGAATTAATTAATATTTTTCTTTCTACTGTTCAATTAGAAAAATACTCCTAAAATAGGACTCTATTAAGGAAATACTTCTATAAATATTGAGATGTACGTTAAATTAGAGAACAAACCGGTTTGCTTATTGGGAGAATATGATTGATGCTCATCTAACTTGATTCGATTGCATGTCTGGATTGGTGGATGCTTGATTTTCTAACCCTCAACTTCTTTACTGTTTTTGTCAGCATAATAGAATTCAACATGTGTTTATATATATATCTTCTTTGTTTTCATTCAAAATCATTCTTTAGCGTCAAAATTTTCTCTCAGACAAGAATTAGTTGGATCAAAATCGAAGTTTTGTGATCACTATTATATTGTTTTCTTATAGTTTACAGGTCGTAGATGAATGTCGATTGACTTTGAAAGATTTCTTGTGTAAAGGTTAGATTTAATTATATTGTTTTGATTCTTTATTATCTTATTATTTTATTTTAATTTGCAGATGCTAGATGAATATGTGTCGGCTTTGAATTTTTTTTTTACGTAAAGGTTAGGTTTAATTGTATTATAGTAATATCTCTATTAGTTTGTTATTTTGTGGTAGTTTACAATTCGTAGATGAATTGCGATCGGCTTTGAGAATTTTTTGTGTGTAAAATTTAAGCTTAATTGTATTGTTTTGATATCACTTTTATCGTATTATTTTGTTGCAGTTTACAGGTGATAGATAAATGTTGGTCGGTTTTGAAGAATTTTTTATGTATAGGTTAGGTTTAGTTGTATTATTTTTATATCTCTATTATTGTATTGTTTTGTTATTATTTATAAGTGGTAAATGAGTGTCAGACGACTTTGAAAAAAAATTTGCATGTAAAGATTAGATTTAAATGTATTATTTTGATATCTGTATCATTGTATTATTTTGTTGCAATTTACAGATGGTAGATGAATGTTGATCGACTTTTAAAAATATTTTTGGTAAAGATTAGGTTTAATAAATAAATTCTCCATCTTTACATACTCAAAAGATATTAAACTTAATTATTATATTCATCTTTATTATTTAAACAAACATCCTATTTAGTGTAATGTTTGAACTCATCAAAGTGAAGTATACCGCAAGGCGCATACACCTAAACTAGTATATAATATATATATATATACATACATATATATACATATATAGGAGGGTCTTAGATCAGCTAACGTGGCGCTCCCATAAATTAGCATTCTTATCGTCTTTTTTTCTCAAATCTTCTGTAATAATCTTTATTTTTTAAAGATAAAAATTTGGTTAATTATCTATATATATATTATAAAGCAGAGGACGAAGCATCAGAAGAAGCCAAGTGGCAAGCTGCTGAGAAGCCATGTGGCAGTTTTTAGGACAAGCTTTATATTATTGTAATAAGATTTTTATAATTATTTGAATTTGAAAATATTAAGTTTTTTTCTAAAAAAAGACTATCATTAGCTGATACGGAACAAACAAGGGAACACCACAAATCACAACAAATCGTGGACCAAATGGGACCTCTCTTGGATTCACTATCTAGAACAAGAAAAAAGAGGATACAAGGTGTTGATACACCAAAACAGCCAGCCAACAACAAGTTTAGCAACACAAGATGAAGCTCCACAATATTACAATAGCAACAAGAACAAACGGGTACATTAACAACACAAGAAGCCAAAACTAAAACAAGATACAAGATAGATAGTTATCCAAGTGTTGATGTAGTCTTAACAACCCAAGAGCATATTCCACTCTTGGACCTTTAACACTTCACACAACAAACACCTAACTCTTACAATTGATACAAAAGAGGCGTCCACCACCCAAGCACCAACGTATCAAGCAAAATGCAACACACAAGAGAATCCACTCTTATGTTATGCCCTAGTTTCGGTTGTGGACTCTCTTTCTCTCTAAGAAGAGTGTTTTTTCTTCAACATTCATAAAAACTACCAACTAAAACCCTATAATGTTCAATTTATATTACATTACAAAATAAAAGACAAAAAACTAAAAGACCCTATAATGAAAAGGGCTTCAAAAACAGCCCATGGAGTGTGCTTGGGACGGTTTTAGACCTTCTTCACACTTAGACTTGTGCACTCTTTAGGTGGTCTTCAAAATACTCAAAAAGTGTCCATGATCGTGATCGTACTCGTATCATCCTCTCCATCTTGAGAGGAATTTGACCACAAATTCACGGCTTCACCTCGTGCAATTGGCCCTCCAAAAAAAACCACCCAAAACAGTTCGCAAAACAAAGGAAACCCGAAGATACAATGAGAACAAGTCTCGGCTAAAATCTTTATTTTGAACCTCGACTCCCTCTCTATCTTGAGACTTTTCTCCAATCGCATCCGAAACAAGTCTCCTACCATCATACAAGCATTGTTGTAGACCCCATATCCTTCATGTTCCTTTCTACCATTCTCCTCTATATGGACATGTCGGTTTTGGTGTAGTGGAGCTTCGGTTGAGAGGCTTGCTTTGGTTAAGTGGGGTTTCGATTGTAGAGTTTGGATGGAAGGAAATTGGCTTTCAAGTCCTCCTTGTTGAACTTGATCAACTTGTTGGGGAAGTGGTCTATCTTGTTCTCGGTTTTGAGGGTTATTTGGAGCTTGAATTATGGCATTATTTGGTGGTCTTGGAAGATTGGTCATTGGAAGTAAAGTTTCGGAAGTAAAAGCACGAGAGTTCCTTCGACTCTCCATTCGATCAACCCCTCACTCATAGTTACCACATTCGAGTCAATTTTTTCAAGATCCACATTTGCCTTAGCAAGTTCTCAGGATAAAGCATCAAGGAGGGCGAAAGTGGTTTTCATTATGGCCAAAAGTTACCTACAAAACAATAAACAAGTTAGTTGTACAAGAATGGTCCTCACACTCCCTCTCTATTGTTTTGTCTCTCAAATTTTTCACACTTTGATCTCACAAGTGTTGTAACCTTGCTTGTACTCTATGAGGCATTGAGAGGTGGACCAAGTATTACAACGAGTCAAAAGAATAAGACACACAAAGAAACGTATACACGAAGAACGATTTCAAAACTAACTTATATTCTAGTACTAGCTTGTAAGTTAGTAATGGAATCAACAAACGAAACTAAAGAAACAATAAAATGAAACTAAGAAATCTAAAATTTGAGCTTAAAAATTATCGGTGAACAGTAAAAAAAGTGATGACGTGGCAACCCTCAATTGGTCACGGTTTTGTCAAGTTTTATTGTCCAAGGTTCAAATCTTGACCAATTTTTTATCTGGATTGGTGGAATTGTTTAAGGAGGGAAAGAATAAGTCTTGGAACTCTTTTTCAACTCAAGTTTCCAGACTTGGACTTTTGTAGTATTTTCCCTTAAAACAAGGCCCTCAAAACATGGAAGTTGGTTGGAAAAGGGTTGTAAAATCTTTGAGTGGTTGGAAGTGGTGGTAAAAGTCTTTGATGACTAACAAATACTACACCTCCTTCCTTCACCCTCTTAGATCTAACATCCACTTTTTTTTTCAATAAAAGATGAAGATTGGTGAAGAACACCAAGAGCACAAACTTTTGAATCTTGGAGTCTAAGGTTCAAGTTGGTCTCACACTTCAATCAACACTTTGTCAAGTTTCACCTTTCAACAACAACTTCAACAAGAAGTTCTTAAGCCACCAATTCACAACAATAACACAAGTCCAAGCTTAAGAACTCAACAACAACAACAACAACCTTCAACAATAAGGATCAACACATGGCCATTTCAAGTTCACAACAACAATGTCAATATTATAAGCTCAACCTTTAGATCTAGACACTTTTAGTATTGGTGAGAAAGAACCAAAACTAGAAACACACTAGACAAACAAAAGAACTACAAGACCTAGTCAAGAAAAATAAGAAAATTTCGGCCAAGACAACAACACAACACAATTTTTGACCAAGAACACAAAAATGGACAGATTGCTATTTTCTAGAATTTTTTAGTTTTTATTAACTTTTTTTTTAACTAATCAAACCCAAGATTGATTTTGTGGGAATAAAAACCAGCCTTTCTTTGATACCAAATGATACGGAACAAACAAGAGAACACGAAATCACACCCCAAAACAGTCCACAAATCACAACAAATCGTGAACCAAATGGGGACCTCTTTCGGATTCACTATCTAGAACGAAAAAAAAAAAAGATACAAGGTGTTGATACACCAAAACAGCCAGCCAACAACAAGTTTAGCAACACAAGATGAAGCTCCACAATATTACAATAGCAACAAGAACAAATGGGTTACATTAACAACACAAGAAGCCGAATCTAAAACAAGATACAAGATAGATAGTTAGACAAGTGTTGATGTAGTCTTAACAACCCAAGAACATATTCCACTCTTGGACCTTTTAACACTTCACACAACAAAAACCTAACTCTTACAATTGATACAAGAGAGGCGTCCACCACCCAAGCACCAACGTATCAAGCAAAATGCAACACACAAGAGAATCCACCCTTATGTTATGCCCTAGTTTCGGTTGTGGACTCTCTCTCTCTAAGAGGAGTGTTCGTTCTCCAACATTCATAAAAACTACCAACTAAAACCCTATAATGTTCAATTTATATTACATTACAAAATAAAAGATAAAAAACTAAAAGACCCTTTAATGAAAAGGGCTCCAAAACCAGCCCATGAAGTGTGCTTAGGACGGTTTTGGGCCTCCTTCACACTTAGACTTGTACACTCTTTAGGTGGTCTTCAAAATACTCAAAAAGTGTCCATGATTGTGATCGTACTCGTATCATTAGCTTAAAACTAAGAACCTAAGATTGAAGAGTTTTAAATGAACTACTACTATTTCATAAACATATTCCTTTTTAAATGTTGCATTGTATTTGAATACATTTGATTATCAATAGTAGTTAGGAGTTTTTCAATGGCGTTAGCCTACTCTAATCTCAACTATACAATTATGATTTAAAAAAAAACGACTTCTAAAACATTTCAGAATTATAAACTAGCTTAATCGACAATATTTAAAATATTATTAGATTGACGTAAAAAAAAATGAACTTGAATCTATTGACAAATGTTTTATAATTGACATAACAAATATATGTTCTATGCAAAATTAAAGAGGCAAAGATAATATGACAATTCATTGTCATCAAATGTCAAATTAAATTTAAAACTGTCAATAATAATAATAATAATAATAATAATAATAATAATAATAATAATAATAATAATAATAATAATAATAATAATAATAATAATAATAATAACAATAACAATAATAATAATATTTTTTAAAAATAATGTTTTAGGGTTTTCCCGAATTCAAATTTATATATTATAGGATAAATATTATAAAATAAAAAACTACTGCATAAGAAGTCTAAATCAACTATTATTGTTTCATAAACTTTATCTCTTCCATAATATACAATATATTTAAATTCATTTGATTTAAATATTAATAAAATAAAAATATAATAACAATAAATAAATAAATAGTATAGTGGTAGCAGCGGCTGTAGTAATGATACGTAATAGTATTGGTAGCAATGGATGTCAAAAAAAATTCTTTTAAGTATATAACATTTAAATATCTAATAGGGTAAATTTCACATTGTTAGGTGAGATTTGAGGATAGTTATTAGTTTTAAATTTTAAAAAAGAAAAAGCATCACGTTGTTGAGGTGAATTTTAAGGAGTTGTTAGTTATTAATTTTAAAATTCAAAAAATAAAATGCATTAGTTAAGATTGTGGAGATTTTTTAGGATTGGTTTAGTGCCTCCTTTAATCAAACACATTTTTTTAAAAAGAAAATAATTGAAAGATAAAGATTTAAAATTAAAATTAAAATAATAATAATAGTAGTATATCAGGATCTTGAATTTAAACTATAAGATAATTATAATATTTTAAAATCTTATCTTTCTAACAAATTGTCATAACATTCAAGCTATAAGATAATCATAATATTTTAAAAATCTTATCTTTCCAATAATTTGACATCACATTCAATTTTAAATTTGAACTCTTACTATTTTATAACAATGATAATATATAAATAAATAAAATATAAAAAAAATTATATATTAAAAATGAAATATAAAAAAATATTATCATTAATAATAATAATTAAAAAAAATTAAAACAAATTGTAGTAGTGGATAGTACATAGTTATAGTGATAAAAGGAAAAAGTAAAAAGATAAAAACGTGTTAATTTTCTTTTCAAAAAAATATGTTAATTAATCATACTGATTTCAAATATTTCTCTTAATTTAAACATATTCATTATAAGATAAGTATGAATTGCATTTGAAAAAATATAGATAAGAAAGAACAATAAATTGATCTTCTTTTAACAAATAGATATTATATTTGATTTGAATTTGAATTTAAATAAAATTTATGGAGTTCTATTTTCTTAATCTCTCTTATATATCTATATAATCAGTAGTAGTAATAGAAGTACTACGTAGTAGTAGTACGTAGTACGTAGAAGTAGGATAATAGTATCTTTTAAATATAATCATCTAAATTGATATGATATGTGAAATTCAAATTTAAATGAAATTTGAGTTGAAGTGGAATTCTAACTTCCTAATACTTCTGCAATAATATATAACTCTAAACTTCTTTCTCTATCTGTTTTCTTTACTAATTGTTAGCTTTATTCATAATTTTTTTTTGTTTCATTCTTTATATTATTCATTTTCTTGAAATATTTTTGATTTAAAATCTTCATTTTTATATGCAAAAGAGTGATGACCAAATTATAGGCTACTTATTGTCATTATATATGGGCTTGAATTCAAGTAAGTTATTTGTCATTTGAATATTGTTAATTTGATTTTTGATAAAAGTAAATACATCCGATTATATAAATGAAAAATAAAATCATCTTTTGTTAAGATTTTGAGTCACATATTTAACTTTTTAAATTACCAACATGGGTTGTGGTGCAGTGGATGTGGTTGTTCCATCCTTAACTAGAGGTCGAGGGTTCGACCTTGGGTATAGAGAAAACTCTGTTGGAAGCGCTGTCACCTTAATGAGCCCTGCAACGCGTGATCCGGATTAGTCGGGGCTCCAATTCGGTCACCGAACACTGGATGAAAAACAAAAAAAAACTTTTTAAATTGCTAACTTTTGTTACCAGTTTTATACTATTGTTTTATTAAAATAAATGTTCATATTATTTTATTTTTTTAGTTGTATATGATACTAGAATGTTAAGTATCGCGTAATATTTTATCAAATCATGTTTAAAGAAAAAAAATATAATAACGTTATAATCAAAATATAAAGTTTAATTGATATCTAAAATACATGTTTTTCTTTATTATAAGATTTTTGAACTTGAAGAAATATAAATGAAAAAAAAAAACATAAAATTTTAGTTCGTATCGTAAAAATATATAAGTCTAAATTCAATCAAATTTAGCTTTATTTGTCTATCCATTAAATAACATATCAATTTTTAAATTCAAAAATTCAATATAGATTAACTCCTTATTAGATAAACTTAAAATTCAATTAATTTGGTTATCTTATTATTTAAACTCCTTAATTTTGAAAATAAAAAAAATGAAATTAAACTCATAAATAGATTAAAACAAGAAAGACAACATATTATCGAGGAATATTATGATTTTGAAATAAAATTAAAAGATATTGCCTTTTAGATTATCCCAATATTAAATGATAAGTCATTTATGATATTGACAATTATTTTTGATATCATAAGTTTATATTTTTTTTATAATATGTTAATTTATGATAATTGAACTTCGATTAATTGATAAATTGGACTGCTTTGTACTTTATGTCTCGATCTTCAAATTTTTTATATCATATTTTGAAAAAAATATTTTTTAATTATAACGAGCATAGTCTTAAATTATGTATATCAAGTAACTATAATCCTAACAAATGACGAAATTAATGAACATTAGAAAATCAAATCTAAGTAATTTATATTTAAAACTCAACATTCTATATTTTGAAAAAAATAAATAAATTAAAACTCAACTATCATGACGTGTAATACAACACAAAGTCAATTTAAAGTTAGATTAGATAGAAGTCGTTACATTACAGTAAAAAAATATAGAAAAATAAAGGATTGAGGGATAATATTTAAACATATTTTACGAATATAATGCAATAATTGGATAAACACTCATATAATTTATAAATTTTAAACGAAACAGATTGGGGGGTTGGGGGGGGGGGGGAGGTGCAATAGAATAAAAATTTATTAATATTAATAAGAAATATTTAAATTGTAAATAATATAATAAACAAAATAAGAAAAATAAAAGTTTTTTTTTTATAATTACACGATTTTCTTTACACATATAAATTTGAGTAGAAGTACGGAGAGGAAAATATTAACAATCTAATATCTTTAAATTGTGAATGGTTGTTTTTTACTCATTTAAAATTGATTAAAAGTGGGCTATGTAGTGGGGTGGGAGAAATATAAATCAAATTTTGAACAATATAATAAAACACACACACACACACATATATATATATATTATAATTACATAATAATTTTTTTTAAAATACAAATTGTGGAGTGGGGTGGAGATGGTGATAGGGATGAGGGTAGAGAAAAAAATTATTTTATTTTCATAATTGAATCTTTTATAAGATTATAGAATTTAACATGCTCGAACAAGACATTTCAACATGAAACATTAAAAATATTATTTTAATATTATCCACGCATCGCGTAGGTACGTACACTAGTATATATATATAGAGAGAGAGAGAGAGATCAGCTGACGTGGTGTTCCCATAAATTAACATTCTTATTGTCTTTTTTCTCAAATCTTCTGTAATAATCTTTATTTTTTAAAGATAAAAAATTCGGTTAATTCACAAAAAATATAAAACGACGCGTCTTAACTTAAAAAATTACTATTGAAAAGGCACGTCTTCAATCTTGAGTGCTCTCTGTTACAAAAATTAACTTTTGATCTTTCCCGATTCATATCGATGCTTATTATTGATGAAGATATTAGGATAGCAAGTGAAAATCGTCAACATTTAAACGAAGTTGTAGAAGTCAAATGAGCATGTAAAACGCCAGTCTTCTGTCATTGCATGGTTATATACTGCATTACTGTTTAGTGCAATATATTTTTTCTTTATTTTGATGGTGCATTATTATTTTAGTGCAATATATTTATTTTTTTTATTTTGACGGTGCATTATTATTATTTTCAATATTTCTTTGGCATTTTTGTGTGTTGGGTAAGACTATAAATTCAGTTTTCTTGAGAAACTATATTGTGTGAACATTAACTTTAATAGCTTTCGACTTCGACGCCTGCAAGTGAAGATATTTTGTTTCTGTGTTGAAGAAATATGAGATTACAATGATGGTATGTCAAGATTTATACTTAATTGGGGTATTTCTGTGGAAGAAAATGACCATTAAATTAAGTCCCTTTCTAAAACTTCTTGGATTTGACTTAACGGATAGGTACAAGAAATCTTGAATTGCTTCTTTTTCGTGGAACTTGGTAATAAGCAAAAATAACTGAATTCTGACCATATGCAATTTACTAGAAGCTATCACGATCCAAACAACTAAATCATCAGGGTACCTATTCTAATCCACCTAGGTAAGAGAACTCCTTACCACCCGTTCAACATAACATACAGAAGTCTTTATTAAATAGAAATAAACAACCTTTATTACAACTATTTTGTTGAAAAAAATTTAAGTGCAGAAATATAAACTACCTCCTAGGAACTAGTCTAAACAGGTACAAGAGCTTCTAAAAGAAAAGTAGTACTGGAAACAACTTCCACCAAGAGTGAGAGAAGTGAGAGCAATTGGAGGATCACTAACCGTAACAATCATGTGACTAATACTGATTCCTGCAAAAGCAATATCCCAAAAAGGGTATAGCAAGAGCAATATTAGTACAAATCGTACGTACTAATAAGCCTCATCGGTTGACCCAAATTGAATTATGCATAAACATAACATAGAGGTTCAAAGAAAACGTGCATTTATTATTCTCCTTACCTAGCCCCACGCCAACCGATTCTCCGCTATGGAAACCTAATAACTGCTTAGCTTTACCTCCCGTTTCCCTCCGACCCCCCTCCTCTCCCTCCCCCCCCCCCCCCCCAAAAAAAGAAAAGAAAATAAACCAATTACCTTCCGCTAGCCTACTAGTTATGGACCTCGAGGTACCACCTCACCCTTACGACTTCACTTCTTGGAACCACTAAGTGTGGCCTTCCACCCAGAACTACTACTATTATAAAAAAAACTACATTAGAGATTGACTCTAACATGAGTCAATACCTAAAACAAGGCAACTCAACATGCAGGGAAGAGACCAACCAGACAAGCAAACCGGCAACCAGACCCTGAGTTACTTAACCAATAATTTACAGTCGCCTTCATATATACCCTGTGTATACAAAAATTCCTATCCCACCTCAAACATAATTACCATTTCTCTATTAGAGAAAGAAACAAGTCAGTCAGTCAACACGAATTAATAGTCAAGTCAAATCAAACAAGTCAAGTAGGTCAAGCCAATTCAAAGCAAAGTCAAGACAAGTTATGCAGTAATTCAACATATAAATATATTTCTTCATGGAATCATTAAACTCACATGTACCTTATACATACATACTATGAGTATTATAACCACCCTTTAATAATGACCTAAAAGAGATAAATTTCGTCAAGGTAGTAAACCCCAGATATAAGTGTCTACCAACCTTATTTCACCAATAAGCTGAGAAAATATACAAGTATCAAAATATTTCACATTTGATAATCAGGTAGGCCAAAATCATACAACAAGATAGATTTATTGAATTGATCACACAAATAACGTACACTAACAAGGCAAACCAAAAAGTAATTAGCATGACCATATAGTGAAAATTGGATTAAGCTACAATGCTAGCATCTACCCATCTGTTTAGAACCCTAACATGTCACTTAAATAATTCTCTCTGTTCTAAATCAACCAACGACCCACAACCTAGAAGCTTCATAAATTACCAACACTGCACATAGTATCGTGGCTTTCTTTAGAATTTTAAGCTAATGTCTAGTAATCTTCCCTTCCCACTACCCCCAGATTATGAGTTGAAACCGTGAACCACTCAAACATAATATAATTATACCCTAACAGAATGACGTATACAACCAACTACCCTCCCACAAGGTACTCTAATTTTAATCCCTTTTAGCCACCCAAACTCCATTCTTGACGGTCTAAACATGAAATCTCTCGTCCATCTATGTCACATTCATGCCCTCTAATTTCAGTAAATACTCCTTAATTAATCTTAGCTTATCTGGAGGTCAACCAACTGCAGGGAAGATGAACAAAGGCGAAATCCAACCTTGTGCCAAGATCATAGATGCATTATTCCTCAAAATTTATGGGTTTTCCCCCTTTTCGCACTTTTCTTCCCTTCTCCATTGGCTCCAAGGCATGGGAAGAAACCATAAGGGATTTTAAAACCCTCCCACATCGTTGATTTCAACTTTTAGAGAGGAAAAAAAATTAAAACTCACTTAAGTGGATTTTCTAGTCTGCACCATGTCGATATAGCTGACAGTGTCGCTATAACGACTCTACTATAGCTGAATAAATCTTGTTATAGCGAAATGACGTCAGCTAGACCCATATTCTTATATTCTAAAATTTAACTTGTGTGGTCCCATGCAAGTTTTTGAATGTAATCTAGATAATATTCGTACCTCATGCTCATCTCTGTTAAAACGCCTCTCAAACTCCATCACACTCACACACGACTACCATTGCAGCAGAGCTTGAGCTCAATAAGAAGAAGAAGAATAAAAGAATTTGAACTAAGAAATAGTTTTTGTATATTGAGTTAGTTTAGAATATGAGTTCATGCCATCTATTTATAGGCTCACATGATCAACACATGTGATTCTAGAAGCTTCATAACAACCTCCTAACTACTTGATCAAGTGGCCAGCTCACTAACCAACTTGACAACTGGCTAACAGACTTGGCTAACTAATCAACTAACCAATGTAACAGTGTTAACTAACTAATGGAACAATAATTAAGCAACGTAACAGTGGCTGCATTACAGAATGTAGACTCTAAAATATTTATAAGCTTTAACACTCCTCCTGAAGTTGTAGGGTGCAAAATATTCAGCACACCAAGCTTGATTAGGAGATATAGGTGTTGATCATGACTTAAGCTCTTGGTGAGGATGTTTGCGACCTGTTGACTTGTCTGCACATACATGGGTTTAACCAATCCCTCCTTGATCTTATCTCTGATAAAGTGACAGTTTACCTCAATGTGTTTGATCCTCTAATGGAATATGAAATTAGCAGCTAGTTGAATAGATGATTTGCTATCACTAAAGATGGTGATAGGTTTAGTGATAGGTACCCTCGATTCTGCAAAAAAACCTTCCAACTATGTTACTTCTGCTAAAGCTGAGGCCATGCTTCTATATTCTACCTCAGCTGAGCTTCTAGAGATAGTGTGCTACTTCTTAGACTTCTAGGATATTAATGAACTACCAAACTGCACCACATAACCTGTAACAGATCTCCTAGTATTTGGGCATGTAGCCTAGTCTGAGTCACACCAGAAATCTAACTCTACGGTAGGTTTTGCCTTGAGCCATATACCTTGTCCTACAGTTACTTTAAGATATCTTATCACTCTGTTTGCAGCTTCCAAATGGGATTTTTTTGGTTGTTGCATGAATTGACTTAGTTTTTGTACTACATAACTGATGTTAAGCCTTGTTATTGTTGCATACATCAACTTTCCAACAAGTCTTTGATATGATATTACATCCCTTAGAACAGTATCTCCTCTAACACCTGCTGCTTTATCTACTTCAATAGAAGTTAGCTTGATATTAGTCTCTAATAGAGTGGAAGATGGTTTAGCACCAGAAAGACCTGTGTCAGATATGAGCTCCAAGATATATTTTCTCTGGTTGAAGATCACTTCACTTGCAAACCTCAGCACTTCAATGCCTAAGAAATACTTAAGCTCACCTAGATCCTTAAGTTTGAATTATTGGTGTAAAGTACCTTTTGCTGCATTTATCATGTCTATATTGTCACCAGTTATCAGAAGATTATCTATATAAACTAGAATCACCACCATTCCTTCTGACTTCTGTAAGGTAAAGAGTGAATAATCATAACTGTTGTGAGTAAATCCTGTATTAAGCAATGTTGCAGTGAGTTTTATATTCTACTGTCTCGATGCTTGCTTAAGTCCATATAAAGACTTAATCAATCTGCAAACTTTGTGTTGTCTTCCCTCATTGAAACCATCTGGCATTTCCATATACACTTCTTTATCTAAGTCACCTTGTAGGAAAGCATTGTAGACATCCATCTGGTACATGAACCACCCTTTTGATACTGCCAAAGCAATGACACTCCTTACTGTAACCATTTTGGCTACTAGATAGAAGGTGTCATGGTAGTCTATCCCTTCTAGTTGACTATAACCCTTGGCTACCGACCTTGTCTTGAACCTCTCTATTTCTCTATTAGCTTTATACTTGATTTTGTACACCCATTTTGATCCAATAATGTTCATGTCTGGAGGCATATCAACCACCTCCCAAGTATGATTATCTTCAAGAGTTTGAACCTCCTGCTTCATAGCTTCAATCCACCTCTTATCTCTGCTAACTTCATTGTAAGATTATGGTTCAACTTCTCCTGACAAACTACATACAAACTTTTGATATCTTAAACTGGTATTAGTATTAAGACAGATAATTTGCCAGAGGATATCTAGTTCCTCTCCTTTTCCCTGGTGAAGCATAGTCCATTAGCCAAGAAGGTTGTTTGATAACTCTAGATGATGTTCTTGGAGCAACTTTTGTAGGTGCTGAGGATAACTCTTCTACACTTTTCAAGTTGTGAGTGTTCTCACCTTGAACGTTGTTAGGATCATGTATTGATATATCTTCATTTTGTGACTCATGTGAATGACCATCAAGATCTGTGCAAGCATCTACTTCTGCATCTGCATCATCATGAATGGGAGAACTTAGTTTAAGAAACTCTGCAGGTGATTCTAAACTTGGATCCTCTACAAAAGAAAATGAATCTTCTTTGAACACCACATTTCAGGTGACAAACAACTTTTTAGTACACCAGTCTAGTAGTATATAACCATTTTGGGTAGTAAAATAGCCCATCAATACTGCAACCTTAGCCCTTTCAGCAAACTTATCACCCTTTGGTAGTACTGAAGTATAACATTTATATCCAATTACTCTTAGGTGTGTCAAGGATGATACCTTGCAGAACAACAACTCATAAGGACTTTTACCTTTAATAGATGAAGATGGTAGTCTGTTAATGACATATACAGTAGTCTTAACATTCATCCCCCAAAACCTAATAGACGTTTGTGACTGAAACCTGATTGCTCTTGCAACATTTAGTATCTGTCTGTGTTTTCTCTCAACCACACTATTTTGTTGGATGAAGATAGTAGTCTGTTAATAAGATATACAATAGACTTAGGCTCCATCTGTTTTTTTTTAATTCAGACGTTTGAATCTGAATGCACATCTGAATTATTAAGATGTTGTCTCTAGATCTGAAAACTGAATGATTAAGACTATTTGTTTTTCAACATCTGAATGTGTAAAAAAAAATTATTTATATACATAATAAAATTCAAATAAAAAATTAATTATATATTAAGAAAGTATGTAATTTAATACAATAAAATTATTAGTATTTGATTGAGAAAAAATATTTATGTTTGTTAGTGATAGTAGAGATGGCTTATAATGGTGGTTGCGGTGACAATGATTGATGTTAGTGATTAATATTGTTGGTGGTGATAATTGTGATGGTTGATATTGTAGTGACTGTTTGATGGTGGCGATTGATGGTGGTGGTGGTTGTTGTGATGTGACATTGCTTGATGTTAGTAGTTTAAGGTGTTGATTGTGTTGGCTGAAACATGAATGCATGATGATTGAAGATGTGTTGGTTCTAGTTGGAGATTTTATTTGTTGTGATGTGGAGATGGTTCTTAGTAGAGATAAATTATAGCGATGGTATTGGTTGAAGTAGTGGTAGAGGTGGCATTACTATTGACAATGTTGGTGGCGGCCAAAGAATTTGTAGAGGTTATGATGTATTAGTGGTGGTGCTAGTTATAATAGATGAGTTGGTTGGTTGTAGGGATTGGCCGCTAGTTGTTACTGACTGTGTTATTATTAACGGCAATGGTAGTGGTGAATATAATTAGAATAAAAGAGGTAATAGGTGTGGTAACGGTTGACAATTATGGTTGGTAGAGGTATTTTTTATCGATGGTGATTGTGATGGTGGAGGTGGTTGGTGATGGTGGTGTTGGTTGACAATGGTGACGATGGCAGATGTGGTTAGTGGTGGTAACTACTGATTATGAATAAAGTGGTGAATATTATCCAACACTGGAATATCCCTTCAAACCTATTAAGACTTGGTTCTAGATCTGAATGATTAAGACCTATTCAGACCTATTAAGAGTTAAAATCTTAATAAAAAACAAATGCACTTAATGGTCTGAAGTCTGAACCATTCAGATTCAGACCTCCATTAAGTGCAAACAAATGAGGCCCTAGCATTCATCCCCCAAAACCTAATAGGCATCTGTGACTGAAACCTGATTGCTCTTGCAACATTTAGTATCTGTTTGTGTTTTCTCTCAACCACACCATTTTGTTGTGGTGTGTAGGGACAACTACTTTGATATACTATTCCCAAGGACTGAAACAACTCTTTACACTTAGAGTTAATGAACTCTGTCCCATTGTCTGATCTCAGTATCTTTACTTGAACACCAAACTGATTCTGAATCATAGTGAAGAAGTTCTTGATGGCTACAACATACTCAAATTTTAGTTGTAATAGATGTAACCATGCATATCTGCTATAATCATCAACAACAGTTAAGAAATAGTATTTCTTGTCAAAAGTAGGTATTTTATAAGGTCCCTTGAGATCTATATGTACAACCTCAAAACATCTTACAGCTCTAGAAGTACTGACAAGAAAAACTAGTCTAGTTTGTTTTGCTCATGGATAAACATGACACTTATTTAGAATATCTATATCACTGCTGTGTCTTATCAGATTAAGAGTCCTTAATGCCTGGGAAGAAGGATATCCCAGCCTCATATGCCACAGACTATACTCATGCCCCTCTACTCCTGTATGTTGTCCTTGATAAGCCACATTATTAAGAGTTTCATTTACTCCACATACATTCTTAAGGATGTATTGTCCTCCTTTCTCCTTACCAATCCCCTTCACCTTGCTACTGTGAAGGTCCTGAAACACACAGAAGTCAGGATAGAATGAAACAAAGCAAGAAAGTTGCTTAGTCATCTTAGACACTGATAACAGATTCAATTTAAAATCTGGAACATACAACACATCCCTCACAACCTTATCCTTCAGCACCTGTGCTTATCCTATATGTGATATATCAACCTTAGCTCCAGTAGGTAAATTAACTTTGTCACATGTAGTGTTATCCATTTTGTGATAGTATGAGAAAATACCTTTGTATGCTGCTACATGGTGTGTGGCTCCAGAGTCTACTATCCAATTATGTGAAATAACATGACTAGAAAAACAACTAACAGTACCTGTCATGTTATTCTGTTCAGAGTCATGTGTCTCCTTGTTTATCAACGCTATGGTCTACTTGTATTCTTCTTTTGAGAATCCTTGTCCCTTTACAGAACAACACTGTTGATGTTTCTACTTTCCTTCCTGCTGGAATGATCATTTAAACATGAATTCTCTACCTGAGGTCCAGTGAAATTATGAGTTGATAACTGACTGCTGTTTTGACCAACATCTGAGTGTACATATCCACCAACTCTACCTTGTCCATTGTGACATAGTTGATTTGATATTCCCCTTGGATTATAGTTCCTTTTCTTCTTATTCCTCCAATCATTAGGATATCCATGTAACTTGTAACAGTTCTCTTTTGTATGACCAGTAAAGTTGCAGAAATCACATCTTCTACTTTTATAACCTTGTCCTCCAAAACTTTTTGATGCTTGATTCTTACTCCCATATCCAGTTTCTGCATTGTTCCTGTGTACTTGCATATCAATAGGTTCAGTTTTATTATTAATAGTTGTAGTACAAGCAAGCTCTTGGATCTCATCTTCAATGATCATTCATGTGCTTGATTGAGTGTAGGTGTTGTTCCTTTTATCAATATCTGTCTTTTGCTTGATCATATGCATCATTCAATCCACTTAAGAACTGTATTAACCTCAACTAATACAGATGCTCGTTAGACTTAGGACAGTTACATAATGGAGCTGGAATAACTGCGTCATGTTCACTCCACAGGTTCTTCAGTTTAGTAATGTAGGTTGAGACTGAATCAGTACCTTGGTGAAGATTGTTGATTTCTCTAAACAATTGATACAACCTCATGCGATTTACTTTGTCAAACCTCGCCTTAAGATCCTCCCATACCTCACAGGCATTTGTTGCATATACAATACCACTGAGCAACTCTGCACTTACTGAGCTCATCAGCCATGAGAGAACTCTTGCATTACATGTCTCCCATTGATCGTGTAACTCCTCTCTATATGTGTCCTTGCTGCAAGTACCAGTTACAAATCCATATTTCCTCTTTCCCAATAGTGCAATCTTCATAGATCTACACCAAATTCCATAATTTTCTGAACCAGTTAGCTTAATGGGATCAATGCAGCTCCTGCTACATCTGATGCTCCCAGGAACAGAGGATCACTAGGATCAATCTTAGATGCCATGTCTATTTTGCAAGCTACGACTAAATTGAGATCAAAATATCACAAAAACCTCAAAATCTATGACTTGTACCCAGAGATCTATGGCTTACAGATGGATATCTAAACTCCTCTAAGCTCACTAACTTACAAACAGAAATCACAAATGAAAACTCACTGCAGTGAAGGTACATTCACACTCAATTGTTGCTTCTTCATATCCATGATGGCGTGGTACCATGTTAAAACACCTCTCAAACTCCACAACACTCACACACGACTGCCATTGCAGCAGAGCATGAGCTCAACAAGAAGAAGAAGAATAAAAGGATTTGAGCTAAGAAGCAGTTTTTGCATATTGAGTTACTCTACAATGTGAGTTCATGCCATCTATTTATAGCCTCACATGATCAACACATGTGATTCTAGAAGCTTCCTAACAACCTCCTAATTGCTTGATCAAGTGGCCAGCTCACTAACCAACTTGACAGATGGCTAACAGACTCGGCTAACTAATCAACTAACCAATGTAACAGTGTTAACTAACTAATGGAACAACAGTTCAGCAATGTAACAGTGGCTGCATTACAGAATGTAGACTCTAGAATTCTTATAAGTTTTAACAATCTCGAAATATTTCTATGTAGCGACGGATTAGGTCGTTACAGTAGCGGTGAGTTAAGGGACCGAGAATAATATTTATTTCAGCCTGATGTGAGATTTACTGATGTCAAGAACTCACCTCCTATTTTACAAAGTAGTTAACATAGACTATCTTTTATTTGGTTCAAATATACTGGACATGAATATTTTCTTTTTTTTGCAGCAAAATCAGAATTTAAAAGTCAAGTGATGCCCAACATTGATATGCTATAAAATAGAACCAAACTAATTAAGTGCCATCAAGACAAGATTGAGTAGTATTTTGATGGTCGGTGAATTTTTGGGTAAATAAGGGAATGGTCTTTTTTTTATAGTTGATCCATTTCTTTTGGTATTAGATCGTGTGAGTCAAGGTTTTGGGTCCGATTAGAGTTACTTTAAAGAAAACAAGAGGATAAGTCAGGGCTTAATGTAGTTTGTCCTCTTTACTCCATTTAAGTAGGTTTTAAGTTGAAAAATAAATGTCCTGTTATATGCTCTTATTTGATGAACTTAAGCACTCTCAATAAACCAATTGTTTTCTAGGTATCTCAATGTTTGTCGTTCTAATGCTGAGGTAGTGATTTTAGAAAAATTCATATAGTGTATGAATGCGAGTTACTGGAATTGGTCCATGAATTTGATTTTCTGATCAGGTTTTTTAAGTTCCTATCCTTCACAAGCAAATAATAAGTATTTCATTGATCATTATATTTTGCAGAGATGTCTTTGTACAATCATAGAATCACTTCAAAAAGTAATTTTAACGTGATATGATTTTACATGTTGTAATATGTATTTCACAATTTTAAAAAATGATGGAAGTCTCACTTCGCCTACCCTTCACAATTTTGTGTTTGTTGTAAGTTAATTGAGTCAATCTGTGAATGAAAAAGAAATGTACTACATTCTGCTAACACGTTCTATATTTAAGAATTACTTGATGCAGGCTCTAAATGAATTTTGTGGCGATGGTGATCGATCATTCAGAATCAAGGATGATTTTACTGCTTACAGAAGTTTCATTAATATCACTACTAGAAAATGTATCTATAGCTACTAAATTTAAGCTATGAATTTAAATATCATAGCTATTATTTAGTAATAGCCACAAAAATTTGAATTCCATAGCTATTTCCTAATTAGTAAAATCTCGCCACAAAATTGACAAAGCTAATATCATAAGTTTGCTCTCAGTAATCGTGGTAATAATTGCCTAATTAGCTACAAATTTATTGCTACAATTTTATTTTTTTTTAGTTAATCATGCGTTTTTTCATGCCATAAAAGTCGTTGTAGAACTAGTAATCCTTTTAACCACAAAATTATTTGAAATAAAATATTTAGCTAAATAATTTTCTTGCTTCAAGTTATAAAATTTGTGGCAATAATCAAATGATATAGTCACGTCTTTTTTTTATAATTAAAATTTCGTAGCTAATTATTAATATTTTCTACAAGTTGAAATGTAATGTAGTAATAGAACCTTTTAGCCGCAAAAAATTATTTAAAATAAAATATTATGGCATAATAAGTATTTTACTTCAATTTTCAATAAAACTATTACAATAATCAAATGATATAACCATAAATATTTTGCTACAATAAAATTCATAGCTAATTGTTTATTTTTGTTACGTATCAAAAATTTGTTGTAGCAATAGTGACTTTTTAGCAATGAAAGAGGTTATTTAAAATCAAATAATATAGCTAAACAATATTTTTGCTTTGAGTACTAAAAAATCATGCATGTCGATAGTTGGCTTAATAATAACTATGATTATTTGTCATGACAAATGCTTTAGCCACAAATTTAATATTCTGACAAAAATTGGTAGCTAATACTTATCTTTTACTACGAGCTTAGATTTGTTGTATACCAATACCATTCTAGTGTACTTAGAAGTGTGAAACATTCATATTGATTGAATACTATATGAAATATAATTTCAATAAATAGGTGATCATATCTAATTAATTTCGATTAACTAACTATATAGAGCTTAAATATAATTTTATCATTTTTTTTTCATCTTAATCATGTGTTTTTGGAATTATTATTTGACTCAAACTTATTATATCAAAATAATATCTTTATCGATCTGATGTGATTAGAGAAATTAATCATTAATTTAATTCAATTTTATGTTAAATTTAGAAAAACTTCAATAAATCTAATTCAAACTTCATCTTCAGCAAATATTTTTGAAATTGTTATTTAGTTCATACATAATTTATTGAAATTACACTTTTAAAAATTTTGTAATTACATTGACTACTTCATCATTCGACTTGATTCAAATTTATTTGATCTTACTTCTAAACTTTAAATATAATTTAAATAAATAGATAATGTATTACACACACCAACACACACATACACACAATAATTATGTATAAATAATAAAAATTAATCAAATTTCAAATAACAAAATTAAAGTAAAAAAAGTGGAATCTTCAATAATAAATATTTTATAAAACTACTTATAACCTTAAAATTATACACTAACTTTCTACACTTTTATCTCAGTACTTTAGTTTTATTGCAACATGATTTTTTTGGATATTTATTGTATTTTTATTCATTGCGTAAACAATATTTTTTTATTGAAAGTCATAAAGCTGTTTATGTAGCTTGTTACTTTATAATTTTAAAATATATGCATTTTTTTTAATATGTGAACACTTGTTCTTTTAAAAATGTTCATAGAAATTAGAAACTTTAATAAATTTAGAGATATTATATATAATACTAGCATGTACATTCTATAATGTATGTACATTATTAAATTATTAAGGAATTATAATAGTTGTACATGTATGTGACTTATTTGAACATATTAATTATAAGTATTTATTTTCTATTATTTTAAAAAATTATATTATAATATCTTTGCATTATTTATTCTTCTTATTATATTTTTTTTATATGTTATCTTTACATGAGTTTTTTGATTTAGTATTTTGCCTTTTATTAAATAAATAGATAGTTATGCCCGTGCTATGCACGGGCCCAACACTCCATGCTCCGTATAAAATAAAAATGATAATATTCAGATTGTTTTCTCGTACAAATTACAAGATGATGTAATGCTATTATTATCTTTACAAAAATGTGCGCTAAAAATTACACAAGATACCACTCCAACCACCAATTCAAACCCTCGGTTAGTTCATCTCTTCACCATTTTTTTTTGGTTGCTGAAGCTTGTACCATTATTTGTATTGTGTCATATTAAGTAGTCTTGTCTTACAAGTTTGTGTTGCATAACTTGCTTGATTTGGTATTGCCTCGACCTCTTTCATTCCTAAGCTCAAAGACTTGGTGGTTGTTATAAATATTTTAAGTAACTGTCGTTTAACACTCATGGCCTCCACCTTGTCAAATAATTACTTCATGTGGTGGAAGAAGAGAAGTTTTATTTAAAAGGAGTTGCTCGTAGATAAACAAAATAACTGCCCACACTAACAAATTTACCTTACATCTTCAGATTTATGGATTTTCAATGCAAGAACCTCAAGAAGTATTTTTCACATTTTGTAGCATGCTTATGTTACGCCAGCTCATTACTGAAGATAAAATCAGGCAAAAGACCTTTACCTAGCAGGTCAGGTAGATATATATAATGAGTAGAATTGTGAAGCAACTATCAGTAGCTAAGACCATTCCGATGCCCCCTTTCAGTAGTTTAAATGCAAAACACATATAGTTGCCCATCAAAATATGTGGCAACTATCTTATCAAGGGGAAATTCAAGTAAAGTCCACTCACATGGGTGTATTGCCCTTCCCTAGCCTTTTCTGAAAGAAGTAAATCTGTTTCACAATTAAGAATACTTTTGAACTTGCCTTCTTAGTCTCCCAAATTGTTTCTTAGTGGTTGCTTGGAAGAGCAAACTTGCCGTCTTGCCCATGAAAAGTTTAAGACATTCTTTGCCCACATTACAACCCAATAAATACATATCATACAATATTCCTAGTGTTAGAATAGAAATGTTTTTTGATACCACCAACCTCATAAACCAATATGAGAATTATTTTCCAGTAGGACAAGCCAAAAAGTAATTTAAATGTTTTATTGCATGAGAAAATAGCATCTAACTACCTCAGTAAGGTTGACCCATTCCCATGTCTCATTTGCAGTACCCATGTCATAAACAAGAGCATGTCTACCCTGAAAATTCGCATGAAGATTTCAGCATTTAACTGTGGGGAGAAAAAAGAGTATATGTTCCAAGTAAGAAAGATCAGGCCTACCTCAGCTCGATTAAAATCAGTTATTTACGCTTCATAAAAATTATTGTCATCAGGCCATCTTGTTCTCACTTTTCTTCCAATCAATGTATCAAATGATGCTGCTTCAGCAGGTTCAGAAACTCGATTACCAAATTGGGCTCTTCCAGAAGGACCAGAAGTCGGGTACTGCATTTTTATCGAAGATGCACCAGGCATCATCTGGCCCTATGAAGATACATACAGCAGGAAAATATCAGAACAATAGACTGATGGGTATGCAAGCTTCCAATGTTCTTAAGCACATCCGACTTATAGATTTATGCTTTTTCCCCTTCGGCCCCGCCATAGATCCTCGCTTGGCAGCAGATGAAGATGGCTGGTTTGTAGCAGTTGTTGGAGGTGGATGAAAAGTAGGAGATGGTCCGCAAAGGATTGAGAAGGTAAAGACTCAGCTATTTTGTGTTTCTTCCGTGACGCTGAGACAGAAGGGCTAGGTATTGGATCATGAATAGATTGACCAGCACAAAGCATACCAGGTTGATGCCCACCAGATTGTCTCCACTCCCTAAAAGCAAGCAATAGTGTAATATTAGCCTCAGAGTTTGACAAACTCCAAAGTAAGTAAATATTAAATAAATAAATTGAAGAGGGTAAGAGGAACAGCTGCAAAAGCAGACCTTATTCTTCTTATGACATCATCATTGTTAACTCTAGCAAGAAGTTCTCTATGTTCTTCATTGGATAGCCAAAACTCTTTTCTTAACTCAGTTATCAAGCTTTCTTTCTCCTGAAGAAAGCATATTAGTGGAACAATCATTAAAACTTGATCAAAATAATAGAACAACAGATTCACGAGAATACTAATAACAAAATATTACCCATGTAATGGCATCAGCTTGAGCTTTAAAGGCTCTTAGAACCGAACTGTATGCTTCTTGCTCAAGTTGGTGAATTTGGGCCTCCATATCTGTTTCACCGTACATCCTCTGGTAGGGAACAAAGCCAATGACAGCAGATCATCCATTTCCAGTAATGCGACCACTACCTCTAGGAATCCTATTTTGTTGTGATGGAGGAAGATCGTCATCAGTTCCTGCATAATATTGCGAGTTTTTGAGATCTAGAATGGTAACCCTATGCATTACACAAAATAAAAACACAATACAAATAATAAAACTCATCTATATTAGCACCGTACTATTAGAAAGATATTGCCAACACAGAGAATTATCCAACTGTCACTTCATTCGGCAGGGACCAAAGATGGGTATGGACAAAAACTACATCAAACAAAATGGGTCCTCACCATTCGACTCTTGATAAGGATACAACTATCACATTCTGCAATATATATTGACACTAAACCTAAACTGCATTGAAGTGCCAAAAATACAAGCATACAACAATTTCAAGTTAGTTACGCGGGCTATATGAATTCCAGTTAGCTCCAGTTCATTTCAATAAAAGATAATGTGTGGAAAACTAATATAAGCATACCAACATATCTAAAGCCTAAATCCAAATTAGTTGGAATCACATATATAATAGTGTTTTGTTTTGTTCCCTAAGCTCACAGTCATTTGAAGAGGTAGTATGTCATTTGAGACAACTTCCTTCCATGTGATTTAAGTTTATCTTGTCCCCTTAGCCCCTTCAATCATCATGGTTTTAGCCTAGGAACTCAAGTGTTCAGAGATTTACATAAAGAAGTAAGCATACCATCGCAGACGATCTTCTTTAATCTTATACCACTCAAAAATTTCCAAACTAGGATTTCAAATTTTACAACATTTCAGATCACGAGCATTCAAGTGGAATTCGCATTCATTCCTCTCAATTCTGATCAGAAATGCATCCTACTTTAAAAATCAAACATTAAAAGAAGTATATGCTCCAAGTCAAACAATAGATAATACTTAGATTTGAACTTTTTTGGACTTGTAAGTGGCAACATATCATGTATCCATACAATTTATGGTTGGTAAACTAAGAGGTAAAATGACAATTACCTCAATTGCTGCATCAGAGGCATCAAATAAATAGTAGCTAATGAAACCAAAACCCCGTGAATTCTCTGTCTCGGGGTATCTCATTATCTGGAATTAACAATTATACATCAGAATACAACAAAGACCACCTATAAATGGCAAGTAAGCAATCTGGTCCTCGTAATGCACGCATTGTTACTTTTAAAAAATCAATATATGTATAGTTTGTCATTCAAGCTGGTCTAACATGTTAACATGAGTCACTGATCCCCAGAATCAAACTTTTTTCAAATCCCAACTCCTTGCATGCTAACAACCTCTTCAAAAATACGGTCCCAAGTGATCCCCAGAGTTTTTCATCTGGAACAACATCCTCCTTGGAGGGACACTGTCTTCACAAGCCATCTCAGGGTCTTGGTTAAAGGTGACACGATCAGGTATGGGACTAAAAATAGAGCGCCACATTGAGATCTCACGTCCAAGGACCCTTTACCCATACTGAAATAGATCTTCATCTAAGTGATATTTGGGAAGGAATTGTTGGAATTGGTCGAAACTTACCTTTCAAATACCGCCAAAGTATCACTGAACAAGCCTTCGCAATAAGCCTTAATAGCAATATAATAGACACGCCTTACTGGGGCCTCAATAGTAATGGCATTTTTAGCACCAAATCCATCTATAAATTCTCCCAAGCACCCCCAAGGCTGAATGGACTTTTGCTTGGCTCTGGAACGAAAATACTCTTTAACAAAATCAATTTTTTTCTCTGGTTATGCTCCCATAATAGAGTCCCAACAAATGACTACCTAAATCATCTTGGTTTTCATCTTGAACCAACCTGTTCTGTGTGTAAAGTGGCAAACGGAACTATCCTCCATGTGTTTTTTGAATGCCACATCTCCAAGAAAATTCTGCCAGGATATGGGCCTCCTATAACTCAGAATCTCTCATTCCACCAAAACCATTGGCTCATGATCCTTGACAATTAAGAGTCCGTTAGCAAACCAACTCCTCGACTGTACTGGTTTTTATCCCTTGGCATTGTGGCGTGTTTGGCTCAATGGTAATAAAAAATGTATTCAATAAAGCAACTAACTTTCTCTCCATCCAACTGGCTAATTTACGTGCTATGGAATTCAAGTACTCTCATCCCTGTTCGATGGATACCTTCCCCCCCAACCCCACGCGCCAGGACAATATAAGCTTAACACAGACTCTGCATTTGACGATAAATCGAACAAAGGAGGCATCAGTGGTGTAATCCGTAATGACAAAGGTGAATGGATTCTGGGTTACCATGATACGATCCACGCTTACTCGCCTTTGTTTACTGAAATTATAGCTCGTCTAAAAGGGATTCAATTGGCATACACTCATCAACTCACTCCCATCGAAATCGAAATAGATAGTGTTGAGGCAATACAACTGCTACAACAGCCTCATACTAACTGCTACTCTATTGCTGACAATTGCGGGTACCTCTTGAAGAAGTTGGCAAATCCAGGCATAACTTCCGCAAAGGGAACAAGGTGTTACACGTTTTGACAAAAGGACTCAAGCAGCGTAATCCTAACCTGCTACAACTACTGTTAGACCCACCAGGTTTTGTTACTACTACTTGTCAAAGCTGATAAGGATAAAGTTGTATTTACAAAGCTAGTTTCTACTTCCGCTTGTAACCAGTTAGCCAGCTATGGCAATCAAACTGTCATCACTTTTGGTGACACGGATCATGTAAATGCCTCTAGTAATGTGGTTTCTTACATAGAAATAAAATCCCCCTTATCCAAAATAAATAATACATTGCAAACTCTATACTACATAAGAACATTTTAAAGACAGTAAATAACCATGAACCAATATTATGCACTAATTATCCTATTTAACTCCAGAATAAAAACAAACTTTTAGGCATATGAATAGAAGTATAGAACCAAGAGAGTGTTATAAACTACCTACACGTAATAATAATCTCAACATAAAGGTAATAACTATTAAACATCTAGAAAAAATTGAAGACATCAAAATATATTTATCATTCGCTTATTTCTAATACCAAATTCATTTTCTAAAATCAAAATGGGAAAAAAATTGTAACTCAAAACCTGAAGGAATGAGAGTTATAACCAACTATTTTAATACAGGAACAACTATTAAATGCAGGAACAACTATTTTAATGCAGAAAATTTGATCAACTTCTTCGCATCACAAGAAAAAAAAAAGGAGGAAGAAATACACTAAACAATAAAAATGAGAAGAATTCATCAAATGCACACAAGGAATCCCCAGAAAACAAAAGATATCATGAAGATTTAACACAAAGACTGTCAAAAATATACTGACAGTGACACTTGTAGGGAGCAATAACAATTGACGAACATATTGCCCAACAATATTAAGATGGATAGATATAACATGTTATATGAATCATTAATCTAATCATATAAGTGCTTTGTTGATCTTGTACATGCTATGTCAGCTTATAGATATGAAATTGTTAAGACACTTGTTGATATTATACCAAATGAGCATGTGAAAAGAGGTAGAATGAAATCATTTCTGGTATAAGTAAATTTTTTGCTTTGATTAAACCTTACACACTCATTAACTGTTATAATAGAGAGAAATATACATTCCAATAGAAATATTTTCCATTTATCATTAGAATCATCTTTTTGTGGATAAAGATATTTAAGCATGAATGCAAAACAATGCAGTTTTTAGGGATTATATATAATTCAAAGCTCCTTGAAGTTCCATCTCTTTTTTTTTTCCTGTTTAATAGTTTGGTGTGTAGGCAGAGGCCCAAAGGCTTTGAGGGTGGTAATTCAAGAATTTTAGTTTGCCAAATTAGAACTTTTGATACTCTTATTCGGTCTTCTTTTAATTTTGATGTCCTAACTCCTAACTATCTTGAACTCTACAACTGCACGGCTGAGGGTGGCTACCAATGAGAAGGCAGATGCAGAGAAAATATTGTAAATTAAGAGGGCTGATGGTGAACCCCAGTCATATCTAAGGCTTAAATATTGCATGACAATGTCAAACAATTGTGAATGTCTGAGAGACATCAATTAATGCAAAAGACCAACAGGTTAACCAATAAGCCAATACTCAAAGCACAATATGTAGATGCCAGCACTTTTCCCAAATTAACTTCATATGCTTTATTAATTGCTGCACATCATTAACAACTAGCAAACTCTGTCTACTTGAAATCATTTAAACCTTCTTATCACAAAGATATAGGTCTTCGCACCAATTCAACTACCTTCGATATAAATGATATCTATTAAATTAATCACCAGCTCTATTCAAATACAAGGACCAAGGATTCCTGAATTTTTATTTTTTATTTTGAAAGAAGGATTCAAGAAAATTAACCTCCCATATATGTGATGTAATACCCCGAGAATTTCAACTAATAGTAGAACCCTATTTCAAGCTCGTTAGAAATAAAGTTGGTGATTTGGTAGCTACATGATCTAGCTTGATGAGTATTAGGGCCTCAAAAGTGTCCTAGCTATTAGACGAATCAAAACATTCCTTGCCGATTGAATTCTTGACATGGATATTAGTATGGTCAACTTTAAACGAGCATATATCTCGTATACTATGAATTTCTAAGCTCATAACGCACCAAAATATAGATAATTGAATTAGCTTTCCAACGATAATGATTTTGCCAAAATCTGTTATCGGAGCAAAGAGTTATGCCCATTTTACTCCAGCGTATCAGCCTGGAAATTTTGTGAAGACATTTTGTGACGACTTGTCACAAGCCTGATGGCTTGTCACAAAATGTCATCACCATAAGCAGAAAGTCACAAAATCCAATATTTTGTGATGACATTTTGTGACGACTTGTCACAAGTTTGACGGCTTGTCACAAAATGTCGTCAACCTTAAGCCGAAAATCATAAAATCCACCCTTTTGTGACGACATTTCGTGACGACTTGTCACGAATGTCGTCAGCTATTTTTTCAGCAATTTAATAACGTTTTTGCAAGGGTATTTTAGTTTTTTTCCTGCACTTCCCACGACTTATAACCCTCAGAGAACATATTTTCTTCTATTTCTCTTTAGTTAAACATCTCAAAATTCTCTGCTCACCTTCAACCACAAGGTTAGGGTTTCAACATAAAAACCCAATTATCTAGAGATTCAACCGTGAGATTCAATAATTCTTGCATATTTGAATTCCCCGTTAAGAGGGCTATGAGGGACACCCAATAGTTCGTGAATAACCTTCCAAAATTTTTGAAGTCATCCAAAAGCTCCAAGTTTAAGGTATGTGGTTTTGAACAAGAACACCCTTTTGTTCTTGTGCCCAAAAGTTACACATTTTCGTAAAGTATTCGTAAATTCATGGAGAATTCCTATCATGTTATTATATTGTGAGTTTTATGAAATTATGTCTTACCCAAGCTTTGAGTTGTAATATTATTATGCATATTAATGTTTTAAATTGTCAATTTATGGTTTAAGTTGCATAATTCAACGTCTATATCATGTTTTCAGAATTTCAAGTCCTAATGTTGTGAATTGAACCTTATGGTTAAAGCATGAGTTTGAGAATGAGATGTTAGCAATTTTTTTAAAAGAATATCAAGAAGTGAGTTTTGATTATAAGTTAAGATAGAAAGCCACATTCTTGAGTTTGAAGTAAAGGGGATGCATTTTGGCTCCCATTATATATATATATATATATATATATATATATATATATATATATATATATATATATATATATATATATATATATATATATATATACATATATATATATATATATTGTTGAATTATTTTAAGGTGGATTTTCTAAAGTTCTGAGCTAAGTAAGGGAGTAGTATTTAGCACCGAGTTGGGCTTGATTCTGAGGTCTCATGCCCCAGAACTACGTGCCTCCGTAGGTTCTTGATATACCCCAAGTGGGTTAAGATAGTGATCACTAAAGTTAAGGTTTTATCCGATGGAAAGGATAGAACAGCTCTCCCTAACGTGGGTAAGACGTTGGACTCCATGTAGCTCACATAGTTTATGTCGGTTAAGAGAAACTCCCTAAGATCCTAAAGTTCTCTAAGTCCTAAAGTCTTCCAAGTTTCAAAGAGCTTTAGTCTTAAAGTTACAAAGTTTTGAAAGTATAAGTATTTTTTAAAGCTATGGTCCTAATAATTTTAGGTGTCATGATAATTTGAGGTTTTAAGTAAAAGCATGATGATTTATGAGTCTTGTGGCATATATTTATTTCAAGCTATGTGAGTATGTTTTACACCATGCAGGTTTTCTATAAAAGCTTATGATATTGAGTATTTTAATTGCACACTCCCCCATATGCTCAGTACATTCCCAAAGTACTGACTCACATATTTTTCCCTGTGTGATATATTCTCATAATATAGGTTCAGGTGCTCAGTCTCAGCCTCACCAGTGATCCTTTCGAGCACTCTTATCTACATATCAGCCGTGGTGAGTCCTCATGTTTTGGGTACCGATTATTCTCAGACTTTTAGTTTTATTTAGTAGCTATTTAATTCTTGTCAGTTGAGTATGAGTCAGTTGGGGACCTATCCCAATGGCTCTCTAGTTTGGAGTAGTGGAGGTTTATCAAACTAGTCATCAGATTATCAGCACTTTGAGATTTTCTTTGAGTTGTAGTTTGTTCAGACCAAGTATTTCATTTATATTTCTCATTTTATGATGTCACAGTGTTGAGTTCATGCTTTTTATCTTTAAGTAAGCTAATATGTGAAGTAGAAGGCTCAAAGGGTTAGCTTAGGGCTACTTGTAGCCTTAAGCACCGTGTGAGAGTCCTAGGGAGTCTGACAAGCCGCGTTAAGTAGAGTCTTGATCATCGGTGTGTAACACACCACATCTATGAGCAAGAGGCTACGAAACGTTTTAGGAACAAGTTGTTTCTTCCTCTCAAGTCCATCGTGCTCAAGTTATCTCTCTCAGCTAATAATTCATGCTCTCTTATTTCAGAATATGCCTCCCCACCGAGCTCGAAGAAATAACAATGATCAGCAACCTCAGCCCGCTAATCCTCTGAATAAAAATGTGTCCTACGCCGAATTCAGGGCAGCCTTCCAGGAACTAGCCCAAGTTATCACTGTCCAGGCCAATCAGGCCGCAACTCCTCAGCAGCAGGGATGTGACTTAGCTGCTACCAAAATTTGTGACTTTATGCGGATGGGTCTGCCAGAGTTTTATGGGTCAAAAGCAGGGGAAGACCCGCAGTTATATCTTGAGGAGATAAGGAAGATCACACAGGTAATGCGTGTGTCTGAAGAAGAGTGTGTGGAGTTAGCATCTTACAGGTTGAAGGACATTATGTATGACTGGGTGGTTTCTTGGAGGAAGGGTAGAGGGTAGGATGATGCTCCCATTACCTAGCAGATGTTCCAAGATGCATTCTTGGATAGGTTCTTTCCTTTGGAGTTAAGAGAGGTGAAGATTGAAGAGTTTATGAACTTGAGACAGGGCTCCATGACTGTTAAGGAGTACTGCTTAAAGTTCAATTAACTAGCAAAATATGCACCTGACTTGATCTTCGACGCCCGAACTGGTATAAGAAAGTTTGTGATAGGTGTGTAGAGCTTAGTACTAAAAGAATGCCGCACTGCTATGTTGGACAAGGAGATGGATTTATCTAGGTTGATGATCTATGCACAACAAATAGATGAGGATAAGGTAAGGGAAAGAGATAGAGCGAGAGGTAACAAGAGAGCCAGGTCTAAACAGCACCAGTACGGTCAGGCTAGATCCCAGGGAGGGAACCGATCTCAGTTCCAGAGTCTTTCTTCTATGACAGCACCCTCATCCACTAGTGCCCCATCGCCTAGAGGTAGGCCAGAGTAGGGAAACAAGTCTTCTATATCCAGGCCTTAGCAGAGTGTGAGCACTAAGCCCAACTTTCCTCCGGTTGCCAAGTGTGGTAGGACCCACCCAGGTGAGTGTTTGGCTGAACAATATGGTTGTTTTGGGTGTGGAAAGATAGGCCACAAGCTTAGAGAGTGCCCACATGCCAGGCAGGGAGGCAGAGATACCCTGCCCCAGACCTAGGCCACTAGTGCATCAGCTTCCGCAGCCCGTCCAGCTCCTTCTCAAGGCGCTTCTTTTAGTATTGTTGGCGGTCAGCACCAAAATAGGTTTTATGCCCTACCTTCCCGTCATGAGCAGGATGACTCTCTCGATGTTGTTACTGGTATGCTCCGTGTATTTCATTTTGATGTATATGTGTTATTGGACCCCGGGTCAAGTTTTTTTTATGTGACCCCACTTGTTGCTGTGAATTTTGAGAAGAGTCCCGAAAGTATTTCTGAGCCTATTCTAGTTTTTACCCCAGTAGGGGAGTTTGTTGTTGCTAATCAAGTATACAAGAATTATCCTGTTATAGTCCTTCATAGAGTCACACTTGTTGATTTGATAGAGTTAGAGATGGTTGATTTTGATGTTATCCTGGGTATGGACTGGCTTCACTCCTGCTATGCGTTTATAGATTGTTGTACTCGTGTAGTCAAATTTTAGTTTCCTGATAAACTAGTTTTCGAGTGGTCAGGGAGTTCAATACCTCCCAAAAGTCATTTTATTTCTTATCTCAAAACCAGGAAGCTTCTATCTAAGGGTTGCTTTTATCACTTGGTTAGAGTTAAGGACACTAAGTCTGAAACCCCAAGTATTCATTCAGTCAACATTGTCAATGAGTTTTCTGATGTCTTTCCAGAAGATCTCCCAGGGGTACCTCCCGATAGAGAGATAGAATTAGGGATCGATTTTCTTCCCGACACTCCGCTTATTTCCATTCCTCCCTACCGTATGGAACTTGCAGAGCTTAAGGGGTTGAAATAACAACTCAAAGATCTCTTAGACAAAGGTTTTAAAAGGCCTAGTGTATCTCCTTAGGGCGCACCTGTCCTTTTCGTGAGAAAGAAAGATGGTTCTTTGCGTATGTGCATTGACTATCGTCAGCTTAATAAGGTCATAGTCAAGAACAAGTACCCTCTTCCGAGAATAGATGATTTGTTTGATCAGTTGCAAGGTGCGAGTTATTTCTCCAAGATAGACCTTAGATCCGGCTATCATCAACTTAAAGTAAGGGGGTGTGCTATCCCGAAGACAGCCTTCCGAACCTGCTATGGTCATTTTGAGTTTCTTGTCATGTCTTTCGGGCTAACTAACACCCCAGCAGCTTTCATGGACCTCATAAATCGAGTGTTTAAGCCATATCTTGATATGTTCATCATTATGTTTATCGACTACATCCTTATGTATTCCCGAAGTGAGGGTGATCACGCAGACCATCTTAGAATCGTCTTGCAAACTCTTAGAGATCATAAGTTGTTCGCCAAATTTAGTAAGTGTGAGTTTTGGCTAAGGCCCGTAGCATTTCTAGGTCATATTATTTCAGCTGAAGGTATTAGAGTTGATCCCCAAAAGACAGAGGCTATAAGAAATTGGCCTAGGCCTATCTCTCCATCTGATATTAGAAGTTTCTTAGGTCTAGCTGGCTATTACCGTTATTTTGTTGAAGGGTTCTCTTCCATTGCGTCTTCCATGACTTGGTTGACCCAAAAGAAAGTTAAGTTCCTCTTGTCGGATTCCTGTGAGAAGAGTTTTCAGGAGTTGAAGACTCGACTCACTTCCGCCCCTGTTTTGACTTTACCTGATGGTGTAGATGGTTTCATGGTATACTGTGATGCTTTGAGAGTTGGTTTGGGTTGTGTGTTGATGCAGAGGGGTAAAGTTATAGCCTATGCTTCTAGACAGTTGAAACCTCATGAGAAGAATTACCCAACCCATCACTTAGAGTTGGCTGCTGTAGTGTTTGCTTTGAACATCTAGAGACATTATTTGTATGGTGTGCATGTTGATGTTTTTACTAATCATAAAATCCTGCAGTATGTGTTGACTCGGAAGGAGTTGAATCTTAGGCAGCGGAGGTGGTTAGAATTGTTAAAAAACTATGATATGAGTGTTTGTATCATCCGGGCAAGGCCAATATTGTGGCAAATGCCCTTAGCAAGATGTCTATGGGTATATTTCATATGTGGAGGAAGGTAAGAAAGAGTTGGCTCGTGATGTGCATCATCTGGCTAGACTGGGTGTTAAGTTTCTTGATTCCACTGAGGGAAATATTTTGGTGCAGAGTAGTTTCGAATTCTCTTTGGTTTCGGAAGTGAAGGAGAAGCAAGACTTAGATGCTATCTTGGTCAGATTGAAGGAGTCAGTCAAGGACCAAAAGGTAGAGGTTTTCTCTCAAGGGAGAGATAGGGTGTTGAGGTTGCAGGGTAGATTATGTGTTCCTGATGTTGGTGATCTGAGGTAGAGAATGATGGCTGAAGCACATGGTGCGCGGTATTCTATTCATCCCGGCACTACCAAGATGTACCGCGACTTGCGGAAAATCTATTGGCGGTGTGGTATGAAGAAGGATATAGCTGATTTTGTCGCGAAGTGTGCAATATGTTAACAGGTTAAGGTTGAGCACCAAAGACCTAGTGGCGTGATGCAAGAGTTTAGTATCCTAACTTGAAAGTGGGAAGAGATAAATATGGATTTTGTGGCTGGCTTACCTCTTTCCCGATGCCATCATGATTCCATATGGGTTGTTGTCGACAGGCTGACTAAGTCAGCGCATTTCTTTCCTGTGCACACATCTTATACAGCTGAGGACTATGCTAGATTGTATATTCAGAAGTTGGTCAGGTTGTATGGAGTTTCCTTGTCTATCATTTCGGATAGGGGTACTCAGTTCACTTCTCAATTCTGGAGAGCGTTTTAGAAGGGTCTTGGTACCCAAGTTCATATGAGTTGCGCTTTTCATCCGCAGATAGATGGTCAGGCTGAGAGGACTATCCAAACTTTGGAGGACATGTTGAGGGCGTGTGCTGTTGATTTCAAAGGTAGTTGGGATGAGCATTTGTCGTTGATAGAGTTTGCTTACAACAATAGTTACTATGCTAGTATCAAGATGGCACCATTCAAGGCATTATATGATAGGATATGTAGATCACCCATAGGTTAGTTCGAAGTGGGTGAACCTACTTTGGTTGGACCTGATGCAGTATTTGAAGTGATGGAGAAGGTGAAGTTGATTAGAGAAAGGTTAAAGACAGCTCAGAGTCGTCAAAAATCATATGCAGATGTGAGACGAAAAGACCTTGAGTTCGAAGTTAATGATTTGGTGTATCTGAAAATTTCGCCCATAAAAGGGCTGAAAAAATTTGGGAAGAAAGGGAAACTTACTCCTCGTTACGTTGGCCCTTACAGAATTCTCAGCCATGCTGGGAAAGTAGCCTATGAAGTTGAGCTGCCTGCAGAGTTGTCAGTTGTTCATCCTATTTTCCATATTTCCATGCTTAGGAAGGATATTGGTGATTCTATCATTGTTGATTCTTTAGATAGCTTAGATGTTCAGAATAACCTTTTGTTTGATGAGGTTCCAGTTGAGATCCTAGATTACCAAGTCCGCAGACTAAGGAACAAAGAAGTTCCATTGGTTAAGGTTTTATGGCGGAACCAATCAGTTGAGGATGCTACTTGGGAAGTCGAAGCAGATATGCGATCCAAGTACCCACACCTCTTCTTCACAAGTTCAGAGCAAGCCGAAGGTATTACTTTTTCTTAATTCAGCCCCTATCTAACCAAAGATTCAGCTATATAGCTATTTTGTTGCAAATTTGTGCACTCTCAGAAATACTTGAAAGTTTAGAATGACATAGATTCAATTCAGATAACTATTCCAACTGTGCATCCTCAGTTTCTTTGCATTCCCAGCTTAACTAGTGACATTCGAGGACGAATGTTTCTAAGGGAGAGATATTGTAATACCCCAAGAATTTCAACTAATAGTAGAACCCTGTTTCAAGCTCTTTAGAAATAAATTTTTTGATTTGGTAGCTACATGATCTAGCTTGATGAGTATTAGGGCCTCAAAAGTGTCCTAGCTATTAGACGAATCAAAACATTCCTTGCCGATTGAATTCTTGAGATGGATATTGGTATGGTCAACTTCAAACGATCATCTCTCTCTTTATACTATGAATTTCTGAGTTCATGACCCACCAAAAGATAAATAATTGAATTAGCTTTCCAACGATACCAATTTCACCAAAATCTGTTATCGGAGCAAAGAGTTGCCCATTTTACTCCAGCGTATCAACCTGGAAATTTCGTGACGACATTTTGTGACGACTTGTCACAAGCCTGACGGCTTGTCACAAAATGTCGTCACCATAAGCAGAAAGTCACAAAATCCAACATTTTGTGACGATACTTTGTGATGGCTTGCCACAAGTTTGACGGCTTGTGACAAAATGTCGTCAACCTTAAGCCGAAAATCATAAAATCCACCCTTTTGTGACGACATTTCATGACGACTTGTCACGAATGTCGTCAGCTATTTTTTTCAGCGATTTAATGACATTTTTGCAAGGATATTTTGGTCTTTTTCCTGCACTTTCCACGACTTATAACCCTCAGAGAACGTATTTTCTTCTATTTCTCTTTAGTTAAACATCTCAAAATTCTCTGCACACCTTCAACCACAAGGTTATGGTTTCAACATAAAAATCCAATTATCTAGAGATTCAACCGTGAGAATTCAATAATTCTTGCATAGTTGAATTCCCCGTTAAGAGGGCTACAATGGATACCCAATAGTTCGTGAATAACCTTCCGAAATTTTTGAAGTCATCCAAAAGCACCAAGTTTAAGGTATGTGGTTTTGAACAAGAACACCCTTTTGTTCTTGTGCCCAAAAGTTACATATTTTCGTAAATTATTTCATAAATTAATGGAGAATTCCTATCATGTTATTATATTGTGATTTTTATGAAACTATGTCTTACCCAATTATTATGCATATTAATGTTTTAAATTGTCAATTTATGGTTTAAGTTGCATAATTCAACGTCTATATCATATTTTGAGAATTTCAAGTCCTATTATTGTGAATTGAACATTATGGTTAAAGCTTGAGTTTGAGAATGAAATGTTAGAGATTTTTTTTAAAGAATATAAAGAAGTGAGTTTTGATTGTAAGTTAAGATAGAAATCCACATTCTTGAGTTTGAAGTAAAGGGGATGCATTTTGGCTCCCATCATATATATATATATATATATATATATATATATATATATATATATATATATATATATATATATATATATATATATATATATATATTGTTGAATTATTTTAAGGTGGATTTTCTAAAGTTCTGAGCTAAGTAAGGGAGTAGTATTTAGCAACTAGTTGGGCTTGATTCCGAGGTCTCGTGCCCCAGAACTACGTACCCCCGTAGGTTCTTGATATACCCCAAGTGGGTTAAGATAGTGATCACTAAAGTTAAGGTTTTATTCGATGGCAAGGATAGAACAGCTCTCACCAACGTGAGTAAGACGTTGGACTCCATGTAGCTCACATAGTTTATGTCGGTTAAGAGAAACTCCTTAAGTTTCTAAAGTTCCCTAAGTCCTAAAGTTTTCCAAGTTTCAAAGAGTTTTAGTCTTAAAGTTACAAAGTTTTGAAAGTATAAGTGTTTTTGAAAGCTATGGTCCTAATAATTTTAGGTGTCATGATAATTTGAGGTTTTAAGTAAAAGCATGATGATTTATGAGTCTTGTGGCATATATTTATTTCAAGCTATGTGAGTATGTTTTACACAATGCAAGTTTTCTATAAAAGCTTATGATATTGAGTATTTTAATTGCACACTCCCCCATATGCTCAATACATTCCCAAAGTACTGACCCATATATTTTGTCCTTGTGCCATATATTCTCGTAATGTAGGTTCAGGTGCTCAGTCTCAGCCTCACCAGTGATCCTTTCGATCACTCCTATCTACATATCAGCCGTGGTGAGTCCTCATGTTTCGGGGACCGATTATTCTCAAACTTCCAGTTTTATTTAGTAGCTGTTTAATTCTTGTCAGTTAGTATGAGTCAGTTGGGGACCTGTCCCAATGGCTCTCTAGTTTGGAGTATTAGAGGTTTGTCAGACTAGTCATCAGATTATCAGCACTTCGAGATTTTCTTTGAGTTGTAGTTTGTACAGACCAAGTATTTCATTCATATTTCTCATTTTATGATGTCATAGTGTTGAGTTCATGCTTTTTATCTTTAAGTAAGCTAATATATGAAGTAGAAAGCTCAAAGGGTTAGCGTGGGGATACTTGTAGCCTTAAGTACCGTGTGACATTTCGGTACCCGGTTGCGGGGCGTTACATGTGACCTTTCTTAATCTTTATGCTTTCTTTCTTTCCGAAAATTTGTTTGAGCTTGACATGACAAGTACAAGTACTAAGATTCTATCATGATATATTAAAAGGACGATGAAAATGACATACCGTGTGTAATCCCACAAGCAGGGTCTTGTGAAGCTAATATGTACACAAACCTTACGCATGCCTTTGTGGGGGCAGAGATTGTTTCCGCCAGACCCCTGCCTCAAAAGCGAAGGGAAAAAAACAAAAGAAAAGAAAGAAAGATGCAAAGAATTCACAGCATGGATGTAAGGTGAATTAATCTAACGTTACTGAACCATAATTTTTACTTAGGTTAATATGTCTTAAATCAAGAAAAAATCTCAAATTTTACTGAAGTGAATGGCAAAACACAGTCTTGCATACCTCATATTAAAGTTGCACATGATTTATAAATCATCGAGTCCAATGTAAGTAAATTCTCAAATTAAACATATGATTTAGATGAACAGACGATAAGTCACCGGAATGCCTTTCCATCATAACATCACTTGTGCGGATTACAACCTTGCATAAAATTTAGTTCAATAACTCAAGTATCAACAACAAATTACCAGAATATACCTGCAAAAATCGGTCCAAAAGATGAAGATGGAAGAAATTGATAGGAGATGAAAATTAAAAGTAAATTTTTTTCCTGCTGAATACGAAAGTGCAATCAAATTCCATATGAACAGAATTTGAAGCCATATTTGAAAAGAGCAATAAAGCAACAGGAATTACAACCACAGTTTGTTTCAACTAAAAGTTTAATCTTTCCTTTAACAGATATGAAATACATCCACAAAAATGAAAAAATTGAAAAGAACTTGAAAAGGCCATTTAAAAAAAAAGCAGAAGATGAAAGGTGAGCATACCTGAATTTAAAATCCAGTTGAAAGGATGAAGAGAAGTAAGAATTTTCTGGATAGAAAATGATACAAATCATTTGTTCAAGCAAACAATGGAGAGTGTGTTCGGGAGACTTCTAGGTTTAATATTTGACAGAGATATCATGTAAAATTACATTTCTGCCCTCGGTCGTTCTAAAGTGTCTCTTCTATATTTGGTTTCTATAAAAATGGTATAATCAGAAGGATCTTCAATTAATCTACATTTAGGAGTCATTGTAGTCATAAGATGGTAATAAATGTGATAAGATACTCCTATGAGTTCAGATCCAGGGGCATAATTATAACCATAGGCTTTTACATTTAAGGTCAACACATCAAGAATATTTCTATCAGTCAAAGATAATTGTAAATTTGGTTGAACATTAAAATATACAGGGCCATATGTAAGAGTAGATTCAATAGTTCCCATTAAAGATTGTATAAAATTTAGATTTCTAGCATCACGTAGTGCCGCTAAAAATATTTCTGGCAGACCTCTCAGAGTAAGGGAATTTGATTTTATTATTAAAATTTATATTTTGAACCTCACATTTTAAGTCATATAATTTATATAATTCTTATATTTTCAAATTAATTAAACTAAAAAATGCAATTCAAAATTCATATTTTTTTAAAATTCAAATGAAATAATTGAATATTGTGAAAGTATATTCCAATGTAATGCCATATTTTAATTTAAATTTAAAATCATGTTGTTGAAATAAAAATGAACTAAAGTGACATTTAAAAAAAAATTATCGTAAAATAATTTTCAATGTGAAATTTTATTGCGATGACACTTTCCACCACAATATTATTTTGTTTCACTTATTTATATAAATAGATTTTTAATATTGATAGTACAATTTTATTTTTTGAATTTACTATTTTAAACTTGACATTTTGATTTGTACAATTCGTTTTAAATTCATATACTTTTTATTTTTTCAATTCAAACTAAAAAATATAAATTCATAATTCATAACCTAATTTTAAATCAAATTGAAATAATCAAATATTGTAGAAGTATGATTCCACCATAATAGAGAGCTTAAGTAGCCGTTTGGCCATGAAAATTAAAAAAAATTGGAGTTGGAGTTGAAATTGGTCATGCCTTTTTTTATTTTTGTAAAAACTTTTTTAAATATGATTTTATGCCCCAACTTTTACAAACTATCAAAATCACCCAACTAAAATTTACCTACTAACATACAAGTGATTCTTATAGATAGAGACACTTCCAATTGAAATATTACAATTGAATAATACAATTGGAAATTTAATCCTTTATCAATCTCATTAAGCAAACTAACACAGAAGGATAAGTTGTTTAGGGTATCAAAAAACACCACAACTAGGGGAAACAATCGCAATTTTGAGAATGAAAAAGAAACCGAAATTAATTTGTCTTAATCATTGAGTGTATGATACATGAGAAGATATTATCAAAGTGTTGATTCTACTTGCAAGTAATTTGAACCTTGGAGCTCTGCTCAACACTTCTATAGTTAAAAAAACATGTACAAATATTTCAAGACAAGACAACATTAATGCTGAATGCCAAATGTGTTATTCAGTTTCCACCCCATCTTCACAATCCTTGAGATGATCTTTGAGGTTTTGTCCAGGTATATCCCACTTTTCACTATCCCATGTTGAATCAGCTTCTAGCAATGTATAGTCGTCAAGTTTGAGCGATAATTGAAATTCTGAAAGATCGGGCAGTACTTGAAAATCTCTGCTTGCAATGTCAGCACATTATAACGTAAGTGTGAAAAGATTGAATAAGTATAAAGTTGCTCTATTGTGTAAGTTGTTAGCCTCACTTTTCTTGGTCCAAAAGGTAGCCATACATTTGAGACTTCTTGGCAGCAGTTTCCGGGACTTTTTTGTTTAAATGCTTCATAACACCACATGCTGGAGGAGTTCTACGAATACACAAGTAAAGACAACATGGGAAGTTAGTACTTCTATAATGTTCTTTCGTTGAAATGTAATTGAAAAGAGCAAAGACATAATTAAAAACCTATTTTTATTTGTTTGTTGGTAGTTAGTTATAGTTATAAGGAGAGTTTTATGTAAAAATTTAAAAGATTGAGGTTATATGTATTAATAATAAAAGTTAGAATTGGAGTTGGAAAATTGGGAAAACACCAAAAACCTGTTTTCCCTTTTCAGAAAAATATTCCAAAATTATTTCGAATTTTCATGGCCAAACACCATATTTTCCAATTCCGAAAAAAAAAATCATGGCCAAACGGGCCCTAAATATGAATTGAATTCACATTTTATGATATATAAAAAGTAGAACCGACATTTTTTTAAAATTTCTATATTAAAATAATATTCAAAATTGATTTATGGTAGTTGATACTTGTCATCAAAGCATTATTCTGTTTCATCGATTTATACAGAGAGATTGTGTACATTTTCTGATATTCATAATTTTATTTTGTTTTAATGTTTTCTATTTTAAACCTGACATTGTAATTCATATAAAACATTCTATATTTTTATAAAACAACATACTCAATAATCTCATAAAGTGAGTCTGACTAGAGTTGAATGTATACATATCTTACTTCCACCTTAAATATAGAAAAAAAATTTAAATTCATATAAATAATAGCATTTGTAAAAATAAAAAGGGCAGCCCGGTGCACTAAAGCTACCGCTATGCGCGGCGTCCGGGGAATGGCCCCACCACAAGGGTGTATCGTACGCAGTCTTACCTTGCATTTCTGCCATAGGCTGTTTCCAAGGCTTGTAAAAATGAAAGAAAAAAATATACATAAAATAATAGGTAAAGAAAACACATAAGCCAATTGGCCAAAAAAGAAAATATTACCATTGACTTTCTTTTGTTTTAAATTTTAATATCATTGGCTTTCTTTTGTTTAGTAAAATGGGGACTTTCGTCCCATGTTACTCCAGCCACACTTCCACCCTTCCCATTTCAAACCCCAAAATCTCCCCCCAAAAAATAAAAAATTGGAAAAGATTAAAATTTTCCTCCAAAATTTAAAATTCAATTAAATAACCTAATCCCACTTCACACTTAACAATCAGCCATATCCCTTTACCCTCTCCCAATCCATTGTTGTTCTCCCCTTTCCTTCCCCTCCCCTCTCCATTCATCCCTCATCCATATCTTAATTTCTAATTTGAGTTGAAATTGTTTATATGAGTTTTGCTAATTAACTTTTTTTTAGAAGTTGCAGCATAGAATTCTCCAAGTAAAGGTAATTTTCTATTCGTGTAGGGTCTAAAGTATTAATATTGAAATTGACATCTCTCACTTGTGAGATTATATTGAGTATATTAGTATTGTTTTGCTGAAATTTGAGGTCTATAATTATAGGTTTTAAGAAGTTTATAACATGTTCAAGTTTATTTACTTCTTTAATTGCTTTGCACTTTTTCTTGTTAAAAATTTTAGTAAATGTAACGACTTAATTTTGGTGATTTATGTAAAATATTTATTTATGTGTTTGGCTATTTTATCCCTTCTCGTGGTTGTTTTGTGGTATTTTTGGAGTATGGGGATAGTGGACACGATTTCCAATGCATTTGATGTGATTTATATGAAATTTTAGTTTTTGGTGGCTTGAAGAGCCTTATAACTGACTTTGATCAACATTTATTGATCCGTGCATCGGATGACAAAATGGACGGTGCCAACAAATCCAAAATGTCATTTTAGGTTTGCAACATGGTTGGTGTGGTTTTATGATTTTTATATCTCATTTCGATCCTCAGTTCGAAAAATTGTGAAATTGGATTTCGGGAGTCAACTCAATGAAAATGACATTTTTCTAAAAATTTGATATCGCCATTGAGTCTGGAGCGTCGAATGTAATGGGGTAGCATAGTTCATTTTCATTCTTAAGATTTCGAATGAATTTCGAGAGGTACGCAAAGATTTGGAATTCTCTATGTCTCCAGCTTGTGCACCCGCTTAAGTGACATTTTGGCCACTTAAGCCACCCAGTTGAGCAGCCGAGATGTCACTTATACGACTTCTGGGTCACGTACACGACCGTCGCTTAAGCGATAGCAGGGTCGCTTACGCGACACCCATTGACAAGCAAAGTATCGCATAAGCGACACCTGGTTGCTTAAGAGATAGGCGCTTAAGAGACCCAATGATTGCTAAAGTGATTTCTTGGTTATTTATATACCTCATTTTGCTGATTTTTCACTATTTTTGAGATTTGGATCTTGGGTTTTGAGTTTTTGACCAATTTCTTCTATTCTTGAGCTTGAGTAAGCTCTAAATTCCTATTTCAATTACTTTCTTTGCTTTTTATCATTTAAATTTCATTAAAACTTGAATTCAAAGGTGAAATTTGAAAATTTTGCCCGGAAGACCTAAAATAGTATTTCTTTGATTTAAACTCCAATTTTAATCCATTTTCAATTGAGTTTTCTTCTATGAGTTCTTTTAATCATGGGAAAAATATTTTTGAACTAAAATTTCAAGTTTACCCTTTCTTTTCAAAAAATCCATTTCGGGGGTCCGTTTTGACCCGGGCCCAAAAGTAGACAATATGACTATCGTTGGCTTTCTTTTTACACATAGATTCTATATTTGTACGCTTTAGTTGATTATGGTTTTATTCGTGAGGGGAAAGCTGTGGATTGAAGGTTTGTGGTTTGATTTTAGGCATTTGAGGTTGTTTATGACTTAACTTCCTTCATACTGGGCTGAGTAGTTAATATTGGTATAAAATCATGTTATGAAAATAGGAACCAACCATGAAAATGATGTTGTTAATGTGTTGTGCCAGTGTGGAGTCCTATATTATTGTTATTTAGTGATTTTAAGACATTATCTTTATACGTGACCGTGTGGGGTCTTATATGATGATATTGGCCTAGTATCTGAATAATTTATTGTTATTCTTGGTAGGAATGTTTAAATTGATAATTATATGGTGTCAAATGACAGATTGTGGTATATCTTACTCTATTAATATGTGGGTTTGTTGAATCATGAATGACTGACTTATTGGGTAGATTTTTGCTCATGTACTTGGTTGGATATGGAAAGTCTCATTTTGGTTGGTTGTGAGTATTACATCCTCATATTATACTCATTCGTGAAATATTGGTACCACTGTAAAAATAATGAAAATACGTGAAACATTGGCTTGCGACATTATTATAAACCTTCTTCAAAGAATGTGCCAGAGAGGGGTCATGGATACTATTTTTGATTTTTGGATTGTATATGGGTTGAAGAGCCCCCCATGGGTCTTACCCTGGGAGTACAACTCGGTTGGTGTATACAGAGGTTGTCCAACAACCATGCATTACATCATCATCATCATCATTGTATTCGCATTTTTACCTTGTGTTCTTCCTTTGTTGCATTATTATCCTTGATGTGATACCAGACTATTTGTATTTCTTTCTTCATACCTATATGTGTAATATCTTAATACCTGTATATTCCTTGTCGTACTTGTGTGTGGTATATATGAATATAGTAGAACTATTAGTGGAGACGGTGTCGCTACCGTTAGGGACATTTTTTGATTTGCAGGTGACGTACCCATAGAGTGTATTTTGTATGTTTTATCTTCTACTTTGCTCAGTTGACCTATGATACCTACTAAGTGTAAATGAACATTACTTACTCTTACTGTTCCTTTTTAGTGCAAATTCAGATTTAAATACACCTCACGACAGTTAATTTCTGGCGATACTTGGAGCCCATTCAAGCTAGTAGTTAATCTATGCATCCAGAGTTGACTACTTCCTTTCCTTATCTAGACTACATCTTTTTTTGTATTTAGAGATAGAGGTTGCTCCTTTTGGATATCCTATGTATATTTTGACATCGAGTTGTATTAGTTAGTTCATACACTGTGACATCAGGTTTTGGGATATTATATGGTATCTTTGTTTACGTATATACGCATTTATCAATTTTTTCTGGTTCGGTTTAGTTCTAGAAGACTTGTGCTAGGTATTTATGTTAGTTTCCTTTTCATATTAGTTTGGGTGATAGACTTACTTGTTAAGGCTTTCCGCGACAGGTGCCATCATGACCCTTAGTTTTTGGGTCGTGATAAATTGGTATCAGAGTAACCAGGTTCACTGATTTCAACAGTGTAAGAATGAGATGTCTAATAGAGTCTCACATATCGGTCCATAGATATCCATATCTATCTCTGTGAGTCTATAAGTTGTCTATAGGAAACTTTTCTTATTTTGTCATTTTTTGTGTGAATATTTCATATCTTGTGTCATAAATTGTATTTTACTCTTTCCTATATAGATGGTGATGACTAGATTGTGTAAGGTGAGAGATGTAGAGCCTTTATTCAAGGAAAGAGCCCAGTCTAGAGGACGAGTTACGAGTTGTGGACGAGCTCGAGGTAGAGGATAGGCATAAGGATCTACCCCATCCAGAGGTAGTGCTAGTGCTAGGTAGTGCTAAGGGTACCATGACGGTACGTTTATATTTATGTTGGATCGGGTACCATACCGGTATGTTTATATTTATAAAATCCACAGTTTTGAATTTGTATTTCCCTCTTCCTTTCTTTTTATTGATGTGGGAAACTGCAAACCAAAAAATATATTATTATAAAATAAAACGTATATTTAGATTGATCCAGCAAAGTGAAATAACCTGCACCAGTTTCAGCCTCTACACTAAGGCGTACACTTTCATCTAGATTTCTTAATGATTGTGTCTCTGGGGATGTCCTTTGAATAGGTCCTCTTTGCATTTGCTGTGTTTGCAGAGGTCCTTCGCTTGGATTAGATGATTGTCCTGTCTCTAAAGAAGTCCCAATAACTCCTATTGGTTGTATTTGTGGCTGAGATGTTGTATCAGAACTTAAACATTCTCAAAAATTACCACGGCCGCGTCCACGTCCCGCACCTCCTCTTCCATTTCTACCTCGCCCTGTTCCTCTCATTTTCTGTAATATTAGGTTAAAAAGGATATGTGTATCAGAACCACAAATTAAACATGCCAAAATATATATCTACTGCCGAGGAAATTATCAATTTATAAAATGAAATTTTAAATCAAACAATTTAAAAATATCAAACGGTTTGTTGAACTTTATAAATTTATTGATTCTACTTAAAAACACTAATTTCATTGATAAATAAAAGTTGCAAGCATAATAATACCAAATACAAGATAGCATAATAAGAACACAAAATACAAGATGTTGTTCTATTTAGAACACAAAACACAAGATGCTAGCCTAATATAATAACTTCGCAAAACAAGATGTCATCCTAATAAGAGCACAAAATACAAGGAACTTCTCATCCATCTTTTCTTCCCAATCGTCAGCAGGACATATCACTGTATTCTCCATCAGTAGCATCAAGTAACTCTTCTTCACTTTCTTTATTATCTGATACGTCCATATAATTGTCATTAATGAAATCATCTTCCTCATTTTCTTGATCATTGGTTCGTAAAACAGATTCTGGTTCAACAGCATCCCGGTGTAAAGGCACCTCAATATCGGTTTCATGATTATTGGCACACAAAATATCTTCAACTTCATTTTGCTGGTAAACATCTTCATGCAATGACGTGTCTAGTTCAACTTCAGGCACATTAAAAAGGGGATTAGTCTTTACAACAACAAGTATACAATTTGATTTTAAATTTAGTGAACACACATCACAATTTAGTGAAGCTCACAGACCATGCAAGATGATTTCCACAGAGAATATGATAAAGTTATAACAAACAGAAACTAATCACAAATGTAATGTTCTGGACAAACTAACAAATAAAGTATACAATTTGATTTTAAATTATTATAGTTTCCTATACGCAGGTGCAGGGGAAAAAGAATCAAGCATGCACTCATTAACATTTTGAAGAGTACGAGTAAGTTAGTATAGTGATTAGTCTAGAAGTACAGGGATGGCGAGAAAAAAATACTGGTGTGACAATTATATAGTTCAGTGACTGTGGATATCAGTGGTGTAGTTAGAGTTGCACCGGAAGCTATAGAAGTTCTAGTCTCAGGTATCGTGCCTCCAACCTTTGAACCAAAGGCAACTGCTTACCCCTCCACCAAACCTAGATTCATGATCTATAGACCTCCTAAAAAATGATCAGCAAGTTTGAGAGGCCGTCAATGTATTCGGTCATAGAAAAAAGACTTGAGTCTCAGATAAGTGATTAACCCAGGCAATGAATTTTGACACTGCCATGACTGCAAACCCGATAAAACGGGTTGCCCCGCCAAGATACAGGACTGAAACAACAATGTCAGGTTCTATATTCTCAATAACAATCAATCATCACAGCCCTATTATTTCCATTCCACTCTATTGTTATATGGTTCTGTTGTTGCTTTGCCAACGCAGCCTCTGAGAAATAGAGTATAACAGCCAATACATCGTTAAAACTCTCAACGTGATAATTAACTATTAAAGAATATTATTAAAATATTGTTTGGTCATCAAGATTCACTTCCAAGAACACAACCTGTGAAGTCAACTCCCAACAGTAACTATGATTTCTTCTATTAATTAATTTTCTAATTGAACACTGACCTTCTTCTCCATAATATATTTTAGTCATATGTCACGGGTAAGATTTCTACATACGGTAATGTAGATTTCCCGGAAAGAAGCATTCTTCACGACAACCCATTTCCAGGTGATTTGTGAAGATCTCGTCACTTCTTATGACTTATCCTCATTGATAAATAAATACAGATTTTATCCAAAAAAGTATTTTCAACCATACAAAGACACCGTAACTAGTCAACCGAACACACATCACAATTTAGTAAAGCTCACAGACTATACAAGATGACTTCAATAGAGCATATGATACAGTAATAGTCAAACAAACAGAAACTAATCACAAATGTAATGTTCTGGACAAACTAAAAAATGAAGTATACAATGTGATTTTAAATTATTATAGTTTCCCATACACAGGTGCAGGGGAACAAGAATCAAACATGTACTCATTAACATTTTGAAGAGTACGAGCAAATTAGTATAGTGATTAGGCTAGCAGTACAGGGATGACAAGAAACAATACTGGTGTGACAATCATAGTGCAGTGAATGAGGATATCAGTGTTGTAGTTAGAGTTGCACCGGAAGCCATAAAAGTTCTAGTCTCAGGGATTGTACCTCCAACCTTAGAACCAAAGGCAACTGTCTACCCCTCCACCAAACCTAGAGTCATGATCTATAGACCTCCTAAAAAATGATCAGCAAGTTTGAGGGGTCGTCAATGTATTCGGTCATAGCAAAAAGACTTGAGGCTTAGATAAGTGATTAACCCAGGCAATGAGTTTTCTGACACTGCCATGACTGCAAACCCGATACTATGGGTTGCCCCGCCAAGATACAGGCCTGAAACAACAATGCCAGCTTCTATATTTTCAATAACAATAAATCATCACAGCCCTATCTTTTTCTTTCCATTCCATTGTTATATGGTTCTGTTTTTCCATTGCCAACGCAGCCTCTGAGAAATAGAGTATAACGGCCAACACATCGTCAGGACTCTTAATGCGATAATTAACTCTTAAAGAATATTATTAAAATACCGTTTGGTCTTCAAGATTCACTTACAAGCGTACAACCTGTGAAGTCAACTCCCAACAGTACCTATGTTTTCTTCTGTTAATTAATTTTCTAATTGAACATCGGCCTTCTTCTCCATAATATTTTTTAGTCATATGTCTGAAATTCTTGAAGTTATTAATGTGGATCTATCATCCTTAGAGAATAAGAAGGCATGTTTATCATTCTTGGAAAATTCAAGGCTCAGATTTTGCTTTTTTATGAACATGAAAGAGAAAGAAACCAACATGTCATGGCTGCAAACAATGTTTGCAAATGAATGCTATACCAGGTCTCCCCCCAAGACACGAGTAAGATTTCTCCACCCAGTGATGTAGATTTTCCAGAAAGAAGCATTCATCATCACAGCCTATTTTAAGGTGACTTGTGAAGATCACGTCTCTTATTATCCTCATTGATAAGTTAATACAGATTTTATCCAAAAAAATGTATTTTTCAACCATACAAAGACATTGTAACTGGTCAATCAAATACACAACACAACCTTCTGATCTGGAGTTAGATGCGTTACCATTACGCCATGGACGACAAAAGAAAGAATTTGAGACTCGGGTAAAATGAGAGAATGAACACAGTACCATGGCTACAGTACCATGGCTACAAATCATATCGATGTTGTAAGACAAACTACAAGAAGAGGAGCAAGTGTATCTCGACTCCTTTGTACGTACAGTCAAGATTACTCGTCTATAACAAAGACTACGAAATTGGGTGGCCAAAGATAACACAAATCCCATGTTGGGGGCACGATCCCTGAGACAAGAACTTCTATGGCTTTCGGTGTAACTCTAACTACAACACTGATATCCTCATTCACTACACTAATTGTCACACCAGTTTTTGCCTCCTCATCCGTGTACTGCAAGCCTAGTAACCTATTAAACATTAAACAATAAACTTTTCTCTGCAATAATTATTGAATCAACATTCCCAACCTACATACATGCAATCACAATAATAATACCAAAAGATCTACAAATTCAAAAATGAACTTTCAGCTTACCCAAATAAAGATAATTATAACTCACTGACAATTTTTAAAATTTAAAATCGAAAATTAACAAAATACAAAAAAAGAATTAGTGAGAAACATAGATTGTACCTTCGTCTCTAACTCAAGAATTTTGAACTCGATTCCTTCGTCCTTCGACCGTACAAAATTCTGTTCCTATAGATTTTCAAATAGATTAAAGAAATTGCACATGCAATCTAAAAAATTACATATATACCCAAAAGGGTTTTGACCACATACCTTGGAGCACAAACTTTGATAACCTTATTTGAGAAAAAAAAAAATTAGGAAAGAGATATCCAGTTCCTACAAAAAATTGAGTAAATAGAATTGCATGTGAAAATAAAAAATGCATATACACAAAGAAATCAATTTGAGAAATAACTTTAGAAAACACTATTTCAGTAAAGACGGAATTTTTTAGGCATTTCATCTAACAAATTAACCTAACCCATTTAAGAAATTTGAGATTTGAGCAAAGTTTTAACCAACAAACCTAAAAAACATTCAGCTAACCCATGTAGAAAATTTTGTTTCTTCAATGGGTTTGAGATCTTGCTTGAGAAAAATGATGAAATGGTTCAACAGAGAGACGATGAAGGTTAGCAAAGACGATGAAGATTAGCTTGTGCTTCAGAAGAGAGAGAGATGCTGAAAGAGAAAAGAAATTTTCTTTCTTTTTTAATTGACTGAAAAGTATATGCATACTAGAAGTTTCCTATTCTTAAATTTTTATAAAATAAAATAAATTACCTTTAGTGGCGATGTTGTCGCCACAACATTAATTCAGAGATGACATTTTATTAGTCGTCGCTATAAAAATTGGAGCAAAAATTTTATTATTAGCGGGAACAGAAATTTTTATTATAGTGACAACTATTAGAGGCGACAAAAATTATCCAATGCTAAAATATGATGTATTGCATCGATAATAAATGTCGCCACGAAATGATATGTTTTTGCAGCAACAATTTGAGTCGCCACTAATTGTCGCCCCTAGAAATCAGATTTCTTGTAGTGATAGTTATTTCAAACAATTACCTAATTGTATAGTATACATAGATGATATACTACTATATACAAAAACTAAAGAGGAACATTTAAAATTATTATAACAATTTGCAGGTATAATAGAAAATTCAGGAATAAGTCTAAGTGAAAAGAAAGCAGAAATAATGAAAAACCAGGTAGAATTTTTAGAATACAAATAGATAAAAGTGGAGTAAAAATGTAACAACATATAGTACACAAAATAATAAATTCAAAAGAAGAATTAGATACAAAAAAGAAATTACAATCATTTTTAGGATTAGTAAACCAAGTAAGAGAATATATACCAAAATTAGCAGAAATCCTAAAGCCATTACAGAAAAAATTAAGAAAGGATGTAGAATACAATTATAACGAAGAAGATAAAAAACAAGTACAGAAAATAAAAATACTTTCTAAAGAGTTACCAAAATTACAATTTCCAGACGGAAATAAAAAATGTACATATATAGTAGAAGCAGATGCAAGTGAATATAGTTATGGAGGAGTACTTGAATATAGATATGAAGAAGAAAAATTAGAACATCATTGTAGATACTACTCAGGAACGTTTAATGAAACAGAAATAAAATGGAAAATAAATAGAAAAGAATTATGCTCATTATATAAATGTTTATTAGCATTTGAGCCATATATTGTATATAATAAGTTTATGGTACGAACAGATAATACACAGGTACGATGGTGGTTAACAAGAAAAATACAAAATTCAGTTACAACGAAGGAAATTCGGAGATTAGTATTGAATATATTAAATTTTACATTTACAATTGAAGTAATTAACACTAACAAGAATGTTATTGCAGATTACATAACAAGACAAAGCTACCCAAACTTATATTACTGAAGACGATACTCTAGAAGAAATACTCAAAACCCTAACTACGCTTTCGATAAAAGTGGATAGTATGGGAAATGAGATAGGAAAGCTAAAGACTAATGAAGTTAAACTGAAGTCTGAAGCTATGACTCAGATAACTCAGCAATGTGCAGAGAAATGTCGATCGGAAGACAATAAATTTCAGAGATAAAAGAAGACGTTGGGACACTCCAAGAAACCCATAACGTTTATCAATCTACTTCTGCAGGTACAAGCAAAGGAGTTAGAAGGAACCTAAATATGAACATGAACAAAATATTTGACAAGTCATTTATACCAAAAACACCAAAAGACCCTTTGTTTATACCCCCACAAACTATTACATATTTAGATAGCCTAAACCAAGACAAGAAAGCTTATAACCACATAAACAGATCATATATTAAAAACATCTACAAGATACAAACTTACTTAAATCTTAAACCTAGAGCTACAAGCATTCAAGAACCAAATTCAGATTATATAACCCAAAAACTACAAGGATACAATAAGTTAATTGCATTACCAAAAACTAACTCAAATCTAGTTAAAACCTATTTCAGTTATGGACTACTCAATATTGTATATATCCAAGACGGAAGTGAATTATCTACTATACCAGAAATATATAAAGCAATTACCACTTACAAAAAGATAACCAAGGGCAACCTATTTTTTGTAAAGTTCTATACGGCACCAGCAGAGATATTGTATGATGAAATTAAATCAGTTATACAAGTTGTGAAGATAGGAATGACCCGAGATATGATCATACCCGAAGATATTGAACAGCAAGTTGAAATACCCAAAATAGATATACCAGATTTTAATGCGAATAAAAGAATTATTGAAATATCTACAATTGTCCAAGAATTAGCAAATAACTACCTAAACGAAAATCCAATATAGAGTTATTATTCAAGAGACCAGCTAATGATCTATTCAAATTCAAGAGAGTTAAGACAAGCAGATATGGAGGAAGTTCAGAGATGGATTATGACACTACTTAATCCAGAGAAACGACCAATTACCAGAGCAATTAAGGAAAAAATTATTTCAAACGAATTATTGATCAGATACTGTAAATTAATAGGGCATAAATATCCAGACCATCTATGTTCGAGATGTAACGGAGAAGATAACATTATTCCAGAAGTTCAACTAGAATAAAAGTAGATAAAGACGCCAGCTGAAATTAGACAAAAGATAGAAAGCAACGAAACAATGAAGAAGAAGAAGACAAAAAGACAAGCTATTAAAGTTAAGAAAATGACATGAATTATTAGATAACTTTTCTTGACTTTGAATACATAAATTATTATATAGCATTTATTAGCTTTTTTACTTTTCTTTGTCAAAGTGTCATTATTAATTTTGTCTTTTTTGTAGGATAGCTTTAGAACTTTTTATAAAGTTACTTTAGTCTTTTCTACTTTTGTAAAGATGACAAATGTAAAGTAGGAATAGTTTAGAATAGTATACGCGTTTTCTCTTTTTAGGTTATAAATAGAAAAGGCATTTGCTAAGTTAAGGCAAGACTTTCTACACGGAAAGCAAGTCTTCTTGTATACAACAAAAATCCTCTCATATAATCACTAAAGATATTCAGTTTTACACTAAGTTATGGATGAGCAAAGCACAGAATTATCAAAGCTACAAGAACAGGTATATTCATTTACTATTATGAATAGCTAAATTCATAAATTCCTGACAATCATAAGTATAATAAAATAAGCTCATGTTAGTTACTTTATAGTAGAATTATTCGAGGAATAATATGTTTCGAAGTTTATTAGCAAAGAGGAAAAGGAGAAAATTCCTAGAACTATGTCATCCTAAAGGTGAAACCGGTAAGGCAAAGAAGCTGTGATAGGGGAGTAACCAGAGTAGAGGCGTTGTTTAGGGGAAAAGTATCCAGATTACCATGCTAATAGTGACCGAAGAACATGTTATTTAAGAATAATCAAGTAAATAGTGATCTAAGATGATCATATTTTGTTATGTATATGATTTGAGGAAATATTTTGAAAAATAACATCATATGAAAAATGAATACTTACTTACCTGATGAAATGATAGATGAATTTAAGATACTTGTTTTATATGTACTTAAGGATATGGAGATAGTAGATATAAAGAAAATTATATGGGGAAAGATATTTGATATTGAAGAAGAAGAATTAGAAAATTGGATAGAAGATGAATTAGAACAAATACACTTAAATGACGATAGCTACTATTCATACCTAAATAATTACTATTCAGACGGATATTGAATAGATTAAAAAATGTTAGAATATATTAGAAGAATTAGAGAAAGACAAAGTTGGCTATATGAAGAAATTAATCACAGAAATCAGCTTAGAAGAGAAAGAAGACAATTAGAAGAAAGATTACTTGGAATAAAGTTAACCTTAGAAAATTATTAGAAATAGTCATGGAAAAGAATTTAATATTAACTAACCATGCAAATTACCCGAGTTATTCGCACTATCTGCACCCCTACAATAGGACTTCTTTAATTTTTTTCTTTATTTAGGATTCATGCTACCAATTAGGTTTAGGATTTAAGTTTAATATTGCTTTTATATATACAGTCGACTTCTTGAAGCCTCAACAGACCAATATTGTTTCTCCTCCTACACCACGTTACAGAAGTTCTCCAAATTCCTTGTCCTCTGTTGACTCCAAACAAGGTGCTTTTAGTCTAAAGATTACCTGAATTATACATAATTTTTATAATATCTCACGTTTCTTTTTCAGTTGAAAAATCTCCATTAAAAATTTGAACCAAATAAACATATTGCCGTTGAATGAAGTAGTTACTGAATTTTTTGAAGATTTTATTCGATCAGCTGAAATCAAAATATTTACTAAGAAAATTTGTGTTCAACTAGGAGGTTATACACGTACAAAATTTTATATTTTTATGTTTAGTTGTTTGATCAGTCTAAAAATTGAAGCTTTCTAGAATAATACTTTTCTCTATAGCAATTTTTGTGTATCAAGTTTTTCAATAGGTATGTGATTTGGTTATAACAATTGGATGCATATATTTGAGAACTTTGCTTTCAAGAATGATATTGTTGATCTTAGAGCTAATAGAATTAGGCTTTCGAGAGTAAGGATAGAGTTTATTACACGACAGAATATGATTAATAGGACCCTAAGTTTACCGCAAATTGCACAATGTAATCTTTCTTTTTTTATAATGAGATTAGCATGAGTTTTAAATAATTCCGAATAGTATACTATTAACTATATATTTGTAACTCAATTTCACATATATTTGATTTTGTCAAACACGATGAGACTGAGTTCATTTTATTTTGTGGTTTAAGATGCTTTTTATAGATAAATTCAGTAGTTGGGTCTTTTAGGTTGGTCTTTCTTGGCCAAAGGCATCGATAGGCACTCAAACTTATTGTCAAAATTCACTTAGACATCTAAACTAAGGCATGTTCCTATCAGGCCCCTAAACCCCCTCACATTTTATTTCAATTGGACTTTTTTCGCCTATGTGGAACTGCGCGTGCAGTGCCATTTTGGGAGGCGCGTGAGGAGCATTTTTTTTACTAGTTTACGAATAAAAAGATGACAAGTGGCATTGAGGGGCCCAAAATTTTTTTAATAACATTTTTTTTTTTAAACACTAAAGGCCCCAAAAAATATTTTAATAAAACAAAAAGCATTAGAGGACCCCTAATTGTTTTTTTTTAATAAAACAGAATTTAAAAAAAAAAGCCTCCCCACAACCGCCCCCCCCCATCCGATACCCCTGGCCTCATTTTTTTTTTCTCTCCATTTCATCTTCTTCACCATTCTTCTTCTTCATTCATTTTTTTTTTTTTGCTAAACTTAATTGTCATACCATTTTTTCTACGTTTTCTCCTTTCTTGTTCTTACTTTTGAATTTGATTTAAAAAAAAATTGTTGTTATTCTTATTCTTTTCCGCCATTAGAGTGCCGAAAAAAATGAAAGTTCGCCGAAAAAATTGGAAGTTTGCTACATTTGAATTGTTGGATTTTCAACATATTATTCATCGTTTCATATTCCCACCCCACTCCGCGTCTTCATCGTTTCATAGTACCCCACCCCGCCCCATTGCTGCTATTTTGTTGATATGAATATGGTGAAAACTAATTATCAAGCTAAGAAGAAAATTAAGATTTTTTCTTGTAATGTGAATATGTTTTTGTTGTGCTGTGTGTTAGGGTAAAATTTGAGAAATTATAAAATTATTTCATGGAGAAGAAGAGGAACCTCGGGGGGGGGGGGGGGGGGGCGATGAACACTGGGGGTGGGGGGAAGGGAAGAAGATGAACGCTGGGGTAGGTGGGGGAGTTTTATTTTCATTTTTTAAAAAATTTTATAATTTCTTTTTAATAATTAGTTTTAAATTTTTATTTTTAAATAATTTTATAATTATGTTTTAATAATTTGGATCCTCAATGCAATTTTTTATTTTTAAAAATTTTAAAATTTCTTTTAAATAATCAGTTTTTTATTTTTATTGTTTAAATAATTTTATAATTATTTTTTCATAATTTGGATCCTCAATGCCATTTTTAATTTTTATATTTTAAAAAGTTTTATAATTTTTTTTATAATTAATTTTTTATTTTTAAAATATTTTTTTAATAATTTATTTCATTTTTTCAAAAATTTTATATTTTAAAAATAATCATTTTTTTATTTTTAAATAATTTTATAATTATTTTTTCATAATTTATATCCTCAATGCCATTTTTTATTTTCATTTTTTTTAAAATGTTATAATTTTTTTAATAATTAATTTTTTTAAAAAAATAATTTTTTAATAATTTATTTCATTTTTTAAAAACTTCTAATATTTTTTTTAAATAATCAATTTTTTATTTTTTATTTTTAAATAATTTTAGAATTATTTTTTAATAATTTCCTCAATGCCATTTTTATATACTTTTTTAAAAAAATTATAATTAATTTTTAATAATTATTGGACCCACAATGCCACGTGTCAGCTTCCAATTAGCTCATTTTTCCAAGTCATCGCATGTGTGCAACACACACTTTGAGCTTTTTGCTGATAGGGAAAAAAAGGCCCAATTGGAACAAAATGTGGGGGGTTTAGGGGTCTGATAGGAACAGACCTTAGTTTAGGTGTCTAAGTGAATTTTGGCAACAAGTTTGAGTGCCTATCGATGTCTTTGGCCGTCTTTCTTTGTGAATGCATTATGCATTTGATGCATCTCAACTTTATATTGATTATGAATTTTCTTGCTTATTATGCACAAATTTATATTTTTTGTATCTTCTATTTTAAAGTAGCCATAAAAAAAAAAAAGTCACACAACCTCAGAGAAATGCTGTCAATACTCAGAAATAATGATCATTATAGACATACACAATGGTCCCTAAAAATATAATTCAAATTCATAAATCGAGAAATCTTACTTCGATATTTATTTGATTATTTTTGCCTTATTTATCATCATCTTATTCAATAAAACTATCTTACTTTCATGCATCCATTTTTTGCTATTTTAAATTTGTAACTTTTCATATCCAAGCCCCAGTTTTAATGATTGATTGAGCAAGGTATGATGATCAAAATAGTGATATCAGTCAAAATTACATATTATAATTAATTATTTCATTTTAATCTTTTGGTTAATATATTTAATCTGCACCTTATAAAAGCAAACATCATATAGAGTGGTCACTGGTCAAAAATCATTTATGCATAGCCACGAGGTGCTGAACATTATTAACCAATGAAATAAGCGTAAACCCATCAAATTCTTACTTACGAAGTTTTGAAGTTCTTGAGAATGTTAACAAAAATATTAATTAGTGCTTGGGGCTTGCAGTTAAAGATTTTAGTTGTGGGACTAACCAATTGATTGTGCTGGTGGCAGGAAGCTTGCAGATTCTCAACCACAGCTTATGTACTAATAAACACATATGTAACATATTTATATTCGATAACTAAAAGATTTATAAAACTAACTTTGATGAAATAACAAATTATATACATTCTAACTTAAATTCATTAGTTCAACTATTGTTCGTAAGGTGTCTATTACAAATATTAAGTATTTTATTTTTAAGACAAATTTGTGTTTGATATCACGTTGTTTCTCGCAAGTTTTTCATCGTGAAACACAATGTCCAAGGAAAGTCGACGAATGATTTGGTGTTTGACTTTCATCTGAAGGGTTCTTAAATTATACACTTTTATTGAATTTTCCCCTTTAATTTTGGTTTTGATGTTATGTGTTTGCACAAAAAGTTGTGCTTTTATTATTTTGTGCACAAATTTCTTGAAATTTTTTACTAAGAGTATTCGATTTTGTAGAATTTCACAGTTTTTTACTGATAGCTAAAGAAAAAAGGTTCACATTCTTCATCGATCCTTTTGTTTTATGCTACAACAGTTATTTAGCTCTCATTCGGCCATAGATCCTGAAATTGAAATTTGAAAATTTGAGTTTTTGAAGTTTTAGCGAGGAAATTTAAAATTCTAGATAAGGTGAGAGTGACTTTTGGTGATGGTCAAAATGGGAGACAAAATTGAGATGGTTCAAACATGTGAAGATGTTTAGATGCTCAATCCACCTATCAAACATTGTATAAGTTTTACATAATTTAAGTTATACACGTATAATTATCCAAATGCCTTTAGTTTTGAAAAAATGAAAAATCTTGAGAACAAAAGTAACTCTTTGTTAAAAACAAAATGCTTTTAGAATTAAGAAATAAGTATATTCACTAAATATTTATTTAGAGTGTCTAAGCGTTGGTTTGTCATTAATTCAGACCAACCCACTTATAGAAAAAGACTAAACAATATAAATTTAATTGAAAAATATATTTTTGGCTACATGTGACGGCAATTTATTATGTTTTTTTTTAAGTAACTACACTTTTTGACCTTCAAATTTTACGTTATAGTTTGACATTTTGGTATTTAATAAAATGACGTACACACAAGTATTTCTATATATATATATATATATATATATTCTTAATTAACGTTTGATCCACGTGCAATATATATATATATATATATATATATATACATACTAGTTTAGTGTACGTGTTTTGCACGTATATCTCATGTCAATAAGTAAAATTATATACAAAAAAAATAAAATTATTTAAAAGTAGTAACACAATAACATATTCAGTATTATTCCACAAGTAATTAATGTTAGTGAATATGCAGATCCTACTATTTCTTTTGTGACACCCCTACCTTACCTATGTGAGGTAAAAAGACTACTTTCAATAAATCCTCAATTCAATGCTATAATAACCAACATTACAAAGTAAACTTCTTTTATTTAAGAAAAGAAAACACAATAGCGATAGAGATAGGCTCTAGGTTTGTAATGTTATTGTTTAATACAACATTAGACCCCAAATTATAGAGCGCTTCTATATTGTTACTCATGTCAAATTCAAAGTGAATAGAATAGGCCATTATCATTTTTTCTTATGAGTCTCTTATTATTCTTCTCCTCCACTTGAATTATCTTTATGACTCCCATCGCTATTAATGTTGAATAATCTGTTGGTGGGTTTGTTCCAGTAAGTAGCACATAAGTATTAATAAGTGATAACCGAGAAAAAAATTTCAGTCAATTTTTAGTCATTCTTGTTATCTATGGCCTTTTGCCTTTTCTTTAAGGCTGTAAAGTTATCTGCAATACAAAGTAATTATCGCGAGATAACACTGGGAGAAGCTGAAAAACATTAATTACATCAAATATTAGACATCAATTATGAACTTTATGAAATTAGAAAGCAATATAAATTAGAGACAAGCAAAATAATAAGTTGAAAACATGTAACAAAACAACACTATATGAAAAATAAGTTGTCTAAAAACAAAGAGGAAAAAGAGAAGCACAAAACTTGTATACAAATATAGTAAAAACTTTGTGTGCAGTCACACAATATATGTAGTCTTTGAGAACTACAATTAAGCAAAATATTTTACGAAATTTATTTCCAACACGAACTTAATTTTCCTGATAGTGAGATGAAAGGAGCCCTTGATAAACTCAATTACTTTTGAAAAAAATAAGTTTAAGTATTTTTAATTTATAATTCTTGCAGAACTCTAATCACTACGTTTACACAAACCTAAAAAGAGTATTATGAAATCTTTATATGTAGTTATGAATTCTTAAAAGTAAAATAATATTTTATTTTAGGAATTTCTACATAATTCAAATAAAAAAATTGAATAATTAAAGCACGTGTATCATATTAATCAATAAAGTTACATATAACAATAAAATTATTAAAAAATAACAATTGATCATATTACAATAAGTATTATATTTATTTACATGATATAAATAAATATTGTATCTCATATATGCCATCTCCCATTAGGCTTTCTTCTTTTGTACTTAAACCAAGCATGCACAAACAAACTTTACATGGCTATTGTATTCGATGATAATGAATTCAAAATATTAAAAAAATAAATACACGAAGAAGTCAAGAGAGTCTAATATCTATAATATATACGAAGAAATCAAGAGAGTTTAACGTCAAGAATATACACATAATTACCCACCGTTTGCCACTTCTAGGCATAACTCAACAAGAGGATAGAAGGAAACAATTCAAAATTTCGGTAAATATGTTGCAGTTAATTAATTCATAAGTTGCTGAATTTTCAAGACTGTAGTACCTTTGGTTGATAAAATCTTTCTATATGATCATTCAAGAAAAAAAAAATAAGAAACATTATCCAAAGACAATTAACAAATTAAAAGGTTAAAAAGAACGAATAACATATTAAACTAATGTTTTTCATTACACAAATTCCAAGAATATTGATTTTCATTAGACTATACCATTTTTCTTTGACCGAAAAGGAAAATGTTCCGCAGAAAACGTCTTTGTATTTTTTTTTGTAGGAAATATATATGACTTAAATTAGGGTTTTTTCTTTCTAGATTAAATTTTAGCTGAGTTAAAAGTTCTAATATTATAAAATAATTAAATAATAATTTAGATAAAATAGTAAATGATGATTTTGTCTATTGTAGAGTGTTTTAATGAAGGACAAAAAGTTCAGATCACTTTTCTAAGACTCTTCACACTTTTAATATATTATAGATATAGATTATAGATTATAGATTATAGATTATAGATATAGATATAGATATAGATAGGTTATTGATATAGATATATATATATATATATATATATATATATATATATATATGTACTGTCATAGATTGTGAATAGCTAGATTATTTCTGGTTAAATGATTATGAGTAAAAAAAGATACACATATCATACCAGGAGGTCACGGGTTCAAACCTTGGAAACAGCCCCCGGCAGAAATACAAGGTAAGACTGCGTACGATACATCCTTGTGGTGGGGCCCTTCTCAGGACACAGCGCATAGCGGTAGCTTTAGTGCATCGGGCTGCCCTTATATATATATATATATATATATATATATATCCAAATTCTAGGAGCCTCATTTTTTTTTAGCAATAATAGATTATATATTTTTATTAAAAAATTATTAAATATTATTTATAGCAAAAATAACTTCTTATATAAAAGTAAGGAATTGTTAGAAGAATTTGGATGTATTTAAAGTATGTCTCAATAAAGATTAAATGCATTAGTTTTATTAACAAAAAAAATTATTAAAAGAATCTTCTATATTATTTATAACTTTGCATCTCAAAATTTAAAATATAGACTTTGTTAAAAAAAAAATATTTTTTCATAAAAATTTAAGGCCTCAGTTTGATTTTCGCCTTAGGCCACCAATGTCCTTGAGCCGCCCCTATATATATATATATATATATATATATATATACACATATACTGGCCCCTGAACTATTTGACTTTTTCCGTATAGACACCTCAATTAAGCTAGGTACCTATTGAACCCTTTACTCCTTCACAAATCATTTCAATTAAGTATGATCTGCTGATGTGGCAAAAAATCTATAATGCGTGTAATACACACGCCAATGAGTTGGCAAAGTGACAAATCAAATAACGACACGTGACATTTTAAATTAAAATAATTATAAAAATTAATTTTTTAATATAATTAAATCTAAATTAAAAAAAAAGGGTAAAAATCATTTTCCCTCCCCAACGTTGTCTTAAAAATCAAACTCCCTCCTCAACTTTGAACAATAATCATACTCCCACCTTTATCCTAATTGACTTTTTAAAATTTCTATTTGACCCTTTATCATCAATTTTTTTATTTTTTTTTAATTTCTTTAAAATCATCATATTTTTATTTTATTTTTAAATCGTATAACAAACTTTTCATAAAAACATAAACATTATCTTCTAGAAAAAAAAAAGTAAGAAATATATAAGTTAATGATGATCTTTATGAAGTAAATTAGCATAATAAGAAAAATAGTTTTATTAATAATAATCAAAACTATAATATTTATTTTAACAAGTGAAAATAATAAGTACTACTAATTTTATAAACATATTTCAATGCAGAAAATACAAACAATAAATGAAAGAGATAAACCTCTAGTACCACCCCGAACTATGGTCAAAGTTGTTACGACACACTCCAACTTCACAGGGGTCCTATTATCCCCTGAACTCAAATTTAGCGTATTTTTATCATTTTTTTGTGCTAATGTGGCACCTTTATTACATAAAATGGAGACTATATCAAAGGTGTCACGCCATCTAAAACTATTGACAAAAGGTATCACGTTAGCAAAAAAGATTGACAAAAATACGCTAAAATTTAATTTAAGGGGTAATAGGACCCCGTAAAGTTGACGTGTGTCGTAGCAAATTTGGTCATAGTTCGGGAATACTAGATGTTTTTCTCGAATAAAAATAAGGTCAAATTTTAAAGATTATATTTATTTATATAAATTATACAATATGTAATACTCTATTAATGGCAATCACAGCTTATTTACTGATATAGACAATAGATAATATCGTTTCTTATCACTTAATCTTCATGCTAAAAATAAATGTTTTAGTTTATCTGCTCAATTTGTGAAATCAAGAGAATTGTATTATGTTTTTTTCCTACCCTTTAGTGTTAAATAACTATATAAAGTAACAGTATAGACAAATTTAAAGTTTCTAATTATCATTAATAAGGTTAATTTAGCAAAATATACCTCTAAGTAAAATTTTCTTAAGGATTGTGTTATATTAACAAAAAGTTAAGTAATACGAAACAAATTTAGTAAGAGAGTGATAAAACACGAAAATATACACACATGCATGTACATACATATGTATATATACACACTTAGGGGTGGATTATTTGGAAAAAATTATTCCGGGATTAGTTATTACAAAATAAGTTGTACGAACATGTATATGTGATAACTTATCTCATCACTGTGGTATAAATGGTGCGACAAATAATTTTGAGACTACCTAATACATTTAATTAAACGCAGGATAAATAATCATGAACTTTATCTCTGAACTATTATAATTATTATACCTTACACCAAATAACTCTTCAATACACATAATACTAAAATAACGATCTTAAAAAATAACATTGAATTTTGTGATAAATTTATAAAACGTATTAATTTGTGTATAAAGTTAATAAACTTAAATAAAATGCTACAAATATCATGTTAAAAAAATATTCATTACATATAATATAAAAAGATATTATATAAATATAGAATTAAAATTATAAGGACAAAATGGACATTGCATGACATAAAGGAGGAGTATGATTATTGTTCAATATTGAGAAGGAGTTTAATTTTTTAATCAAAGTTTGGCGCCCAAAAAAAATTAAGCTCCATCCCCACCCCCACTGCAGCAGCCCTTCCCTTCCACTAAGGGTGTCAAACGGGCCGGTTAAAATCGGCCCGAACTAGCCCGAACCGGCCCACATAATTAAACCGACCCGGTTGGGTCCGTCGGTTAACCGGCCCGGCCCGATTATTTTATTTTTTTTATTTTTTTTTTTGAAAATTCAGAATTTCACAAACTGAAATTAAAAACTTAATTTTAATACATTATTAATTTACTATCAAGTATTATTAATTTATTATATTAAGTAGCATATGTTTTATACTTTTATTTAAAGTAGTGTATATATTGAATGGTATATATATGTGTGTGTGTGTATCTTCTAAATCTAAAGTAGTATATATTTAACGTATATATGTGTATATGTTTTATAAATTATTATATAACTATATATATATATATATATATTGTGGTGTGTGTGTGTATATATATATATATATATATATATATATTGTAGTATATGTTTTATTTAAAGTAATATATATCTATTGAATGGTATATATATATATATGTGTGTGTGTGTGTGTGTGTGTGTGTGTGTGTGTGTGTGTGTGTGCATATATCTACTAAAGTAGTGTATATTTAACGTATAGATGTGTATATGTTTTATAAATCAGTATATAACTATATATCTATCTATATATATATATATATATTGTAGTGTATGTTTTATTTAAAGTAGTGAATATATTGAATGTTATATATATATATATGTGTGTGTATATATCTTCTATAGATGAGTATATTTAATGTATACGTTATGTATATGGTTTATAAATTAGTATATAACTATATATATATAAATATTGTAGTATATATATATGTATTGTAGTATATATTTTATTTAAAGTAGTACATATATATTGAATGGTGTGTATATATCTTCTATAGACACATATATTTAACGTATCCAAGTGTATATGTTTTACAAATTAGTATATAACTATATATACATATACATATTGTAGTGTGTATCTATCTATATATATATATATATATATATATATATATATATTATAATATATATTTTATTTAAAGTAGTACATATATATTTAATGGTGCGTATATATGTGTATATATCTTATATAGACGTATATATTTAACGTATACAATGTGTATATGTTTTATAAATTAGTATATAACTATATATATATATATATATACATATTGTAGTACATATATATGTATTGTAGTATATATTTTTTTAAAAGTAGTACATATCTATTGAATGGTGTGTATATATGTGTATATATCTTCTATAGACGTATATATTTAACATATACAAGTGTATATGTTTTACAAATTAGTATATAACTATATATATATATACATATTGTAGTATATATATATGTATATTGTAGTATATATTTTATTTAAAATAGTACATATATATTGAATGGTGTGTATATATGTGTATATTTCTTCGAAAGATGTATATATTTAATGTATACAAGTGTATATGTTTTACAAATTAGTATATAACTATATATATATATACATATTGTAGTAAATATATATGTATATTGTAGTATATATTTTATTTCAAGTAGTACATATATTTTGAATGGTGTGTATATATGTGTATATATCTTCTACAGATGTATATATTTAATGTATCCAGGTGTATATGTTTTACAAATTAGTATATAACTATATATATACATATTATAGTGTATATATATATGTATATTGTAGTATATATTTTATTTAAAGTATGACATATATATTGAATGGTGCGTATATATGTGTATATATCTTATATAGATGTATATATTTAGCGTATACAAGTGTATGTGTTTTATAAATTAGTATAATATAACTATTTATGTATTGTAATCCATGTATATTGTAGTATATATTTTATTTTAAGTAGTACATATACATTGATTAGTGCGTATATATGTGTATATATCTTATATAGATGTATATATTTAACGTATACAAGTGTATATGTTTTATAAATTAGTATAATATAACCATCTATACATTGTAATACATATATATGTATATTGTAGTATATATTTTATTTAAAGTAGTGCATACATATTGAATGGTGCGTATATATGTGTATATATTTTCTATAGATGTATATATTTAACGTATACAAGTATATATGTTTTATAAATTAGTATATAACTATATATATATATATATATATATATATATACATATATATTGTAGTGTATATTTTATTTAAAGTAGTACCTATATATTGATTTAAAATGATTTAAAATGTATTTCTAGTTTAAATTAAAAACTTACTTTTAATATATTATTAATTAACTATCATATATATATATATATATATATATATATATATATATATATATATATATATATATATTGTTGTATATACTTTATTTAAAGTAGTACATATATATTGAATGGTGCGTATATATGTGTTTATATCTTCTATAGACTTATATCTTTAACGTATACAAGTGTATATGTTTTATAAATTAGTATATAAGTATATATATATATATATATATATATATATTGTAGTATATATATATATATATATATATATTGTAGTATATACTTTATTTAAAGTAGTACGTATTATTGAATAGTGCATTTATATGTGTATATATCTTCTATAGACGTATATCTTTAACGTATACAAGTGTATATGTTCTATAAATTAGTATGTAACTATATATATATACATATTGTTGTATATATATATGTATATTGTAGTATATATTTTATTTAAAACAGTACATATATATTGAATGGTGCGTATACATGTGTATATATCTTCTAAAGTAGTATATATTTAACGTATACATGTGTATATGTTTTATAAATTAGTATGTAAGTGTGTGTATATATATATATATATATATATATATATATATATTGTAGTATATACTTTATTTAAAGTAGTACATATATATTGAATGGTGTGTATATATGTGTATATATCTTCTATAGACGTATATTTTTAACGTATATAAGTGTATATGTTTTATAAATTAGTATGTAACTATATACATATACATATTGTTGTATATATATATATGTATGTTGTAGTATATATTTTATTTAAAGTAGTACACATATATTGAATGGTGCATATATATGTGTATATATCTTCTAAAGTAGTATATATTTAACGTATACATGTGTATATGTTTTATAAATTAGTATATAACTATGTATATATATATATTGTATTATATGTTTTATTTAAAGTAGACAAGTAGTACATAAATATTGAATGATGCGTATATATGTGTATATATCTTCTATAAGCGTATATATTTAACGTATAAATATGTATATGTTTTATAAATTAGTATATAAATATATATATATATATATTGTAGTGTATATATATATATATATATATTATACTATTATAGTATATGTTTTATTTAATGTAGTACGTATAGTCATATATAATTATATATTGAATCGTACGTATATATGTGTAATTGTTTATATATTTTTTAAAAAGTATATATTGTATATTGGAGTGTATCTAGTGTATATAATTGTAGTATATATAGTGTATATTGAATTTTTTTTTAAACGAATTTGATCGATTTTTAACTGGATTTTATCGAATTTTGATGGGTTTGATCGGGTTGGGTTAAGTGGGCCGAATTAGGATGAATTTTAAATTTTTTTACTGTTGAGCCCGGCCCATCTAGCGTCAAAACCGGCCCTCAACGCGATTAAAATAGAAAGACCGGTTCTGAATTGGTCCGACCCGGCCCGTTTGACACTCCTGCCTTCCACCCGCTCCGCGGAGGTAAAAATGTCAAATATTACAAGAAATTTGTCAAATATCTACCAATAAACATGGAGCTCCAACTCGCTTCCACATTCAAACTTCCAAGAACTTTGATACGGATGGTTGCTCTTTTTACTTGATTTGTTTTTCAATTATCTTAGTTTTATTTCGAAGTCTTCTTCATGAATGGTTTGTCAAAAATGTTTTCCAATTTCTTCACGTATTTTTCCCTTCTCTCAAACTTTCAATTTATTTGTTGTTGATCCTTCTCCCTCCACTTTGAGCTAGCAAAAAAATGGACAGCTATGGCGGCGGTGGGTACTTCATCGACGAGAAAGTCGTTCGTGTCGAAAACATTTTCTTGGATGCGAATATTGTGAGCCGTTTTACGAGACGGAGATCGAAGCCGTTTGCCATTGCTTTTTTTTTTTTTTTTTCATTTTGTAATTGGGATAAAAAGGCTCAAACTTTGAATTTCTAGGTCTGTGCATGAGTTGTTGTCAATTCATGAAAATGGTGAGTTATGGAGAAGAAGGTGATGATTTATTTTTTTCTTTTTATTTCTTTAATGTATTTTTTTATTGATTGAATTTTTTATATTTAATTTTTTTAATTAATTATAGTCTGTCACTGTCATGTTAGAGAGTGAATTGCACATATCACGCTATATTAGTGTCACATCAATAATTATGCTTAATTGATATGATTTATAAAGAAATAGAGGGTTAATAGGTACCTCTTAATTGAGGTGTCTATATAAAAAAAATAATTCATAAATCTATATACGTCTCTCTCTTTCTCTCTCTATTTATATGTGTGTACTTTTTTTATAGTACACCGACTATGATTAGCTGGATTATTTCTGGTTAAATGCATTATGAGTAAATAAAGATACACATATCATACCTGGACATTAAAAAAGTTTATACATAGAACCTCTCTTTGCTCTATATAATCGGGAGCTTCTTAGATACAGGAAAAGGGTGAAAAATATTTTTCCCCCTTAATTTTACTTTAAAAATTAAATTTCCTCCTCAACTTTAATCAATAAGTTTTTTTCCTTTTTTTTCTATTTATTTTTTTAAATACCTATTTTACCCTTTCACTATTAATCTTTATTTTTCTTTACCTCTTTAAAATTATTATATTTTTTATTTTTAATATATATAGTATTTTTTTGTAAATAAAAAGAAAATTATTTTCTAGACAAAAAAAGTGAGAAACATATATTAAGTGTATAAGTTAGTGACGTTCTAAATGAAATAAATGACCATGACATAGAAATTTATTCATTAATAATAATTAAAATTGTAATATCTATTTATACTAGTGAAAATAACAAATTAAAATAATTTTATAAACATATTCCAATGCATGTAATATAATAACATATAACAAAAATGGAGATATATTATATACTAAATTAATTCAAATTTTACTTATATTATAAATATATACTCCCTCTGTTCACTTTTACTTGTCATTAATTTGTTTTTTGAGGTCAACCTGCATGAACTTTGACCAACATTTTAAGATGTATAATTCAATATTTAAATTTAAAATTTAGATGATCAGAAAATATATGAAAAATGCTATAAGTTACAATCCTTCTTCATATTAATATATACAATTTCATATATATGCACATGAGTTTCGATATACTCCCTCTGTTCTTTTTTACTTGTCACTTTTCGTTTTTCCAGGCCAACCTGTATAAATTTTTTAAAAAAATTTATATTAATAAGTTGCACAAGAGTTTCGATATACTCCCTTTGTTCCTTTTTACTTGTCACTTTTCGTTTTTCCAGGCCAACCTGTATAAATTTTGACAAATATTTTATATTAATAAGTTGAAATTGTATATATTAAGAAGTTGCACATGAGTTTCGATATACTCCCTCTGTTCCTTTTTACTTATCACTTTTCGATTTTCCAGGTCAACCTGTATAAATTTTGATAAATATTTGAAGATGTATTTTTTTATTTTATTAATATGAAGAAGGATTGCAACTTATAATATTTTTCATATATTTTCTGATCATCTAAATTTTAAATTTAAATATTGAATTATACATCTTAAAATGTTGGTCAAAGTTCATGCAGGTTAACCTCAAAAAGCAAAATAGTGACAAGTAAAAGTGAACAGAGGAAGTATATATTTATAATATAAGTAAAATTTTAAATTAATTTAGTATATAATGTATCTCTATTTTTGTTATATGTTATTATATTACATGCATTGAAATATGTTTATAAAATTATTTTTATTTGTTATTTTCACTAGTATAAATAGATATTATAATTTTAATTATTACTAATGAATAAATTTTCATATCATGATCATTTATTTCATTTAGAACGTCACCAACTTATATACTTAATATATGTTTCTCACTTTTTTTTATCTAGAAAATAATTTATTTATTTTTGTAAAAAATTACTATATATATTAAAAATAAAAAATATAATAATTTTAAAGAGGTAAAGAAAAATAAAGATTAATAGTGTAAGGATAAAATAGGTATTTAAAAAAGATAAGTAGAAAAAGGGGAGGAGAATGCTTATTGTTTAAAGTAGAGGGGGGGTTGATTTTTAAATTAAAGTTAAAAGAGTGGAAAATGATTTTCACCCAGTAAAAATATATTGTACCCTTGTTCAGTTCCCTATTATTGCATTCTCTTTCCATTTTTGCTTTCCTACCAAAAATGGAAGTAGGGTCTGTCAATCAAAAAGATTGCATAAAAATTGAAATTTTATGGACGAAGCTCAGAAAGCCATCTTCTCCTACTCCCCCCTCACCTTCAGTGTTACGAGCTTTCTTTCTTCGACCAAATAGCCGAGAGAGAACATATCCCTACTGTTCTTTTCTATCCTAATCGTAACAATTTAAACAGCTCCACCATCGATGAGCGACTTGAACAATCTCTTTCTAAGGTTTTAACCAATGTATATCCAGCCGCAGGTAGGTATGACAAAGATGAATGTACGATTCTTTGTCTTGATCAAGGCATTCTCTATACTAAAGCCAATGTCAATTGTAAGCTGGAAAATTTCCTAGAGAAAGCACGCAAGGATCTTAGTCTTGCAGCTTTATTTTGGCGACACGACAACAAGAATATAGATCAAACCAGTCTGATGGTTTCACCAATTGTCACTGCACAAGTAACCAAGCTAAGTTTGAATGTGGTGGCATGGCTTTATCATTCAGTTTTTCACACCCTGCAATGCAGATTGAAAATTTCTTCTTGGGTTGGTCGAAGTTTGTAGATTAGGGACTCCCATCGAAAAGACTAATTTTCTAACCTTTGATTTGGGTAATATTTTTCCGACAAGAGATATATCGAAGTTTTTCAAGTCAGCCGATATTACTAACCCAGCATATAGAGAAGAAAATATCGTTGTTAAGAGATTAATTGTACAAAATGCTGCTTTGTCAAGGCTCAGAAAAGAAATGCATTGAATCAGGAGATTTGAGTTTTCCACCTTCGAGAGTCGAGATCATTACAGCAATTCTGTGGAGGGCTTTAATCAGCATTTCTGCCTCTAGAAATGGGTATTTCAGGCCTTCTCTAATGGACTTCCCACTGAATTTGCGATCTAAAACATCTTTACCTCAAGTAAACAACTCTATGGGGAATTTTAGAATTGATGTTCCAGTAAAATTCATACCAGGGGAGACCAAGATGGAACTATACAACTTCATAATATTAATCAGGGATTCCGTGAATAAACTTATTGCTTCATGTGCAAAAGCTTCACCAGATGACATAGCTAGTGTCAACATTGATTAATATATATATAATGGAAGCTTTGACGCACCAGAGTGGGGAGGTAATGATGAAGTTGACAAAGTTGCATGTTCAAGTTTGTGCATGTTCCCCTTGGAGGATGTTGATATTGGTTTGGGAAAACCATCCTTACTGTATTTTGGTTTGAAAGATATGCAAATGTTTTGGTTGTATGATAAAAATTACCATTCTGAAACCAGTGTGCAAGTGGACTTAAAGGAAAGTAGCATGGAACTATTTGAGCACGACAACGACATCAAATCTCTCACGTTTATACGCGATGCAAAACTTTGATATCATATTTTCTTTCCACTATGGTGTTGCCAGTACTAGTTTTGTTTGTGATATGTGGCGATAATTATTACCAATTTATGTTGTCATGATTTTCTTGCCTTGTTAAGATACCTTTTATTTTTTTCGACAAAGGGTAAAAATATGTCGCGATAATTATTATTTTCGTTGAAACCAATCTATGTTGCCATGATTTTCTTACCTCGTTAAAATTCCTTTATTTTTTTTTATAAAGGGTAAAATATTTAAAGATTTTTACACTCTATATCTCTTTGAAATGAGCTCATATTTTATATCTTTCGATATTTAGCCTATTTTATCCTTATATAATTTAAAAGATTTAAGAAAAAGTATTCATAGTTTTTTAATTTGTTGTTATCATTTACATTCTTTTTATTCTTAGAAGATGATTGAACGTGATATAATTTAATTTCCTTTGAAACAAACAGTTAACCATCATATATACTGAAAAATAATTTACTAATACATGAAAACCAAGTAAAAAGGAAAAATAAAAATTTAAGGGTTTATTCCTCACCAAGTAAAATTACAACCTCCAAAATTGTGTTAAATCAATCTCACTACGTAGAAAATTCTTAAGCTGCAATCTCCTGCACATCTGCACCTCTTGATCTTTGCCATATTACCATAAAACCTTTCGAAATCGTTGAGTGGGACCCATTTCTTTTGCAATTTCAACTTTCTTCGCGAGGACATCGCTAAGTTATGTCCATGTTTATTATGACCCATGTAAATATTATTGAGTGAGTTAAGGTGAAAATTGAAATGAATAACTCCATTTATGGGAGCTTTTAAAAGCTTGATGAAAACTTATAAATGAGCTTTGATTTGTCGATTTTTTTTTTTTTTTTGATAAAGTGATTATCGTGGTTCCTTTTTTTTTTTAATTTTTTTTTATATATGTCATTTTGAAATTATGGTTAAATTTTGAAGCTAATTGATGAAGATTTGCCCCTTTTCAGATGGAGTTTTATGGTTGAATTTCGTTAGGGATGAAATTTAATTCTGGATAAATTTATCTGATATTGTATAACTTATTGGCTATACGAGTGTAAAGTAAAAATATGGCTACGTGAATGTAATATTTTGTGTTTGACTGTATAATTTGGAAATATTCCCATATAATAACAGTAACATCCATAATGATATGATATGACGTGTTTGGAAGATTATTTGTCACGTGCCTATTATCACCAATTATAATTTAAAAAAATACCATTAAATTGGAGGAGACCGGAAAATTTTATTATGGACCTCATATGCCATGTCATATTTGTATGAGGCCATTTATAGATTGACATGTGGAACTCCTTCCCCACTTATACAACAAACTTTTCCATAGTTTTCTCTCTTTCATTTCTTCTCTTTCTTTTATTTTCCTTCTTTATTTGTTTTGATTCTAATTTTCTTTTCTTTCTTACATATAATACTCCCCCCTTGTTTTCTTTGATAATTCCTCTTTTACTTTTTGGTGTTAAGTTAAAGTTTGAATTAATTAAAATTATAAAATAATATATATATATATATATATATAAATAAATCTAGAATTTTTTGTCCTTTTCACATAAGAAAATGACAATTTGAACTAAAAATAAGTTTTTGTTTTGGTTTAATAGAATTAAAAAAAAAAAGATATTTATGTGTTTTGAAGAATAAAAATCATATTTTTTTCAACTTTATGTTAAATAGAATTTTGAACCGAGAAAATAAAGGTGGATATTTTATTCATCAACTTCAATAATTTTATATTATTTTATTCGTTCATTTTTACTTGTTGTGTTTTGCTTTATAAAAGACATTTTGACTAAACTTAAAAGCTAAATTGAAGTAGATTAATTTAATATTTTAAATTTTAAATTTAGATGCTTAGAAACTATACATAAAATTCGATATAAAACTAATACCCAGATCCTGCGTTATTTGGATATATTTAGTTTTAACAGAATTTATACTCCTAAGGAGGAATTCACGTTATTATATTCAGATTATGATGACTTTGATGAGTCAGATTTTGATAAAATGCTCAAGTCTTACAAAAAAAAGGGGCTCCACAAATACTTCAAATCTCGTCTCTAACAGGTCCAACAAATCAAACACCTCGACGAGCCTTGAATTAGGGGGCATCTGTAGACACGTAAAATTAGGAGAAGCCTTATCTGCCGCACCACATCCTTTGGTGTTTCTGTTTGAATTTTATTGTCCTGAAAAATTGGTCTTTATTACATACTGCATTAATTAATGGACTTCAACTTAAAAATATATATTAATTAATGGACGTTACCCTCTTAAAATGAATAATATAGATACGTTATAGGTATCCTAGCTATTGCATTATTCTTTTTTCCTTTTGATGGCTTCTTCTAAAATACATACATTTCAATAAGTTCCCTACTTCTTTGATAAAGAAAAAAAAGATTCCTACTTGTAATAACCTACTACAACCATTGACCTTTTTCTTCTTCTTCTTCTTCTTACAGTTTTAGTTTTATACCATAAATAATTAAATAATAGTGTTTGCAAAAAAAATTCGTAATGCTGAAAATTAACTGCAAGCAAAAATAAAATAAATAAATAAAATAATTTTATATAAATGAATTTTGCGGGTACAATTCTGTTATTCTCTCAATTCTTCTCTCTTAAGCTTTTCCGTGGTTCGAGGTCCTTTGTAGCATAATTCTCAAACTTTAAGATGATTCAAGCCTCCTATAAATGCATTTGGATCTCCAGGAATTATCGGACAACACTTTGTCTTGTCGAGTTGATCTCCGGGCAAAACTCTGTTAGTCAATTCTTTGATGAGTTGTGTAGTCAATGCAAAAGCTTCCTCTAATGCTTGCACAATGACCCCAAAAAATTATGTAACCCACTTATTTATAGTTGTAGGGGGTAGGCAGTCTAAGTGTAAATAACCTCTTCTGCCTCATTCTGATTGGTCCATTTAGTTTTCAAGCTTATCACAAATGTTACGTGGCAAGGTTGCTTGTGATTGGCCAAAAACATGTCATTTGAGACACTTGTCGATGTTTTATTGGCTCTTGAACTTGACTTGGATTGCCACATCATTTGAGTATGTGGCCTTGTATTGTTGGTCCTTAATTTAACTGGGATGCCACGTCACTTGACACGTGGCGTGAGTTTGGGCCTCAATGTGAGATGGACCTTGATGAGGAATAAAATAGGCCTATTATTTTTTATAGCCCAAAATAATTTTAGACCCAATAAAATATGGATCAAATTTAAATTTTATATGAATTTGACCCAATAAATTTTACGTGTCTACAGATGCCCCCTAATTCAAGGCTCGTCGAGGTGTTTGATTTGTTGGACCTGTTAGAGACGAGATTTGAAGTATTTGTGGAGCCTCTTTTTTTTGCAAGACTTGAGCATTTTATCAAAATCTGACTCATCAAAGTCATCATAATCCGGATATAATAACGTGAATTCCTCCTTAGGAGTATTAATTCTGTTAAAACTAAATATATTCAAAGTTTTTTAGCACTGTCTTTGGCATGATATTAACTGCTGAACTATTATCGATCAGTATGCGATTGAGATGTCGTTCTCGAATAGCTCCTACAACAAACAAAGGCCTATTATGTAGTTTGGACCCTAACAACAAGTCACCATCTGTGAAGGAAATTACAGGAAAACACGATGCAACTATTGGCTTAACATGACATTCTTGTTCTATTGTTAGATGATGCTCTTGTTTGCTTTCCTTGGGTTTTTCTATGCTGGAAATTACATGTGTCACCCTGACTTAGCTATCTTCAAGGATTTTTTTTGGAAAAAATTCATGCAACATGATAGGTCTTCGGGCCTTCCGTGATAAGAAACCATTAATCATCTTGCTAGCATTAAACATATAACTTTTTTATGGTCGTAGATCATCCATATTATCCCCTTTTACTTTTTGCTTAAGAAGTTGTATTCTTGGTACCGCTTGATGTCTTCTTTTCTTATGAGAAACCAGAGTCCAACCTTCATCCTTATCGTCTACAGAATTATTGTCTAGATCTATCGGACCTTCTAAAGTTCTTCTTGGAACATCAATTTCAACTGGCTTGAAGTTCTCAAATTGCAAAGAGATGGTGCTTCGCATAGTCTGCGACATGGAGCCTTTTTGTTGATCGACAATACTAGCATGATTTGCATCCATGGTTTTGTCAATGCCAATGATGATTTTCCTTTCACTACTAGTGTCATGATTTTCTCCTTCAAGATGAAGTATTTCCCCGTCAGGTGGCCAATGACGTGATGAAACTTGCAGTACTTGGGATCATTAACCCTATTAATTTCCTTGGGCCTCATTGATTTAGGAATATTGATGACTTTCTTGGGTAACAACTCATCAAGGATCGTAGGTACGGCTGAATCTAAAAATGGATAAGCCTTTACTTCTAACTCTTTTAAAGTTGGGTGACAATTTTCTTCCCTCGCCTATTGCCTGGGGGTTTCGTCTTTTTTTACTTTTTACTTTATCGTGACCTTCACAGAAATCGCTTTCACCGTCATGGATTATTTAGTATGGATCTTTGACATTGCACCTTTCTTGAATTCCTTCTTTTTTTTCGTAAGATCAACAAAAGGAGACGCCTTCCCATGACTTGTGATGCTTAACTCCATGTCATGTGCTCGTGTAGCAAGTTTTTCAAATGTTCGTGGCTTGATTCCTTGTAGTATGTATAGAAGGCCCCAATGCATTCCTTGAATGCATATTTCTACAATAGATATTTTAGAAAGGCGGTGGTCTTTGCAGTCTAGACTCAACGATCTCCAACGATTAATGTAATCTACCACAGGATCCTCCTTTCTTTTCTTAGTGCCAGTCAACTCTATCATACTAACAGTTCGTTAAGTACTGTAAAATCAATTGAGAAATTCCTTTTCGAGCGGCTCCCAACTATCAATTGATTTATGCTCTAGGTTGATATACCAGTCGAATGAGTTCCCTTTTAATGAACGGATAAATTATTTTACCATGAGGTCACCATTTGTTTCGGCATTGCTACGAGTTTCGACAAAGTGGGCAATGTATCACCTCTGGTTTTCCTTGCCATCAAATTGCTGCAACTTTGGTGGTTGATAGTTCATTGTCATGGGTAGACAATCAATTCGCCTTGTGTAAGGTTTGGAGTAATACAATGAACTTTGTGGTGCTCCGTCATATTGAGCCCTGATAGAGTTAGTTATCATGTCTTGCAATTGTTGAATAGACAGAGCTGCAACCGAAGTAGACTACCTCTCTTTTTTAGATTTAGTCTTTCTAGGTGACTCATCGACATTCTTATTTTGTAGAGTAAAGCCGGGTGGATAAGCAGGGTCGTGGCTCGATTCTCCAGAGGTGAAGGACTCCAACTTGTTCATTAGTTGAGCGATTTGAAGATCTTTATCCTCAATAGATTTCTTTAAAATTCAATGGTTTGTTCCATTATTGCGAACTTCTTATCCATATCAGTTGCGTCAGCCATCAAGGCGCTGACCTTTTTTTAAACTGGAGAATCAGTCGAATCTTCAGATTCACTAAAATTGACGCCAGTCTGAGATAATTCATCACATAGAAAGGACGTCAAATTGCCTCTAAGAGTTGCAGTTTCAGTCACCATATTAGATTTGCTCTTTTTTGCCTTATATAAAGAGGTGAAGTATTCACATCCATCCCAACCACTGGTCTTAAATTTTCACCAAGTGAGTGAACCAATATGGCTAAGCTCATTAGACGTGGCAGTAACAGAGTTCTTGCATGAGACATCTTTAGTATTTTCGAAGTCCATAGCAGTAGTTGAATTTGATATGCAGGAAGAAGAGATGGAGAGAAGAACTGGTCCCACTGGGCGTGCCAAAATTTATTTACAATAAATTTTTGTAGTGCTGAAAAATAACTACAAGCAAAAATAAAATAAACAAAAAAAATAATTTTATATAAATGAATTTTGTGGGTACAATTTTGTTATTCTCTCGATTCTTCTCTCCTAAGCTTTTTCGTGGTTTGAGGGCCTTTTGTAGTATAATTCTCAAACTTTAGGATGATTCAATCCTCCTAGAAATGTGTTTGGATCTCCAGGAATTGTTGGACAACACTTCGTCTTATCGAGTTGATCTCTGGGAAAAACTTTGTTAGTCAATTCTTTAAAGAGTTGTGTAGTCAATGCAGAAGCTTCCTTCAATGCTTGCAGAATGACCCCAAAAAATTATCTAACCCTCTTATTTATAGTTGTAGAGGGTAGGCAGTCCAAGTGTAATAACCTCTTCTACCTCATTCTGATTGGTCCATTCAATGTTCAAGCTTATCACAAATATTATGTGACAAGGTTGCTTGTGATTGGCAAAAACATGTTATTTGGGACACTTGAAGATGTTTATTGGCTCTTGAACTTGACTTGGATTGCCACATCATTTGAGTATGTGGCCTTGTATTGTTGGTCCTTAATTTAACTGGGATGCCACGTCACTTGACACGTGGCGTAAGTTTGGGCCTCAATGTGAGATGGACCTTGATGAGGAATAAAATAGGCCTATTATTTTTTATAGCCCAAAATAATTTTAGACCCAATAAAATATGGATCAAATTCAAATTTTATACGAATTTGACCCAATAAATTTTACGTGTCTACAAATAAATGACAATTTTATCTACTACAGAGATTTTTAATGAAAGTCAAAAAGTTCAAATCACTTTTCTAAGGGTCTTCATACTTTTAATATATTATAGATTATAGATTGTAGATATAGATGTAGACAAATTTTTTTTTAACGTACATATTTATAACTTTTTATTTAAGTTCATTAACTTATAAGTAGAATAATATTTTATAAATTTGTCACAAAATTTAAAGTTAATTTTATGATTTTTATTTCAATATTAGATGCATTAAACATGTGTATATGTATGTATATACATGTGCGTATTTTTTTGTCTTTCCCCATTCTCTTATTCCATGCGTTTTATATTACTTGGCCCTTCTGGGTATGACACACCCCTTTAAAAAAAATTAATTAGAGTGTATTTTACTAAACTAATCTTATTAATAACTAGTTTAGCCGCACGTGCCTTGCACAGATAACTTTTGATTATTTAAAATTAGACGATTTTGTCTATTACAAAGGTTTTTAATGAAGTGAAGAAAGGTTCAAATCATATATTTTATTGTTAGCACATGTATATTTTACCACCAGAAGTTTCAAGTGGTTAATGGATCATTACTTTTGCATTTGTCGTGCAGTGCCTTTTTTCTTTGTTGTTGGAGGCTAAGAGAGACGCATCGATTTGAACCATATTTATAGTACGACTATTTTTTTTCAATATTTAGAATCTTTCTTTATTTTTAAAGTTAATTCTTTAAAAAATCTTTGATTACTTACTTAAAACTCTTACAAATTTGATATTACTTATATTTTTCTTATTCTAATACTTTCATGTTTATTTCTAAATTTTCCAAATCTTTTTAAAATTACCTTTAGTTGATTTAGAATTCTTAGACTAATGAAAAAGGTATTAATTGTCACTAATTCTAATGACTTCTAATAAGAAAAGATTTACTATAATTATATACTTAGTTTTCAAACTTTTAACTATTAGGAAAATGGTGAAAAAATGATTTTATCTAAAGCAGGGACTTTAATGAAGGACAAAAGGCAAATAATATTTCTACGGCCCTTCACACTTTTTATATATTATAGATTATAGATATAAATAAATATAAATATAAATATAAATATAAATATAAATATAAATATAAATATAAATATAAATATAAATATAAATATAAATATAAATATAAATATAAATATAAATATAAATATAAATATAAATATAAATATAAATATAAATATAAATATAAATATAAATATAAATATAAATATAAATATAAATATAAATATAAATATAAATATAAATATAAATATAAATATAAATATAAATATAAATATAAATATAAATATAAATATAAATATAAATATAAATATAAATATAAATATAAATATAAATATAAATATAAATATAAATATAAATATAAATATAAATATAAATATAAATATAAATATAAATATAAATATAAATATAAATATAAATATAAATATAAATATAAATATAAATATAAATATAAATATAAATATAAATATAAATATAAATATAAATATAAATATAAATATAAATATAAATATAAATATAAATATAAATATAAATATAAATATAAATATAAATATAAATATAAATATAAATATAAATATAAATATAAATATAAATATAAATATAAATATAAATATAAATATAAATATAAATATAAATATAAATATAAATATAAATATAAATGCGTATCAAACAGTCATGGTGAGGTGATGGCAATTTATATGCTACTATCATTCTCTTGCCATAAAAGTTAATTAACGGAAAGAAAAATATATGAAAAGAAAATATATGCTAGTGCCATTTCATTATGTAATTTTCAAGTAAATTTGATAAAACAATTAAGGTGAAGTGTAAAACATTAAAAAAAATGCAACGTACAAACGGAGCCCATGAAACAATAAAATTAGGAGTCCTTTTTGCACGTAAAATTTACCTACACTATTGATAATATTTTCTTTCTTACATATATTTTAGGACTTTAAAGTTGCAAATAAGTTAATTTTAAATTATTAATTGCATATGAGTCATTAAAAATAAAAATCACAAAATATTTATCAATTAACATTTATCTATCAAGAATACATGATTAATTATTAACTTCTCAATTAACAGTTATCTATCAAGGATATATGATAATTTATTTATTGTAAACTTCAAAAATATACTAAATTTTTAAAAACTTACCTCAAATCACAAATAATTTTTTTTTCTTAATCATAGATGCTATCAAGATTTCATTGAATAGGAAAATTCTATACATAAACTTGTTTTCCCCTACGTATGTTTTGAAACCTGCAAAAATAAAAACAAAAGAAAGAAGTAAGTGAATTGAAAATCAAATAAAGAAGGCAAAATGACCTTCTGGACCACTATACTATGTCAGTTTTGAAAGTTGGACACTTTTACTTACATGTTTGTCATCTGGACCCTTGAACCCATCAAAAAGCAATATTTTGCACCTTTTGACCGTATAGGCAAGGTCATGGTGACTAGGATAAAGATAGTGTAGCCACTCACCTGAGGGTGCAAGTGGGTTTTTGGCCAATTTTACATTAAAATAAAAAAAAATATTAAAATTTAAAAAAAAATAAAAAAGGGTCCTTTTTTTTCCTCCATCTTTTTAAATTTAAAAATATTTTAAAAATTTTAAAAATAATTTTAAAATATTTTTAAAAATTTAAAAATAATTTAAAAATTTTAAAAAAATAAAAATATATTTTTCCCTTCCCACCCCAGCCCTTCCCCACCTCCACCTCAGCCCATCCCCACCCCCAACACCCTACCCATCCCCATCCCACCCCAGCAGCTCCACCCCACCCAGCCCCGTCCCCACCTCCTCACACCTCTCCAGCCCCGTCCAGCCCCTCCCCACACCACCCCCATCCCCCATACCCCTTACAACCTCATCCCCACCCCACCCCAGCCCCTTCCAGTCCCCACACCCCACCCCAACACTCTTCCAGCCCCCTCTCTCCCCCACACGTTCACTTTTTATTTTTTATTTTAATTTTTCCTCTCAATTTAATTCTTTTCATTTTTTAATTAAAATTTAAATTTGAAATCTTTTTATTTGGGGGGATTAAAATTTAAATTTAAATTGAAAGTAAGTGATAGTGAATATTGAAAAAAAAATAGTGAATTTCGCTTGAAAAAATTAAACTCTTTGTGAATTTGTTAAAAATATTCAAATTTAAAAATAAAAAATTTATTATGTTTGTATATATGAATTTGTAGTTAAAAATTTAAATTAGTTGGAGAAGAATTTTAATTATTTGAGATGGATTTGATGTTTAATTTGTGAGAAAAAATAAAAACATGATTATTCAAATTTTTCTACAATTTATAAATTTTTCTTATTTAATTAAATTAATTTTAATATTTAATTTGTTACGTAGCATTTTAAAAATGACTTAGAATTTAATGTAATATTTTTTTATTTTTTTTTAAATGACGTAGTAGATGACGTGTCAGGCGTGGTAGCTGACATGGCAGCTGACGTGGGGGAGAGTGTGTTACACTCACCAAAAAAGGATTTAAAATGTTGTTTTTTAGTGGGTTCAGGGGTCCAGATGACAAACATGTAAGTAGAAGTGTCCAACTTACAAAACCGACATAGTACAAAGGTCCGGAAGGTCATTTTGCCAATAAAGAAAGACAAAAACGATGATGGCAATGAACGCAATAATATGACTCGAATCAAAATCAAAATAAGAAGAAAACTAAAAATAGAATAAGCCAATGTTTATGTTTCTTGTAAAATTTGATTGAAAATATTACTTAAATAGAGTTGTAAAAGTTCTTTTTATATAAGGTGAAATTTTAATTGATTTAGAAGTATTAAATATTATGATTTCTTATCTAGTAAGGACTTTAATTAATTTCAAAAATCTAAATAATGTATAATTGACTTATTTTTTTAAAAGTCCCAACCTAAATAATGTATAATATTAACTTAATTAAAAACAATAATCCCAAAACATCTTTGATTTAAAAAAAAAATCTAAAAAAGGAGACATAAAAAGCATTTTTGTAAAATAAATAAATCAAGTCCTAATTCTACACAAAACAAAAACAATATACATCACAAATAGTAGTAACAGGTACTATACTAATATTTAGGGAACTTTACAAAAACTAAAATTTAGTTGGTTTCAAACTATTACTTTTCTAAGGGTCTTCACACTTTTAATATATTGTAGATGTAGATGTAAATGTAAATGTAGCTTTATAGTTTTTTGAAATCTTCTTAAAATCAAATTTAGTTGATTCAAAATTCTTAAACTAATGAAAAAAGTATCAATTGTCATTAATTTTGATGACTTCTAATAAGGAACTGTTTTATCATAAATATATTTAATTAATTTACAACTATTAAATGTTAGAAAAATAGTAAAAAGATGATTTTGTCTAAACCAAAGATTTTTAATGAGGGTAAAAAGTTCAACATTTTAAGGCCCTTCACACTTTTAATATATTATTGATATTTTGAAAATTTAAATTTGACTACTATTACTTGTAATACCCCGTATTCTCCCTAGTTCAATTCAGCTCAGAACGGGCACACTAGAGACTTAGGACCTGAAATTTTAGCTAAGTGTTGGAGACTTAGTCTCATTTTTGGCCTCGAAACTTTGATGACCTTATTTTCGACCTTTCCGACCTTGGAATGTAAATTTTTAAGTTGTTTCAGGACCGGGGTAGTCCATAGTACCTCTTGGGTGAGTTGCGGAATTTTTGAAGAAGGTTTGGGGCATGTTTAAATGGCCAAAACAGAATGTCAACGCGATATAGACGAGTCGCATTGGTGGTCACATCGAGGAGGGCAACGCGTCGCCTATCGCGTCGCAGTGAGCGATGCACCGTGCCGCTTATCTCGTCAATGCCCAGTTTTGTGTTATTAAATGACAGGTCCATGGGGGTATTTGAGGCATTTACCCTCACCTAAATCCGCACCTAAATCCGCCCAAAACATAATAATTTGAGCCCCAAATAGCATAGATACTTCATTATTCAACTTTTTTCTCTCTAAGAACAAAACCCTAGCTCTAAGAAATCAAGAACAATTTTATTACTCCTTCTCCAAAAAAGTCAATAATCCAAGCTTTCGGGTTCAAGAACTTCAAGAAGAAGCTTCAAAAATACCATTAGAGATTCAAAAGTTCAAACTTTTACATTCAATTAATCCACCAAGGTATGTGGGGTTATTAACAAGGATACTCCTTTCATCCTTGTGTCCAAAACTAGTTTTTAAAGATGAATTTACATGAATTGCAGTTAGGGTTCATATCTAAAGTATCTTGTTTTGAGGTTTGGATTTATCAAGTGATTGAAGTATGGAAGTCCACATTTGTCTTGATTTAAAGAATTCTCTTTTATGATTTGAACACCATGATTACAGATTTCCAACTGAGTTTAAGCATGATATTGTGATTTTGATTTCATTATCTTAATATTGTTGAAGTATTTCAAGAAGTATATTGAGCATAATATTTTGCTATGAATTTGCATGAGTTTAAAGAATGGGTTTTAAGCCCTAAGATTGAGTATTGATATTTAAAGAAGACCATGATTTTACGTCTCTTTGATGATTGTTTACTAAGATTTAAGAAAGAATTGATCTTTTGACCCTGAGCTAAGATGAGGAATCCAGATTGTTCATATAGTTTGTGATTAAAATAAAGAAGCATAATTGGTTTTCATTATAAACCCTTGTGCTATTTTAAGGTGGATTTCCTAAAGTCTAAGCGAAAGTATGGGACTAGTATTTAGCATCGAGTTGGGTATGATTCCAAGGTCACATGACCCAGAACTACGTACCACCGTAGGATTAAGATTAAGTGTCCATAGTGGGCTAAGTCAGTGATCACTTGAGATAAGGTTATACTCCTTGGCAAGAGTATGACACCTCTCCCCAACGTGAGGTTTTTCCCTTAGGGGAACAATGGACATCAAGATAGCTCACATGGTGTATGTCGGTTGGAAGAACCTCCCAAAGTCCCTAAATTCTAAAACAAAATGTCAGAACAGTTTTGAGAAAACTAAGTGTAAAGGCTCACAAATTTACTCAGCTTTTGTCTTACATAAGACTTCAGTTATCAGATTTCAGCTTTAAGCTTTTACCTTGATAAAGGTGAGCCCTTTTCACTTAGCCTGCATGATTTAAAGAGCAGACTCGGAGTACAGTTTTATTGGAACTAAGTGCGATGGCTCACAAGAATTTCTTTTATACTTTATCACTTATGATCTATCATTTGTCAGTTTTGATCATTCAAGCCAAGGTGAGTCACTCACATTCAACATGCAGTTTTGAAAGTTTATTTGAATTATTTCATTATTGTTTTACTTATGCATTCACCCCCATATGCTCAGTATATTCCAAAAGTACTGATCCACATATACGTCTATGTGCTATATTGTTTAATAATGTAGGTTCAGGTGCTCAGCTCCAGCAACGAGATTAATCATGAGCATCTCTATCTACGTCCCAACAGTTAGTGAGTCCTTATAGTACGAGGACCCAGTTATTCAGATTTTCAACTTTATGCAGTATTTGATTAGTTGCTTTCAGTTCAGATCGAGTCAGCTGGGGGTTTGTCCTTGTGGCTCTTTAGTTGTTGGTAGTAGAGGCTTGTCAGACTGCTAGTTATATTTCAGATTTCAAGTATTGGTTGTCTAAACTGTTTAGTTAAATACTTTCAGACATTATGTTCAGTTAAACTCAGCCCAGTTAAGACAGAAAATTCAGTATTTCATATGCCTAAGTTATCTTTATTATGAGATCCAAAATTAGAAGAAGTCTCAAAGGGTTAGCTTGGAGCTACTCATAGTCCTGAGCACCATGTGAAGTCTCGGGGATCCATTTTCGGGGCGTTACATTACTCTATGTGGTTATATAAATTTTTTTAAAAATTATTAAAAATTCTCCCGATTTCATAAATTGGACAAAAAATTAAAGAAGATCTTTCAGAAATAGCGAAACTTTGCTGCAAAACTCACCATCCATAGCCACACTTTACAATATTACCATTTATAGCTGTTGTATTCAGTTTTACTCAATAGTCTATATTCATATAAAACATAAATACATTAATCACATTTTATATTTTATATTTTTTTATTTTCGAAAAATATGACTACATCAAATACAAACCATGAATGATGACGAAAACATCATAACCTTGCATTGTATTTGTATTTACCATTATTTTTTTATTTCATTTTTTTCTCTTTTTTGATTTTTTTTACTTTTTTTATTTTTTTTCTATTTTCGTTTTCTTTTTTCTTTTTCGATTCTTTCTTTATTTTTTGTATTTTTTTTTCTTTTTCGGGTTTTTTCTTTTTTTCTTATTTTGTTTATATTTTTATTTTTTTTCCTTAGTTTTGTTTCTTTCTTTTCGTTCTTTTTTTTTCTATCTCTATCTTCTATTTTTATTTTTTATTTTTCTTTTTGATTCTCTTTTTTTGTACCTTTTTCTTTTCTTTTCTTTTCTATCTTATATTTTTTGTATTTTCAAAAAATATGACTACTCGAGTACAAGTCACGAATAATAATAAAACTACTATAATTATTTATCGTATTTGTATTCATATCATTATTTATATTTTTTTATCCGTTGATACAATTATATTTGTACTGACATTTTATAGTTCGCGCTTTTTTTTGTATATATATATATATATATATTATAGTTTGCATTTGTATTTGTATTTTATAGTTCACACTTGTATTTATGTATTTGTGTTTGCTAGTTCGCATCATCATTTATGTTTTATACAATTCACACTTATTTTTTAAAGAATTATTTTGTATTTATATTTTATAATTGACTGGACATTGTATTTATATTTTGTGGTTATATTTTATTTGTATTTGTGTATTATTTTTATCGATGCACTTGTATTTTTAAAGAAGGGAGAATACTCACAAAAATACCTGAAATTTGATCGAATTTTTAGTTGAGCATACTGAACTTTGCGAGGGTCCTATTACCCTCTAGACTTTTTTAAAGTGGAATTTTTACCCCCCTCATACCCAGATTTGACTGCCGGAGGTGTGACACACGCGCCCTTTCTTATCCATTTTCATTATTTTCACCATTACAGACATATTACTCTTACAAACAACATTGGTAATACTACAATACAAATTTTCACCATTTTTTCACCAAATTCTTGATTCTTCATTCTTGAAATTTGACTTTTATTTAGTTCATTAAGAAAATCTTTTCCCAAATTTCAAATTCAAATCGAAAATTCTCTTCAATAATTTTATTCAAATCGCAAACAAAAGGTCCCAAAATAACTGAGCATTATGCCTATCAAAGCTCCACATCTCCAATATTTTCTTGGTCCTCTCCTTCGTTGCATAAACATGTTCCCTAAGCTTCCAATTCCTCTCCTGCGGATCCTTCATTAATCTCAATATCAAGTTCTCCACAAATTTCATTATGAATTCCATCCTTTCTCTTTTTTCCCAATTGATTACAAATCCCAAATCAAACACTAATCATATGTATATAAGTTAAAATACAAATAGATATAATACCTAATAAATCACAATTCATACAGTAAAAGCTCAATTTTGCTGAGGTGGTGGTTGTCGGTGGTATTGCTGCCGGCGGCAATGGTGGGTTGGTTGGTGGTGGCAATGGTGGGTTAATTTTGCTATTTTTGATGGAATTCAAGAATACCCATTTGGTGTGTGTGTGTTGAAATTGGGTAAACTTGATTTAATTGAATTGAGTGTATTGAAGATGACTCATTTGGTGTATGTGTGTATGTGTGATGAAATTATTTTTAATTCAACAATGGAGCATCAATTTAACTCCATTAAAGAGAAGAAAGAAAGAAGAAAGAAAGAGAAGAGAAAGAATGAAAAATAAATAAAAAATATAAAAAATTTAAAAGTCAGCAAATTGAGGGGTTATTTGACAAAAAAAAACTTTTAACGATTTTAATCACTCTCACGCGCTCAAGAGAATCACGCACTTGTCAAAGTGGGCAGATATATGTCATTAAAATACAAAAATAAAGTCTAGGGGGGTAATAGGAACCTCGCAAAGTTCAGTATGTTCAACTGGAAATCTGATCAAACTTCTGGTATTTTTGTGAGTATTCTCCCTTTAAAGAACTATTTTGAATTATATTTGTAAGTGGATCGCATATTGTATTTTTATTTGTAATTTTATTTGTTTGTATTTGAATTTGTAGTTAACAAGATCATTTGTTATTTTAAACAGTTGTAAAAGAATTTTTCTTTTTCTTTCTATGAATACTTGTATTTATAAAATGATAAATTATACAAAATCAAATATTACATTAGCATCACATGATACATGTTTATACAACTTGAACCATATGCATACAAAATGATACTTGCTCATATTTGAAATACAAGTACTAACCATACATTTATATTGAATGACATATTGCATATTTATATATTTAAAACTCAAACAAATACAATTAATCCATATACTTTTTTTGTATATAAATACAAATGATAAATTATGCATATTCACGGTTAAACGATTCAACTACAAATAATTAATTTATTTGAAATATATAATATGATAAAATAAATATAAAATATAAAATACAACAAAAACAACAAAAAATGAGAGAAAAAATACAACAAATAAAAAAGGAAAAGTAAAAAAAGAGAAAAAGAAAAAATGGAAAATAAAAAAAGGAAAGAAAAAATGAAAAAGAAAAAAAAGGAGAGCAATAAAAAATAGAGAAAGAGAGAAAATAAATGAGAGAGGTTATGAATTGTAATTAGCGATAATTAATAGGGAAGAAGAGGCTATAAATTGTAATTAATTGAAACTTAGGCTAAATAAGATAATTAGAGGTCTATGTTTGCTAAGACATACAGTTATCCCATAATTAAACACAATTATTTTTAGTATAGGTTAAGTAATATGAAACAGCGAGGAGGTTGTCTATTATCTATAAAAATAAACAAGTTTTGATGGTCATTAATGAAATATTACATAAATTATAGTTTAAAATAATGAGATAAGACACAAGTATCCCAAACTATAACCGAACTTGGCATGACACACCTAAACTTTATAGAATCTTATTACCACTTAAACTCATTTTTTCTATATTTTTGTATTTCTTTTATACTGATATGTCAATATAGAAGGAACACAAAATTATTCTATTGGACAACTATTATTGAACCGATGGATTATATGTACTAAGGGGTCGTTTGATTGGGAAATAATTATTTTAAAATAATTAATTCTGAGATTAGTTATCCCATCATGTATATGAGATAACTTATCTCATCACTATGAGATAGATAATTCTGATACTAACTAATACCTCCAATCAAAATTAAAATAAAATAATTATTTATTTTATACCAGAACTACTTATTCCTTATACCTTAGGCAAACAACCCCTCACAGAGTATATTTGACTGTTTTAAGGAAAAAGGCATCGTTTCCACTCCAAACTATCCAAGAAAAGGCTAAGCCACACCTAAACTATCGAAGTGACCTATTACACACCTAAACTATATAAAAGTGATACTATTACCTCCCCGCGACACCCATGCCCAAGTTGAGTGTACTTCACTCGCCCTCTTGTGATGCCACGTGTCTAATCTAATTTTCCTATTTTATTAAAAACCTAACCCGACCCTATTACTCTTTTAACCCATCTATTTTAACCCATCTAACCCGACCCAACCCAACTCTAATATTTTACCCTAATCTGATGAAAATGAAAGGTCAAACGAAAAGTCATCTGATAAGAGCAAAAATTGAAACCCGATAGAAGATTCACCTCTTTTTTTTTCATTTTTATTTAGGAAATTTAAACTCGATATAAGAGATAAACAATAATTTTGTTGTGTTTTTCGTTGTTGACAAGCAAAAATTATTTCTTATCTCTTTTCAGTTGAAGTTGATTTCAACGGAGGTGGTACGATCTAGGATAAACACTAAGGGTTACAATCGTTTATGTAGGAACTACTGATTTTTAGTTAAAAGGTTAGCTTTTTTCTTTCCTAAATATAGTAGATCTAGGATTTATTGTCGTTCTTAAATTAGATCTAGGATTTTTTGAGTTAGGATTTTGTCGTCTTTAATATGTCCAAATTAATTTATTTTAGTTTATTTAGATGCTCAATATGTGATAATATAACCCTTGACATTTATAATTGTTCGATTTTACTAGGGTTTTGACTAGGGTTTTGAATTAGGGGTTTTTGCTGTCTTTAATTTATCTTCAAAATTAACGTGTTATAGTTTGTTTATGTGCTTCAATGTGTAACAATATGAGGTGTGAGTCTTATTTTGTGTATATGGTTCAATATGTGATAAATAACCTGTGAGACTTGTAATTGTTGCATAAATCCTATAATTTTTTGCTCGTGTACTGTGAGACTTGTATCTTTATTGTGTTTTTGTGGTCAATAATTTCAGGTTTATAGAATGAGTTTTGAACTGATCACTTTGAGATTTTACCATAGTGGAGAACTTAATAAGGGTAAGGTGAAGGGAAAAAAAGAAAAAAGATATGAGGGTGGACAAGTTACTGAATTTTTAGATATTGATGTAGATAGGCTATCTTTTTTTTAATTTAGGGATTATGTAAGGTATTTAGGGTATGATTCGAGACAATGCTTATTATATGTTAGACTGCCTAAGTGTTCTAATTTAAAATAAATTAGGTCAGACAAGGACACAATTGAGATTTCAAAGAAATTGGGTAATGGGCAAATTTTGGAAGCTTTTATGTGTCACATGGTTGGTGAACCTGAGTTGGCCCCACCTTTTTGGAATTTGTAAGTGATGGGAAAGGGCATGTGGATGGGGAAAGTTGAGTGTATTTTAATAAAGACACTGAAAATGACATTGGGAGTGTTGATAGGGCATCTAAAAATAGTGAAGATGCCCTTCCTTTTGACCAACCTACTGCTCATACTTCTTTTCCTCCTACTGTCCAACCTACTGCTCATACTGCTTCTCCTCCTACTGTCCAACCTACTGGTCATGTCTCTTCTCCTATAGTTGTTGCTCCTAGTAGTTCTACTGATGCTCCTAGTAGTTCTACTACTGCTCCTACTAAATCTACTGCTACTCCTAGTAATTCTAATGTGTCTCCTAGTAGTTCACATATTGCACCTTATAAATCTGTTGTAGATTCAAATGTAGAATCTATTGATGGAGGTGTAGAGATTGGGAGTAATATGTATGAATATGTGGATGAAGAGTTAAACGGTCTTAGGAAAGAAAAGATGAAATAAAAGAGAAGAAAGAGGGAAGAGAGACCAGTAATTTATGAATATGTTAAGTTAGGAACTGGAAGAAAAGGATCAGATACTGGCTATGATTAATCTATATGTGATGATAGAAATAATTTGGAGGGTAAGTTAGCTGGTGATGAACCTTTTTACCTATCAGATGAAACTGCCAACTTTGAAACTGATTCAGATGATGTAACTGATGAAAAAGATGAAGTAGAACAGGTTGAACATAGAGATAAGGCTAGAAGAAGGAAAAAGGTTAATAGAGTTATATATAGTTCAGACTGTCAGAAAGTTGTGTGGGAGTTAGGACTAGTTTTTGAAAGTGTTAATGAATTTAGAGTTGTTGTTACTAAATATGTTGTTGCTGAATATGTTGCAATTGAAAAATGTGTTAATGAACCTACAAGGGTAAGGGTTAGGCGTATAACTGGTTGTCCATAGCTTCTTTATGCTAGCATTGATTCTAGGTCCATGAACTTTGTTGTGAAGACCTACAATCCAGTTCATAAGTATGATCTTATCAACAGGAACAAACTTTGTAATACCAAGTTCTTAGCTAGCCACTTCAATGAGAGGATAAAGGAACAACCAGATATTAGAATTTTTTAGTTTCAACTGCTTATTAAGAAGGAAATGGATTTACATGTTGGAAGAACACTGTGTAGAAGAGCAAAAAATAAGGTGATTGTAGAACTGATGGGTGACTATAATCAGGAATTTGAGAGAATTTTAGATTATAGAGATGAGTTGTTAAGATCAAACCCAGGTAGTACATGTGTAGTGAAGCTTCATGATGAAATATTTGAAGATGGTAGAAAAATGTTTCAAGGCGTCTATATATGTTTTGATGCAATGAAGAAGTCCTTCCTAGCTGGTTGTAGGAAGTGCATTGGTTTGGATGGATGTTTTTTAAAAGGAGTGACAAAAGGGTAGTTATTAGTTGTTGTGTGTAAAGATGGTAACAATCAAACGTTGCCACTGGCATGGGCAGTGGTTGAGATTGAAAATAAGACCACTTAGAGTTGGTTTATCAGGATTGTAAACAAAGATCATCAGCTGGGAGATGGGACGGATTTGACAGTGACAACAGACATGCAAAAGGTAAAAAATTGTTGTTTTTGCTTCTATTTTGTTTTTGTTTATGTTTATGTTGTAACTATTTCTGTTTTTCTTTTTCTTATAGGGATTAGAAATTTCTATAACTGAATATTTACCAAGTGCTGAACATAGAATGTGTGCAAGGCATGTCCTTGCAAATTGGTCAAAAGATGCTATATGTATAGGTATTGAGAAAAAATATATTTTTTGAGGTGTGCAAGATCTATATTTGAGGCTGAGCTTAGGGACAACATTAGTTATGTGAAGATTTTGGGGTGGGGGTGGAGAGAAGAAATACTAGATAAGTTGATGTATTTTAATCCAGAGAGATGGAGCAAAGTTTACTTTAACTTTGGAACAAATGTGATGTTATAGACAACAACATGACAGAATGTTTTAATGCATGGATATTAAGAGCTAGGCACAAGACAATAATTATAATATTAGAGGAGATAAGAGTAAAAATGATGAAAAGAGTGGGATAGATGAGGAATTTTTATGATACTTGAATCAGTAACATTTCTCCAATGGCTATGAAAGTACTAAATGATAATACAACAAGGTTTATGAAGTGCAACATAGAATGAAATTCTAATACAGGGTATGAGGTGCTTGATAGAGGATATAGGAATATTATGGATCTTCCTAGACAATATTGTAGTTGTAGAGCATGGATGTTGAAGGGTATACCCTGTCCTCATGCAGTGGATACTCTTCACCACAAAAAAATGGAACCAATAAACTACATCTCTCACTGGTATAATAGAGAAACTTACATGAACACATATAGTTTCTTCATTCAACTAGTTTTTGAATATGAAGATGTGGCCACAATCACAGAATGTCTTTGTTATGCCATCTTCTGTTAGGAAGATGCTAGGTAGGCCTGAAAAGAATAGGAAGAAAGAAGAATGTGAAACTAAAAAGAAAACTGAAAAGATGTCCAAGAGAGAGAATGAGATTTCATGCAGCACTTGCCATAGCGAGGGTCACAACAAAAGAAAATGTCCAAAAAGTGTACCTGCTGCTGGAACTAATGCAAATCTCGGCCCAAGTTTATGTGCTAGAGCAGTTCCAAGTGCAGCACCTACTGTTCGAAAAGAGAGAGGTTCAACTAGAAGAGGAAGGGGTAGACCACCAAAGAATTCTACAAAAAAGGTATTTTATGTGTGCTATAAACTAATTAAGTTTACCTTATACTAAATATCTTCTTTTCTTTGTTTTTAGTGTGCTGGCAGACCACGAATGGTTAGAATAGGATTACTTCACACACAAAGTGGATGCACAATTCTTAATGTAAATTTACTACTACATTTACTATTGGTTCCTTTACTATCTAAATTTTATTTACTACAATTTATATAAATGTTAACACTTTCTTCATTTGAGCAGCTGGGAATGCCTAGTGAGAGATTCAAAACTGCCAAGTCTTCAGCAGTTGTGACTGGAATTCTCGGATATACACCAAAAACTGGTGTGCAATGAAAAGGAAAAAAAGCTATGACCTCCAAGCAACTAAAAGAAATGAGAGGCAAAAAATAAATGAAAACAAGGTCCAAGGCTGCACACTTGAGTCAAGAAAGCTCCAATGTTCAATCTCTATAAGAAATTGGTGTAGACTGATAGTTTCTCTTGTATAAATGTTGGCAGTTGTGACTACATTTAAGATTATGTTTTTGATAATTCACTGATGTTGGCAGTTGAGTTGGCATTTCTGACTGCATTTAAGACTACGTTTTTGGTAGTTTACTGATGTTGGCAGTTGTGACTGCTTTAAGAACAATTTATTGGTGGCAGCTTTGACTACATTTTGTAACTGTAATTAGTTTAACAGTACTGATTTTTTTGTAAATATATTTGACAACAAGATGTAATTGCATTCATTTTTGGTTAATGATAATAAAGTTGTAAGTTTATTGGTGCTAAAAAATTTATTTGTGCATGTCCAACAACTGTGACTGTATTTATTAATGTTAAATTTTTATTTGTGTTTGTGCAACAACTGTGACTGCATTTAGTGTTATGATATTACTGAAATTTATGTTGTGGTGTTGCTGAAATTTGTGTTTGTGCTTGTACAGCAGTTGTGACTACGTTTAGTGTTGTGATGTTGTATACAAATTGCAACACAAAGAACCACAGAAAACAAAGCCAAAACTGTCAAGTTCAACCTTGCAATTTCATTACACAACAATTTAATTACACAACCTGGCAGTTTTTCCTAAGGTAACACCTAATAATTGATACAAATTTCAGCCCCTAACATTACAAAAACAAAGCAACTTAGTGTAACACCCCGCATTTCAAGCTAGAATGAAAACCATCGTTTCTATGCGTAGATGATCCAAAAGCCATAAATACTATGCAAATTTGGCATGTTCATCAATTTTGTAGTGTGAGAACCTATTTGAGCATGAATTGAGATCATAGAGGTCCCCAAACTCAAGGACGTGTTGAAAGTTTTCCAATCGTTCGAGTTTGAGTGAATGTCGAAACTTGGGTCAAGTTTAATCAACCATAACTCCTTATATATGACTAATTAGGTGTCCTACTATATATAAAATGAAAGGTATTTGAGTCTTCTTTCCAATGATACCAATTTCTCCAAAATTCGACATCGAAGTAAAAAGTTATGGCCATTTTATAGTGATCTATCCGGACTGCCCAGGTGCGATGTCGAGGTCCGACGGACCATCGCACATGCGATAGACCATCACCCATACCATCGTAACTAAGGCAGTAAGCCTATTTTCTGGCCAAAAAGCAACGGTATGAAGCAACGGTCCATCCCAGGTGCGACGGTCCATCGCCCAAGCCGTCGCAGACCTCCTTTTAGCGATCTAAAGTCGTTTTAAAGGGGGTTTTGGGTCTTTTTACACCCTATTTAACCCCAAATTCCATCAATATATTCACCTTAACTCATCATTCATCCATAACATTAAAAACTCCTTCTTCACTCTCAAAATAAGATCAAATTAAGGGTTTTCCCAAGAACAAGGAATAAAAAATCAAGCCTTAAGTCCATGATCTCCAAGAAACAAATCAAGATCCGGGTTTCATCTATCAAGATCTAGGTTTCATCTTTCAGATCTGATAATCTAAGGTATGTGGGACTACTCTAAAAATCTTGGGCATAAGTTTAAATATTTTATCAAGATTAAAGATCCCCAATTACGATTTATGTGAAGTTTCGAAATGATTTTCGAAACGTATGCATCATGGGACTGTTTTGAAGAAAACAATTATGGTCTTGAATCACTTTTCATGGGAATTGAATTATAACTATACGTGAATATGATCTCGTGTATTTTTAAGACTTATTGAGAGCATGAGTATGAATTCCCTCTCTTGTTGCTGACTAAAGTTTATATATTCATTGTGAATGATTTGAAACACATGTTTTAAGATTTGAAAGTGATCTTCTCAAATATCATGTTGTTTGACATGGATTTTATATTTAATGAGAGGGAATTTCTTGTTACACTATATTCTTTCTTTAAAGGTAAAGAATCGCATGTGATTGATTAAATTAACATGACCACTACATGTTTTGAATCCTGTAAAGAGAAAGTGTTCTTGAGGTTTCAAAGTGATGACTCTGTTGTGATGTTATGAATCTTGGGTAGCCATGTGCATGTTTTGAATATGATGGGCTGTGAATGGATATGTTATTGACTTGCAAGTCGGGGTATGACTATACCCGGTGATAATATGCCCTTAATAGAAAAGTATGGATATTTCGAAAGTAGAAAACATGTTTGTTTTAAAGAACTAAAAGTTGGGCTTAAGAGAGCTAGTAGGTTACCTGAAGAAGGCATTTGAGTGCAAGGGCTCATCGCTGGAAATCGTAGTTGCCGATGCGGGATTTATGATGTTGTATCCTGTATGGGAGGATAATGAAAATACTTAGTACATCTCGCATGGGGGGATTCCTACGGTGTGCTTACATGGGGGGTATCACCAGCTCCAATCCTGGCGGCTACTTGGATTGGAGGATTGGCCGTCAAGTTAAGGACGAGTCCCACATAGCCCGTGGGATTATAGATTTATAGGGTGTACCGACTAGCTCAGAAGAATAATAAAGAGTGGGTCAAGGTTGTGAAGAACTGTTTTGAAATGATTAAAGTATGCCCATGTATTTTACTTATGTACATGATCAGTATTTTTATGAAAGGCTATCATCTACTTTGTATAACCACATGTATTTTGAGTTGTTTCACATACCAGTACATTTGTATTGACCCCCTAACTCCTAGAGTCTAAAGCTCAGTTCAGAGGTCCTGCTAAATAGTAGAGTTTTCAGACAACAAGGAAGTGTGCAGTTGGTGAGCCTTCTTTATTCCAGAAGGCATGTGTCTTTCAAATTATGTTATTTATTTTGATTTAGGTCCACTGGGGGCCTTGTCCCAGTTTCAGACAGTTGTAATATTCAGATGTAGTAGAGATTTTGCGACCTGGTTCAAATGTTATTTAGTTGATATTGAATTTCATTCTTCATAGTAAATTTGAATCAGAGTATGACCATGTTTTCGTATTGGATTATAATTCCGTATTTTTTTTATTATATGAATATTGTACGTGATTATCAGATCAGATATAGTAGGACGTCCGGGCCTTCATGGTTCGGGATATCCGTCACGGCCAGGCTCTAGTTCGGGTCGTGACAAACTTGGTATTAAAGCACGGTTCATAGTCCCAGGGTGTCTGCGAAATCGCGTCGGGTAGAGTCTTATTTTATGGGTGTGTAGCGCGCCACACTTATAAGCAGGAGGCTACTACGCATTTAGGAATGTTTCCCTTTCTTCATGTTCTAGTTCGTGCTATGGAGTCAGAATGTTCCTCTTTTATACTCTAATTCATGCTATGGTGTTGCCCATACGAAAGTAAAGTTATCCTAATTCTTTTCTTACTTTGATGTGCTCAGATATGTCTCATTGTTGAGGTGAATCAAGTGTAAAAGTTTAGAATTTAAATGGTTTGGTCCTTTCTAATTAAGCCATACAAGATTTTGAAATTGTGCAAGGACTGGTGAAGAGTCCATTAGTGCCTCAGAGTGTATTGATTCTAGTATAAACTTTAATTCTGATGAAATCGTGCTTTTTAGCCTACGCTATTGAGTGTATTCAGTCCTTTTCAGAATTTATGTTGCAGATGTCACGCTTAAGGAGGGATGATGTGTAGCAGAATGTTGGAACTGTATTTCCACCTGAGTAGTAGTATTAGTTAAGTGTCGGTGTCATGACCTATTGGTAGTGATGTTGGACCAAGAAGTTGGTGATGTGAAGTCACAAAGTTAGAAGTTAGAGTGAGGATGACTTTTATGTAAATAAATATTTTATTTGAATAATCGATGTTTGAGGATGATTTACCCCTTTATAGTGATAGACTAATGTGGTAGCTAGTGGCATGTGTGGATTGTATGATATTCTGTGGGGGGAGTGTTTGACTCAGATTTTTATTCATACAGAGTAAGATATGTATTCTTATATCATTGATTATTGTGTGTTAAGTTTCTATCTTTTGTAATCTTGTTATCATTGTGTTGTTGAAATTCAAAGTCTAGTGAAGCCGTGTAGGGCTCTTTCGATTCACTAGCATAGTCGCCTTATCATTCCTCCCATTTTCTTGTTCAAAATACAAAATCAAAGTCTAGTGAAGCCGTGTGAGACCTATTTTGATTCACTAGCAACTTATTGTTCATCTTGTTGTTCTTGTGTTGGTTAAAACTGGGGGTTTAAAGGCGTAATGGCAAGAAAAGTGGTAAGGGTGATTTATTGAATATATGTATAGCCGAATCTTTTGCATGAGATTGAGTTGGTAATAAAGTGATACGTCCTTGTGTGTTAGTTTAGTAGAAGGTAGAGAAAGACTTATTAGTTAAGGTGAATTATTGTCTGCTTGAAGTATGAAAATGGCTAGATAAGCCAGTAAGTTATAATTATAGACTCATGGTTGTTTGTGGAACTTCAAGGTAGTCTAAATGTATGCTTGGGTAAGTAAGTGTGATGTGAGAAAGCCGTATAAGGAGACAAGATTGTATGGGGTTATAATATAAGATTAAGGTTGACCATGTCTATTATGTGACTTTACCCCCTTGACCTTCTTTTCTTTGGTTGTTGTAAACTAGTACTACTTGTGAGAAGGTATGTAGTAGATTTTGAAGCATAGCAATGATTTCATGAAGGTGTTTTGGTTGTGGATTTTATCTAAATAAAATGAAATATTTGGGTAGAATATCCCAATTTGATGGACTAGTATATTATGTTGCATTTTTCGTTGGAGGTAGAGGATTGATGCTAGACTATAGACTTGAATTCAAATGTAGAATGTGGTTGTAAGGACAATGGCCTAAGATTAATGATGTGTGTTCTGTGAGAATTGTGTGTAAGGTTGGGTTGTAAATCATGTTTCGCACTAGTCATTAAGTTTGAACAGTTGATGTCCATGAAGGTGGATGTGATGATTTCTTGGTTAACGATACTAGTTATATGAAAGTGATCTAATAGGATTGAACAGTGTATGCAAGTGCTTAAGTTTATTTGATTCGTAATGAAGCATGATGCTGTACATATGATGTAGAAGTATGTCCAAGGTGATATGGAATTGCAACATCTTTCAAGACTATGTTGCGTGTGGCTAGTAGACATAGTAGTACCGTTGAGTTGCTAGGTGGAGAAAGACTAGTTAGATAATATGTGATGTTCTTGATAGCTAAGTTATGGATTTTTGACTAATGATGTTGAGCCTTTTTGCATGATCTTGATTCTCATGGTTTAGAAATATAAGTTTGCAGGCATGATGCTGGTAGACTATGATAGAAATGGTATGGTCCGTCAAAGGTTTGGGGATATCCATGTTTAGTGTTAGAAGAATCTAAGTTGGTGAATGTTTAAGCTGTTATATGATGACTTTTGGGGATATAGAAACCTAAGGGTTGAATCTTAGAAGGAGGTATTAGCATTGGTTGTTTTACATGAAGATACATCCTTACGGGGTAAGTTTAGTTTTATGTGTATTGTTATATCCCCAACTCTAGAGTAAAGTGATTTCAGTTTATACCAGAGTATATATAGTGGTTCACAGACTTAGAGTAATGGCTTAAATCTAAGGGGGAGATGATAGAGTGAGTAACCAAGTCAAGTTTTCAGATGCTAATAGATGTGCCAGTAAGTTGTGGAATTGATCGTGAGAAAGAGCGATGCTCAATCTATTCTTATTTCAGCAGTTTACTTTAGTTATTCTGATAAATACTCATGCCTTACATTTCATTTCCATGATCATAGTTCGTGTTCATGCTTATGATAGAGAATCATGTACTCTTTCAGTCCTAAAATGAGGAGTTCTAGTTTATTTTGTAGTCGGAATCACATTCCATATGTTATGAACTCCAAATTGAGGTCATGCAGCTCATGACTCATGTACTCACGCTTTATAGTGTGCTCAGTTCCTATAACCCATGTTTCACGCCAAATGATTGGCGAGATTCATCTTATAGATAGGTATACTCTCAATTCAGATCACTTTGATGAATCCCTGATGTTGATTTGCTGTTCCTCAGGCCTCAGTTAAGTGTCAAGTCTCGTATAATATCCTTCCATGCTTCAAGATCTTATGTTCTAACCTTTTTGTGACTCCTCCTTATGTGATGATATTGGTGATGAGTAAATGTTTCTTGCTGATGGAAGATCATAGTATGCATGTTTTAGATAAGGTCATAAGTGTGAAGTAAGATTTGGGGCCAAGTTTTTTATATATGTAATGGTTAATGAAAATTTGTATGTGTATGTTCTTGGAGTAGCACGTGGGAGTTATATTGATATGTGGTTATAAAGATAGGCTTAAATGACATGTTGGGATTTAAGTGGAGGGACTCAATATGCGCTAGTGAATCCATAGTAAGAGTTCAGAGTTAGTCATTGAAGTGGTAAAGCACGTTATACTTGGGGTATGAACTTTAAAAAGATATAGAAGGTTGAATTATATGGTTTAGACTAGTATCACGGTGTGGCAGGTTGTATTGTGTGATTTAGAGTTAGGCTCGATCACGGTGAAGGGATTTAAGCTACTTTAGACATTAGTAGAAAGAGTTATCAATGCTTATATGAGAATTATAAGTTGAATCTAATGTATAGGGTATTTGAAGGGGATAGTACAGTTAAGGGAGTATTCTAGAAGTGTGCTAAGCTTGAAAGTAAGAAGTTGCATTGCCTAAGTCCCGGAAATTCTATCCTAGCTTATGAGTTAAATATATATATTCCATGCAATAGAGTAGTGCCAAGGTTGTGATTCCTTAGTTGGATGTCTTGTGTAAATCATGCCTAAGATTCTTTGCTCCTTAATTCTACTGGAACTTCTTTAGAAAGAGTGTTGAAGAGATAATCTATTCCATCCATGTAAATTGCGAATCCAGGTCAGTCCAAGCATCATGTTTCAGATTCGGCTATTTAGTCATGACTCAGTTCATAAGAGTTCAGCGCATAATCTCGAATTTTTCTAAGTATTTTAGCTCAGACAGTGTAATACCCTGGTACAGTCTAAGTCTTATTACCTCATGATTTGTACTTGCCTAAGTTATCACTTCTCAATTCAATATATATGATTGGATCATGAACACTTCAAGGGAATCCTAAACTCTCAGCTCCTTAAATCAAGTAAAGTCAAGTCAGCTCAGAATTCAGTTTCAAGATAGAAGTTTAAATAATTCAGCTCGGCTATATCCCTTCTTAGAAGACATATCATGTCCACGTTATTTCATATCTTTAAGACTTCAACATTCCTATCCATCATTCGGGGACGAATGATCCCAAGGGGGAGATAATGTAACACCCCGCATTTCGGGCTAGAACAAAAACCGTTGTTTCTATGCGTAAATGATCCAAAAGCCATGAATCCTATGAAAATTTGGAATTTTAATCAACTTTGTAGTTTGTGGACCTATTTGAGCATAAATTGAGATCATAGAGGTCCCCAAACTCAAGGACGAGTTGAAAGTTTTCCAATCATTCGAGTTTGAGTGAGCGTCGAAACTTGGGTCAACTTAAATTGACCATAAATCCTTGTATATGACGAACTGGGTGTCCTACTATATATCAAATAAAAGGTATTTGAGTCTTCTTTCTAACGATACCAATTTCGCCAAAATTCGATATCATAGTAAAAAGTTATGTCCATTTTACAGTGAGCTATCCAGACTGCCCAGGTGCGATGTCGAGGTCCGACGGACCGTCGCACATGCGACGGACCGTCACCCAGACCATCGCAACTGAGGAAGTAAGCTTGTTTTTTGGACAAAAAGCGATGGTATGAAGCAACGGTCCATCCCAGGTGCGACGGTCCATCGCCCAAGCCGTCGCAGACCTCCGTTTAGCGATCTAAAGTCGTTTTAAAGGGGGTTTGGGTCTTTTTACACCCTATTTAATCCCAAATTCCATTAATATATTCACCTTAACTCATCATTCATCCATAACATTAAAAAATCCTTCTTCACTCTCAAAATAAGATCAAATTAAGGGTTTTCCCAAGAATAAGGAATAAAAAATCAAGCCTTCAGTCCATGATCTTTAAGAAACAAATCAAGATCCGGGTTTCATCTATCAAGATCTAGGTTCCATCTTTCAGATTTGATAATCTAAGGTATGTGGGACTACTCTAAAAATCTTGGGCATAAGTTTAAATATTTTATCAAGATTAAAGATCCCCAATTGCGATTTATGTGAAGTTTCGAAATAATTTTTGAAAAGTATGCATCATGGGACTGTTTTGATGAAAACAATTATGGTCTTGAATCACTTTTCATGGGAATTGAATTATAACTATACGTGAATATGATCTCATGTATTTTTAAGATTTATTGAGAGCATGAGTATGAATTCCCTCTCTTGTTGCTAACTAAAGTTTATATATTCATTGTGAATGATTTGAAACACATGTTTTAAGATTTGAAAGTGATCTTCTCAAATATCATGTTGTTTGACATGGATTTTATATTTAATGAGAGGGAATTTCTTGTTACACTATATTCTTTCTTTAAAGGTAAAGAATTGTATGTGATTGATTAAATTAATATGACCACCACATGTTTTGAATCTTGTAAAGAGAAAGTGTTCTTGAGGTTTCAAAGTGATGACTCTATTGTGATGTTATGAATCTTGAGTTGCCATGTGCATGTTTTGAATATGATGGGCTGTGAATGGATATGTTATTGACTTGCAAGTCGGGGTATGACTATTCCCGGTGATAATATGCCCTTAATAGAAAAAGTATGGATATTTCGAAAGTAGGAAACATATTTGTTTCAAAGAACTAAAAGTTGGGCTTAAGAGAGCTAGTAGGTTACCCGTAAAAAGCGTTTGAGTACAAGGGCTCATCGCTGGAAACCGTAATTGCCGATGCGGGATATATGATGTTGTATACTGTATGGGAGGATAATGAAAATACTTAGGACATCTCACATGGGGGAATTCCTACGGTGTGCTCACATGGGGGGTATCACCAGCTCCAATCCTGGTGGCTGATAACGCTCAATCTACAGCTCTCGTTTGAGTGTAAAGCAGTCGTTAGCAAATATAGAACCCAACCTGGGTTGGGTGTCGATCCCACAGGGAATAGCTTGGCCAACAAGTAAGTAAAATTACTAAACTTTTGGTGCAAGTCTCGTAAGAAGGGGGGATTCTTGTCTTGCAAGTAATGTAAACAAAAGCTGAAAATAATAAAGTAAAAAGAGAGAGATTGTTACGTTGGTTGTAAACAATGAGAATTGAAGCGTTGGGGTTATGTCCACCTTCTGAGGTATACGTCTCTATTGGCTATGAGTGTGTAGAATTCTGTCATGCAATTGCTTATAGAGAATTGTAGTCGATGGTAAATCCAAGCGTCTCTCGACCTAAACAAGGACTATCTCACTTTAACTCTCTCGAGCTTAAAACGTATCTAACGGTACGAATTTTCCAAGAGGTTAGTCCAGTTACGGCACTAGCTTTTTAATAGGAAAGGGTGTCCTACTACCTTGACATTATCTCTTTTCCAGACAAATAACTTTTCTCTCGAACAAGTTAAATGTTAGACTGGCGTATTCTTGCGTTTGCAACCGTAAAGAATGTAGATTAAGATGAAGAGAATAATGATATAAGCAATATACGTGCCTCGAACTCACAAACTCACAGCAATAGATAGTATCTCATACGGCTTCCATAACCCCAACAGAGAAGTTTAGTTACCCATGAATGCGAAGGAAATCACGATTGACATTATTATTATATCACGATATTGAGTAATGGCGTGTAGATCAAGTGATAGGCGTGAGGCGTGATTCCTTAGCAAGTAACGATTCTCTTGTTGTGGAATTTAAGAATAGAAGAGTAGAAGAAGAAAAATAGAATTAATGGAAAGATTAGAAGAATTGTAGAGTAATAGAATTGAATTGTAAGACGAGAAGTTAAGAAGATGTTCTAAAATCTCTAGCATGATAGGGTATTTATAATACCCATATCCTAATCCTACTAAGCTAATGAAATAAATAACCAAATCCTATTAGACTAATGAAATCCTTAACCCAAATGTACTAGGTTAAGGTAACATTATCATAATCCACATAAAATAATGAAATACATAACCTAATTGTACTAGGTTAATGTATCATTGTCAAAATCCAGCTTTGTGTCTGTAAGTCCCCAAAGTCTTCAGAATTGTTGTTTTAGCCCGGGACAGATTTTCCATGCAGCAGTTTTGGTCCTTAGGCGTGTAAACTTCCTTCCCTTCCTTCGTGAGCTTTTTTTTGCGTCAAGTAAGCCATAAAATGCTGAATTCTGCATCATTTATACCTGAAACTTTACTAATCATGTTCGTTAGCTCATTTACAGGAAAAAGGACTAAAAGTGCATGAAATATATAATTTGTTCTCAAAACTAGGCTAAAATATGGGCAAAATATATTGATATAGGCGTGTAAATCCGCCTATCATCAACACCCCACACTTAGAGCTTTGTTCGTCCTCGAACAACATATCATGCCCTTCTAAGCATCAACTTAAGGTTTTTACAGCGACAACACAAAACATTTATTAAGACAAGCACAACGATTATCAACCACGAGTAGCTTTCCGATTATAAGTAGAAACAATTTAACCTCAAGTATAGACTCGTGATGGTGATCAACTCGCATGCAAACGTTAAAGTGCATAGAATCATATACAACTATCCAAAACTCATCAACCATGTGTGTCTCACCATATAGTACCCATAATCACTCACAAATATAGCATATTTTTCAAACGTGGGTATCAAAATGTCCTTGCTCTCACTCTCACAAAGAATTCATATATAGCGACTGATGACCATAGGCTTGCCCTTAATGTAATACTCTACTAAATGTTGGAATGTTAAGATTAGGATCAAGTAGGTCTTTTGATGGTTGTAATGTAGGCTAAGGGACGGGTAGGGGACTATTTTGGCCAGGAATAGTGACTAAGTTCCTAAGCGCTTTAATACATCACTTTGTATCATTGACACTATTTTCTTTCAACCTTTCTTCTTTCTTTTGTTATACCACCCTTTTTCTCCTCTTTTGTTTTTCAATTTTAAGCACAACTCGCTTTTCATCTTTCTTTTCCTTTTTCTTTTCACAACATACCTCTTATGATAGCACTTTTTTTTTCATAACACATTCAAGCACCATTACAATTTATAGCATCATACTCACCCAATTTCCTCTTATGTTGTCACATGACTTTTTCACTTTAAAGCACTTAGGAGTTTGGATCAAATTACGGTCTTGAAAGAAATGGATTAGGCTTACATACAAGGTTGTCAAAGAAATAGGCTAAAGGCTCAAAAGGGTTTAACTAGGATGATGTCCATGGGTAGGTAAAACTGAAGGTAAACAAATATAGGTTGTCAAAGAAATGCCTAAATCATATCCTAAACTTACACTCCTTATTTTCGCTTTGCATACATACCAGGCAAGTTCTAGCATCAGCCACACACATAGATTATACGATTATCTCACACACACAAGGCACATGGTCGACTTGATTGGGAGTAGTATAGACTCTCGACCCAACAAGTGAAGGAATTGAATCACAATATCACATAATAAGTCACAACTAGAGCCTAAACGTCTCAATAGTCACAATTGTAGCACATCCTCTTGTTATAATCTCATGCTGCCTATCAAAATAGTTTCATGCGAAGCTAGAAAAAATAACAAAAACAAAAAAATTAAAACACGAAAAAAACAACAAAAAAAAACAACAAAATAAACAAACATAGATGCGATAGAGAAGTATAGCATACGATACCGCCACCCCACACTTAAACGGGACACTGCCCTCAGTGGAAAATAAATACGAGGAACCTGGTTAGTCGGACTCTTCCTCAATGTCGGGGGTCATACCCCCTTCTTCGGAATCATCATAAGAGTCGTCGTCAGAGTTCTCCTCCTCGTCAGAGTCTGGCAAGCGTCGATCGTCATCAGTTGGCACATCATCATCTAGAGGTTCCTTAAAGTATTTACCTACTCCACACATCTCCTGTGCGTGAATATTCATTGGATAGTCATGGTCCAGCTGTGGGAGCTCTGCAGCAGTGGGAACACGACCTCCGCTCATCATTGTAAACCTCATTATGCCGTACATATGGCGGGAGAAACTCTTATCCCGAGCATGTCTCTCTGCCGTAGTAAGGTTGATGCCATGTGTTGATTCAGCATCTTTGACCTTTGTGAGGTCAACCTTCTTCAGATTGTGTGGGAGTTTATGATCAGTTGGTTCCTCTTCGATATCCTCCTTCTGCAAGATTGCTGTCAACAAATTGCCAAATGTGAAATGGGACCTTTTGTGGAGTCTGGCCTTCCTCATGGTAGATCGAATGATTGCCCCAAAGTTGATAGGGACATTCGTCATCAAAGCATAGACCAAACACATTCTATCTCTCGATATCTTGGTGTATTGAGTCCCAGGAATAAGACATGAGTTGACAATGCGCATCCAGATTCTTGCTTCCCTATTTAGTGGAGCATAAGGGAAGGTGTTGTGTCGGCCGGTTTCTTTATGTCTGCCCCACCTTGCCATCGATCTGCTTCCACAAAGCGTGTGTCGTATTGCTCTATAAGGAGGCCTGCTGTACAGCTCTTTGAATGGTGCTGTGTCGATCGAAGGTAAGCCAAGAAAAGAGTTGATCCAGTCCGCGGTGAGCTGTAACACCTGGCCCCGAATTTTGACTTCATTGCCTGTTGTGTTCGGCGACCAGTTGGCATAAAACTCTCTTGTTAGATCAAGATTACACTCTCCCATGTCGCGGAAGATGAAATCCAACTTCAAAGCCATTATTTTTGCCAACATACGCGGCTCCTTCTTTGCTAAGGTATCCTTGTTGATCAAGTCGACGTGCACATATTTTCTTTCTTTGTTGCTGTTGTACCATGCTTTGGATTCTTCCTCAAGAACCCATTTTATTCTGAACATTCTGCGTGGTAGTTGGGCTGAGGATGATTCTCCTTGGTCTTTTCGACTTCTCTTCTTGCCCTTTTGGGAAGTGGTCGCCTTCTCCTTGCCTTGCCTCGCTTTAGGTGCCATTGTACCTGAGACTAGAAATAGTGTTAGTTGCAGCACAGTCTCACTTGATACAATCTATAAGCAAGCATTAGGGGTACCACCCCACACTTAGTTTTGTTAACACAAATCAGTGAGGTGAAAGTAGTCGATTTACTCAGATTTCATCGAGATACGTTTTAGGATTGTATTCCGACAAGAAAATCAGCAATGCATCACTTACTTGCAGCCATTGGACTACTTTCATGGTAGATATAGCAACACTCCTACATAGGGGTTACTACATGGAATCGTTATTCTTACAACAATCACAACCTCCTAAGTCGGTAGGCACTATAAGTCTTATCCCGATGGCCGGGATAGTCTAACATGTAAGTATCCAAACAACAATCTTAAGCAATATTCATAGCCATAGCAATTCCACAAATATCATAACAATGCTATTGAAACCAAATTCAAGTCGGAAACAAGTCAAGATTTTCCTACGTATATGTTCACTCACATGATTTTGCAACAACAATCCAAACACATGAACATCACCAACAATCTTATATAATTTAGCAATTAATAATAGCCATAGCAACGTAGTACTTACGAGAAATAAATGAAGAATAAGAGAGTACTTACTTGCTTGAAACTTGTGGAGATGGTTTTGTGAATTGGAAGAGCAAAAGAAGAAAATTTTGAGAAGATTTGGAAGAGTATGCGGCGCCTTTTAGGGTATTTTCTATTGTGGTTGTGTTATAAAACTAAGTCCCCTTTATATAGGAAGAGTATGGGTCGGGTTATGACCCATTTACAATCGGTTTTGGAGACAAAAATCCTACATATGCGGCGCATTGTCTATGGCATAATGGGACATATGCGGCGCATTGTCTATGGCATAATGGGACATATGCGCCGCATAGTCTATGGCATATGAGATACTGAGACCAAATGCCATAGCATAGGCGGCGCATAGTCAAAAGCATACCTAGGAATAGGCGGCGCATAGTGTATAGCACACTAGATTCCGAGACCTTAGGCTATAGGATAGGTTGTGCATCGTTCGTGGCCTAGTTTTACCAAGGCCTAGCCTTCCTTGAAGCCTATTTTGGCGTGAGAAAGGCTCAATCCATAGCCTTATGCATCCTTATGCCTAACTTACCACCTTTACCATTCAATACATCCAAATCATCATTTGAAACCAATCTCCTCATTAAATACCTCTTGCACCTATATTTGCTCAAAACAATAAAAACGATTAGTACGATGGGTTGCCTCCCACCAAGCGCCTTAGTTTTGGTCGTGGCACGACTCTTATTTTTGGATTTTCATTAATTAAAAACAAATCAAGTACTAGAATGAAAGAAAACGATAAACGATAAATAAAAAATGATAAACGATGGGTTGCCTCCCATCTAGCGCTTGATTTATTGTCGCGGCACGACATAGTTACCTCGAGTACTTAGACTTCGTCGAGATAGATGGTGGATCGTTTTCTGAATGGATTCAGACGACAATGAGGCTTACTTGTAGGCATGTAATCTTCTTCGAGATGACTCATATATTTCCCCGGAGAGTCACCAATTATATCATCAATAGTCCAACCCATAGCTCTCTTGTATCTCTTCAGAGCAGAGATGAGAGCTTCTACGTGCTGTTCACTTAAATCATTTGCACTCTCCGGAAGTATATTTCTACTTTCCAAGAACACATACCTTAGATAATCGGGGAGCTCTTGCGATTCTAGTGTTGGTGTCTCGTCAATGGGATTCTTTGCTGTTGGTTGATTCTTGAGATCACAATCCGGTTGCTTAGGAGTATAAGACTCTATTTCTGTTAGAGCACCCATAAGTTCTTCATAATCTTCATTATCCTCATGCTCAACTTTCAGTGGCGCAGCAGACAATGGCTCAACAGTAGGTTGTATCTTTATAGATAATGCTTTCATATCCTCATGATGAACATCAGCTACAGATAACTCATTCATATCGCTGGGCTGCTTCATGGCTTTGCATATATCAAAGCGGACCACTTCGTCATTAATTCGAAACAAAAGCTCATTATCTTTCATGTCAATAAGCACACTTCCAGTTGCGAGGAATGGGCGTCCCAAGATTATGGGAACGTCAGAATCCACCTCACAATCCAGAATAACGAAGTCTACAGGAAAGATAAATGGAGATACCTTCACCAGCACATCATTCAAGATACCCACAGGTCGTTTTACCGACCTATCTGCCATCACGAGCCGCATATTGGTTGGAGTAGGGTCGCCCAACCCCAACTTTATGTAGACGGATAGTGGCATCAAATTGATGCTAGCTCCTAAATCGCACAATGCCTTAGCAAAATTCATAGATCCAACCGTGCAAGGAATAGTGAAAGCACCAGGGTCTGCCTTCTTCTGTACCAAGGACCTTGTGGTAATTGCACTGCAATGATGAATATTATCTGCCGGCTCATAGCTTACTGCCCGCTTCTTTGTCAACAGGTCCTTCATGAATTTAGCATACCCAGACATTTGTTCCAGCGCCTCGACCAACGGAACATTAATAGTCAGCTGCTTTAACATCGTCATGAATTTGCTGAACCTTGTATCATCCGCCTGCTTCTTCAATCTTTGAGAAAAAGGTGGTGGTGGATATGGAAGTGTTCTCTCCACAGTTTTCTTCTCCTCTTGCTTCCGTTTTTCCATTTTTTCAGGCTGCACGTCACTGGGCGTGACGTCCTTGACGTCAGGACTGGTTGTTGCGGCATCTCCTCCTTTTGCGTTATCATCCATGTCCGCAACTTCGTCAACCACTTGCTTGCCTTTTGCTGAAGGTTCCGGCACCTTACCACTTCTGGTAGTGATGGACATGCATGACCCATCATTCCTTGGGTTTTGCACAGTATCGCTAGGTAAAGTGCCAATCTTTCTTTGATTGAGTGCTGCTGAAAGTTGGCTCAATTGCTGCTCTATTTGCTTGATTGAAGTGGAATGAGAATCAACTAGTTGTTTCATGGAGGACAAATCATTAATTACCTCAGTAACTCCCGCGCTCGTTGCTTCCACTCCTTTCAATAATTTAGCCATCATGTCTTCCATACTTCCAGAATTAGATGTGGTGGTATCACGTCTACCAGGGGGAACGTACAAACCACTCTTTTCATTGTTTTCTTCCAACTACCTTGGTCTTTGATTCCAGATTTATCATAATAGTTCCGACCTTGGTTTCCTTGGGTATTCCCACGGAAACCCCCCTGATTATTCAAGTAGTTGGCTTCTTCTTCCGTATCAGCTTCGTTTCTTCCATGTGCTACAATGGCTTTGACTTTTTTGGTCTTCCTTGATAATAGATGCTTTGTAAGAAGATCCACTTGTGTTCTCATGTGCGCCATATCTTGGTCACGTTCCTCTTGTCTACGCCTCTGCTCTGTGGTCATGCCAATAGATAAAGTGGAGCTTGCTACCTCAGAATCCCTGGTATGCCAAGCTCTACTTTGCTTCGTCATACGATCTAGCATATTGCTTGCTTGACCAAAGGTGAGGTCCATGAATGATCCTCCAGCCGCATTATCCACCACTGGTTTAGTTATTGAATTCAAGGCTCTGTAAAGTATCTCTATTAGGTGAACATTAGTCATGTGATGGTTTGGGCACCTCATTAGCTTCGTCTTGAACCTCTTCCATGTTTCATGAAGGGCTTCAGTTGGAAGCTGACGAAAGTTACTGATTTCATCTCTCAATTGTGCTCTTTTGGATGGCGGAAAGAATCTTTCGAGGAAAGCGTCTCTCAATTGCCTTCAATTTGTAATAGAATCAGGAGTCAGCCCATTCAACCATAGAGTTGCCTCCCCAGACAGAGACAATGGAAATAAGCGTAACCGAATTGCATTCTGACCAACTCCAGGATTGTCAAACGACTTGCATGTAGAAATAAAGTTGATGAGATGCATATTCGGATCATCGCCTGCTAGTCCACCAAATAATCCCTTGAGTTGCAATAACTGAATCATGGTGCTCGTGATGTTGAACTTGGCTCCGGGGGCTAATGGCGGAAGAATAATGGCTCCAGTGGCACCAGCTCCATCAAGATCATCATCATCATCATCGAATGGTATTTCACGTTGTGCATCCATTGATATACTGAACAAAAAACCTGCAGTAAACAAAAACAAAAACTAAAAGTAAAAGTACGAGAGTCTTTGACCAAAGGGTCTAGTAATTAATACGAACTTAATTGACACTTATATTCCCCGGCAACGGCGCCAATTTTTGATAACGCTCAATCTACAGCTCTCGTTTGAGTGTAAAGCAGTCGTTAGCAAATATAGAACCCAACCTGGGTTGGGTGTCGATCCCACAGGGAATAGCTTGGCCAACAAGTAAGTAAAATTACTAAACTTTTGGTGCAAGTCTCGTAAGAAGGGGGGATTCTTGTCTTGCAAGTAATGTAAACAAAAGCTGGAAATAATAAAGTAAAAAGAGAGAGATTGTTACGTTGGTTGTAAACAATGAGAATTGAAGCGTTGGGGTTATGTCCACCTTCTGAGGTATACGTCTCTATTGGCTATGAGTGTGTAGAATTCTGTCATGCAATTGCTTATAGAGAATTGTAGTCGATGGTAAATCCAAGCGTCTCTCGACCTAAACAAGGACTATCTCACTTTAACTCTCTCGAGCTTAAAGCGTATCTAACGGTACGAATTCTCCAAGAGGTTAGTCCAGTTACGGCACTAGCTTTTTAATAGGAAAGAGTGTCCTACTACCTTGACATTATCTCTTTTCCAGACAAATAACTTTTCTCTCGAACAAGTTAAATGTTAGACTGGCGTATTCTTGCGTTTGCAACCGTAAAGAATGTAGATTAAGATGAAGAGAATAATGATATAAGCAATATACGTGCCTCGAACTCACAAACTCACAGCAATAGATAGTATCTCATACGGCTTCCATAACCCCAACAGAGAAGTTTAGTTACCCATGAATGCGAAGGAAATCACGATTGACATTGTTATTATATCACGATATTGAGTAATGGCGTGTAGATCAAGTAATAGGCGTGAGGCGTGATTCCTTAGCAAGTAACGATTCTCTTGTTGTGGAATTTAAGAATAGAAGAGTAGAAGAAGAAACATAGAATTAATGGAAAGATTAGAAGAATTGTAGAGTAATAGAATTGAATTGTAAGACGAGAAGTTAAGAAGATGTTCTAAAATCTCTAGCATGATAGGGTATTTATAATACCCATATCCTAATCCTACTAAGCTAATGAAATAAATAACCAAATCCTATTAGACTAATAAAATCCTTAACCCAAATGTACGAGGTTAAGGTAACATTATCATAATCCACATAAAATAATGAAATACATAACCTAATTGTACTAGGTTAATGTATCATTGTCAAAATTCAGCTTTGTGTCTGTAAGTCCCCAAAGTCTTCAGAATTGTTGTTTTAGCCCGGGACAGATTTTCCATGCAGCAGTTTTGGTCCTTAGGCGTGTAAACTCCCTTCCCTTCCTTCGTGAGCTTTCTTTTGCGTCAAGTAAGCCATAAAATGCTGAATTCTGCATCATTTATACCTGAAACTTTACTAATCATGTTCGTTAGCTCATTTACAGGAAAAAGGACTAAAAGTGCATGAAATATATAATTTGTTCTCAAAACTAGGCTAAAATATGGGCAAAATATATTGATATAGGCGTGTAAATCCGCCTATCATCAGTGGCTACTTGGATTGGGGGCTTGGCCGCCGAGTTAAGGGCGGATCCCATATAGCCCGTGGGATTACAGATTTGCAGGGTGTACCGACTAGCTCAGAAGAATAATAAAGAGTGGGTCAAGGTTGTGAAGAACTGTTTTGAAATGATTAAAGTATGCCCATATATTTTACTTATGTACATGATCATTATTTTTATGAAAGGCTATCATCTATTTTGTATAAACACATGTATTTTGAGTTGTTTCACATACCAATACATTTGTATTGACCCCCTACCTCCTAGGGTCTAAAGCTCAGTTCAGAGGTCCTGCTAAACAGTAGAGTTTTCAGACAGCAGGGAAGTGTGCAGTTGGTGAGTCTTCTTTATTCTAGAAGGCCTGTGTCTTTCAGATTATGTTATTTATTTTGATTTAGGTCCACTGGGGGCCTTGTCCCAGTTTCAGATAGTTGTAATGTTCAGATGTAGTAGAGATTTTGCAGACTGGTTCAGATGTTGTTTAGTTGATATTGGATTTCATTCTTCATAGTAAATTTGAATCAGAGTATGACCATGTTTTCGTATTAGATTATAATTCTGCATTTTCTTTTATTATATGAATGTTGTGCATGATTATCAGATCGGATAGAGTAGGATGTCCGGGCCTTCATGGTTCGGGATGTCCGTCACGGCCAGGACCTAGTTCGGGTCGTGACACTTAGTTTAGGGCAACCTTCTTGGAGCTCCTTTCAAGAACATAAATTGAAATAGAAAACTAACACCCAAAATACATACGCAAATAAGAGTAGTCCAAAGTTGTTTTTCCCTTTTATTAGACTTAGCCAACTTGATCTTTCATTTCTTCTCATTTTCCTTCATCATCTTCAAATCATCCTGAAATTGTCCATTTGCAACTCTATTTTGTTCATGTCTATTTTGCTCTCGACAGATTTGGTTGTCTTAGTAGTCTTGTCATCAACTATTTTGTGTTCATAAAATCACAATTTGCTGAAGATTCAACTCTTTCCTCAAACTCTCCAATTCTTCCCAATAATTTAGGAATAACAAATTTGGACCGTTCATCAATAGAATCATCCTTCCAAAGCCAGAAATCGCATGATCTAGTATTCTAAAATGAAAGCAATTAAGTTCGTATATACTATTCATGATCAATATGTGAAGGGAAAACTCACTTACCCCATAGTAAGGACAAGTCCAATATCGTCTATCCGAATTTCTTGAGGTCCATGAAGTCATCAAAGGCAAAAGATGTCATGTTTGCATCGACCCTCGTCCAACTCATGATCTTCTTCTTACTTACAAAGTCTACTCAAACTTATCTTAGCCATTAAAGTACCTTGATTAAGAAAACAAGTTTTAAGAGAGGTTGAACAAACACTTGAGGAAGAAAAATTATCAAAATTGCAACAAAATTAAGATAAAATAATCATCAATATAGCAAAAAATCGAATGATTAAAAAGATTTAGTAGCCGTTTGGCCATGAAAATTACCTTTTTCCGGAGTTGGAGTTGAAGATGAAGTTGGAGTTGTGTTTGGCCATGTCTTTTTGATTTTTTTTTTTAGATTTTTGCAAAATCTTTTTTAAATATGATTTTATGCACTCAACTTTTAAAAATTATCAAAATCACCCAACTACTAATTTACCTACTAACATACAACCAAATGTTGAGAAAATAATTTACATGTCTTCAATTGATAAAATAATTAACAACAAACTAATTATTATGATTGTTATTCTTCTAAAGTTTGAATAAAAATATCACAAGCACGAGCTAAATAAGTTTATCTAACCATAATTGATTAAATAGAGAAAAATATATTTTGATAAATATGATTGATAGATATAAATATATTTTATATATTCTTAAATTTGTTGATAAAAATTCTTAATTATTTTTACTTGAATTAATTATTTTATTGAATTTGGTCTTTTAAAAAAAATTATGGAATTTAGTTAATAAGAGGAATTTGTGTAAAAATTTAAAGATTGGGGTTATATGTAATAATAATGAAAGTTGAAATTGGAAGTGAAAAAAAGGGAAAACAACAAAAAGTTGTTTTCCATTTTCGAATTTTTATTCCCGAAATGTTTTTCAAAGTTTCATGGCCAAACACCATAAAAAAAATTCGGAAAAAAGAGAAAAATATCCATGGCCAAACGGGCCCTTAGTTATCAATTCTTCAAACAAATAATCTTCAATTTCGATTTTGAAAGACAAATTTGAAAATTAGGGTTCTTAGTTTGGAGCCCCAAATTAGCTTAAATTAGAATGGGATAGATCTGTGATGTACTTTTAATGTTTTTAGTCGTTTATTTTTGTTATTCAAAAGGCTGGATGAGCCTAAAACGAGTAGAAGAAACGCGCCTAAAACGAATTAGAATGAGTTTCGTGGGAAGATAATAGTATCATTTTTATATAATTTAAGTATTTAATAGGTCACTTCAATAATTTAGGTGTGACTTAGCCTTTTATTGTATAATTTAGAATGAAAACAATCTCTTTTCTCACTGTTTTAATATGGAAAACGCACCGGGAAATCAAAGGACCATCTAGTTCAATTTAAAACCTTATCCACTTACTTTTTCTTGTCTTCTCCAAGTCAACTAAGTTGCCGTCAGTTTACCCTCCCATTTTCCAGCAATGTCTCTCATCACTCCTCCTCCTCCGGTTAATGTAATAATTTTCCTCTTCATCTCTCAATAACTTATGTCTCTGCAATTCCATTTGTTTTTAGCGGTCGTTTGGTAGAGCGCATTAGAAAATAACACATGGATTAGCATTACGTATTCCTAGAACCTTATTTGGTATACTTTTTCAACATGTATATAACTAATAGGCATAATGTATAAACAAAACCTTTAACTTGACACCAAATTATAGCTATGATCTTTTAACTTTATCAATGCACAAATAGCCCTTTAACTATACAAAAGCTTGACAAAAAACACTCTAATCCTGGCAAAATGCATGTATATACTCAAAATCACGCGCGTTAGAGTTAGAATTAGAGTGTTTTCTTGTTCAGTTTTTCTATAGTTAAAAAGAGCCTATTTGTGCACTACAAAGTTAAAAGGTCATACTTATAATGTGTCTGTTTTATTAGGTGGCAACATCTGAGTGAATTACTAATACACGTAGGAGTGATTGAGATTTACGCATGTAAGTTGTAGAATTGGAGTGTATTTTTGTTCAGCTTTTGTATAGTTAAAGGGTTTATTTGTGCACTGACAAAGTTAAAAGGTCATAGTTATAATTTAGTGTCAAGTTAAAGGTCATGTATATGTATTATGCCTAACTAATACATGGAATTAGTAATGCATGTCTGAAGACGGTTGCCCTCAAAACCTCCTCCACATACTTTCCACCTTGAAATTATGCAATACCTGTTATTTTTAATAGACCAAACCAAACACTGCATAAGAAATCTCACAATAACTAATATCAACATTACTTTTCCTAAAACAGCATTACTAAATAGATCATATTCTGCACCATTTTTATACGCCCTACCAAACAATTCCGAATATAGATTTTACTCTACTTTGCATATTTGTTTTTGCTTATAGTAGCTTTTTATTGGTGTTACTTTTGAACATTAATGTGCTGAATATAGTCCAATGTGAATGTTGTGTGTTATTGACCTAAAATTTCTTATACATATCAAATTTTTGTTTTTATTCAGTTTCACTGTGTTTTTGCATATTTTTTTGCTTGCAATAGCTTTTTTCGGTGTAGTTTTGAAAATAAATGTGCTGAATGTAGTCCATTGTGATTTCTTTCTGAAGTTGACCTACAACTTCTTTTAAAAATGCGATTGTTACTGAACTTATTTTGTTATGTTGCTGTGTGTATTCATTTTGTTTTATGGTTTCTCTTTGGTTTGCGTATTTTTTGTATACAATAGCTTTTTTCGGTGTAGTTTTGAAAGTAAACATGCTAAATATAGTCTGATGTGATCATCAAGGTGCGCAGTTGACCTAAAATTTCTCCTTAAAATGTGATTGTTACTGAATTTATTAGCTGTGTTGTTCTGTGTATTCACTTTGTTCTACAGTTTTACTCTGTTTGGGTATTTTTTGTTTCGTTCAAAATTGTTGTGTTTTGTATAGTTTTGAAACTATTGATTTCTTGGATTTATAACTGCTGAATTTATTTGTGTGTTGCTGTGTTAATGTCACGATGCAATTCTTAAAGGCTCTGATCGGCACTTAACGTGCACTTCTTAATAAAACTTATGCAAAAATAATCTTAGTAGAGAAAGTTAGAGTAATGAATGATAGAAAGACAACATCCATGTATACACTGTATCATAGAGCATCTAAGACTGTCCATTCGTAGGGCCGTCTGAAATTCCATAAATTGAAACGTGTATATTCTTTTTTTTATATTTGAAAGTTACAAGGAAACAATTATATGCTGTTGGAGTCCCACATCGGTGGGTTAAAGGGTCCTTGGTCTCCTTATATGATCTTGGGCAATCCTCCCCTCATGAGCTAGCTTTTGAGGTTGAGTTAGACCCAAGGTCCATTTCTTTATCATGGTATCAGAGCCTGGCCCACCCAGTTCATTGTTTCCCATGTTGGGTCCCTCGTCTTATATTGTCTACACTCCAGATGTCCAACCCTGGGCGTGCGGGGGGTGTTGGAGTCCCACATCGGTGGATTAAAGGGTCCTTGGTCTCCTTATATGATCTTAGGCAATCCTCCCCTCATGAGCTAGCTTTTGAGGTTGAGTTAGGCTCAAAGTTCATTTCTTTATCATATAAGGAAACCAAGGACCCTTTAACCCACTGATATGGGACTCCAACACCCCCCGCACGCCCAGGGCTGGACATCTGGAGCGTAGACAATATAAGACGGGCCCAACATCGGAAACAATGAACTGGGTGGGCCTGACTCTGATCATGATCTTAGGCAATCCTCCCCTCATGAGCTAGCTTTTGAGGTTGAGTTAGGCTCAAAGTTCATTTCTTTATCATATAAGGAAACCAAGGACCCTTTAACCCACTGATATGGGACTCCAACACCCCCCGCACGCCCAGGGCTGGACATCTGGAGCGTAGACAATATAAGACGGGCCCAACATCGGAAACAATGAACTGGGTGGGCCTGACTCTGATACCATGATAAAGAAATGGACCCTGAGCCTAACTCAACCTCAAAAGCTAGCTCATAAGGGGAGGATTGCCTAAGATCATATAAGGAGACCAAGGACCCTTTAACCCACTGATGTGGGACTCCAACACCCCCTGCACGCCCAGGGCTGGACATCTGGAGCGTAGACAATATAAGACGGGGGCCTAACATCGGAAACAATGTACAGGGTGGGCCTGTCTCTGATACCATGATAAAGAAATGGACCTTGGGCCTAACTCAACCTCAAAAGCTAGCTCATGAAGGGAGGATTGCCCAAGACCTATAAGGAGACCAAGGACCCTTTAACCCACCGATATGGGACTCGAACACCCCTGCACGCCTAGGGTTGGACATCTGGAGCGTGGACAATATAAGACGGGGGGCCCAACATCGGAAACAATGAACTGGGTGGGCCTGACTCTAATACCATGATAAATAAATGGACATTGAGCCTAACTCAACCTCAAAAGCTTGCTCATGATGGGAGATCATATAAGGAGACCAAGAACCCTTTACCCGCTGATGTGGGACTCCAACACCCCCGCACGCCCAGAGATGGACATCTGGAGCATAGACAATATAAGACGGGGGGCCCAACATCGGAAACAATGAACTGGGTGGGCCCGTCTCTGATAGCATGATAAAGAAATGGACCTTGGGCCTAACTCAACCTCAAAAAATAGCTCATGAGGGGAGGATTGCCCAAGATCATATAAGGAGACCAAGGACCCTTTAACTCACCGATGTGGGACTCCAACATATGCCATGTGGATGAGAAGAATATAGTCAAGCATATCGGGGTGGGTTTCTACTCAATACTATTGATTTAGTTTCATTCATAATAATCTTTTTCATAAACCTTAAAATTTCAGATGAAACTGAAGCAAAAGCAAGAAGAAAAGGAACCAAAAAGAACGGAAAAATCTGAGGCTTGTCTGTACACAATCATCAAGGTTTCTCAACTTTTAATTTTTATTCTTTACTTCTTGCATCGTTATATTTAGAAAATGTTTTAACTGAAATAAGTTATTTCATTTTCAGGTATCTCGTGATGAAGACCTAGGTGAACAAATTGGAAAGGAAATTTATTTTGATCTTGTTGATCATGATAAAGTGCATATATTTCACATTGAGAAACAAATGACATTTACTAAATTCAAGGTACATTTATCATTCTGTTTCATTTCTTTTTCCCTAAAATTTGAAAAGTTATAGCCGTCTTGTTCTTACTAAAAATGGCATGCAATGGTGTGTGCATGAGAATGAATTCAGTTTGCCCCTGTTAATAAAGAGGCGTCATGTGAAATTTCATGCTTCTACAACTTGAAACATGCACTTCTAGGTTTTTTTATACTTGTGGTTTATATTGAGTTGAAAGATAAAACTTTGAATTCTGAGTGCTACTGCAGGTAAAATTGAAGGATACAACAAACAATCATAAAAATTGAGAATATGGAGTTCTAGTTGCTAGGGTGTGAGAGTTCACTAACTTGTTTGTGCTCTCTCAGCAAACAAGATAAATATATTTGTTATGAATGTCAATGGTCAATTGCCGTAAGTATTAAGTATGACATGTGTCTAATGGTACTTCTGTTTCCAGGAGGAAGTTGCTAAGGCATTTGGTGTACCAGTGCAGTTTCAACGTTACTGGCTATGGGCAGAACGCAAGAACCATACTTATCGGCCTTATCGTACATTGACAGCTCAAGAAGAAATTCAACCCGTAAGTTCTGTCTGACAACCCTGTCTTTCTGCAATTTACTCTTTGTTTGAGTTATGCTTCAAGTTTTATGATGATGTTCTTTGTATATTCCATATTTTCTTCCACATAAAACTTATTCTCCTTGGCTTATCCCGTCACATGAAAAAAGAATGATCTTAGCATGATATTGACATTGGCGTGAAGCTATTGGCCATTATCAGAAATTCAATATGTATATTCTAAGAGTTTGTGACCCGAATTTTGTTGATCCGGGCTTGAAAAGTTTGTGGTGCAACCCATGTTTGTGATTTTTTGTGGGGTATGGACCTATATGTTTTTGGGCCTAGGATTTATTTGTACGCACGTATTATATAAGTGCGTTTAGTGGGCTGTTTTGAGTGTTTTTTATATACACGAAATTGAGACTATCGTCTCCACCTTGTATTCCTCTCCTTCATAGTGAATTTCCTCTGCCTCTGCCCGTGGTTTTTCCCGTCCAGGGTTTCCACGTAAAATCTGTGTTCTTGTTGTTTTTCTTTTGTTTGTGGTTTGCTTATTTTGTCCGATCATAACATATATATATACACACACGCATATAAAATCTTACCTATAGTTTTTTTTTTTGGACGAAGACAAATCCAACACAAGAAATTATCTGTCTTCGCCCGAAAAAGAGACTTATAGGTAAGTTGACAGTTTCATCCGTTAATTGCTTGTGCTTGATCTGTCTTCGTCCGAAAAAAGAGGGTTATAGGTAAGGTTAAACAATTTTTATGTTTTCAAGAATAACGAAGGTAATATAGTTATGTGGATTCAACTTGGTACTTGTGCTGGTGAGAGAAGTCGTATGGACTTCCTAAAAGTTCTGATTATGTACTTGACATCCTTCAATTTCACCTTACTTAGTAAAATAAGTTTCTTCAGTTGCTAGTGAATAGAACCAATTTTCCTTATCATGTTTGTTCATCCATTGCTGGTCCACAAATCTGTTTTTCACTTAACTCTCTCTTTAGCTCCCTCCGTCCCACTCTCCAGACATGCTTTTTGGCTGGACTAAGTACTTGGGATCCATCAAGCCTGATTTTCTTGAATTGTGACAATTGTGGCAAGTACTTTGATCATTTTTGACTGGAAATCTTTCTTCTGCTGTGCATGGCTTTTACAATCTGTTAAACAGAGGGAGTGCTTGAAATAACTTGGTGGTAATGATCATCTATGATGTGTTTTCAGGTTGGCCAACTGAGAGAGGTTTCAAACAAAGAGAATAATGCTGAGCTGAAACTATTTCTGGAAGTAGAATTATGTTTGGTAATGCATATTCCTTGCCTACTTGTCTTACCTTTCGGTGATTCACTTGCTGCATGTTTCTTTGTGAGGCTTTAGTTAACATGTTTTACTTTTGGACTTACTTTATTTTGTGTATCCTTCCAGGATTTGCGACCTTTTCCTCCACAAGAGAAGATCAAGGAAGATGTTCTTCTCTTTTTCAAACTGTATGACCCTCTGATAGAGAAGATAAGGTATTACATCTTGCCTCTCTATAGATGGATTACTTTAACTGTAGTAGTGATTTTCATGTTTGAATATGGAATCTCATTCGTTATAAGGAAACACGACTACATATAGGAATCTCTATAGGTGCTTTGTACTTTTGACTTTTGTGCAATGAGACTCTGTAGTTAGCATATAAAACATAAAGGGTTAAAAAGAAGTTTAGGTCAATGTTTTGGATTTGATGAGGCCATCATGTTAATAAGAATAGTTCAAAATTTAATGAATTTGAAACTTGAAGTGCTGTTAAAGTCCAATTGCTTGGGGCTGCATGTATGAGAAGCCATGCTGCGGATGAGGTTTTATGGTCTTTTTCCGTTTAAGATCCTTTTTCTTGTTAGATACGTTGGACGACTTTTTGTAAAAGAAAGTGACAAGCCACTGGATGTATTAACAAAGATAAATGAGTTGGCTGGCTTTTCGGCTGATGAAGAAATTGAACTTTTTGAGGTACGTTTTCTTCTTCTCTTGCCACCAATTTTCTTAACTATAAAGATATGATATGTGATTTTCAGGTTTGTTCTTCACAGGAAATAAAATTTGAACCCCATGTGGTGTGTGAATACATCGACAGTAATATGAGTTTTCGTGAATGTGTGGTATGTGCAATCATTTGCCAGTGACACTTTGGGTGTTTTTTTTTGCATTTGCTGGTGTAGTCGATTTCCTTCAGTAATCTTTGTTTCTTCTGGTGAATTTATTTGCAATGAAAAGATTTATGCTACACTCCTCTGGCTTTGCAGATAGGAGACGGGGATATCATTTGCTTTCAGAAATCTATTCGAAATCAATGCAGTGAACAGTATCGCTTTCCTGAGGTTCCTTTGTATTTGGACTATGTGCTCAATAGACAGGTATGTGCTGCACACTCTTATAGTAGAGTAACGGAAAAGGAGCAAGGGTTAGACAAGAAAAGATGGGGAAGAAAGGGAACTGGTCGGTGTTGGAATCTATCCTCATGAGCTAGTTAGTTAATAACTAATCAAATAATTAGTTACTGTGATGCACACTCAGTTAGCTAGAATAGTTACTGTTACCTTGGATTTTACTGTACATCTTTGAGAGAGTTAGTTTGTTAGTCGGATGGTGAGCTGACAGCTAAGTGGTGTAATTGAGTTGATAGCTGAGAAGCTTCTAGATGATTCTAGAATATGTACCCTCATCTATATATAGATGCTCAGGTGAAACACTACATACACATTACAGTTACTAAAACAGCTCTTCTTCCTCTTTCCTTCTTCTCTGCTAAATGTAGCTTAATTAGTCTATCTTTTCATTCGATAGTTAGTAAGATTTTCACATGTTATCAGAGCGGGTTCATCACAGAAGTTAGAAGGAGAAATCCATGGAGTTCTGGATCTCTGCTATGGTGAAATTTTTCAATCTCTGTTCTCAACTTAGTTCTGAATTGATTTTCTTAGCTGGATTCTGAGTATATAATTCCTAGATCTGCTTTCTTACTATTGTAAGCGAGTGCAATTGATTGTTATTTGATTTTAGATACATATATCTAGCTGATTGATTGATAGTAGTTCAGAAATGGCACTAAAAATAGATCCTGGTGATCCTTTATTCATAGGAACGTCAGATGTTTCTGGAGCTGTCTTAATTCCAATCAAACTGGTAGGTGTGGAGAATTACAGTGTATGGAGTAGATCGATGAGAATTGCCCTATTAGGGAAAATGAAGATTGGATTTGTAACTGGAGCATGTAGTAAAGAGATGTATAGAGAAGAGCTACATGAGCAATGGGAAACTTGTAATGCAATAGTATTGTCTTGGTTGATGAGCTCGAGTAGTGTAGAACTGCCGAATGGAATTGTTTATGCAACAAATGCTCATGAGGTGAGGGAAGACTTAAAAGAGAGATTTGATAAGGTAAACCGTATGAGGTTGTATCAGCTACACAGGGAAATTAATACATTGTCTCAAGGGACTAATTCCGTGGCTACATACTTTACCAATCTGAAAGGTTTGTGGAATGAGTATGATGCAATGGTTCCTGCTCCATCATGTGACTGTCCAAAGTCGAAAGACTATGCAGATCATCTATCTCAATTGAGACTGATGCAATTTTTAGTTGGTTTAAATAATTCCTATGATTAGGAGACAAATTCTATTGAAGGGAGTTACACCTACTCTTAACCAAGTGTATGCTATGGTAGCAGAGGATGAACTTCAGCAACTTGCTTGTGCATCTGTCACAAGTGAAAAATTAGATCCTGTGGCAATGCAGTCAACAGAAACTCAGACAGGAATCAGAACTACAAAGGGAAGAAGTGTGATTATTGTCATTTCAATAGACACACCAGAGAAAATTGTCACAAGTTAATAGAGTATCCTACTGACTGGAAGCAAAAGAGGAAAGTAAATAATAAAAGTAGGGGTTCAAGAGGATTCATGAATCAAAATCATTCAAAATCATACTGGTGGATATAATGGTGGTGGAAATCATCAGGATCCTGGGAGGTTCAATGCTAATGGACATCATGGAAATCAATTTGCAGGACAAGTCAATACTCAGAATTTACTTAACAGTTTTAATAGTCAGTTTCTTGGTGGAGTTGCAGGTCAGTCTGCTTTAACTAGCTGTGAAGGTCACAAGGAAGCTAATAATGCAGTGCTTGCCAAAGGACAAGGGTTCACTGATGGAGAATACAAGCAGATCATAGAGCTTTTGAACAAGGATCGACAAGACCTGAAGCAGGTTAACATGTTAGGTATAGCCACCTGTCTGTTCTCTAGTATTGAGCCACAAGAATGGATAGTGGACTCCGGTGCTACTCATCACATTACAACAAACAAAAATGTATTTACAAGAAAGAAAGTAATCAAAATAGGAATGGACAAAGTGAACCTACCAAATAGAGCAAAGGCTGACATATCACACATAGGAGAGGCTTTGGTGTTATAAGATGAAATTGTGAAAGATGTACTATTTGTGCCTGATTTTAAACTGAGTTTTCTATCAGTTTCCAAGGTCATTAGACGGTTATATTGTTTTGTATCATTCTATCCTGATTTCTGTGTGTTTAAGGATCTCTGCAATGGCAGAGTGTAGGGGATTAGTAGAGAAAAAGGAGGCTTGTATATTCTCAAAAATGACATTAAAGTAAGGAATGAACTTAAAGGTCAAAAGCAACTGGTAGCAGGATCAACTGTGCATGATAGCAACCTTTGACACAAAAGACTTGGATATCCATCTGCATAAATATTGAAATCATTGGATCTTCTAAGTCATAGTAAGGATTTTGATTTTCTGAATAATTGCCAGGTCTGTCCACTAGCCAAACAGACTAGATTACCTTTTCCTATTAGTGAAACTAAGTTAGATGTATGCTTTGATATGTGCACATGAATTTGTGGAGTCCTTATAAAACTCCAACTTTTGATAAGAAATTCTATTTCTTGACAATTGTGGATGGTTGTAGTAGATATACTTGGATCCATTTATTGCAGCTCAATTTTGAAACTATTGTGGTTATCAAAGATTTCCTCTTAATGATTAAGACTCAGTTTGGGACTAATGTGAAGGTTATAAGAACTGATGATGGGACTGAGTTCCTCAACAATTAGTGTAATGCCTTGTTCAAGTCTTTAGGTGTATTACACCAAAGCAGTTGTCCTTACTCATCACAGCAGAATGGTGTGGTGGTAATAAAACACAAGCAAATTCTGAACATTGCTGGGGCTATCAGATTTCAATCACAAATGCCTATCAGATTTTGGGGCCTGGCTGTACAAGCTGTTGTTTACCTGATGAATAGGCTACCATCATCATCTGTTAATGGTAAAAGTCCTTGTGAAGCATTGTTTTCAAAGGCTCCTTCCCTGACACATCTAAGGGTATTAGGTTGTTTATGTTATGCTTCGACACTGCCTAAGGGTGATGAGTTTTCTGAAAGAGCTAAACCTGCAGTATTAATGGGATATCCACTGCTCAGAAAGAATACTTGTTGTTGGATTTGAACTCCAACAAGCTATATGTCAATAGAGATGTTTCATTCCAAGAAAATGCGTTTCCCTTTGCTAAGTTGAGAAGTCAGAATCTCTCAAATGAGTTAATACAACAACATGCAGAATATAGTGAGGATGCAAAATCTGTAGTTTTAGTTTCAACAGATACGGAAGATGATCATGCCTTAATTGAAGACCTTCCCTCACATACCCCAGTATTTGTTCCAGTAGTTGACACTATAGAGTATTCTGTTGATCAATCATCTTAATCAATGCCTTCACATCCAGACAATGTGGAGTGGAGTCTGTACCTTGCCCACCTAGAAGAACACCTAGAGTTCCAAAACAACCTATTTGGATGAAGGACTATGCAGTACCAGGGAGGAGAAAAGGTACTAGATATCCCATTGCCAACTATCTTATGACAACACTACTTCTACATATCAAAGCTATGTAAGTAGTTTTTCCAATTTGATAGAGCCACAATTCTTCAGTCAAGAAGTTAAAGATGACAGATGGATCCAAGCTATGTAGTTAGAGATTCAAGCACTTGAGGACAATAACATCGGGGAGATAGTAGACTTACCTCCTAGTAAAAATGCTATTGGTTCAAAATGGGTGTATAAAATTAAGTACAAGGCAAATGGAGAGGTTGAGAGGTTCAAAGCAAGATTGGTTGCTAAAGGTTACAACCAACAGGAGGGACTGGATTACCATGACACATTTTCACCTTTTCACCTGTGGCAAAGATGGTGACTGTCAGATGTGTTATTGCTCTTGCTGTCTCAAGAGAATGGTGCTTGTACCAAATGGATGTCTATAATGCTTTCCTACAAGGAGATCTAAAGAAGAAGTATATATGAAGATGCCTAAAGGCTTTCAACAGAAAGAACAACATAAGTGTTGGGGAATTGAAGAAAAAAAGGAGCAATGTATAAGAGGAAGAATATAGTTGCAGAGAACTTCACACGTATTTTTCATTCATTCAACTAAACTAGGTTACATAGGACTCTTTAAATAGGAATTAGAAAAAACCTAACCACTTATTGAAAAACATACCCACTAACTCAACGATTAATTATCCACCAACCTTAATATTAGCAACTAATAGAGATATGCTTTAACTAAACTAGGACTCCTAACAAATGTGTTACTCTGCCAACTAACTAGGAAACACTAACGACCTTTGAATCAATATTTAACAATAAGGTATGTAGGTTGCTTAAATCACTCTATGGACTTAAGCAAGCCTCTAGACAATAGAATATCAAGCTCACAACAGCACTTATAACTGCTGGTTTCACTCAAAGTGCTTATGATTACTCTTTGTTTACTTTGAAGAAACCAGAAGGGATGGTGATAGTATTGATTTATATGGATGATTTGCTCATCACTAGAGACAATGAATTTATGATTTTTAAGGCAAAAGAGGTGTTGCACAGGCATTTTTAGCTCGAGAACTTGGGAGAGCTTAAATGTGTTCTTGGGATTGAGGTTTTGAGATAAAAACAAGGGGTTATACTGAACCAAAGGAAATACATCCTGGAGTTAATCTCTGAGACTGGTCTTGCAGGTGCAAAGACCGCCCTTACACCGCTGGAGTCTAATTTCAAGCTAACATCAATGGAATATGATAAAGTTGTAGGTATTTCACAGGATGTAACTTCATATGAGAGACTAGTTGGAAAACTTATGTATGCAACTATTACCAGGCCAGACATTAGTTATGATTTTCAAACACTGAGTCAAGTTTATGCAAATGCCTAAAAGATCTAATCTAGAAGCTGCATATAGGGTGGTCAGATATCTGAAAGGCTTAGTTGGTCAAGGTAATATATCTGGTTGAAGGCTCAGTCTAATATAGACTTGGTGTGTTGGTGTGACTCAGATTGGGCAGCCTGTCCCAATACCAGAAGGTCTGTCACTGGCTATGTAGTACTATTTGGTGTATCCTTGATATCCTGGAAGTCAAAGAAACAACACAGTGTCTAGAAGCTCAGCTGAGGCTGAGTACAAAGGCATGGCCTCAGCTATTGCAGAGCTCACTTGGCTAGAAGGGTTGTTTGCAGAGTTAAATGTGCCTATTCTAAGTCTATCACCTTGTTTAGTGATAGCAAGTCAGCTATACAATTGGCGGCCAATTCCATCTTTCATGAGAGAACAAAGCATATAGAGATTGATTGTCACTTCATCAGGGATGAAATCAAGAGTGGTTTAGTGCAAACTCTGTACATTCCTACACATCTACAGATAGCAGATATTTTAACTAAGAGCCTGGGACATGATCAACATTCTCTTCTATTAAGCAAGATTGGTGTGCTGAACATCCTGCACCCTTCAGCTTGAGGGGGAGTGTTGGAATCTATCCTCATTAGCTAGTTAGTTAATAACTAATCAACTAGTTAGTTACTGTGATGCACACACAGTTAGCTAGAATAGTTACTGTTACATTGGATTTTACTGAACATCTTTGAGAGAGTTAGTTAGTTTGTTAATCGGATGGTTAGCTGACAGCTAAGTAGTGTATTTGAGTTGATAGCTGAGAAGCTTCTAGATGATTCTAGAATATGTACCCTCATCTATATATAGATGCTCAGGTGAAACAATACATACACATGAAAGCTAGTAAAACAGTTCTTCTTCCTCTTTCCTTCTTCTCTGCTCAATGTAGCTTAATTAGTCTATCTTTTCATTCGATAGTTAGTGAGATTTTCACAGTTGGGGAGAGTTAATAAGAAATTGTTGACAACTAGTTATACATTTCGGAATGTCAATAACTATTCAGAAACAAATTATTTATTTAATCAGTATTTTCCTGACAGCTAGCTTCCTGAAAAAGTACAACGATTTCTGTTTAACTGGTACCCCAGTTTTTCCGATGGATTCTGATGTCTGTCCATTGCCAATGTCTTAGGCCGTTGGAAATTTGATAAATACCAGTAGTCTATAATTTGGCAATAACTCACCATGCTTTCTACTAAAGTATTCAAATGCCTAGTTGCTTGCTTAAATATGTGAAAGTGACAAGAAAATTATTATGTGCAATGTGGATGAAAATAACATAGCCAAGCATCTTAGGTGTGTTTCTACTCAATTTTGCTTATTTAGAGCCTGTTTGGATTGGCTTATTTCAAGTTCTTTTAAGCCAAAATATCTTTAAAACACTTTTGTAGTTTTTGGGTAAATTAAAAAAGTGCTTAACACTTGTTTTTAAGCCAAAAACTACAAGGCTATCCAAAAGGGCTTTTTGTTTCTAATTGCTTCAGTGATAGAAATCTTTATCTACCTCAACTTTCAGATAAGACTGAGGAAAGAGCAAGAAGAAAAGGAACAAAAAAGAAAGGAGGGTGAAGAGGCTCGCCTCTATACAATCATCAAGGTTTCTTTCAACTTTTAGTGTTGTCCTTTGCTTTTTGCATCACATCTTTCTATCTTGGAAATGTTTAATTGAATTTTTTCATTTCATTTCATTTTCAGGTAGCTCGTGATGAAGACCTCGGTGAACAAATCGGAAAGGAGATTTATTTTGATCTTGTGGATCATGATAAAGTGCGTGCTTTTCGTATACTGAAGCAGATGCCATTTACTCAATTCAAGGTATATTTGCCATTCAGTTGCATTTTTTTTACTCGTAGGATAGCAAAGTTTATTCCATACTGCTCTTACCAAACATGACAAGCAATGTTATACACTGCAGGAGAATGAATTCAGTTAGCCCTTTGCTTAATAAAGAGCTGTCATGTAAAATTTGCTTCTTCTACAACTTGAAATTTGAATGTAACCTTCTATACTTGTGCTTTACATTGAGTTAAAAGATAAAACTTTGAGTTCTGAGTGTTAAGGTTGGTAAAAGATTAAGGAGAACATACACAATCTTAAAAATAGAGTTCTGACGGTTTGGGTTTGAGGTTCTCAATTTTATTGCTAAGATAAACATATTTGTTATGAATGTCATTGGTCATTCACCATAAATCTTAATTACGACATTTGTCTGATGGTACATCTGTTTCCAGGAAGAAGTTGCTAGAACATTTGGTACACCGGTGAAATTTCAACGTTACTGGCTATGGGAAAAACGTGAGAACTCTACGTATCGGCCTTATCGTGCATTGACAGCTCAAGAGGAAATTCAATCTGTAAGTTCTATCCGACAATCATTTTTTCTGCAGTGTGCTCTTTGTTTGAGATATTATTATGACTTGATTTTCTTTGTATATTTCATGATTGGTCTTCCACATGATTTTTTTTTCTCCATGGCTTGTCCCCTCACACACACAAAAAGAAAGGATGGTCTTAGCATGAAATTTTTGGTCAGTGGTGTAACGCTATCGCCCATTACCAGACAATTCCAGATATGCTCTGCAGTGACATGGGACTGTTTGATTTATTAATTCCCGATAGCCTCTTCTACCAAAAAAAGAGGCTTTTGTTAAGGTTGATCAATTTGTTTGTTTGCAATAATAAAGAAATTAATATAGCTATGTGAACTCAACCTGATACTTGTGCGGGTGAGAGATAGCAGGTACTCGGCGTAATTGTCTATATTTCCCCCAACTTCCACCATCATTACTAAAGAAAAGTTACATGGACTCCAATCCACTAAAGAATGTTATAGTTATTTCAATCTTAATGAATTCCTGAAAATTGTGATTAAAAACTTGATAGCAACTGACTTCACGTTGCTTAGCTAAACATATTTCTTCAGTTGCTATTGAATAGGTTCAATATTTCTACTGTTCATGTTGGTTCATCCATTTGCTGGTCCACACGTCCATTTATCTCTCTCTCTCTCTCTGCCCCCACCTACCCCTAGACTTGTTTTTTGACGGGACTTAGTACTGGAGCCTCTCAGCTCCCCTTGAGTGGTGTATTTGTTGCTCTCTCTCTCTCTCTGTTCCCCCAACTCCCTCTGATCCTCCAGACATATCTTTTGATTGGACCAAGTATTGTGATCCCTTGTGCCCCCTTGAGAGTGCATTTCTTGAAGTGTGACATTGTGCCGGATATTTTGATTATTTTTGTCCGGCAGCCTTTCTTCTGTAGTGCGCGGTTTGTGCAATCTGTTAAGCGGTTAGATTTCTTGTTTAGCTTGGTGTTAATGATCTTACATTATGTGTTTTGTTTATCTTGTGGTTAATGATCTTACATTATGTGTTTTCAGGTTGGTGAACTGAGAGATGTTTCAAATAAAGGGAATAGTGCTGAGATAAAACTGTTTCTAGAAGTAGAATTATGCTTGGTAGTACATCACTTGCCTATTTTCTTCCCTTTTGTGATTCACATGTTTCATGTTTTTTCCGTAGCTTTATTCGTCATGTTTTACTTTTGCGATTATTTTGTTTTGCGTATTCTTGCAGGATCTGCGACCTTTATCTCCACCAGGAAAGGTCAAGGAAGTAATTCTTCTGTTTTTCAAACTTTATGACCCTTTGGAAGAGAAGATAAGGTATTACATCTCGCTTCTTAAAAGCAGGAATACATAACCAAGGCAGTAATTTCATGCATGAATTGGAGATCTCCTCATTATATTTTGTGAAAACTCGGGTACATGGAATGCTGCTTTGTACTTTTAATCAATCTAGAGTTCTAAAACAGACATCATAGAGTACTGAATGTTACACTGTAGTTAGCATGAGATTACAACAACAAAGGGCCAAAAGAAGAAAGACTAGGTCAAAGCTTTTGAACTTAGTGAGGATATCATATTAAGGGGTTAATTCTCCAAATTTAATGAATTTGAAACTTGAAGTGTTGTTGTAGTCCAATTTCTTTGGGCTGCGTATATGAGAAGCCCTGATTAGGTATTTTGGTCTTCCTCTGCTTGATTTCCTTTTTGTTGTCAGGTATGTTGGGCGAATGTTTGTAAACAGAAGTAGCAAGCTGCTGGAGATATTAACAAAGCTGAATGAGTTGGCTGGCTTTTTGCCTGATGAAGAAATTGATTTTTTTGAGGTTTGTTTTCTTCTTCTTCCTACCAATTTTTCTTTTAACTCGTAACGTATGATACATGATCTTTCTGGATTTGCTACTCACAGGAGATAAACTTTGAACCGAATGTGATTTGTGAACACATTGACAGTAATACGAGTTTTTGTGACTCTGAGGTACGTGCAATCAATTGCCAGTTGGCACTTTTGGTTTTTTATGCTTTTGCTGGAGTTATCGAATTTTCCGTAGTTTTTTCATTTTGTTTCTTCTGCTGGATTTATTAGCTATGTATCTTTTTTGCAATACTATTTTGGCTCTGCAGATGGGAGATGGAGATATAATATGCTTTCAGAAATCCCTTCGAATTCAATGTGGTGAACAATATCGCTTTCCTAAGGTTCCCTCTTTTTTGGAGTATGTGCACAGACGTCAGGTATGTTCAGCACACTATTATAGGACAAGAGTAATGAAAGGGGACTAAGGGCAAGGCAGTAAAAAATGGGGAAGAAAGAATACTGGTTGGGATAGGTCACGGGTTCAAGCCTTGGAAACAGCCTCTTGCTAAAATGCAAGGTAAAGGCTGCGTACAATAGGTCCTTGTTGTCGGGCCCTTCCTATGACCCTGCGCATAGTGGTAGCTTTAGTACACTAAACTGTTTTTTTTTTTTCGGGTTTAAGCATTTCCGACAATTAGTCATCGTTGTTTAAAATTCTCCATTGGGAGTCACTTATCTCAACAAGTATGCCATGGCTTGAGGCCGAAAAATTCTAGACAATTATATTATTTATGTTAATGCTTTTCAGGTTGTAAATTTATTTAATCGTAGATACTTTTTTTTTCTAGTTAATATCCATCAGGTAGTTTTTCCCCATGAACTGGCCCCATAGTTCTTTGTGGATTCTGGTTGCTATCCATAGGTTACGTAGTATTTCTAGATGTCAGAATTGTGTGAGATCTTAGGTCTTCTGAAATTCGATGAATTCCTCTATATTTTGCAACAACTGTACATATTTTTATATATGAGAGTGACAAGGAAAAGATTATATGCAATGTTGATGAGGACATAACCGGGCATCTCAGGATGGGTTTCTACTCAATACTGTTGATTTAGTTTCTCTTTTTATCGGTTCAGTCATAGTAGTCTTTTATCATCCTCAAATTTCAGAGGCTGAAGAAAGAGCAAGAAGAAAAGGAACAACAGAGGCTCGTTTTTACCAAATCATCAAGGTCTCTTCAACTTTTCTCTCTATCCTTCACTTTTTGCTTCTTTATTCTTCGACAAAATTAGTCATTTCATTTTCAGGTAGCTCGTGATGAAGACATCGGTGAACAAATTGGGAAGGAGATTTATTTTGATCTTGTGGATCATGATAAAGTGCGTACTTTTCGTATTCAAAAGCAGATGCAGTTTATTCAATTCAAGGTGCGTATCATTCTATTTCAATTCTTTGCCTCACAGATTTGAAAAGTTATAGATGTACTGCTCGTTCCAAACATGATCAATTTTATGTACTTTGTGAGAATGTATTCAGTTTTCCCTTGTTTAACAAAGAGGCATCACGTGAGATTTGCTGTTCAACAACTTGCTATATGGAATGTTAACTTTCTGCACTCGTTACTAAGTTAAAAGATAAAGCTTTGGATTTTGAGTGCTAATGTAAGTAAAAATTGAGGAGCATACATTCATAAAAGTTGAGCAAACAGAATTCTAATTGTTAGGGTGTGAGGGTTTATAAAACTATTGTGAGCACACACGATAAACATATTTGTTTATGAATGTCATTGGTTTGTCTTCAAAAGTTTTAAGTATGTCATGTGTCGGATGGTATATCTGTTTGCAGGAGGAAGTTGCTAAGGAATTTGGTATAGCTGTTCAATTTCAACGTTTCTGGTTATGGCAAAAACGCCAGAACCATTCATATCGGCCTCATCGTGCTTTGAAAGCTCAAGAGGAAATTCAATCCGTAAGTCATGTCTGCATATCCTATCTTTCTGTAGTGTGCTATTCGTCTAAGATTTACTGGTGATATTCTTTGTTTATTTCATGTTTATGTCTGCCAATTAAAATTTGTCCTCCTTGGCTTGTCCCATCAAATGAAAAATAATGAATGATCTTTGGATGATATTCTTGTAGTGGTATGAAGCCATCCTCCATTACTAGTCATTTTGTAAAAAAAAATGGATGTTGAACCTAACTCAATCCCCAAAGGTAGATCAAGTGGTGAGGATTGACCAAGCCATATTGTAGTGACTATCCATCCCTTAAAGGATCGATATCAGACTATTAATACACCACTTCACACCCAAGGTTTGACATATGGTGCGTGGGCTATTTAATATGGGGGCCAATAATGGAATGAGAATTAGAATTGGTCCTTCTCTAATATCATGATATGGACTTTGGGCCTAACTCAACCTCCAAAGCTAGTTTTTGGATTGATTTAGGCCCAAGTTTATATGATCTGCAGCTATAATTAAGAAAGGTATATAGTTATGTGGATTGTAGACTCCAATCCACTAAGGATTGTAATAAATATTGCAATATAATGAAATTTCTGAGTATGAACTTTGACATCCACCATTTTTGCGTTGCTTAGAAAATAGATGCCTTCAGTTACTAATGTATAGAATCGATTTTTCCAATCATGTTTAATCCACTGTTGGTCCCCAAGTCTATTTCTCCCTCTATGTCTCTTTCTCCCCCCGAACCCGTCCGCCTCACCTTCCAGACATGTTTTTCTTTTATTGTACTAAGACCTGAGACCAATGAAGCACCCTTTAGAGTGATTTTCTTGAAGCGTGACAATGACTGGTATTGTGATCATTTTTGTCTGGAAATCTTTCTTCTATGGTGCATGTTTTCTACATTCTGTTAAACGATGGGAGTGCTTGATTAACTAAGTGTTGTGATCTTACATGATGTGTTTTCAGGTAAGTGAACTGAGAGAGGGTTCAAATAAAGGGAATGATGTTGAGCTAAAGCTATACCTGGAAGTAGATTTATGCCTGGTATGTATCACTTGCGTAACTGTCTTCTTTTTTGGTGGTTAACATGTTGCATGTTTATCTGCGAGTCTTTATTCTACATGTTTAATTTTGAGTTTTATTTTATTTTGTTTATTTTTGCAGAATTTGCGACCATTTGCTCCTCCGGGGAAGACCAAGGAAGAAATCCTTATTTTTTTCAAACTTTATGACCCTCTGAAAGAGAATATAAGGTATCATTTCTTGCTTATCAATAGCTGGATTAGTTTCTTTGAAGTATTTGTTTTAGCTTTTGAATTTATGATGTCATTTATTTTGAGAAAATACTCGTATATGAAAAGGTGATTGTACTTTTACCCAATCTTAAGGTCTCTATCAGACATCATGGAAAATTGAATGAGACACTGTAGTTAGTATGAATGTAGTACAAACAATGGCCAAAAGAAAGAAGACACTTGGTCAAAACATCGAATGTGATGAGGTTGTCATTTTAGTTGGGTTCATTCAACATTTAATGAATTTAAAACTGAAAGTTCTGTTTAAGTCCAACTGATTGGCGTCACATAGATGAGAGCCATCATGTGGATAAGGGTTGTTGAGCTTTGTCCGTTTAATTCCCTTTTTGTCTTCAGGTATATTGGACGACTATCTGTAAAAGGAAGTGGCAAGCTGCAGGACATATTATCGAAGCTAAAAGAGTTTGCTGGCATTTCGCCTAATGAGGAAATTGAACTTTATAAGGTTAATTTTCTTCTTTCCGTGCTAGCAGGTTTTGATCTTTTTGCATGTGATATGTGATTTTTCTGGTTTTGTTATTCACAGGAAATAAATTTTGAACCCAGTGTGATGTGTGAAAAAATTGACAATATGTTGAGCTTTAGTGAGTGCCAGGTATGTGCATTCAATTGTTTATTTAAACTTAGGTGTCCTTTGGTAGGGTAATATGTATAGGGTGTATTTGTAATGTTGGTATTAGATATGCTGACGTTAGTTATGCTGAGATTATTTCTTATGTTGCTTAGTTTGATTATTTAAACATAACTTGCATTGCATAGTTTTTAAAATAAATTATTTATTTACAAAAAATACTCTCCATGAATACAGTGGAATGGGAGTGGAGAAGGTTTTTCCTTAACCATGCTAATACCATGGTTTGCCAAACATTAATTTATATGTTAGTTGAAAAAGTGTACCACAATGTATTAGTGATGCACAAAGTTAATGCAAGTATTATTTTTCTGTTGCATCTTACCAAATGGCCACTACAGGCTTTTATTTGCATTTGTTGGTGTATACAATTTCTTTCATTAGTTTTTATCCTTTTTGTTTCTTCTGCTGTATTTATTGCTGATGAAACTTTTTTCTGCATTGAGCACTTTCTCTGTTTTCTGCAGGGAGCTTGCCTCTAGTTGAGACCACTTTATATGCTCCCTCTTACCCTTATTATCGTATCCCTCTATTGTTTTATTGGTGTTGTTCCTTTTACTTTGTTTATCCGAACTATTTAGCAGTCAATACTTCTTCTCTTCTTCATTTTTTTCATTATATCTTTTTGCTATTGTATCTGTCAAACTTGTGCTGAGGCTCTTATTAGAACAACCTCTCTATCTCTCCCAAGGTAGAGATAAAGACTGTGTACACCCCAACTTCCCCATACCTCACTTATGGGATCACATTGTGTATGTTGTTCAATTCTTTTTTTCTGCAATATTCTTCTGGCTTTGCAGCTAGAAGACGGGGATATAATTTGCTTTCAGAAATCCCTTCAAAATCAATGCATTGAACAATATCGCTTTCCTGAGGTTCCTTCATTTTTGGAGTACGTGCACAATCACCAGGTATGTGCCTGCCATTCTTCTTGTAATATTGCCCTTGGTGTATGCAGTAGATTTCAATGATGTCTCTCTTTTTGTCTGTACGCCTGCTGTACATTATTTTTCTCACTTTGACTTAACTAAACTACCGAACCTGAAATACAACATAGTCAAGAGAAAGAAAGATTCAAGGACATGTAAATATGCTGAAATAGTCTGTCAGGACATGTTTATATTTGGAATTGCAGCAGCACATACCGAAGCCGGAGCCACTAATCACCTGTGAGGCAGAGAGCTCCATCTTAATTTGGTTCTGGAAGAGGAAGTCTGGCTATTAAACGGCTTCCTTGCTAGTTTTGAGGGGTTATTTTTCAGGGAATGGAGGTTGAGATTGCACTAATCGGATGATAAAGATGGTGGTCAGTAGAAGCTAGTGAATGGCTGAAAAATCATTTCTTGGAGGAGTTTATCAGAAGGGGAGTTAGGGTTAGTGAGGAAAAATTGGGGAACAAAGAGGTCTTGAAAATACTGTGTAATCTCACAAGAGGGTGGGGGTGGGTATAGTGTACACAACGTTTCCCCTATCTCGTAGAATAGTAGCTTTTGTTGGTGTAATGTTGAAAATACTATTTTTTTTTATTTATAGGTGCTGAATGTACTCCGCTGTGATTGTGGTGTGAAATGATCTAAAGTAAAAATATGATAGAACTGAAGCTATTAGCTGTGTTTCTGTGTGAATTTACTTTGTCTTAGTTTATTTCTGTCACTTTTTTTTTTTTTAATGTTAGCCTTCTGCAAATTTTTGTGATGTACAGTTGTTGTATTTGGTGCATTCTGTTGATCTCTGAATTCACTAATTTGCAGTTTTACACTGTTTTGTCTGTTTTTTGGTTCAAAGGTGCTTTGCTGAGCTGATTTTCCAAAAGCTATTATTTTTTGGATGAATATGCCTGAGTTTAATAATATGGTGTTACTGCAGTGGAATCTTTACCTAATTTCTATCTTTATGTGTGAAAGGTTAATCAAAATTGTCTAGGTTAATTGGATCTATTCTTACAATTCTTCGTATTTTGCAGGAAAAAGAGCACAAAATGCGTGCTTCTGGTTCCGATTTTCCAACTAAGAGACCTGAGCCGCATGAAGGTATCTCACCTACTTTTACTCACGTACACACCCACCCGGAGTAATTATGTATGTATAGTCGTTTTTTTTTAATTATTTGACATCACTTCTTACTCACTAGTGGACTATATGTGAATGGCTGATTAAATTGTAGTATGTGTTATTTTGCACTAATCACTTATCAGTATTAGAATGAACTGGAGCCGTATTGATCAAACCATGTAAAGGATTTCGTATCACTGACTCCATCAAGTTTGGTGTTGTGGTGTTGATTTTTTTGACTTACAGTGTAATCATTTTCTTTTACTGATATGGTATTATATTTCAGTTGTTAAATTCTTTTGCTTGTTTTTTTGGTGTCAGTTACACCAACGGACACAGCAAGTACAGTTGCTCCTCAGGATGTGGATGATGCGGAATCAACACGGTTCACATGGACTGTTGACAATTTTTCAACGTTGAATGTGAAGTTGTACTCTGATGTCTTTAGTGTAGGGAGATGTAAATGGTAATTATTTTCAACTTCCCTTTAGTGGATTGCTCTACAAATTTATTGAGGTTATGATAATGATATATTATACGGTGTATTGTGTCTTGCAGGAGGATACTGATGTTCCCAAAAGGAAATGATACAAATCATTTGTCAATTTATTTAGATGCGGCAGATGCTGCATCATTGCCTTTTGGTTGGAGTAGTTATGCTGAGTTTAGCTTAGCTGTTCTCGATCAAGTTCATGGCGAATTCACAGTTAGAAAAGGTTAGATATCTCATTTATTGTACAAATGATAGGGATTTTAATTTTGCGCGTGAATTTTTGATGAGAGAAAATCTATAAGTTTATCTAACAATTGCACATTTTAAACCCTTTGGGTAATTAGCTTTGCTGTGTTAGATTTTCTGATTTTCCTCATTGTCAGCTGTGAAGAGTAGTCTTTTGAATTTCTGGATAATGTATTTCAGGTAGTGTGATGCGTGTACTTCTGTCTTTTAAAGGGTTGGGAGTGTAGCTCCTCAGCTCAGGGACCTGTTCCCAGATGCACTCACACAACAAGAACTAAGAGATATGTATAGTAAGAAGTGCAGGAATGCAGGAAAATAAAGGACACGAGATTTTTACGTGGAAACTCCTTGCTCAAGGGAGAAAAACCATGACTTGCCTCCAGGATTTCTAAGCTACACTATACTTGAGCAACTTCTTGAATACAGACTCCAAGGATTAACCTCCTAATCTTTCGTTTCCTAGCAACAACTCTATCACAAGGAAACACAAGCAGTAACACTACTGCTTCAACTTCCAGCTAACTCTAACTGGACTCCACAAGCTAACTCTAGCTTGAACAATCACCTAACTCTAGATGATTACAAGGAGAGGGGTTACAACACAACACCTACTACAATCATAAGCTACTGTAGGCAAACGTTTAAGAATAATATACAAAGACTCAACTGCAACTAGGAGGTAAAAATAAAACTCGATGGACAATCTGTTTCCTGCTGCAGTGGGTAGCCTTTGATTCACCACTTCAGAAAGATATTTAGTTGTAAGTATATGGAAGTTTTCGTTTTCTTGTTGAGGAAGATGAGCAATATATATTGTGACACAAAAAAAAACTAGAAGAGATCCCATTGGTTGAGGCAAAAAGGTGGCAACAGCTTTTCACCAACTTTTGTACTATGTGTCAGCTGTGACAGTTTGAATGTGACAGCGACAAGTGAGCCCAACTTGTTTCCTAAGTAGCAGGAGCTTTGTCATCACAAAAGTTCTAGGGAACAGGTCCCAAATTACGAATTTGTCAATCATCAAAACTAAGGACTTAACAATTTCTCTCTTTTTAATGATGACAAACCCATATCAGCAATCAACATACTCAGCATCTTCAGTAGTTTTCACTCAGCACATTCTTCACCTTAGTAACACACCATAAGCCACAAGACTATGCCAAACAACTTGCCCAACCAATTTCCCCCATCACTGATGCCTATAATAGTATAAGCATCCTATACCTTATTCCCCTTATCAATGAGCATTGAGTTCCCCTTAAGAGAACTCTTATCTTGATCGACACGACTACACATATCTCAAACTACACATCATGTACATTCCAGCTCAATTACATCTCCTAAACACATATACACGCTACGCATCACAACACACATATCACATATACAGGCTACACATAACACCTTTCCTTTTCTGGCACCATCAAAGAGGTTAAACAGTAAGCCAGACATAGATAAGCATGCATGTTAATTCATGGCCATTGAGGCAACACTGACATGATCAAGAAGAGATTAAATAAATAGAGAAACAAAAAAAGGTGATAGCACAAGCAAGGTTTCATTCATTCATGTATTAATCAGTATCAAAAACCATTCAAACATAACGACCATTAAAATTTTCAGAAACAACAGTGCCAGGTACACATCAGAGACAAATGATCAAGGATAAGACAGATCACAGGGATTGATAATTAAACTGGAGTAAGGGAAGAAGTAGGGACCATAAGGAAAGGATTTAGGAAGAAGTTCTTGTAGCTCGATCCAGCTGCCTGTGGAGCATATTCAGTCTTTCATGTTTTGCAACATAAGCCTTGATAATTTTTTGTGGAGTAAATTTCCTAGATGGTCACCCATATTTGAGAAATTGCCTACAAATATCATTTTTGTTTCATTTAGGACAAGAATATCACCCAACTTTTTCTATTTTCCTTAAAATATATTTAACATCTCAAAAACCTTCTCTCTCCTACTTGGAATGCCATGTCATTAAAATTTCTTTCTTTTTTTGATAAATAGATCTATTTAACTTATCAAACTTATTTAACTAAAGTTTATCCTAATTCTTTCTTTTAAAAAAAAATTACACATGATATACTAATCATTGAAGATTAATTTAATTACACCAAAAACTTGAATTATTTTATTTGCAATGTACTTTTCAAAGTTTCTTTATTTACTTATTTATTTCACCACTTAATAATATTTAAAACTCAAGTACTTATAAAAATTGGTACTCATTTTTTTTTGTTATTTATTTTATATATTAAAGATTCTTAAAATGTAAATGAAATTAAAACGATGGATTTCATATTTTAGACATTAAATTTATTATTTATATGAGGATAAAAGAATAAAATCCACTTTTTTGGATTATACAAAAGAATTTTTGGATTAATATGATTCAAAGATATCATATTGCCTTCAAATATAGAGTAATAGAGAATAAAAGAATATAATTTGTTATTCAAAAACATTGATGGCAAATCTCCGGTATTTTTTATTGCCAAACAAAATTCAATAAGAAAATTTTAATATGTATTTTTACCTGAAAAATTTAATTTGGACATAGATTACTTGCAACTTTTTATGCAAGATATTTTTTGATAAATATATATTGAATAGATGATTTTTTTTTCTTGCAGATTTTTTTACAAGTAATTGCCCATAAATAAATCAAGTAAATCCGTAAGATAAGACATAAAAATTTAGAAAAAAAATCATTATTTTTAATTTAGTTTCTTCACTTTTTTTGTGATCATTATATTTATATTTTATTTTATTATATAATTAAACGCTAATTTATATCCGTACTTCATTCTAAATCCATCAAAAACAAAGAATAATTGATTGAGTAGTATTTTAAAAATCCATTTATAGTAGCACTAAAGAAGGTATGATTTTGTTGATATTTCTTAAAAAATTTAATTTGTTTCAAGACTACATAATTTTTCTTTCCTTAAAAAAAGGAGATTTAATTCTTTTATTCTCATATAAATAACAAACTTAATGTCTAAAATATGAAATCCATCGTTTTATTTCTTTTACATTCTAAGAATTTTTAGTATATAAAGTAAACGACAAAAAAGAAATTATTGTATCAATTCGTATAAGTACTTGTATTTTAAAATTATTATTAAGTGGTGAAATAAATAAGTAAATAAAAGAAACTTTGAAGATTACATATCAAATAAAATAACCCAAGCTTTTGGTGTAATTAAATTAATCTTCAATGATTAATATATCATGTATATTTTTTCTTTTAAAGAATTAGGATAAAACTTTAGTTAAATAAGTTTGATAAGTTATACATTTATCAAAAAAAATAAAATTAATGACATGACATTCTAAGTAGGAGAAAGAGATTTTGAGGTGTTAAATTTATTTTAAGGAAAAAAAGAAAAGTTAGATGATATTCTTGTCCTAAATAAAACAAAAGTGATATTTGTAGGCAATTTTCCAAACATGGGTGACCATTCAGGGAATTTACTCTTTTTTGTGTCAAATCTTCATTTTTTGCAGTCAAGACTTCAACTTGAGCTTCCAACTTCTTTACCCTCTCATGCAGGGCAACATTTTCTTCGTTTAACTTTCCATCAGAATATGTTCCCCCTTGATAGCCTAATGGAAGGCTAAACACGAAATGGACACTTACAAGGCAAAAATCAGCAAGCACCCAAAGAGAAAACAACACACTAGAAAGGGGATGAAGAAGAAGATTGCATAAAAAGTAAAGATAGGTAGAATGACCCTTACTTTTATCAAATGAATAACACAAGAAGGTGTCTCAAACTTTCAAACACACCTCACCAATAGAAGCTCAAACCTTCCTCTTAGGTGGACCAAAGGACTCACACTTCTTCAATCACACCTTTCTTGCCAAATAACCCAATACAAGTGAAAACCAATTTCAATTGCATTCAAGGTTCAAATTTCGGTTTTCCTCTCTTAAGGAGAAGGAGAAGACTACAATCTAACACTAAGATTACAATCTAAAAAGTCACTCAATTCATTATGTCCAAAACTAATGAAAATAGAAGGCTACTTGTCTATTTATACTATTACATGACAAATGTCAAAAATTCCCTTAATGAGCGCTAGGCAAAGGGCGCCTCTTGAGTGTTGAAATGTAGGGTATAAAGTCAACTTTGCCCTTCACTTGAGGCGCCTCTTGAGTGTAACAACCCCTCCTCCTTTCTCCTCTTGACCAAGGCTTCAAAATGCTCCAAAAGGGTCTTCAATTGCTTGGCAATTCCGAAGCTTGAACCTTGGACAATGTCATGTGCTCTTGTAGCTACTTATGCTTGTATCATCCTCTCCATCTTGAAAGGAATTTGTCCTCCAATTCAGATCTTGCAAAACCCAAGAGAGAGCAAAACAAACACACAATCCTCTTGGTAGAAGGGTTAGCATTAGCACCACAATTATATCATTACTCCAAGGTGGTTCACACTTAACATACATCCATGTATCCTTGGTATTTGGCATGAAAATCTTGGCATAAAGGATACAAATGAATTGAATGGCATCAACATCAAAAGTAATTGAGCATGACCCGAAACTTCAACTTTCACATCTCAAAAGTATTCCGGGGTCAAAGGGAAATAGTAAGCAAGGGTCTAGGCCATGGTTAAGCATCTCTTGCACTAGATTATCATGCCAAGGGGTACATATTTGACATACAACCAGAAATCCCTTGTTTTTTCCATGAAACAATTAGTATATGCATCACAAAGGATAGGGCTAAGGTAAACATCAAGGGAAAATAAGCACAAGCCAAAACAATCCCTTTCCCACCCCACTAGTACACCAGGATCAAATGGGTGAAGTGGCCAAGGGAATAATCCGAAGCTACTCATTCCATTTATTAGGGTATCACACTCACCCAAAGCATTTGTTCTTAAGGGAAGACTAGCACACAAGGATAAGGACCTACGGCTTAGTAGGCCTCCCTTAACAACATACATTTCATCATCCGCAATCTCTCCATACACATGATCACTAAGAACACAATTAATAGCAAGGTTCTCACCACACAAGAAGTTCAAGGGACCATATTCATTATCATGATCAACATTATAAACATCAACACTAACTTGAGGTTTTTCAATCCCATAATTCCCATATTCAAGTAGTAAACTAGTTTTAAGAGTAAGTTGATCATTATTCACAACAAAAGAGTTACTAAGGAAAGAGGTATGCACTTGCAAGCCCAAAACCACTTCACTAGACACTAAATCACAATATTTTGAGTTCAAAGAAGTGTTGAGAGTAGCAAAGTCACCTCGGGTAAGGCTTGGGCAGTCCACTTTTTTGGAGCTCTCGGTCAAGGGAGTCTCTAGTTCAATTCTCATGCTTTCATGTGGAACTTCTTTTGGATCCTTCTTGGTTATCTTATCATCTTGTACGTGCACATAAGAAGAATCAATGCTAGGCAAAGTTCTAGCATTCGGGTTAGTGGATAACAAAGGTCCTTTGTGAACAAGATCCACAATCAAGTGTTCTTTTTCCCTTTCAATTTCACTACCCGTGGCTTCCTTTTCCTTTCCTCTCCTTTCTTCACATCCTCCTTGTACCTCACCATTCATTTTCTCTCCATCTTGAGGCTTAGCCTCACTCTCCTTGGGCTTTAACTTTCCCTCATCTTCTACTTAGATGGAGGGGTCTCGGTTTAGTGTAATTTGGAGAGGAGGTATGGATTTGGGGAAGTGTAGAATCTTTGGTTTTGAGGGATTTGAACTTGTGGAGGTTTTGGTGGACATAGTCTATCAATCCCCCCTTTCATTGTAATCATGTCACCCCTCATAGCATCCATATCACCCTTTAGAGCATCATGATTATCCTCCATTTTTCGGGAAAAAGCCTCAAACCGAGCCATCAAGGCTCCAATAGCATCATTTCCCAAAGGTTGGGATGAAGAACCCTCGGATTCCATGGTCAAAAGTACCTAATAAGAAGCAAAAACAGCAAAGAGAAACTTACAAAACGAACAAACAAGTTAGTTCAAGAAGGCCTCACCACACTCTCACTCAACCTCACCTCACACTTGGCTTCACAAGTGTTGGATAATTGGCAATACTTGGCAAGTTACTTGAGTGGTGAGAAGCTTTGGTACGGAATTGATCTTTGTTTGAAATGACTCAAATAAAGTGATGTACGAACTTGAACCAACAAAACACTACGAATTAAAAATGAGGAAAGGCACACAAAAATCAAAGACACGAAACAAATGGACCCAAGACTAATTATCAACCCAGTAGGTAGTTACTAGTTTGCTAATTAGTGATAGAGTTTTAACACACAAGAAACTAGAATAAAAAAAAAGGAGAAACTAAGAAATCTAGTTTAAAGCTTAATTAGGTCGAACAACTAGTGATGACGTGGCACAATGTGGTTGGTTGTCGATTTGCAAAAAAATTTTCACTCTCCAATTTTGAGTTTCGGCCAAAGATTCACTTAGGAGAGTGTTTTGGACGAAATTTAGGGGGAAAATGATGGGTTGGAGCCTTTTTCTCAAGTTCAAATGGATTTGAATTCAATGGTGTCCCCACCCCACTTGTACTTTCAATTGTACTTTGTTGTCCCCTTGTCCCCTCTTCTTTTTGGAAGACTTGAATATTCTTGGAATATACTTTTGGACAAACAACTTTTTCACTCTCCCTCTCTCTTTTTGTGGATCTAACACTCTTTTTGAATATTCTTCTTCAACAAGACACGAAGATGGTGAAGAACAATAGGAATATTTAAGAGTTGACCGAAGTTTGACCACAAGGCAAATGAACCCTAACTTCAATTTTTCTTTTAGATCTAGGTTCCTTGGGTCAAGGAAAGCTCAAATATCCACAAACCAGCCACAACACGTCACAAAGAAGATGTTCACCACGAGATCCACCTCAAAAAAGCTTCAAACAAGGCACAACAATGGTGGATCTAGCTTAAATTCAACCAAACCTTGTTCCAAACTTAGATCTAGACTCCCTATGTGCTAGAGAGAAAGGATCTATCACTAGAAACCTTCAAAACACAATAAAAACTTGGAGATCTAACTTGGAAATTTCGGATCTACAACAAACACACAAGACAACACTTTCTTTTTTGTATTTTCGGATTTTTGACTTTTTTTGTTGAGATTTTTTTAATAAGAACACTAAAACCAAGATTTAGAGATGTAGGAACACCCTTAAACAAGGCTCTGATACCAAATGATAGTCTAATGGAAGGCTAAACACGAAATGGACACTTAAAAGGCAAAAATCAGCAAGCACATAAAGAGAAAACAACACACTAGAAAGGGGATGAAGAAGAAGATTGCATAAAAAGTAAAGATAGGTAGAAAGACCCTTCTATCAAATGAATAGCACAAGAAGGTGTCTCAAACCTTCAAACACACCTCACCAATAAAAGCTCAAACCTTCCTCTTAGGTGGACCAAAGGACTCACACTTCCTCAATCGCACCTTTCTTGCCAAATAACCCAATACAAGTGAAAACTAATTTCAATTGCATTCAAGGTTCAAATTTCGGTTTTCCTCTCTTAAGGAGAAAGAGAAGACTACAATCTAACACTAAGATTACAATCTAAAAAGTCACTCAATTCACTATGTCCAAAGCTAATGAAAATAGAAGGCTACTTGTCTATTTATACTATTACATAACAAATGTTAACAATGCCCTTAATGAGGGCTAGGCAAAGGGCGCCTCTTGAGTGTTGAAATGTAGGGTATAAAGTCAACTTTGCCCTTTACTTGAGGCGCCTCTTGAGTGTAACAACCCCTACTCTTTTCTCCTCTTGACCAAGGCTTCAAAATGCTCTAAAAGGGTCTTCAATTGCTTGCCAATTCCGAAGCTTGAACCTTGGACAATGTCATGTGCTCTTGTAGCTACTTGTGCTTGTATCACCCCTTCTCCTCCCTTCATTGTTGCATCCTTTAGAGCAACTATTTCAGTATCTTTTATGGCAATTATGCCAGGCATGGATTCCGATTCTTCTTTCAACCTCTTCTGTGTTTCCACAAGTTCAGATATAAGGGATTTGGACTTCCCCCCACTTCTTCTAAGGACACACTCATTGTCCTCCAAGAGTGGTCAAGTTGAACACTTGCTTAACTGATCCAACCTTCCCCTTCTCACATACCACATTAAAATAATCAAAGATTCTGTTGAGCCAGAACCAATATGCCAGCCAATGTTTACCATCTTTTGTAGTCATCACTGTATGCATGTACTCAATGACGAGAGCCTCAATACTGATAGTCTTAAATTTGGCCAACATTTCCATGAGATATAAATCAGGACCTGTTACAGTAGTTCGTTTTTCTAATTTGGAAAGAAGACACTTATTCACCAACTCAAAGAGGAGTTGGTACTCACCCTTCAGTGCCTTCTTGGTCACATTCTTCACATTCATATCATCCAGATTACTACAAATTGTCAGAAACTTAGTGGATCCTTCTTCCGTTCTTACTGATGTTATCCCCGTAGTAGGAACTTCCTAAATCTTTGACATTACTTCCTCATCAACAACAATGTTAATTCCATTTAACTGAGAGGTCAGGTACAAACATTCTTTAGAGAAAGTTAAATTGTGATAAAATTGATGCACTTCCTCTCCATAAAGTGGAGGAACAGGTCCCTCAATAAAGTGCTTCCATCCTTGAAATCTAATCCATTCAAGTAATTCCCTCATTCCAGGGAACTCAGCTTCTGCAGGGTCAAACACTCTGCCTCTCAACACTTACTGTGTCCTTAGAATTTCTTGTCGTGCTTCCCTTGACATACCTTTACTCTTTCTCGCGGAAGATGAGGCCTTACCAAAGGAACTCTTTCCCTTAGGAGATGATCTAGATCCTCCTGAGGTTCTTGCAACTTTGGGACTGTTGCCATATTTCTTGTTGCCGGCAGATTATCCCTTTTTCCTCTTCCTAATTATCTTAGACATAAAACCTTCAAGTAGTACTTCCTTTTCTTTTCCTAGAGATACAATCCTCTTTCCTCTTTTAGGAGATGCTCCTTTCTTCCTCCCTTTGGAGGACAAGATTTTTCTTCCCTTTGCCTTAGCTCTAGAATCTTTCACGCTTTTCCCCACATCTGAATCAACAGTGTCACTATTGAAGATGCTATCATCATCAGGCAGGCTTGCAAAAAGATCATCGATATTGTCAAAATCACTGTCCTTACTATCATCATTCTCTGTTTCCTCATCAGACTCATCAACAACTACTGGTTCAACTATATTTATTCCTTTTTCTTATTCCATCCTTCTCCTTTTGGTGTCATTTTTATTTTTAACTAGAGCTTCTTTCATTGTATTTCTGGAACTTACCTTGATCCCTGGTGTCCTGCCTCTTCTTGAAGGCACTGGTCCCTTTCTGTGCAATTTTCAGAACAATGGTTTATCATCGTCACTGTCTGAGCCACTCTGTACAGTCTTATTCCCACCTAAGAGATCAAAACATGGGAAAGAGTCTCATGTTCATCATCAACACCAGAGGTTGAAACATTTGGTATATTTGTTAAAAGAGTTGTAGGAGAAGTTTCCCATCTTGGTGGTTTTGCACTCAAGGCTGTGAGACCCTGTATTCCAATTTCCTCGCTCATAGCTTGAATGTTAGAGGGAGGCTCCCTAGAGGTTGGAAAATCTTCAGACAAGGTTTCATCCAAGGAGGCATTGCCTGATTTGCGGGAGGAAACATACTTGTCGGACGAGAGGGTTTTGGTTATTGAGGAGGAATCAAAATCCCTACTAGAAGGAACTGGTTGTTCTGAGATTGACTCCTAAGATTCTTAGGCTTTGGAGAAGAACGCAAAAAAGAGGCTCTTGAGGAGTTCAATCTTGGATTCTTCTTCACCAGGAATTGGGGTTTTCAGAGAAAGCTATTTTGGACTTTAAAAGGGCATCACTAACATTTTTCCATTTTTTATGAAAAGCATTGGGAGTTTCTGCCTTTTTGGAATTAAAATCACTAGCTATTTTATGCAGGGGCAGAGGGGAAAACTTAGTAATAGCAAACCTTTCTTTGGCCCATATGGAATAGAGAGTGTATTATTTTTAGGGGAGTGGGCTTATTTACTTTGGAGTGTAAGGATGAATTTGACATTGTAGAGATTGAGTGATCTTGTGAAAGAGTAGATGGGATGAGTTTTGAGAGTGTCAGGGAACTGATAAGACTTGTGAGAGAGGGAGAGAGTTCTTCAAGGATGGAGAGAGAATCTGATTTATGATTTTAAATAGGACGAGATTGAACGGTTTAGATTTGATGAAAAGATGTGTCTGAAGTGATGTGTCTGGTTGGATGAGGCATCTCTTGGACTTAAAGTACACGGACAATCTTTTGGAAGGGCGGGAGAGTGACGTGGCACATATCATAAATGTTTAAATGAATAGCATATGATATCGACCTAATTGAGGACCTGGTCCCTGAATGATTTTTTAAAAACAACATATTGTGCTATCTCACCTTTTTCTTTTCTTCATCTTTTCCTTCTTGCCAAGGGTGCATATCTGTATAAGATATGAAGCTTAAATAGGCATGTAGATCACTATCTATCCTGGATACCTGCTTACCATTTCATAGCCATTGAGATAGAATTATGAATGCTGCCACTATTAATCTGAATCTCATAGGCTTTGTCTTCCATGCTCTTCTCAACCAGTTTCCTACTACTATTCTTGAAGTAATCACAAGTATATACGGAGGAGACTTTAACTCTTTCAAGGGCCTAATGCAAGAGGTATCTTTCCAACCCTTAGTTATACGCTCTGAGCAGCCATCTTTAATCACCCTTGCATTAGCTACTATCTTTTGCCTTGCCCTGCATTACAAATCAGTCATTAGTCTTGGGAACCCATTTCAACTTGAGTTCCCAATAGGAGGATAGAGGATAGATTAGCTTATTCTTGGTCCAGCTGGGTAATCTTCTTTTCCCTTTTCTTGGAATGATGAGTATTCCCATCTCTTTCTGATTTGCTACTTTCAACGGACATATTTCTTTCGAGATCCTGACCTTTCCATATTGTGAGATGAAGTAATCATCCTTGCCCTTTTTGTATCTAACAGCGTAAGTCAAAACCTTCTCCTTGACAATTGTACTCTGAACCACTCCTGCTATACGGATCTTGACAGTTGAGGAATAGTGAGAGTTTGTGGTGAATAAGTCCACTTAAGTGCCTTTGCAAGCTCAGTTCTTACTCTAGCCAATTCCCCTTGAAGGATAGAATACCTTTCAAGGAAAGCAACCATATTAACTTTAGGTTCAACTACTTCTTCTTCCAACTGAAACTGTGTACTACTTCCCTCTGCTTTCCCTTTGGGGGTTGACTTGGTAATTCACTTAATTGATTACTCAGGAGATCATTTTCACATAAGAGATTTGTGCAAGTTGCTTGATGCTCAGCCACCTGCACACTTAGTTCCACCAACTCTTCTTCACACTTACTCAGATCATTTTTCTGTTTTCCTTTATCACAAGTGAGTTCTGTCACTTGGATGCTCATCTCGATGACTTCTTCTTCACATCTCTCAAGGGCTTTTTTAGATTTTTTTTTCCAGCAATCTCATTTAAGGCGTCAATCAGTGCGAAAGAAAGAGATCTCAGCTTGTTGAGGGAGTAATCCTTCAGATTTTCCTTGATATCTAGGAGAGCAGTGAGTTTATCTTTACTTTCATCAGTATCTGCCATCAAAGCAAGGAGTGAATCTAGGACTTGCACCTCTTCTTCTATTACCCCTGTGAAGATGCCTTCTCCTTGCTCAGACTCACTTGAGTTGCTTGATGAGTCACTCCAGCATGATCCAACTACCTGACTTGCAATCTTGTCAATTTAAGTTTTCATGTTATACTTCACAGGAACCTGTTGCTTTCCTCTCCCCTTATCTATAGTTTCTCTTACATTTTCCTTGTAGTGTCCGCTAGATTCTCCCTCTCTGAATATTCTCCTGACATTTTCAAGGTTTTGAACACCTTTGCAATGTGAGTTGTTTCATTTTCTTCAAAAAAGTAAGTAGCTTGTGTGAGTGGCCTTCAGAAGTAGTTTTGATGACACCTCCATTTCTCGAGATCCTTCCAAGATGTTAGCCTTTTAATGGAAGGCCTGCTCTGATACCAAATGAAGGGATGAGAGTGTAGCTCCTCAGCTCGGGGACCTGTTCCCAGTTGCACTCACACAATAAGAACTAAAAGATATGTAAAGTAAGAAGTACAGGAATGCAGTAAAATAAAGGACACAAGGTTTTTACGTAGAAACTCCTTGCTCAAGGGAGAAAACCCACGACCTGCCTCCAAGATTTCTAAGCTCCACTATACTCAAGCAACTTTTTGAATACAGACTTCAAGAATTAACCTCCTAATCCTTTGTTCCTAGCAACAACTCTATTACAAGGAAACACAAGCAGTAACTCTACTGCTTCAATTCCCGCTAACTCTAACTGTACTCCACAAGCTAACTCTAGCTTGAACAATCACCTAACTCTAGATGATTACAAGGAGAGGGGTTACAACACTACACCTATTACAATCATAAGCTACTGTAGGCAAACGTTTAAGAATAACATACAAAGACTCAACTGCAACTAGGAGATAAAAATACAACTCGATGGACAATCTGTTTCCTGCTGCAGTGGGTAGCCTTTGATTCACCACTTCATAAAGATATTTAGTTGTAAGTATATGGAAGTTTTGGTTTTCTTGTTGAGGAAGATGAGCAATATATATTGTGACACAAAAAAACCTAGGAGAGATTCCATTGGTTGAGGCAAAAAGGTGGCAGCAGCTTTTCACCAACTTTTGTACTATGTGTCAGCTGTGACAGTTTGAATGTGACAGCGACAAGTGAGCCCAACCTGTTTCCCAAGTAGCAGGAGCTTTGTCATCACAAAAAGTTCTAGGGAACAGGTCCCAAATTACGAATTTGTCAATCATCAAAACTAAGGATTTAACATTTTTCTTTTCATCCTAACGGAACGAATTAATACACCATGTATTAATAGATTGGACATTTAATTATAAAACACTTGGCTTAGGTTTTCATTTAGCTGTTTGTTTCAAGTACTACTATAACAGTGGCTGTGCTGACTTTTGTTTAATGTTATGGTCCTTTGGCAGATACTAAGCACACGTTTAATGCAAGCATGGTTGATTGGGGTTTCAACTCATTCTTGCCTCTTATTGAACTACATGATCCTGGTAGAGGTTATCTTGTGGATGATAAAGTCATACTTGAAGCCGTTGTTTCCATGCCTAAAAGTCATTGACTCCGTGGTTTCGACTTTAAAGTAAGTATCTATGTGTCACAAATATAGTAAAATTCCTTTCTCCATTAAACAGTTGCTATGTTTATATTCACTCCCATTGCATAGTCGGTATATAGACTGGCTACTTTACAATCCATTAAGGTCTCACCACTTCTTTTGATTTCTCGTTTGGTGTCCGGTACTTGCATCGGGGCCCAACTTAACCGGATTTGCGTTCCATATAGCTCAATATAGGGGAAAATGGTTCCTATCAGAATGTTTTCCTTACCCGGGGCTCGAATCTGATACCTCTGGTTAAGAATGGATCCTCGGTAATATGTACATTACTTATTCATCCATTTTACTTGAATACAGGTCATTGGTAATAGACTTGGAAGACCACTGCTAGGACATTGTTATCGGGAGCAAAATGGGGTAGCAGACTTCCTTGCAAACAGCTGGAAAGAAACTTTTTGATCATTTTGCTTATGTGCTATTTCCTTGTGTGGCTGCTGTGGAAGCTTTATTAGCAGAAGCAGAAAACTTAGGAACTACTTTTGTCAGCCAGTTTTCAGATAATCCTACTACTTCAGTTTATGACTAGGCTTCGCATGACCTAGGTTGCAATATATTTACAATTATCGTTTTCCTACCAAAAAAGTTCCTCCACAATCATTTGAAAACAAACTGTTTAAAAGTGCTTTTCGCTGGCTGTAGTTTTTCTTTATGAATGGTTGTTGGGAGTACACTAAAGTCTGTTTTAACAAAGAAAATTAAAGCCCCAGCATTGGCAATTTAATCAACGTAGAAGTTCAACAAGCTTGTTCATTTTGTTTCTATTTTTTCTGGTTATTCACACAACAAAGCACTGCACCGCAGCAGCAATGCCAAGACTTGAAGTTTATGGTCCAGAATTTTGGTTGGTTCTAAATTTATAGTTAGTTGAAGGGGAACCTTGGAGTAACTGGTAAAGTTGTTGCGTACAATACACCCTTGTGGTGGGGCCCTTCATCGGACCCTGCGCATAGCGGAAGCTTTAGTGCACCAGGCGATCCTTTTTTTCTATATTTATAGTTGGTACATATCAAGTGAATTTATAAGGTTTGGACCAAATTATTGGATTTTGCTGAACCAGCTTCCTATACTCTAGCTCCGCCCCCATCTGTTGGTTTTCAGTTTTCACCCTAGTCAAGTAGGTACTGTTGTGTGAAACTAACATCTTCAATCTTGATAGAGATAGGGACCAAGTTCATTGTCATTGGCATTCCTACATAAGTAGTCTGTGGAGCTAGTGAATAATATAGGAGTTTGATTGTGAATTCAGTTACTATTGCATATTGAGTTGACTTCAGACCGTTTAAGAATTCATAAATTTCGAATCATTATCATAATGAAACAGCACTATCAATAGCTTCATTATTTCCCTACATATTTTTTTTCTACATGAGCGGTGTGTGTTTTAAACGGATCAGCTTCAATTTGAACTAGGTTTTGGGACTAGAGAGAAGCTAAAAGAAACTAAACAATTTTATTCCTTTCCCCAGGGATTCAAGTTTGTCTGATCCATTTATGTGATAAGGTTTCTTCATATTCAGGTATGTACCCAACCTTACTCCTACCTTGCAGAAGTAGAGAGTGAGTTTCTGCTAGACCCTTTTTTATCCCACTAAAAATCTAGTCATGATAATGATGTACTTGTTCAAGCATCTTTTCATGACACTTTCGAAAAAGACGATTGATTTCATTTGTAATTATTGAAAGGTCAAACCCATCGATAGACACTCAAACTTGTTGCGAAAATTTACTTAGATCCCTAAACTAAGGTCTGTTCCTATCAGACCCCTAAACCCTCAAATTTTGTTCCAATTGGACATTTTTTGCCTATGTGGCACTGCGCGTCGTGGGAGGCGCGTGAGGAGCATTTTTTTAAACTAATTTACGAATAAAAAGTTGTCAAGAGGCATTGAGGGCTCCTAATTTTTTTTTTTTTAAACACTAAAGGCCCCAAAAAGCATTAGATGGCCCCAATTTTATTTTTTTTAATAAAACTAAATTAAAAAAAAAATTGTTTTTTATTTTCTTCTTTTAAAAAAATTTATAATTTCTTTTTAATAATTAATTTTTTATTTTTATTTTTTAAATAATTTTTTAATTATTTTTTCATAATTTGGATCCTCAATGCCATTTTTTATTTTCATTTTTAAAAGTTTTATAATTTTTTTTAATAATTAATTTTTTATTTTTAAATAATTTTTTAATAATTTATTTCCTGTTTAAATTTTTTTTATAATTTCTTTTTAATAATTATTTTTATTTTTTAAATAATTTTATAATTATTTTTTCATAATTTGGATCCTCAATGCCATTTTTTATTTTCATTATAAAAAGTTTTATAATTTTTTTTAATATTTAATTTTTTTAATAATTTTTTAATAATTTATTTCATTTTTAAATAATCAGCTTTTTATTTTTATTTTTCAAATAATTTTATAATTATTTTTTCATAATTTGGATCCTCAATGCCATTTTTTATTTTCATTATAAAAAGTTTTATAATTTTTTTTAATATTTAATTTTTTTAATAATTTTTTAATAATTTATTTCATTTTTAAATAATCAGCTTTTTATTTTTATTTTTCAAATAATTTTATAATTATTTTTTCATAATTTGGATCCTCAATGCCATTTTCATTTTAAAAAGTTTTATAATTTTTTTTAATAATTTATTTTATTTTTTTAAAAAAATAGAATTTTTTTTAAATAATCAATTTTTTATTTTTATTTTTTAAATAATTTTATAATTTTTTTTTCATAATTTGTATCCTCAATGCCATTTTTTATTTTCATTTTTTAAAAATTTTTATAATTTTTTTTTTTTAAAAATAATTTTTTAATAATTTATTTCATTTTTAATTTTTTATATAATTTTTTAAAAATAATCAGTTTTTTATTTTTATTTTTTAAATAATTTTAAAATTATTTTTTAATAATTTTCTCAATGCCATTTTTATATACTTTTTTTTAAAAAATTATAATTAATTTTTAATAATTATTGGACCTACAATGCCACGTGTCAGTTTTCAATTAGCTCGTTTTGCCACGTCATCGCGTGTGTACAACACACACTTTGACCTTTTTGCTGATAGGGAAAAAAATGCCCAATTGGAACCAAATTATGGGGCTTAGGGGTTTAATAGGTACAAGTCTTAATTTAGGGACGTAAGTGAATTTTAGGGACAAGTTTAAGGGGCTATCGATGGGTTTCGCCTTACTAAAACCAAATTCCATATGACCAATATAAAACTCATGAGTAATGTTCTACGATTGAACAAGAGAATAATTCCTGATCTGAATAGCCAAATAGTGGCCCAAATACTTAATGATATAGGTACTTTTTGAAATGTGGCATGGCATGTTAATAATAAAAGGGAAAAGACTCAAATATGTCACTGAACTATCAGAAATGACTTATTTATACCATCAGTTAAAAGTTGAGCTCATTTATGTCATCGCCGTTACAAAATCAGCTCATTCATGCCATTACTTTTTAACGGTGGTTTTCAAAAATAACTTTGCCACGTGGCCTTTTATTAAAGGTCCACGTCATTAATTAAAATACGCAAAAAGACTCAAATATGCCATTGAACTATCAGAAATAACTCATTTATGTCATCAGTTAAAAGTTCGGCTCATTCATGCTATCACCGTTATAAAATCAACTCACTCATGTCATTACTTTTTAATGATGGGTTTTTAAAAATAGCTTTGCCAGGTGGTCTTTTATTAGAAGTCCACGCCATTAATTAAAAGAAATCAATATTAATTTCAAAATATCTGAAATTAGTTAGTATCAGGATTAGTTATTCCAGCATTTATACTATAATGATGGGAGAAGTTATCCCATATACATGGCGGGATAATTGGAATAGCAGACTTCTTTTAAGCCGTTATTTGAAAATGATTTTTCAACAATGTATGCTCCACTAATTCGTGATGGGAGAAGTTATTCAATATGCATGGCGGGATAATTGGGATAACAGACTTCTTTTAAATCGTTATTTGGAAATGATTTTTAAAATAATGTATACTCTAATTCGTGATGAGAGAATGGAGAAGTTCTATTGGTATGCCTCTTTCTTTTTCTTGCTTGTCCTAATCGTTCATTGATTTATTTTCTTGCAACTTCGGAGTATATATTGGAGTCACTGAAATTAAAACTAATCAGTTATTGTAGGATAGAATTTTTGAGGTTTCTGTTAAGTGTAGCATTTATAATGATTTAGAATCAACTAGAAATAGCCAAAGGATATACATTAATCACTATTTTTTCTGATTAGAAAAATAGTTGTTGTAGGGAAAAAAATATTTTAATGGGTGTGGGTCGGGTTATGTTAAATGAATCGGTTGTTTTTAGTAGGTTTAAGATATTTTGAAATTAATATTGATTTATTTTAATTAATGTCGCGGACCTCTAATAAAATGCCACATGACAAAATTGTTTTTGAAAACTCACCATTAAAAAGTAATGACATGGGTGAGCTGATTTTATAACGACGATGACATGAATGAGCTGAAATTTTAGCTGATGGCATAAATGAGTCATTTCTGATAGTTTAATGGCATATTTGAGCCTTTTTCCTTATTTTAATTAATGGCGTGGACATTTAATAAAAGACCACGTGGCAAAGCTGTTTTGAAAACCACCGTTAAAAATTAATGACATGAATGAGCCGAACTTTTAACTGATGACATAAATGAGTTATTTCTGATAGTTCAATGACATATTTGAGTCTTTTCCCATAATAAAATTTTCATATTTAAAAACTCTGTTAAAAGTACTGTCTTTTACAATCATTAACGATTCAAAATATTTAAAAACATATTAATAATGACAATAGAAAAGTTTGTTTTGAGGTAAATTTATTTGCAAAGGTAATCTCTTTTGACCATATTTACATGATAGTCTTCTTTCTTTTGTTGCTTTTGAATTATCGGGATATTATTTCTGATGTACTCTGTTTTGTACTCCCCCATTCTATTTTATGTGAATATATTTGATGGTTATTGTTGGTGTTATTATACATTTTGATTTGCATGATAATTTATGGACATAAAGTAGAGAAAGTGGTGTCATTATATTTTGATAACTCTTGTAACTTCTAACACTTTATTTGTCCATAATCTACCACGTTATGTCTTGTAACTCATATGACCATTAGTTGTTGTAACTCCATGGTCATTAGTTGCATGTATCATATGCAACAACAAGACTATTTATCTACCCACATTACTCTAATGTTAATGGTGGTAGAATGTGGCCATTAGTAATTTGTAACTCTCATGGCTATTAGTTTCTTGTAACTCTTATAACCTAAAGACTATTGATCTTTCCTCTTTACTACACCTCTTTATTCTTCCTATTCAATACAAGAATGAATACCTTGCCTATAAATAGAGGTGGTCTTGCATGTTATTACATGGACAAGGAAATATGACAAGTGTGAAAAAGACTATAGTGTGTAGTAGTGAAAGAGAGAATCGAGACAAAGAAAATATTCTAAGTCTACAACCATATTCACTATACAAAAGAGAGTTATTATATTAGTGAAAGAAAGAGTTGAGACAGAGAAAAATATTCTATATCTTTAACTATATTCACTATACAAAGAGAGTAAATATATGCTGAAGAAAATGTTCTTATGGTGGAGCTTTATACTCTTCAACTAATCCAGAGTTGCTTGAGTTGTACATTGTTGATGGGCTATTGTATCCTGGAGGAGACAAGTTAAGAGATATGCTGCTGGATAGGTGTAGATTATGCCGCAGCGGGCTTGAATCTCCTTAAAGAGAGCGAGATATCCGCGCCTCAGCCAAGAAGAAGATTGTTTTATTTTCTTCCCTTTTGTTCATTTTATTTTCAACTGTAATCATTTATTGTAATTTGTGGTATATTACACTAATAATTTTTAAGGAGATTCATATTTTGTTACTGTTTGAAAAATCGCGGATATAAAGATGAGAAATCTCAAAAGATGGATGGCAAGAGATAGCCACGTAAAGTATCTTTTTACTTCTCTACTCAAGCGGAGGAAAGGTAAAAACTTTTCTACTTATTGTAGAGGAAAGGTAAAAAAGTTACCTATTATTTTTCATGAAAAGTTTTTCATGAATAAAATGATACTTTTCATGAAAGTTTATTTTCTCAGAGTCTCAAAATAGTGGGGCTAATGAAATGAGAAAAAAACATCATGAAAAGTGTGATTTTTGTATTTTTGAGAATGCTTTGAAAAAAGTTACAAGTGCATCAATTAGTCTTGGAATAAATCACATGTTACTATTTGCATGTGACTTGATGTCTTTAAATTTGGCTCTAACATATTATCAAATAAAGGATAAAAAATGTTGAGTAACCATTTGACATTAAATATTTGGGTGAGATAAATTTCATTCTAGGAATGAAAAATATCTAAATTATGTGATGAACTTTTCCTTGACATATCACATTATGGTGAAAAAGAAATTGTGAAATACATTTTGTTGATTGTATGAGCCATGCAACTTCTTTTGATTCAAATATGTGAAAGTGGTGTGATAAATAAAAGAGGAGTTTACTAGCTTAATAAAATATAAGATATGTGGCTAGTTGCACTTGACTGAAATTGTGTAAAAGCACTTAAGCAGGTTATTACAAGCTAATCGGGTATATTTACTTGAAAAAAGTTGTGGCTTGTTTTATTAACATAAATCTTGTTGTACTTAAATGTGTTTTTGATGCAAAATGAGAAAAAAAAAAACTTAGTGCTATTTGTTGAAATGAAAAAATAAATTATGATTTGCTAACTCAATTATGGAGGTTGAACTAACTTTTTTAGTTTCAATTAGTGAAAAAGTGAATTGATCAATCACTTTACATTGTGAAATTGATATCTCTAATTTTGAGTTATTATGATAGCACTAAAATTTATTGATAGAGTATAAATTATTATTATAATGATAAATTCAAATCATAAGGAGAAAAATACAATGTTGTGAGATCATATTGATCAACAATATACCAATATTAATTGTGTTAATTTTGTGATAATCTTGTGGATGAACTAGGCTTTGGCAAGATAAAAGGTCTGAAACGCATCGAGGGGGAGAAAGGAAGTCTATAAAAATTCATGCGTCATATATGAGGAAACACAACTTGGGGACTAGAGATCCTATAACCAGGTTTAGTGGAAAGAACGAATCATATGATGACTTGGTGTGAGATGCACTATTATTTAATCCTTCATATGATGTGAGTGCATTTGTTGGTTGAGTCTAACAACTCTTAATGAAATTCTGTGTCTCGTATGAGTGGGCTGTTGAAATTATAGGACCATCCTTGACAGATTTCACTTATGTGAGTATGAAAGTAGGTCGCTTCCTATGAGAATGAGGCTTATTCTAAAAAACGTTCATGAGAAAACGAGATAGCACATGGTCGTAATGTGTTGGCTATTAAAGTTTATGTCAACACCTTGATTGTTGTGTGTAAGCAGTAATACTTTATTTCCCTTAAGCAATCATAGTTCAAGTCTGAGACCGCTACTGACTATAGAGTAAAGTTTATTGTTTTACTAAGTGATGTAGAGCACACCTTCATTATGCACAATAATCTCTCTTCAACTAAACTGGTGAACTCTCTTATTTAAATATTAAAATGAGTGGGGGAATGTTGGTGTTACTATGCATTTTAATATTAAAATCTTAATTTGCATGATAATTTATGGACATAGAGTGGAGAAGGTGATGTCATTATATTTTGAAAACTCTTGTAACTTTTAACACTATTTGTCCATAATCTACCACATTATGTCTTGTAACTCATATAACCATTAGCTATTGTAACTCCATGGTCATTAGTTGCATGTATCATATGTAACAACAAAACTATTTATCTACCTACATTACTCTAGTTGTTAATGGTGGTAGAATGTGGCCTTTAATAATTTGTAACTTCTCTCATTATTTTGTTGTAACTCTCATTGCTATTAGTGCCATTAGTTTCTTGTAACTCTTGTAACCTAAATTCTTCCTATTCAATATAAGGATAAATACCTCACCTATAAATAGAGGTGGTCTTGCATGTTATTGCATGGATAAGGAAATATGACAAGTGTGAAAAAGATTATAGTGTGTAGAAGTGAAAGAGAGAATTGAGACAAAGAAAACATTCTAAGTCTACAACTATATTTACTATACAAAAGAGAGTTATTATATTAGTGATAGAAAGAGTTGAGACAAACAATAATATTCTAAGTCTTTAACTATATTCACTATACAAAGAAAATAAATATATGTTGAAGAAAGGTGTTCAGAGCTTTAGACTCTTCTATCTCTATCTTTTATTTTTAAAAGACAAATATCTATATCATATATACATATTCAAAAAATATACAAAATAAATAGACATACAGATCTACATATGTATTTACGGTAAAAAAACAAACATATATATCTGCATATGTATTTACAAGAATACATATCTGACTCACATGTATATATAAACATATACTCCCTCCGTTTAAAAAAGAATGACTTACTTTCCTTTTTAGTCCGTTTAAAAAAGAATGACCCCTTTTCTTTTTTGGCAATACTTCAATTTCAACTTTCCACATGACATGTTTATGATCATAAGATTAAAGGGCATTTTGGTACATTTGACACTACTTTAATTTAAGCCCACAAGATTCAAAAGTCTTCTTTATTTTCTTAAATTTTGTGTCAAGTCAAAGTAGGTCATTCTTTTTTAAACGGAGGGAGTAGAACACAAAATCTCTATAACAAAAATAACAATTATATAGATATACATATAGGTAATAAAAAAATACATGATGCATATCTTAAACAGTAAAAGAAAAAAAAAAAGTACATATGTTACCCTCTAAAATGACATAGTATGTACAATTCAAAGATAAATTCAACACCGTATAAAATACATATAGCTCTGCATGTGTATTTACAGAATACATATCTGATCCATATATATATATATTTTTTATATGAGTCACCTTTGTATTTCGCAAATACATATGAAGATATATATTATAATTATGTTTGTTACTGTTTAATATGAATATGATATGTATTTCATAAATACATATGTATGTTTTGTATTGATATACATATCCAAATCTGTATGACTATGTATTTTGTATATTTTTTGGATATGTGTATGTGATATATATATATATATATATATATATATATATATTTGTCTTTTCAAAATAAAAGTTAGAGATAGAAGAGTAAAAAAAAAGAAAAATATAAAAAGAAAAACACGAAAAAAAAGAAAGAAAGAGAAATAGAAGTATAAAAATAAAAGAAAAAAAGAATCAAAATAAAATAGAAAATGAAAAAAAAAAAGATACGAGAAAGGAAAAAACAAGAGAAATAGAAGAGAGAAAATAAAGTGGAAAGCAAAAGAAATCAAAATAAAAAAATAAGATGAAAAAAAAACTAATAAGAAAAAAAAATAGAAATATAAGAGAGTAAAAGACAACAATAATGTTTTATATTGAAATCTTGAAGATCATGGAGATAATTATTTTCAAATATGAAAAAGGGAAAAAAAGAAAACAAAAAATAAGAAAAACGAAAAAGAAAAAAAAAAGAGAAATAGAAGAGAGAAAATAAAGTGAAAATAAAATAAAATGATAAAAAAAATAAGATGAAAAACACCAGCAAACTATAGGCATTGCTATCTGCATTGTTGAAAAACACCAGCTAACTGAATTTAAAACACCAGCAAATACTCCACTAAACTACATATACCCCCCTCATTCGGAATCTGTGCCACTACTTTTTTTCTCCACTCCACTACACTATGAACCTACGCCACCAGTAATTCATCCATCGCCACCAATACTGCCATACAGAAACCTGAGAATGTTGTTTGGCGCGTAGCAAAGCCAACGGCACCAGACTTCTTACTTCAGTCGACACTGGACTATGCATGTGGTTCTGGGGCTGGCCGTGAGGCCATACAACGTAACGGAGTGTGCTCTGGCCCGATACAGTACTTTCTCGAGCTTCTTATGCTTTCAGTAGCTACTGGCAGAAGACTAAACAGGGTGGAGCAACTTGTGAATTTGGAGGCACTGTCATACTTGTTACGGTTGATCCAAGTGTCTCAACTCGACAAATATTTCGTTTTATGAAAAATACGTAATTACATACATTGACAGTAGAAAAAGTTTCTCATGTTACGACGAGTGTCATCTTGTCTACGTCTAGTCATTGGAAGAAGACACCAAAGCATGAAGAGTTGTGCGTCCACAACAAAAGACATTATATTTGCAAGTTAATTTTCACTGATGAGTGATAAATATGATTATGTGATATACTCTTTTTTCAGGAGATTCACATAGCATAGTGTGTGGCGGTCTAGCTAAAGCAGTCAAGTTGTGGCCTAGCAGTTAATGAAGCAGGTGAAAACCATTGGAGACCAGGGTTCAAATCCGGTAAAGACAACCCATAAGGTGATCTTTTTTCCATCTTGGTAGTTGGTGGGCAAAGCTTTCCAGTAGCTCAAAATGACTATAACAAAAAATTGGACTTTGATAGTAGGGACTTGCAAATACACGAACAACAACCGGAATGTTTGCGGCTTTATAAAACCTACTTTTTAAGCATTCTGACGTGGCCGAAAAAGCTCCCTACAATCCTCAAGAGGTCCTTGAGGACTTTTTAAGTGGCGCCACTGGCTGGAACTCAATGGGTTAGCTATAGCTCGTTGGAGGCAATAGGTACCCGGTGAAATAATCCAGGTCTAAGGTTTAGTATCAGATCACATTTCTGCTTTAGTAGTACTATCTTCTAGTTCTTTAATTTAAACAATATTAACCAAGCCAAAAAAATAGTGGTATCAAACTGCAAACTGCATAACAGTTAATTCAAAAGAACCATACAATTTGTTTTTTTCTAAATAAGAGATCATGTGTTTTAAATGGATCAACTACAGTTCGAACTAAGTTTCGGGACAGCAAAGAAGCCGAAAGCAGCTAAACAAATTGTCAAGACAGAATGCCAGTAAACTAGATATTCAAAGCAATGAAAGTGCAAAAGAGGAAGCAAGGCCTTTCAGAGTTTATTGTTCATGATATAGTACAACTTGAAAACAATGTGAAAGTAAAAACGACGACAAAACTCTGACCTAGATTGAAATAATAAAGCACCTTTTACCAAAATTTTAAGACGAGGAACACCAAGACTTTTATAGAAGGTAATCATTAATTCAGTAATTGGAAACCTGTTATCATTGATTACTGAATGCGCCTTGAGACCTATCCATGAGCAGTGCCTTCAGTGAACTTGGGATCCTGACATCTGTACCTTCCATCAGGCCCAATTCCAAAGCCCTTTCAATCAGCAAATACGATTGTTATGTTGGTAGTTTTGATGATTTGAGAAACCTCACTAGCTGGTACCTGGTGTGTGCCTCTTTATCCAGGGTCAACTGTACAACTGGATTTCGTACTATTTGGCAGTTTTACTGCAGAGATTGCTGCAGTCCTTTCCAGCTGTGTCCTGTAAAGAATAGTATAAGAAAAGTATAATTCGGGAAACCTTCTGCTAGCCTAAGATTGTTAATTAAGATCGAAAGATTCAACTAAAGAAGAGAACGCTGGGAGAACTTGATTATGGAAGAAAACCTCTTGAATTGGATTTATTTGGTTTGTTTGGGGTTGGTTACAAATGTGCAATGTCACTCATATTTATACTTGTCTAAGGATGATTCTAGATAGTCTTTTGGATACAACAAGAAGGAAATTCTAGTGACTTTATCTTCTACTCTAGATATTTCCACAAGGTGCTTATCCAAGTGACTGCACTAGACTATTCTAGAAACTTAACTAGAAAACTATGACATTCATTCACTAGACTATTTTAGAAAGTTAACTAGAAAACTATGATATTCATTCTTCCAAAAAATCCCACTTTTGATATTTTTCGCACAATAGCTGCGTCCATACAAAAAGTACCGCAGAGACTGCTGCAGTCCTTTGCTTGCCAGATTGTTCTCAAACATATACTTCTTCAAAGCACTGATAGGATCTTGCAGTGTAATAGTTCTTTTCAGCTGCCAAAATAAATATATTTAAGGTCAAATCATTGGCTAATAAACTATATACTCTGCACTGGATGCTAGCTCTGTAATTTCAGCTTCTAAGTTTTTGATTGCCTCAAATCACCTGTTATTGTACAGGGTTTCTCTGGAAAGTCTAGGAAATTGCAGTGCTTGCTCATAAGGGATGTAATAGAAACATTAGCCAAAGGCTAATTCCCCACAATAACAACTAAGAACTCTGAATTTCAACAAGTCCTATTTGAAATCTGTTGTGAAACTTCCACCATCAACACCACCATCATGACTATCATCACCACCATCATCATCATTATCGTCATCATCACCATACCGTCACTATCACGATCATTATCTCTTTTTTTCACCCTACAGAACTAGACAACCACAAAAGATGAAAAATGAAATGTTACACTTCCCAAAATAACAGAACAAGAGAAAATTATATTAAGAATGGGCATGCCAGTATAACATGTTATACAATGTTGTAAGCATTTAAATCATATACAATGACAACATAAAGATCTTTTGCACTATATCGGCGCAATTTAATTTATTAAAACATGTTATTTAGGTGATTGTATCGAGCTTGCTATGAAGAGTTATATGTTAATGGTATAAAAATATAAACCAGTTTCCAGAACTTAAGCACTTACTAGACATGTCTGCTCGTGAAAATATGGCTACAAGAGCAGCAATCTAAGAATCTAACTTAAAGAATATATAGAAAATAAGAGAAGGCAGAGCAGTAAAAAAATTAAAATGAAAACTTATTTTGGAAATATATAATTTGCATTAAAAGTCGATTTTCTGTAGAACAGCTCTCTAGTCGAACAGAAAATAGAGTTAAATGTTCTTCACCAAACAAGCCTTTAACCTTAGCATATACGAATTGGAAGCACAAAATCAAGAAACGATTATAAGAAGTATATCAAGGAAGATGTCTTACAAAGTATCATAAATATGGACCTCAATAGAACCTCCATAGTTGTCTTGAATGTCCTGTTTAATTTGATTGGCGGAATTCTCAACAGATTGTGCACAGTAGCTTATATTAATAAGCTGAAGCGTGGTTATGTCTGCAAAATCTTGAGGGATTGAGTCCAATTTCCAGCAATATTTAAGAAATAGTCGTTCAAGGCAGGGAAAGTGATCACTACTTGCTCTCCAGTACCGGATGTGTGAATTTTCCAGTAGCAAGAACTTCAAGTGAGGAAACCCTTGCTCATCTACTTCCCACTCCTCGCCCGTGCAGGCATAATCAGATAGTTTAAGGGACTCAAGGTTGAGCAATTTACCAAGAATGTTCAAATCCTTCCATGGCAAAAAGAAACGTCCGGTAAAAGTTAAATACTTAAGGTTTTGTGGAAAAGCATCTGGAGGAGGTAAGAACAAAAGTGGAACATCATCTGCAGGAGGTAACCATGGAAATTTTGTCTGAAAACGCAGAGGATATTGTGGAGTAGAACCTGAAGATGCATTACTCTCCAGAAAGCAAGCATTATATTGATGAGAAAGAAAAAATTCCAATTCCTCGAGCTGATCTAGGTAGCAAAAATCATATAGGTCCTTGTGACTGCGAAAGTCTTCTGGGACACCACATATTTGTAACTTTTTTAAATTGGGAAATAGTCTAAAGAAAGATCTGGTGCAATACCAAGGATTCAATCCAGAGAGACATTGCAAATTATTCAAAACCAAACTTTTCCCAGTAGGCTCATGATTCCACAAGTAATTCCAGTACAAACAGAGGTGCCTCAACTGCGGCATCGCCAAAATTTCCAATGGCAATATTAAAGGATAGCTCTGAAAATCAAGAGCTGATAGGTTAAGTATAAAAGTTTGCAGATAAAATAAGCTTGATATTGATGGAGGAATGTCTATTACTGATGAGGGAACCTCTTCTTCAGATCCGACATACTGCCATAAGTTAGGGTAAAAACACAAAGCTAGGTATCTCAAGTGAAATAAATGTAGTATTTCACTGGGAAAAGCTGGACAGATAATTGAAGCAAGATCTAGTACTCTTACTAGCTTGAACCGCAACTCTGGCATGAAGTATCCGAATCGACTAAATAGGATAACAGAATGAGCCTCACTGTTACGACACCTAGCCAATTCTTCCTTATTGTGGATACTGATCCGACCTCGATTCTTAGAGGAAAACTGCATGGATTGGGCACATGGATTTTGATCACTCTTTCCTCCTAGAACATTCACAAAGTTCAGGTTTCGAGCTTCTCTCAAGCAGAGTTCACGGATCATGTCATGCATTCCACAACTCTCTATTTTTCCATCGAATCTCGAATGACAGATGGAAATTAAACTTCTATCAATAAGATCTTTTATATTCTTTCGTGCAACCTCTTCTATGCTTTTCATCTCTACTACCTTCAAAAATCCCTCTACAACCCATAACTCCACAAGTTTATCTACAAAAACCAATTTATCCTCTGGGAAAATTGCAAAATATAGAAAGCATGGTTTTAGGTGGTGAGGCAAGTAGTGGTAACTCAATGCCAACACCCTCATGCATTGGATATCAACATTTGTGCTTACCGCTGAACCTATGTTCGCAGCAACACTTTGCCATTCACTCAATGCTTTGCCTAGTTTGGAGAGAAGTCCCGCGATCACAACAATTGCTAGAGGCAACCCTCCGCATTTTAATGCAATTTGTTTCCCGAGCTGTTCAAATTGAGGGGGAAAAGAATCTTTCGCAAAAACCTTTTCAGACAATAAGCTCCAACTTTCATCAAAATTCATGAGGCGCATGTGATAAAGAGGCTTACCTGAGCTAGCATATTCAGCCACTTCCACATTTCGAGTAGTCAAGAGTATTCGGTTTCCTTTATTACAGTCTGGGAAACATAGTTTTATATCATCCCAAGCTCTTGTAGTCCATATGTCATCAATGACTACCAAGTATCTCTTGCCCTTTAGAAGCTTTTGTAGTTGATCTGCTAATTGATCATAAGATTCATCACGCGATGAAGATAGAAGGCCTAGGAGTACATTTCTCGCACAATACTCTTGAGATACAGTAGCTTTTGCACGTAAGTCAAAGTGAGGCATAATGCATGGATCTCTATAGAGTTTTGTAGCCAAAGTTGTCTTCCCGATGCCTCCCATCCCTACGACTGAGACAACTTCCAGTTCCCTTTCTCCTCTAACAAGTTGATCCAGGATCATCTTATATTCTGTTTCATGGCCAACCACTATATTCTCGGGCTGCTCTCCATCATGTTCAGGTATACCGGAAAGAGTGTAAGTTTGTGTTTTTAGATCTTTCATGCTGGCCAATGTTGCCATCGACTGTTTCATGGTGGAATCAACACATTCTAGTGCTTGTTCCAAGACGAAAACGATCTCCCACATTGCTCTGCTTCTTTCCTCCACAACTTGTGCTAAAAAAACATGTCTTGATTCCGAGTCAAACCATATCTTCTGTTGTGTATGCCACCTCTGCGATTTCAACTTCCAAGCTTGTTAATGCCTCAAGATTTCCAGTTATACTGCAGGATTTCTCCAGAATAACTCTCAAAGATTCGAGTTTTTCATAGAACGGTTGCAAATCATATCCCGTAAGTTCCATTGATTGGTGTATGGTTCTCATAAGGCAAGTAATAGCAGCATAAGCCATACGTCCCTCTTCCTCTCTTAAGGGAACTCCTGCACAGAGATAAAGCGGAATATCTCTCAGCATGAAAATGGACATATTGTCACAAGTTGTGTAGTTTCTCGATTTAAAAAAACAGAAAATGCAAAGGTCTTTCTTTCATTATTTCCTAGAAACAAGTTAGCTTCCATCACATTTCCAGCTTTATCCATAGTTTGCTCTAGTCTCTATCGACTATCGAGCAGGTAGATGTCCACGATATTAAGGGCAAAATGGAAAATGAAAATTAATCGTTGGTAAAGTCCAATCCTACACCTTAAATGAAATGTAGTACGGTCGTAGCAATAATAAAACCCAAGAAAGGTTGCGATTGATCCCACGAGAAGTACATCAAACAGTGTGAGAATTTGTAGATTTCCTAATTTTATGTTCAAACAAGAGATTGATTGAACAATTACTTCTAAAACTATACTACTTATTGAGCTAGGAATTTTAACGAACAGCTGGAGTGCAAGAAGATTGTTTTGTTTTCAAATTCATTAATCAGGTACTAAAATTCCTTAATATACACTAATTCCTTGTTACTTGTTAAAAAACCAGTCCAGTTTCTAATCTTCTGAGCAAGAAATAGACACTTAGGGCTTAATATAGTGTTTGCAACAACCAAATTCACAAACAAGAATGTAAACAAGTAGATGAACAACCCAAGTAATAATAAGCAAAATAACTACTCATTATGTTCTAATTGATGCATCACTTTTCGTTTTTTCCTAAGTCAAACAGTTTAAATTTAACCGTAAATGTGGGCACCAAATCTTCCGTTTTATAAAATAAAACTAATATATTCGAAAATATGTTAAAAGTATGTAAGTCACAAATATTAACAATTCAAAATTTTTAAAAGATATATGAAAAAATTACTGTTAAAGATAAATTTGTTTAGATCTCTAAATTTGAAAGACGAGGCATAAATTGAGACGGAGAGAGTGATATTCAATCACCATTCAATCATATAAAAGCCCGGATTTAGCAATTTACAAAGAAGAAAATGCAAACTCTATAGTGAATATCTCTAACTCCTTCCAAATATGGTCTATTGTTGCCTCTCAAGGCTCAAAACATCCAAAAGCTCCCTTAAGACAATGACTTAATTCCTATTTATAGGTGTTAAGATATCAAGACAAAAATGCCCTTTCGCTCCAATTTCGTGGAGACGAATTGAATTTTGTCTGGGATGTGTAAAAGTCGAACCGATCAATAAATCAAATTGATAAAAATTACTAATTTGTTGTTATTTATCAGTGATTTTATAAAAATAAACTATCGAGTTATTGGTTCAATTTTGATTTATTCTTATTGGGTTATTAGGTAAATCGATAACACAATAAGAATACATTAAATTACTATTTTACCCAACTCTTATATATAAAAAACACAAATAGCAACAAGATAATTTTTTTTTACAAATATAAAGTTCAATACTAATTTTGGGCCCAGACTTAGCACGACCCAGCTGCGACTCGTATATATATATATATATATATATACACACACTAATTTTATCTCACGTGCCCCACACGTGTAACATAAAAAGTTGTGAAATTGGATTTCAGGGGTCAACTTTATGAAAATGATATTTTTTCAAAATTCTGATATCTCCATTGAGTTTAGTGCGTCGAATTTCATAAGGTAGTATAGTCTATTTATGTACATGGAATTTCGGATGAATCTCGTAGGGTCTGAGGAGACTTGGAGAATTCCAAGTCTCCATCTCGTGTTGGTGCCATAGCAACCGCGAGTGGCTGGTCGCGTATGCAACTCGGTAGATCAGGTGCGAGTGACGTATATGTGACATTTAGGCCACGATCACGAGTTCCGTGTACGCGAGGACTAGGCCGCGATCGAGATTCCCACCATCAGGCCAGGTAGCACGTATGCGGTACCTGGTCGTGTATGCGATGCCTGAGTTCCTATAAATACCTTATCTCTCTATTTGCGGTACCTGGTTGTGTATGTGATGCCTGAGTTCCTATAAATACCTTATTTCGCTATTTTTTACCATTTTTGAGACTTTGAGCTTAGGGTTTCTCAATTTTGAGCAATTTCTTCCATTTTTAAGCTTGGGTAAGCTCCTTAACATCTATTCCAACTAATTCTTTCCAATTCTATCATGTAATTCTTGTTTTAAACATGGATCAAAAGGTAGAATTTGAGAATTTTGGCCCGGAAGGCTTAAAAATTGAATTTATTTGATTTTAACCTGTTTTCACTTGTGCGAGTTTCTTATCTGATAATTATTAATTTTTTTTTCGATTTCATCTTAAAAACAACTTCTATTCTTGATTTTAAAATGAATTTCAAGAATTTTTGTCGGTAAAGCAAAGCTTAGAAACATGGTTTTTCTTCAATTTGGACCTCATTTGTAACTCGTTTTGCTTGGATTTTTAGATGTAGACTCCTAAAAATATGGAAAACATGTTTCAAAAATAAAATTATAATTTTTCTTTTCTTTATCGAAAACCCATTTCGGGGGTCCATTTTTACCCGACTTGAAAATAGGCAATATGGGTATCGTTAGCTTTCTTTTGATGGATAGATTCTATATTTGTATGATTTACTTTATTCTGATTCCATTCGTGAGGAGTAAGGCTTTGTATTCAAGGCTTTCTAATCAATTTTTGACATTCGAGGTAGGTTGTGGCTTAACTTTCTTCAGACTGGGTTGACTAGTTAATGTCGATACAAAAGCATGTTAAGGGTGTGGGACTAAAATGACTATAATTATTGTGTTGAGCCCGTGTGGGTGCGTATATATTGTTGTATTTGGTGGTTTTGAAGTATTATTTGCTATATGTGATCGTGTGGTCCTATATGATAATGTTGGTTATGTATACATGAAATTAATTGTGTCTTATATAATGAAAAAACTTAGTGTGGTATCCACGGTGTAGTTAATTGTATTATACTATCTTGGCATATGGTTTATGTTGGCATTCATGGATGGTTGAAAATATTGAGTGGATTATTGGCTCACTTGGTTGGTCTATTAGTTGGACATGAAAATACCCAGTCTGGTTGGTTTTGAGCATTATATTTTTATATCATATACATTCAGGAAGCATTGGTACCACCGTGAAAATACTGGAAAATACTTGAAATACTAGCTTTTACTGACAGAAAATGTGACATCTTTAAAACCCTCTACCAATGGATGTGTCGGAGAACATCTATGGATATGGATATTGGTTGTATACGGGTTGACGAACCCCCCATGGGTCCTACATTGGGAAGCTTTAGCTCTTAGGTGTATACAAAAGTTGTGCAACAACCTCGGGCATCATTATCATCATCATTATCATTATCATTATCATTATCATTATCATTATCATTATCATTATCATTATCATTATCATTATCATTATCATTATCATTATCATTATCATTATCATTATCATTATCATTATCATTATCATTATCATTATCATTATCATTATCATTATCATTATCATTATCATTATCATTATCATTATCATTATCATTATCATCATCATCATCATCATCATCTCCATTGCATTTGTATTTACATTGTACATTTCTGTGATGTGTTTGTTTTCCTTGATGTGATACGTGTTTATTTGTATTTCTTTTCTTCATATTCGTATTGTCTGATACCTGTCTATTTTTCTTTCTTTTTTGTATTGCTATGGTGTATGTGGATATTATAAAACTGTTATGGAGACAGTGTGGGCTACCGTTATGGAATATTTTCTAATTGCAGGTGATGTGCCCTTAGTGTGTATTTTGTATGCTTCAAGTATACCTCATAGTGGTTGACTTGTGGAGATACTTTGGAGTTATTCGAGGTAGCAGTTGGATTGTTGCTTCCAAAGTCTATTACTACCTTTCTTTATTTAGACTATGTCTCTATTTCACATTCTGAAATAGAGTTGTTCCTATTTTGGATATCTTATATATTTTGATCTTGAGTTGTACTAGTGATGTTCTTACACTGTGACATTAGATTTTGGGATTATGGTATGATGTCGTTGGTTATGTTTTTTCATTTTCATTATATTTTATGGTGTCTCTTTGTTCTATAAGCCTCATTTTGGGTTATTATTATTATTTTTCCTTCTTGTATCAGTTTGCGTGATAGGCTTACTTGTTATGAATGCTGCGACAAGTACCATCATGACACTTAGTTATTGGATCGTGAAAAAATGGTATTAGAGCAGTCAGGTTCATTGGTCTTAATGGTGTAAGAACGGAATATCGAAAAGATTCTCATGGATTAGTACGTAAATATTTGTATCTATCTTTGAGAGGTGATAAGATGTATTTAGGAAATTTCCCTCATTTTGTTCCTTATCATGCAAATTTCCTTCATAGTGTTCTAAGTCATATTTTACTCTTTCTGCGCAGATGGTGATGACTAGATCCCGTGAAGTTAAAAATATTGAGCCTTCATTTGAGGAGAGAGCCGAATCTAGAGGGCGAGTTGCGAGTCATGAATGGGCTCAAAGTAGTGGCCGGGCACATAGATCTTCTGCATCTAGGATTAGTGCTAGGGGACTCTCCCCTAAGCGTGTTGGGGATGTAGGTCCTACTTTGATTCCACTGAGATCTTATACCCAGTCTTAGAGGGGTTGTTGATTCACTTATTGACCCATTTGGAGGGTGCTCCTTTGGGTGCTCCTGTTGTTCCTCCAATTCTGAGTATTATACCTCCATCTGTGCCAGAGTTTTCTTATGGTGTTCTCCAGCCTCGAGTGTGGATCCTCTTGTAGTACCTACTTCTTCTTTTGGTACTTCACAGATTTTGAGTGATGTTCCTCCTTCAGTGACGATATTTAAGTATGTTATTTCGAGATCAGGAGTTCAGTTATCATCTATGTTACCTTCTCAAGTAGGATCTCAACCTGCCAGATTCACCATACCTCCTCTTATCGTGAGTGCAGTTATGTCGTCTATGGATTAGAAGAGGTTTGTGAGATTCTCTCATTTGGGTCCTCCTAGGTTCAACAGTGCTATGGGCAGGATGCCTATGAGTTCTTAATTAACTACCGTGAGAAGTTTCATCTGGGTTCGCTTGAGTCGCATGGTGTTACATATACTACTTATCAGCTGAGGGATGCTGCTAGAGATTGGTGGAGGTCACTTGTTGGTTGCAGACCTCTGAATTCTCTTGAGGTGACTTAGGATCAATTTGTTGAGGCCTTTCTAGAGAGGTTTGCGCCTCACAGTCTGAGGGATCAGATGAGGGATGAGTTTGATCACTAGAGTAGGGCTCCAAGACTGTTGCAGCCTATGAGGCACACATTCATGCCTTGTCTAGATATTTCTATGCCAACATTGCCACCAAATATAAGAAGATTCAGAAGTTTGTGAAGGGATTAGATGTTTCTCTTCAGCTAGCTACATCTTAGATGGTAGTATTTGGAGCATCATTTCAGAGTTTAATGGATTATACTAATATGACTAAGGGTATTCTTCGAGCATCTCAGGGAGGCTCCAAGAGGGTGCACTATTTTGGTGAGTTCTGAGGTCACACTCCTTGAGGTAGGAATTCTAAAGTTTTTGTGGTAATCATGGTAGACCCGTGAAAGAATCCTTGCAGAGTTGAGTTAGTGGGTCTTCTAGTTCAGCAGTTTTAAGTGGCCACTCCAGTCCAATCATACCTCATCCTATCAAGTCGGGTCGTAGAGGCTGCTATGTATGCGATGAGACTGGTTATTTGGCCACGAACTATCATCGTTGTGTGTTAAAAGCTACTCTTATTTCAGTTGTGAGAGGTAGAGGTTCTACTAGAAGTGCACAAGGTAGAGGTAGTGGAGCCTGTGATGGTGGTCGCGGGGTTGTTCAGCCAATTAGTGGTCATAGACAATGCTATGCTATACCCGCCAGACCAGAGGCAGAGGCTTTCGATGCTTTTATCATAGATATCGTCCTTGTTTGTTTCAGACCTACATTTGTATTATTTGATCTGGGATTGACTTTCTCCTATGTGTCTACATACTTTGCTTTGGGTTTTGTAATACCCCGAAGTTTCCTAACTAAATTTTTTTTGTCCCAAGAATGTTAGAAACTTACTTTGAAAGATGAATCCACTTTTGTACACGTGGAATTTTTAAGATTTTCACTTTTGTCATGTGGGAAATTCAATAAGCTTTCCATCGATATAAAATTCACCTAAATCCGATAACCGGGTAAGAAGTTATGACTATTTCAAGTTTTCATCGTACAACAGCGCCATATTAGTCAGTGGCGCGTCGCTCCACAGGATAAAATGGCAATTGTCAAATTCCAGTAGGGGTCTGCGATAGTGGCACGTTGCGCCAAACTTCCAGGTTGCAAATAAAGTGGCAACGCGATGGCTCCGCGTCGCGCCATCCCTCAATTTCCCAGTTGTCAAATTTCAGTGACATGGCGCGATAGCGCCGCGTCGCGCCAGGGGTCCAATTCGGGAAAATTTCACTGAAATTAAATGACGCGTCCAGGGTTAAAAGGGTCAATTTTTCACCCCTATTTAAGCCCTTTAACATGAGATTCAGCTATTTGGAACCTAAAATATACTAGTTTCTCACAATTTTCTCTTAAGAACAAGCTAGGGTTTCAATTGGGGATTCAATTTCAAGAAAGTCTCTTCGTCAATCTTCGCTAAAACAAGTACTAAGGTATGCGTTGTGTTGATTTATGGATTCCTTTCATCCATAAAGTTCAAGAACCCCATTTCAAATTGCAAATCATGATATTTATGTTGTGGGTTGATTGTAACCATGTTTATCTTGTTATATGATTCCCAAGTTGAAATATTTATGTGTTTTTCATGAAACTACATTAGCAAGTGAGTGAAATCCATAAATTGAGTTATTTATAATGTGTCAATTTGATGATTAGGCCTATGCCCTATGGGTGCATGCAAGGTGTTTGATAAAATGCCTAGGAAGATAGAAATTATGCACTATAGCTAAATTGTGATCCAAAATGACTTCCATGTTATTCTTATGTATTGAAATTTGTTTGTTGGATTGCTCATGAGTTAGCCTTATGAAATTATGCTATGTATATATGTTATCTTATTCACGTACCAAGATATGATAATCAAATGCCCATGAAATATCTCCAATTATTGTATTATGGATTGTTGATTATTGGTCATGTATTCAAGAATGTCATGCCTTGTCAGTTTCCTTCCATCGAGTCCTAGGGGTACTTGTATCCGAAAAATATAGATGTGTGCCTAGCTTTAGTGTCATGTTTTGACGATATCCTCAGTCAAGCCATGATCTATAGAAATCAGTCAGTCATATGACTCAGGAAATCTCAGTAATTCAGTAATCTCAGTACTATTCTGTCAGTCAACGAAATTCAGTTAATTCAGTCTAGTTCAGTTCAGTAGTCCATGTTCAGTATCTATTCAGATAGGAGTAGAAATTAGCACCGAGTGAACCTAAGGATGGAAACTTACCTGTTATATGAGGGTGTGATTCTTAGAAGCAATCCTTGTGTTTCGGAACTACATAGCTAGCGTAGGTTGAAACATTATAGCCTGCTATATGAGGGTAGATGAGGTGGTTTAACCTGTTATATGAGGGTTCCTACCGTTCTCACTTGACTTACCTATTATATGAGGGTTACTCATAGATTGTCCTTACCAGTGGCGCGGTATTGACACCCTTCCAATTGGGGTTACAGATTAGACCCCAACTCAACCATAATGGCGTATTAAGGGCATGTCGGTTAGATAACTACTTCCCATAGTTTCAATTACAGAATTCAGGACTGTCAGATACAGTCAACTCAGATACAGTACGGAACTCAGCTAGTTTCATTAGATTCAGGACTGTCAGATATAGTCACTCATGTCATCAGTTATATCAGTCATCAGAATTCAATTATCAGTCATGTTAGTTATCAATAAATTCATGTTCTCACGATCTCATATATAGTTACTACATATTCATGCATATATTATCACGTTCATATTAGTCAGTTAGCCAGAATTGTTCATGCATATGAACCCTATGCATTCAGCCTACCTTTTATGCATACCAGTCCATTCAAAGTACTGACACATTTGCGCTATGGTGTCTTATACCATAGGTTCAGAAGCACGAGCTCCAGAGCATCAGTAGCATTCCAGTCTCAGCAGTCAGAGTTAGCTATGAGTCATCATCTCTCGAGGACATGATCATTTATTTATTATCTCATTAAGTAATTTATTAGTTAGAGTTAGTTGTGACATGTCCCATCAACTTCTCATTCAGACAGTTCAGTCAGTTAGAGGCTTTCCAGACTATCATGTTCAGACTATCATGTTATTTCAGTTTTTTTTGGTATTTCATACCCCATTCAGATGTTATACCTTTATCAGTTATGTTACAGTCTTGAACCTTATGGCTTTTCAGTTCATGTTTTCGCAATCATACAGTATATTATGCAGTATACAGGTACAGATATCAGTCATGGGTTAATTTGTGATCCTTCGGGGTCATGAGCACCGTGTAGCATTTCGGGTATCAGATCCGGGGTGTTACAAGTTTTGATTTAATTTGTGAGCCTCTTGATGTTCCTATTCGTGTATCTACTCTCATAAGAGAATCTTTAGTGGTGGATCAGGTGTACCAATCTTTTGTGGTGACTTTTGATTGGCGTGAGACCTGGGTAGATCTGATTATATTGGATATGGTAGATTTTGATGTCATCTTGGGTATGGATTAGTTGGATCCTTACTATGCTGTCCTAGATTATTATTCTAAGACCATGATTTTATCTTTGCCGGTTATGCCTAGGGTATCTTGGAAGGGTATGGTTCATTCGGGTCCCAAGTGGGTTATATTATATGTTCAAGCTCGTAGCTTGGTTGAGAGGGGATATTTATCTTATTTGGTGAATATTTGAGATACTAGTGTTACTTCACCCCCTTCTTTGGATTCTGTTTGTGTGGTTTGCGAGTTCGAGGATGTCTTCCCCATGAATTTACCTAGTATGCCTCTGGATCAGGATATTGACTTTGCTGTTGATGTTGAGCCGAGAACCAAACCCATTTCTATTTCTCTCTATAAGATGGCCTGAGCAAAGTTGAGGGAATTGAAAGATCAATTGCAGGATTTGTTGGATATCCGACCTAGTATATCACCTTAGGGTGCGCCTGTCTTGTTTATGAAGAAAAATGATGGGTCTATGCGTATGTGTATTAATTATCGACAGTTGAATAAGGTAACAGTCAAGAATAAGTATCCTCTTCGTTGTATTGATGATTTATTGGATCATCTTTAGGGTGCTTTGGTGTTTTTAAAGATTGACTTGAGGTTTGGGTATCACCAGTTGAGGATTAGAGCTTTGGATATTCCCAAAATAGATTTTCAGACTCGGTACGGTCATTATGAATTCTTGGTCATGTTCTTTGGGTTGACCAATTCCCTAGCCTCATTCATGAAGTTGATGAATTAGGTATTTCGATCGTATCTCGACTCCGTTGTTATTGTATTTATAGATGATATCTTGGTTTATTCCAAGAGTGAGGACGATCATGGGGAGCATTTGCAAATTGAGCTTCAGAGATTGAGGGATGAGAAGTTATATGCAAAATTCTCTTAGTGGGAGTTTTGGTTGGAGTCTATCTCTTTCTTAGGTCATGTCGTTACCAAAGAAGGTATAATAGTTCATCCAACCAAGATTGCAGTGGTTTATGATTAAGCTAAGCCTACTTCACCCACTGAGATTCAGAGTTTTATTGGCTTGGCAGGTTACTGTCGATGTTTTGTTGAGGGTTTCTCTTCTATTACAACTCCGTTGACCAAGTTGACTCAGAAAAAAATTTCCTTTCAATGGTTCGATGCTTGTGAGGCGAGCTTCCAAAAGCTCAAGAATTTATTGTCCTCAGCTCTTATCTTGACTTTTCCCAAGGAGGGCGTGGGTTTTACCATCTTTTGTGATACTTTAGGGGTTGGGTTAGGTGTTATGTTGATTCAAAAGGGTAAGGTGATTGTATATGTTTCTTGTTAGTTGAAGCCCCATGAGAAGAACTACCTACCCATGATTTGGAGTTGTGTACAATTGTTTTTGCTTTGAAGTTGTAAATGAGCTACTTGTATGGAGTTCGTTGTGAGATTTTCTCAGATCATCGTAGCCTTCAGTATTTCTTCACCCAACGAGATCTTAACATGAGGCAGCGCCGTTGGCTTGAGTTGCTTATGGATTATGACTTGACTATTCTCTATCATCCGGGCAAGGCCAATATAGTTGTGTTGTAGATGTCTTGGGCCGAAAGTCGACTAGCATGCATCTTTTGGCCTAGGAGAGGCCCTTGCTCTTAGAGATTTAATATTTGGATAACATAATGGTTAGGCTTGATATTATGATACCTAGGTGTGTTTTGGCATTCATGGAGGCTAGGTCTTCTTTGATAGAACAGATTCGAGCTCATCAGTTTAATAATGTTGGATTGAGATTGATTCGGGATAAGGTGTTGAGTGGTGAGGCAAAGGAAGCCTCACTTGATTCAGATGGTTTTTTGAAGATTGGAGGTCGAGTTTGTGTATCGAGAGTAGGTGATTAGATTAGATTGATCTTGGAGGAGGCCCATTGTTCTAGGTAGGGGTGTACAAACCGAACCGTAAGTCAAACCGAACCGATGAATCAAACCAAACCGAGGAAAAAAATTGACTTATGGTTTGGTTTGATTGGTTTGGTGTTGGCAAAAAAAACCCGATCATTCTTGGTTTGGTTTGATATTAGCAAAACTAAAATCAAACCGAACCCAAACCGAACCGACATAATATATATATATATATATATATATATATATAATTTTAATTTTTTATACGTAAAAAAATATTACTTATAATCTACTTTCTAATTATTTTTATTACTTTTTTATATTCAGAAAATAGATATATATTCTTGGGCCTTTATTTATAATATTTGTCCATTACTAACAAATTAATATAAAGCCCAATATTAATATAAAAAGGAAAAATTATATATTATAGACAAAATACTATATTAATTACATGGTATGGTCAATGTTTTAAAAAATTACCATTCATAGTTATTTGGTAGTTTAAATTTTTTTTTTTTGTTCTATTGACAAAAAAAAGGCAACAATGGGAACATCAAAACGCACGATTATTGAAGATATCTTCTTCAACTTTTTTTTTCTTATTTTTCTCTCAAAATCACTCTAATATCCTTGATTTTACATTGAAGAAACAACAACATTGGCAACATCATAATAGTGTTCTTCAAGAGACCTTCTTCAACTTTTTTTCTCCTTTTTTTTCTCTCAAAGTCACTTTAATATCACAAGATATCATCCTTAATTTTACTTGGGAGAACTTTTTTTTGCGGATTTTTCACCACATAATATCCGTTTAGAATATTTATTGAAGATTTGAGGTAATTTTCAGTATTTTTGATATTAGATTTAATTATTTTTTTTGATTTTTTATATTTTGCAATCCTTTCTATCATAAATTTTGATTGAGATAACGTAGTTCAATCATTATTTTATCAATTCAACTAAATTGTTATCAATTATATATTATGTGTCAATTATATATGCGTCTATGTATAAGTTGTATATTAATTGTGCATATGATGTAATTGTATAAGTAGTATATGTGTAAGTCAATTGTATAAGTCATATATGTCAATTATATAAGTCATAGCTGTATAAGTTGTTAATTGTATATGTATATATATGCACATATGTATAAATTGTATATTAATTGTATATATGATATAATTGTATAAGTCGTATATGTATAAGCCAATTGAATAGGTCGTATATGTATAAGTCATATATGTCAATTATATAAGTCATATATGTATAAGTGGTTAATTGTATATGTACACTTATTTTTTTTCAATTGTATATCTAAATGTTTGTATATTATTATAGTGTATATTAAATAACTATATATCTGTATATATACAGTTTGCAGAATTTATATTGAGTGTGTACATATACATTTTGCATAGTTTATATACAAATATACAATTCTTGAAATTATAAAAAATAAAAGAATGAGAAAGAAGGGAGGAGATCAATAGAGGGACAGGAATGAAGGAGGGGAGAGAGAAGGAGGAGAGAGGCGAGAAAGAGTGAGAGAAACAGAGGAATTTAAGGTATATCTATGTTTTGTAACTATGCAAACATTAACCATGTCTTGTAATTATGGACTAAAAGTTACCTATATCTGAATTTTTGCCATATAAAAATCTAAAACTCTTCATTGCTTCACTTTACATTTTGTTCATTCGTTCGTCAAGTTGTGATTTAGGTTTGTATCTCTTTTTTTTTTTTATGGAATTATGTTATAGTTAATTACTTTATGGAGTTAAGTTTTTAATAAGTTGTCTTCAATTCTTCATTCTTTTGTATGCTCACATTTTATGTGAAGGGAACTTTCGGACAAGCTACTGTGACTAGTGACTAAGAAATTGAACCACTGGGTATCCATATAATATTACTTTGAGAGATAGTAGTTTAGACGTCTTAGTAATTTTTTAACTTAATTTTAATTGAAACTACTCTATGACCATTGTTTTTTTAATCTTTTTAGTGAAAACATTTAATTTTTTTCTTCAATCACATTATAATTGTAAAAATTTGAGAAAACCGAAAAATTGAGAAAAAAAAAACGAATAAAACCAAAATTTAAAAACCGATTGTATATTGGTTTGATTTGGTTTATAGATTTAGAAAATCAACATTATTGGTTTGGTTACATTTTAATGAAAAACCGAACCAACCCGACCTATGTACACCCCTAGTTCTAGGTATTCCATCTTCCCGGGAGTGACTAAGATGTATCGTGATTTGAGACAGCATTACTGGAGAGGTGGTATATGGAGATATGTAGGGGATTTTGTAGCTCATTGCCTATGTTTCCAATAGGTGAAGGCCGAGCATTTGAGACCTATTGAATTACTTCAGAGGTTACCCATTCCCGAGTGGAAGTGGAAACGATTTACTATGGACTTCGTTACTAGGTTGCCTTGCACTTCGCATAGTTCTGATAGTGTTTAGGTCATCGTGGATCGATTGACCAAATTTGCTTACTTTATTCCCGATCAGGTCTCTTTTAGTGTTGAGAGGTTGGCCCATATCTATATTCGTGAGATTGTGCGTTTTCATGGTGTGCCAGTGTCTATCATCTTAGATCGAGGTTCAGTGTTCACATTTTACTTTTGGAAGACTTTTTAGGATGAGTTGGGAATTTGGGTTGATCTTAGCACAACATTTTACCGCCGATTGATGGCCAGTCTGAGTGGACTATTCAGGTTTTGAAGGATATGCTCCACGTTTGTGTGATGGATTTCGATGGTCAGTGGGAGAAACATTTAGCCTTGGAGGAGTTTACATACAATAACAGCTACCATTTCAGTATTGATATGGCTTGTTTTGAAGCCCTGCATGGTAGGCGTTGTCGCTCTCCAAATGGTTGGTTTGAGGTTTCTGAAGTTAGACCTCAAGGTATGGACTTGGTTCGTGAGTCTTTGGATAGAGTTCAGATCATTTAGAATAGACTTTGAGCGGCTTAGAGTAGGCAGAAATGCTACACAGATCGTATTTGTGCCTTGATATTTAGCATTGGTGATCGTGTTTTCCTTCAAGTTTCTCCCATGAAGGGTATGATGTGGTTTGGAAGGAGGGTCAAGCTTAGCCCCAGGTATATTGGGCCATTTGAGATTCTTTAGACTATTGGTGATGTGGCTTATGAGTTGGCTTTTCCCCCAGCTTATTAGTTGTTCAGCTAGTTTTTCATATTTTCTTGCTTCGCCATTACATTTCGAATGAGTCTCACGACATTTGTTGGGATTCAGTTTAGTTAGATGAGAGATTGTCTTTTGTTGAGGAGTCTGTTTCCATCTTGGATGGAGATGTTAGATGATTGCATTCTAGAGCCATTCCAGTGGTTAAAGTCCAGTAGAGACATCAACCTGTAGATGAGGCTACATGGGTGGTCAAGTCTGATATGCATAGTTCTTATCCTTAGCTTTTTGCTGATTCAGGTATTTCCCTTGCCTTTAGTTCGAGGACGAACTAGATTTTAAGAGGGGGATGACGTAACGAGTTAACTTTTGATGATTTATGTGAAATATTCATTTCTATGTGATTTGACCATTTTACCTCTCTCTGTGGTTATGTTGTGGTATTTCTAGGGTATGGAGATGCTTGGCATAATTTCCAATGCATTTCAATGTGATTATGTGAAATTTTAGTTTTTGGTAGCTTGAAAAGCCTTGAAGTTGACTTCAGTCAACATTTGTTGATCTGTGCGTTGAATAGGAAAAAGGACTACACCAGCAGATCCGGAATGCCGAGTTTAGGGTGATAACATGGTTGATGTTGTTTTGTGGTTGTTATATCTCATTTCAACCCTCAGTTTGAAAAGTTGTGAAATTGGGTTTTGGGGTCAACATTGTAAAAATGATATTTTTTTTTTGAAAATCTGACATTGTCATTGAGTTTGAAGCATCAAATTTGATACAATAACATAATTTATTTGCGTACATGGGATTCCGAATGAATCTCGAGGGGTCCCCTGAGACTTGGAGAATTCCAAGTCTCCATCTGGTGGTGGTGTCATCACAATCACAAGTGGCTGGTCGCATACGCAACTCGTTAGATGAAGCTCGAGTGTCGCATATGCGACATCTGGGCCACGACCATGAGTTTCGCATATGCGAGGACTAGGCCGCAATCGCGATACTCGCCATCAAGCTAGGTACCGCTTACGCGACACCTGATCGCGTATGCGATGCCTGGGTTCCTATAAATACTTTGTTTTACCATTTTTTGCTATTTTTGAGACTTGGAGCTGAGGGTTTCTCGATTTTGTGCAATTCCTTCCATTTTTAAGCTTGGGTAAGTTCCTTAACACCTATTCAGACTATTTTCTTCTAATTCTATCATGTAATTCTTGTTTTAAACATGGATTAAAAAGTAGAAATTAGGAATTTTAGCACAGAAGGCCTAAAAATTGAATTTCTTCAATTTAAATCCCGATTTCAACCCGTTTTCACTTGAGTGAGTTTTGAATTTGATAATTAGCACTTTTCTTATGATTCATCTTCAAAACAATTCTATTCTTGATTTTAAAATGAATTTCAAGGATTTTTGTCGGTAAAGCTTAAACATAATTTTTCTTCAATTTAGACCTTATTTTAAACACTTTTTTCGCTTGGGTTTTTAGCTATAGACTCCTAAAAATATAAGGAACATTCCAACAACAAAATTATAATTTTTTCCTTCTTTTTCAAAAATCCGTTTTGGCGGTCCATTTTGACCCCTACTTAAAATAGACAATATGGGTATTGTTGACTTTATTTTGACGCATAATTCTATATTTATATGATTTAGTTTATTTCGAGTTCGTTCGTGAGGAGTAAGTCTTCATATTGAAGGCTTTCAAATTGGCTTTTAGCATTCGAAGTAGGTTATGGCTTAACTTTCTTCAGAATGGGCTGAGTAGTTAATGTCAATACAAAAGCATATTAAGGGTGTGGACTAATCACAGAAATGTCTATAATTATTGTGTTGAGCCCATGTGGGGGCCAATATGTTGTTGTATTTGGTGGTTTTTGAGTATTATTTTCTATGTGTGACCTTGTGGGGTCTTATATGATAATGTTAGCTGTGTATACATGAAATTAATTGTGTCTTGTATAATGCAAAAGCTTAATGTGGTATCCATGGTGTATTTAATTGTATTCTACTCTTTTGGCATATGATTTATATTGGAATTCAGGAATGATTGTAAATATTGAGTGGATTATTGGCTCACTTGGTTGGTATATTAGTTGGATATGAAAATACTCATTCTGGTTGGTTGTGAGCATTACATCCTCATATCATATACATTCATAAAATATTGGTATCACAGTAAAAATACAAGAAAATACTTGAAATACTGACTTTTTCCGACAAGAAGTGTGACATATTTAAAACCCTCTACCGATGGATGTGCCGAAAAAGAGCTATGGATATGGTTATCGATATTGGATATTAGTTGTATACGGCTTGACGAACCCCCATGGGCCCTACACCGGAAAGCTTTAGCTACGTAGGTGTATACGGAGGTTGTGCAACAACCTCGAGTATCATTATCATTATCATCATCATCTCTATTGTATTTGTATTTACCTTGTATATTTTTGTGATGTGTTTGTCTTCCATGATGTGATACCTGTCTATGGGTATTTCTTTCCTTCATATTCATAGTGTGATACTTGTCTATTTGTCTTTCTCTTTCGTGTTGCTATGGTGTATGTGAATATTATAGAAATATAAGTGGAGACGGTGTGGGCTACCATTATGGGACATTTTCTGGTTGCAGGTGACGTGTCCTTAGTGTGTATTTTGTATGCTTTATTTTCTACTTTGCTCAGTCTACCTATGATACCTACTCAGTACAAGTGGACTGTACTCACTCCTACTGCGCCCTTTCGGTGCAAATCCAGGATCGAGTGCACCTCACGGTAGTTGACTTTAGGCGATACTTTGGAACTCTTCGAGGTAGCGGTTGGATTCTTCTTTCCAGAGTCTATTACTATCTTTCTTTATTTAGACTATGTCTTTATTTCGCATTCAGAGATGAAGTTGTTTCTATTTTGGATATCGTATGTATTTTGATCTCATGTTGTACTAGTGATGTTCTTACACTGTGACAACAGGTTTTGGAATTATGGTATGATGTCGTTGGTTATGTTCTTCCATTCTCATTATATTGTGTGGCTCAACTTTGTTCTAGAAGCCTCACTTTGGGTTATTGTTATTATTTTCCCTTCTCATATCAGTTTGTGTGATAGACTTACTTGTCAAGATTTGTCGCGACAAGTGCCATCATGACCCTTAGCTTTGGGATTGTGATAGCAAATGCGATAAAGGAATAAGTAAAAGCGATACAGAAAGATAAATAACATAGTAATAAAAGACAAGCGAAACATAACTTAATTAAGCCCCCATAAACACACCAGACACATTAAAGAAGACAATTAATCCAACCGCGCATCCATAAGCCAGTGGGACACAAAACAAGTAATTTTAATGAAAAATGTAAATAATCTATAATCGTACCAATCCCATGAAACAATAGTATCCCTCCAAATGTTCACCGAGCTCAAACTGGCACCAATGGATAGTAATGAGAGGCCATACGCCGGGCTTAAATCAATAGTGATGGATAATAACAACAGGCCATATGATGGATTTAAACCAGAACTCAGATGAATAACAACTCCTAGAACAACAATATCCAGTACCAGAACACTGTCATCATCATAACCAGATGTCGGACTCAAACCGAAACATATAGTAACCATACTCAATTGTAAAATTAAAATCCAAACTATATGTGACTGATGCCAAGTGGTGCCAAATTTCACAATCAGTGACAGAAATAAAGTACATGTTGATCCTAACCCGTCATTAAAATACTATTTAAATAACCATTCATGTAACTTAGTTAAAAAGGGATGACTCCAAGCTTTTGCAACTTAATACCGCATCCTAGGCTCATAAATACTACATCATACTAAAACATAATGAAACCAAAATTTACTAGAATAAGGTCCTAATCGAAAAAATAAGGCATGATATATATATCAAACGATATGCAAATTACAACTACCTGCCTAAAACTAGCATAATAGCACACAATTACCGTAGATAAGCTCAATCTAAAGATAGGATAAGCCTAGCCTACTGGATGCCAAAGTTAAAAACCTTTCCGAGAAACCTCCAAATAGTGCCCCTCTAAACCCGAGTTTGAATAACTTAATGTAGATAATTAATTTTTTCTCTTAATTTTTCACAGCACACATACGTTCATATATGCACAGATGTAATAAGAGAAATGGCAATAGAAACTTGTTAACTTGTATTTGCAAAGATAAGAACCAATATTTATATGAGTGATACAAGAAAATCATCAGAAGTAATCCTTAACACTTAATGGAAAGTGATATGAAACATCACTAATACCCACCTACTTTTATTTTTTGCTACCACATTATATGTAATTTGCTGGCTACATCCTCCATATACACATGGTGGAGGTGACAGTATAAAGGAAAAATATTTGTCCCGCTATGTATGTACACGAATATTGCATAGGTTTATGGTAAAATAAATATTATATTTTGAATACATCATAATTAATAGAAAATTATGTATAATAAAATCTCTATTTTATAATAGTAATAATTTCAACATATCTAGATTCAATATCTTCGCTTAAAATATTAATAAATTATAAAATTATATAAGTGTATCGTAGTTAGAAGTTTTTCATAAACATATAAAATATTTTTGAAAAGTAATTGACTTATCTTTTTACCAAATTTTAATTTAATTTAAATATTCTACAACATGAAATAAAATTCTCAACGACTATTTGATAACTGAACTATCAGTCCTTACAAGCCATAAATAACTTAGGACAGTGATAAAAAAGCTCTAAACACTGAAAATGTATGAAAATAAGGAAAATGACCATGAGTGTCATCACATTATTTAAGGTATTTTGTGTTTACAAAGAGTTCTGATGAAAAGATGTAAAATCGAGGCAAAACGGAGCTAAAACGAAAAAGTTGAAGAACTAGATGAAAATATCCATCACGATTGCAATGAGGAAAGGTCTTGATCACCCTATCTTAGTCAAAGTCCAAGCCCTAACAAAAAAACACATCGTGACGGGATGCCCTATTCTCGCGACAACAATGAGTAATATTGTTAGGCATCAAGGATAGATTTGGAACTTTGTAAGTTCAATCCCAATTCATCAAAACTCGATCCCATGCCATTCCAAGACTATCTTTGGCATATTTCTCAATGTTAGGGGCTAGGGTTCTTGACTCAACAACCTTGGAGTGAAGGTTAGAAGCTTTCTGTTGTCAAATTCTCAATCCTTTCTTTCTTTTCATTGCTTGTCTAAAATATTTGGAGGTAGATAAATTCATACACTGATATTGTAGCTATACATATTGCAATGTTCGTGTATTGAATTTGGATTTTGACTCTATCATATGCTTTTGTATTAATTGATTACTCTTTAATTTATGAATCAATTTTGCTTGTCTAAATTAATCTCTTGATTCACTTGATTTTTGAAGGGAGCAACTAATCCAAGAACTCACCCATTTACTTAGATTAAGCTTAAAAGAGTTAATCGAGGTTGTGAAATATAAATTTAGTGTGATTTAGGACATATGACCCATCTTATGGATTTAAACTAGGCATAACGAAATCCTTGCTTAGCCAAAAATTGATTTTGTAGTTTCTGCTTTTTAGATTTGTTTGAAATAACAAGTGAGTACGAAACCCTCAATGATCGAAAGATGTTGGTGGGTGATTTCAAATTGAAGACTAATTAGTTAAACCCATGATTAAATTATGTGTAGTTAATCGATTATGATGTATCATTTATAGAATCGATTCCCCGTATCATTTTCTTATTTTCCATCATTGTGAAAGTCATTGACCAACTTATTCAAATTTTAACAGGTTCTATCTATGTTACATTTTTATATAAAACCCCCAGAACATATGTATCTTTGGTCAGATTTTAGTGAGGTTCTTTTATTTCGTTCTTTCTCGATCATTAGTCACATTATTTCTCATAGATTTGACTATAACTATAAGTTGAGTAAATTCATTTCTAACGACCGCATATATTTATTTCTAGGGTGTTTTGAGCATTATGAAAATGACATTATTGTCGGAAAACAATTTAGCATGTTGAGCTAGTTTGAAATTTTAGCTTACTTGCTTTGATTCGAACTTGTGAATATGCATTCGTAATTTTCTATTTTTTTGTGTTAGTTAGAGATTTTTATTTGTTATACTTGTTATTATGGAATAATGGGATGAAAAAGAGTTTGGTGGTTGCAAATATTACATTTACGATCCATGTCCTTTTAATGAAAGACCCCACTTTTGATTAGATTGCAGAAATACCTCCGGGAGAGTGTTGTGTGCACCATCTCGATCCTATAGGGAGTATAATTGTTATTTATATAGTGGTCAAGATGTATATCAGAGTGATTGTTCTAATTATTGTACGCCCTTCCTTAGATCATGTTATGCCAAAGGAAGAACAACGTGCCGGACATAAAGGTATTGAAGCAATGCTTCAAACTATCTTGGACCGAGTGACTAACGTGGATGAGGATATACATATATTGCACCAATCCATGGCAATATTTGAAAAGGAATGTGAAAAAAAAAGAAGAACCTTGTGAAAATGCCAATCTCTCAAGTGCCATGGATTTGACTCATCCTCAAGACAAAGTTGTTGAAAAATAGATTTCAACTTATGTGGCTGAGTTTAAGATGTGTGATGACTTGAATAAAAATTTTTAGAGTGAAGAAGTGGCTCAAATTGAAGAAGAAGAGCAAAATTGTGAGGGACATATCTCGAATTCTCCAAGGAGACAAATAGAGGAGATAGTAAAAGGCACAACAGAGAAAAATGAAAAATATGGAAAACTCCTGACTAAATGGTGCGACCTAATTCAACATGGTAATGATGAAGTTGTCCAAAATATTGATTTTTCCATGGGTGAATTTTTATAAGCAGTGATAGAGTCCCCAAATAAAGAAAAACTTAACAAGAAAGAAAATTGTGAGCCAAGATTGGCTATTGAATCAAGTTCAACTAATTGGAGTCAATGAGGATCAAGTTGATAGAATGTTACTAATAGTGGATGAATCTCTCAAATTGCCTGTTGAGAGATGTCAAGTGTGGATTCAAATTGACGTAACTTCCTGAGAATTGAAAACTAAATTGAATGCAAAAGTTGAGGCATGTGATGCTCAATGCCAAATGGTCATGAATAATTGTGATAAGCTAGTTTTCAAGATGTGAGTGAGGTTGACGTTAAAGAATTCATGGTGATTTACCAACAAATCAAGCAAAAAATAGTGAAGAATGACAAAATTGAAGAAGTTATACTACAGTTTCAAGAAAAATTCAATCAAATCCTTTGTGAAGACTGTAGCTCATTTCGGGGTTAAAATGTATAAAAATACAAATTTAGAAATGGTGAGGATTAAACCTCATTTCAATTATTTTTTGGTGTTGTGATTGGTGATGAGATGGAAATCGAAATAACCAAGCAAATGGAGAATTTTGTAGACGAGGACTAAGTCCCTATATTTTGAAGTTTGTCTTCCCAAGAGGGCAAAATGATGTCCCTCACTTGAAGGCTAAGAAGTGGTGTCTAACAAGTGGCCTATTGATCTTCTTACCAATGCCCAATGAGCCTAAATGAAATTTTAATGTGATGTTGGATAAAAGATTCAAGTATTTAAAGTGACAAAATAGAGTTGGTCTTGGTGTTACCTTACCGTTACCCCACGAGCTTCAGCGAGATGTTAATTTAAAACTGGATTGAAGATTCATATCTTCAAAGTGGAGATATAAGTAGTAAGTTTGCTTGCGTCATGCCGCGATGTTAAATCAAGCTCTTGATGAATTGATGGAAGGCATCTCATTATTTCCAAAAATTTTACATTAAATATTAAAATTTTATTTTTGATTAGTCTACAAAATTCTAAAGTTTTCTGAAAGTGACTTGAATAGGTTTGGATGCAAAAAATTGAGTGGAATGAAGCTCGGGATTGTACTACCTTAAAAATGGGACTTCGAACACTTTTTGGGAGCGTCTGGATTGCCTCAGTGGCGTATCATCAAAGTTAACTAGGCATCACCAAAAATAATAAAATCTAAATAATAAGTCAGTGTCCTAAATTGCTCATCGCTATAGCGTGGAACACAAAATACGATCGCGACAAGTTAAATTCTGCAACTCTCATGATCATGTGACACCACATCACAATTTCGTAGGTTTAAGATATTTTAAATTTTAAATATCATCATTGCCTTTTGTTCTCTCTGCAATCACATATATGTGGGTCCATATGAGAAGTTTGAAAGGTTTGCTCGACATTACCCATTTTCCTATTTTCCTCTTTCTCTCATTCTCTCACATTCTCTCACAGAATCGAAAACAAAAGGCAAAGTTGATATCAAAAGGCCTCTAAATTTTAATTCTCATGTATGTTGATCAGAGGCGGAGTCAGGATTTAAAGCATGTGAATTCTGAATTTCAAATTAAGACAACGATCTCAAACTAATGTATAACCTTAGTCAAATTAACGAACAAATAAGGATATTTAATATATTTAAAGGTTTATAAGAGGACGTACTAGTTGTATGCGTAGTGGTAAAGCAGCTTCTTTAGTGTACCTCCAGCTTCAATTTTTTCCATCACACCTGAATTGCTCACAACCAAAAACTTATTGATGTCAAATATTAAGCCCAAACTTTGTTTCCTGAATAGTAGATTAGGAACCTTTTCACCATAACATATTGTGTTTACCATTTGAACAAATTCTTCCCATGAGAAGCAAGCTACTCCTTGTTCCTCAGCTTCACTTTTTTGCATGCTGAAAATGTTTCTAAAGCTGACGTTAGCTTAAGAAAAGACATACACATTACTATTACTGAACTTGCAAATACCAATTTATTTTGCAAATTAGTATAACAAATAAGGCATTGCAAATACCAGAACCTGTTAGAAGTATTAATGCATTGATAATTAAGACAACAAATGTATAACCTTAGCCAAAGTGACTAACAAATAAGGATATTTAACATATTTTAAAAAGTGATGAATTACTTAAACACTATAAATATAAGCATTATCATTACAATTGTATTCGACGAGTTGTCATGTTTTGAAAACAATCAATGATCGCATGATTAGGTATATTGTCAAATACTTCATCCTCTATATAACAAACTAAACAATCATTCAAAAAATCATCGGCAATCCCGCTTCGCAAATTATTTTTGATAAACTTCATGGAGGAAAATGCTCTTTCCACTGTTGCAGTAGCCACGGGTAATATCAAGCTTAATTTCACAAGCAAATAAACAAGTCCCCATGTCTTGTGCATATTTGTTTCAACCAATTTCATCGAAAGATCTCCAAGTCCTTTCAAATTTGAGAAAGCATTATTCACTTCTCTCACATAGTAAATATAATTGTCAAGATCCAAACTAAGATCTTCAAGCTTGGAGGCACTGAACTCATTTGGATAATATGTAGCAAGCTTCATGATCTTGTCTTTATCATAATTTGAAAAACAATTCTCAGGACTCAAACTAGTCATTCCAAGAAGTAGATCAGTATTCACTTCACTAAAGAGATTGTTGAGCTCTGAAAATTACAAATCAATAACAGCATAGAAAACTTCCACACGCAAATGATGAGAATATGTAACACTTGAGGTTTTGCGCTTCGACTTTCCAAGACCATATTTCTCATTCATTTCAGGAATCACAATAGCATTCTTTTCATAAAATAAAAAGATATCTTCTAACAAAGAATTTCATTTACATTCCCTCATCAATTGAAATTGTCTCTTTGAGAAATTCACAAGCTTCATAGCATTAACGATATCTTGATATTTTCGTTGTAACGCCATATTTAAATCAAATGTAACTTCCAAAATTTTCAACATCAAATGCAACATGTAGATAAACTCATAAGATCTAATATCTTTCACTAGACTTTTTGTCAATGTTTTCTCATGATAATTTACGCCTTCTTTTCCAAAAACTCCAAGTACATGAACAATTGGTGAGAATAAGGAAATGAAGTTATGTACTGTCTTAAAAAGAGATCCCCAACGAGTATCACCGGGTCTTTGAAGTCCAAGTTCTTGATTTAATCCACTTCCCGTATGAACTTCACCAAGCACTAGTAATTCCTCTAATTTTTCAGCTTGATCATCTCGAAGCATCTCCCTGCGCTTAAAAGAACCTCCAACAACATTTAAAATATTAGCAAGAATGTAAAAAAAATTATTCACATCATCATGTTTCTTCGCAAAAGCTACAAGAGTCAATTGCAACTGAGGAGCAAAGCAATGTATGCAATATACTGAAGAATTATATTTCAAAATCAAAGTTTTAAGGCCATTAATCTCTTCCTGCATGTTACTAGCTCCATCGTAACCTTGTCCCCGTATTTGGGATCGACTCAAAGAATGATCTAAAAGTAAAGAGTAGATCGCTTCTTTCAACGACTTTGTGGATGTGTCTTTAACATGAACAAGACCAAGAAATAGCTCAATAAGCCTACCCTCTTTGTTGACATACCGCAGAACAAGTGCCATTTGTTTTTTATGAGAAACATCTTTAGACTCATCAACCAAAATTTCAAAGTAATCCTCATTTAAGTCTTCAATAATCGCTTTCACCGTTTCTTTTGCACAAGAACTTACAATGTCTTTTTGAATATCTGGAGAAGTCATGGTGCTATTTTTTGGAGCTTTTTCTAATACAACATTTTTTACTTCTTCTTTTTTGTCCGCATACCACTTTAAGAGATCTAGAAAATTGCCTCTTCTTGTTGAAGTTACACACTCATTGTGACCTCAAAAAGGCAAACCTTCTTTCAAAAGATATCTTGTCACATCAATCGAAGCATTCAAGAGAATACGATGTTCACCTTTAATTTTCTCGAATTGCTTATCAAGTGAGGCTAAAATAGATTATTCCGGATTCATCAAATCTAGCATCATCTTAAAACATCGACGGTGAACACTATTCACTTCACTCACATGTTTTTAAGCCTTTCTATGCCTTTGTTCCAACTTCGAAAACTTTCCGTTGTGAAATATTTACTCACTTTTTTTCATATTCTCCGAGCTCATTTTTAAACAAGTAACAACATAAGCAAAATGTTGCATCTTCTTTAATGCTATATTCTAACCATTGAGAATATGGAGGTTTAAACCATTCAGGATTAAAGTGACGTGGTGTACCTCCAAAATTCTTTATGGAAAACTCAAATTTATCTGGTTGGCAAGGTTGATTTTGTATGTAATATCTCCTCACCCGGTCACGTATATTTGGAGGAAATTCTGTAATTGGTTTTCTTTCAGCAGGATCTGATTTAAGATCCAACTTTGCCAAATCTTTATCATTATCCGATACTCCAAAAAGATTGACAGGCAATAGAGAACTTGGCAAAGAAGAACTATGAGCAGTATCTGAAGAAGTTTGAGGCTTGAAAAAATTTGTAATCATATTGTCACTTGCTTAAAGATCCTACGTACGAATGACAAAACACAAATTTTTTTACAAAATTATTCTACTAACTTGCAATCACAAAATACAAAATACTAAAGCACTTTAACCCAAAATCTAAAGCAAAATTAAAAACTACTGATCAATTTGGCAGAACCTTGCTTAAGCAAATAAAGAAAAGAAACAACATATCTAATATATTGTGGCAGTTTTCAAGACATAATCTTGATAGTTAAGTCCAAACAAATGATAAAGAATAATGATCCTAGGCTCCTAGCAATTTAGCATATTCTATTTTTTTACTTTTAGATGAGAATTCGGGAAACAAATCTATCGTTCAAATCAAGTTTAAACCTCTTTCCACAAGTTTATTACCACTAGGAGTCAGGAAAATACAAATCTGATTAGTAATTGCATACCTTGGCACTTGACAGAGCAGCAGATGCAAGTCTTGTTTGAACTTTGAAGAAATCCGTTTGAAGAAGAAGAAACCCTTACCCAACAAAAGGTTTTTTAAGAAACCCAGAAACACATTTTTTTTTTTACTCTTTTTAATTAGTAGTTTATGGTTTTTTTTTAGGGAGGGGGGAGGGGGGAGGGGGGTTGTTGGTAATTGAAATTTGAAAACACGTTGACTTTCTTTAATTAGACCTATATGAATTTTGTAAAAGCAAATAAAAAAAAGCTTAATTAAAAAAACGTGCACTTGCTGACTTGCACTGGTAACACTAAAAATTAAAGAATAAAGAGTAGAAAAACAATGCTCTTAGTGGGGTTCGAACTCCCATCTCTAGGACGCGGAGGTGACGCACCTACCACTAGGCTAACAACTAATGTTTGTTTGGGGGTTCGGACGTGTATAATTATATACGTTTTCGGAATTTTTTAATTATAGGTATAGGGTCTACATAAAAGCTAGTGGGTTCGGTTGAACCTCCGTGAAGCACTGTAGCTCCGCCCCTGATGTAGATCCCTCATATAATCAAGGGTAACTTACATAAATTCCTGAATCTTTAAGTGATATTACATAAAATTCCGACTATTTTGTTAATTATATTTTATCCCAGTTTTTGAAATGGTGATACATATGTTATAAGGTGATTCATATAAAAAATTGATACATTCTGACAAAGATATTTATTTAAGGAAATAATAGATTCTCTTTTATTCATTGTATTCTTTTATTTAAGGAAAGATATCTAATTTTTCTCTTTTTTTAGATTTAATTTAGGTGTTTTAATTATATTTTTCTTTTTTAAGTAAATAATAAATTCTCTTATATTCATTGTATTCTTTTATTTAAGGAAATATATCTAATTGTTCTCCTTTTTTAGATTTAATTTATGTGTTTTAATTATGTTTCTCTTTTTTCGTCTTTAATTATGAAAGATATGTTTTTTCGTCTTTTTTCTCCTTTTTCATCTTCAATTTTAGTCTTTTTTTTTAGATTTAATTTTAATTATATTTCAATTCTTCTTTTAGTCTTTTTTTTAAAAAAAAATATTATTACTTTTGTTTCCTACACTGACTACACCATTACCTTTCATTAATAACATATAAATCACTCAGTAATTAAAATAAATAATTGTATCTACCATATGAATTACCATAATACCTATATATGAATCACCCAATAATTAAAATAAATAATTATATCTACCATATGAATCACCATAATACAATATGTATCACCCGTTAAAATCATACAAAATGTATCTATCATATGAATCATCATAATACCCTTATAATGATATCATATTTATCATTCGTATTAATCACTATTAAAAGAATAAACATGTATGAATAGCTAAATAAATTTATATATGTATCAATAGATTTTTTTCAAAAAAAAAAAGGGAGAGATTTTAGGAAAGGAAAAAAAAAAGTTGCATGCAGAAAAATCAGGAAGAAAAATGATTTAAGCATTAATGAAGGAGAAAAAATCAGGAAGGAAGATGATTTAAACATTAATGGAGGAGAAAAAATCAAGAAGAAAAATGATTTAATTATTGATAATTAGGGAAATATTTTAGGGAATGAAATCTTTGAAAGAAAAATAGCTTGAATGAGTTAATGATAAAGTAAAAGTAGGATGTGGAGTTTTGTTGATATATGTAAAGTTGAAAATTGAAATTTTATGTAAATTTAAAAAAAGAAGAAGGAATATTAGGTAATATAGTAAGTATAGTATTTGTGTAATTTATTCTATAATAAATTTAAGGTATGAACTTTGACCTCTCTTTTTGATCCTTCAAATTTCTTACATCTTGAGAAATAGAGAAGCGATTTTATTAGAATATGATTCTTGCATCGAAATTGGTGAACCACGTTCTTAACATTATGTTTGTTGATGGAAAATTGATGGGTGTGAGTATATGCTGAATTGTTGGGAAAGATTAAGCCTTAATTTATCTGCAAGAAAAGTTGATGCCCACAACTTATTTGACAATATGCTTGAGTGAAATTTTCTGGGCTAATTTATTCACTTCGTGATCGTGAGGCCAAGTGTCGCAATCATGATGCGTAAAATTGTTTGAAAAGAAAATGTTCTTGGCTATCGCGATGTCACATGACACAGTTGCGATGAAGTAAAACATGGCGATCTCAAGGCAAAAGTTTCGCCATCGCAATGAGTTAACTGAAATTCTTTCAAAAAATAGTAGCTTAGGGCTTTCCGATCCCCATTCTATCCATTTCTTTGGCCATGAAATCAAATGCTAACGTGCTAAAAAATATGGGACAAGTGTTGAATGATGACTACTATGATCAAGAAAGCTTCATCTCACTAAAACGTTTGCAACTATACGAACACCTTTTGACCAAAAAAAAATCATAAAGAAAAGAGACATTCTTTTAGAGAAGCTCCAAACCCAATAGCTGATATTGGTTAGTAGCGGCTGGATATGTTTCATCGAGGAGCTGATAAAGGCTAATTTTTCATTTTACGTGATTTCTATGCTAAGGCCACCAATACAGACTTTCCCAATGATGTGATAGTGATAGTTCGAGGGAAATAAGTAAGGTTTGACCCTTCAATCATCAATGGTCACTATGTTCTTCCCAATACAGACAATGAATTGTATAAGGCAAGAATGGGAAAAGAGGGACGCAATTTGTATGTGAGACATTTGCATGGTGGACAGTTGCCAAAATTGATAGCCAACAATCTGTTGGTTGATACCTCAAAGTTCACTACAAAAGCCAAATCTTGGTTTTCTATTATTTGTGCCCATATCATTCCCTCCAAGGATGAGACAGATGTCTCTATTGTGCGAGCTCAGATTACTTGTGCTATTATGAAGGGTATCAAAGTTAATGTCGAGGCAATTATTGTTCAACATATTCAGAATAAGGTTACTGAGTAGTCTAAGAGTTTGTTTTCCCTTTCATTAATCACATGGCTATGCAAAAGGGCTAGGGCTGAAAAGAAGGGTAATGACCATATGAAGTGTACAGAAATGAAGATTCACCGTTTAAAGAAAAATAGGTTTGGGAATAAGAGCAAGATTGACGTGGCTTCTTCAGCATTTGGCACATTCACCAAGGCTAGTGAGAGCCTTGATTCAGCTAGAGCTTTAATGTCCATTTAGCCATTCCGATACAGATTTGGCTAGGTGCACGCCATGGATGCCTAAGAGACCCCCTCCACTCGCTCAGCACCTGATGCCCCGACCTTGTTCACCATAGCTCGTGACTAGAAATACGTCAAAGAAAGGTTGGTGAAATTGGAGAGGAGGCAGCAAAAGATAAAGGAGTATGAGAAGACAAAAACCAAGTTCTTTTAAAAAGATGATGGGCTTACTTCAGAAGTTGTGTGGTACCAAAATTGATTATGGTGAGGAGGAGGAGCAGGATGAGGACGACTATGTCCTAAAGGATCCTAGCAGTTCCAATTCTGATTGATACACTTTTCCGGAAGTCGCCTTTATCACTTTATTCTTTGATGTTATGTACTGGTGGACGCGTAATTTGTGCCCTCCATAAGGTAGTTTAGTTTTGAGCATCTCCAATTTTAAATAAAATTAGAATATTTTATTTATTCAGATTATGAATTTTCTAAGTGATTCTGGGGTTAGTTTTATCATTTTTAAACGGTGATTATGTGTTCTCGTATTCAAATGATCAAGGATCGTATGAGTTTAGTTATTTAAATGCATTTTGAAGAAAGATCAACTTCTGATCAAAGTGTGCCCTTTAAAAATTGATTTAATCAAGGATAATTTAGTTTTAATCCAATTTCTTTGTGAAATAAATTATTTTAGAAAAAAAAAAATCTTTTGAATTTTATTTAATCGAGAAGTTCGTAAATAAATTATGTGTCATATATACGTACTATTCAATATATACGTACTACTTTAAATAAAATATACTACAATATATACACACACACTATATATATAATATTCGAACTTTTTTATACATAAAATATTAATTATAATCTACTTTTTTAATATTTTTTCAACTAGTTTTAGTAATTTTCAATAATTTGAAAATAAATGTAGATATATATTTGAATTTGGGTCTTCAAGTTGTAATATTTGTTCATTAATTGCTAATTAAATGACCCAAAACTTAATATAAACTTAAATCCTAAACTTTTCACTCTTATCTCACTTTTTAGGTTCAAGAGTTTTTTGCTCCTTATGTTTTCATAATTATGATTTTTCATTAACACATGAGTGAAAATATATTTGATTTAGTCTTCGACCATAATATAATTGTAAAAACTAAATATTATAAAAAAAAAACTGAAAAAAATAAAAAATTCAAAAAAACCAACTAAAACCTAAACCGAAAAAACTAATTTTATATTGATTTAATTTAATTTATAATTTTAATAAACTGACATGATTAATTTAATTTTTTTTTTAATAAAAATCGAACCAATCCGACCTAAGTACACCCCTACTATAAATACCCTACTATTAAAGCTAAGAATTTCAAGCCTTGAAGATGAGACATTTCAAGCAAAAAAGGAAATTTGGAGCTAAAAGGTTTCCCTCTAGTTTAAATTTTTATCGAAATTCATATAAGATTCCTTTGATCCAAGAATTTCAATTAGTTGTGGTGTTCCGATGGTGGAAAGAGGATTTTGACAATGGCTTGAGTCCGGGTTAGCTGCCTGAAAAAAGGTAAACATCTTCCCTCTTTTAATATCAGTCATTGTTTGTAGTTTTTCTTTTGTTAGTAGTATGTTAATTTTTGTCTATTGCAATTAGGATTATGTGTTGTAGAGGCTTTGGAGGCCCTAGGATTTTTGTGATGAAGGTTGGAGTTGTTGTATCGTTCTGTTAACATAGTACCTGACCTAGTTGTCTAATTCACTATTTTAGCTTATTTTTGTTGCTTTTCTTTGAGAATTCACGAGCGTATTTAGATTTTACTCAATTAATTTTCAGCTAAACCTGTCAAGTGAGCTGGGCCGGGTCAACCCGCAACCAGCCCGTGAAAGTTAGCCTAGTTGTGGGTCGGTTTGGATTCGGGCCTGGTTAAATGGGTCGGGCTGGTTCCGGCCCCAACAGTAAAAGTTTCAAAACATAACCTAACCCAGCTCACTTAACCTAACCCGGTCCAACCTACCTAAGTCCGGTCAAAATCGGTTAAAAATTAGGTCAAAACCGGTTAAAAAAAAAATTCTCCAATATACACTATATATACCCACCTATATACATTTTAAATACGTTAAACAATATATATACACTATATATATAGTATATACTACATTAGAATTTTAAAAAATATATACACATATACACAATTACACATGTAATCGTGTATACGACTATATGTTAGTTAAATATATATATTACTCTAAATAAAACATATTCTACAAGATATATACTACAATATAATGATATATATAATAATTTATAAAACATATACACATGTATACGTTAAATATATACGTCTATAGAAGATATATACACATATATACGTACTACTTTAAATAAATTATACTACAATATATATACACAGACACTATATATATAGTTATGCACTAATTTATAAGACATATACACATGTATACGTTAAATATATACGTCTATTGAAGATATATACACATATATACGTACTATTCAATATATATGTACTACTTTAAATAAAATATACTACAATATATATATATATACACACACTATATATATAGTTATACACTAATTTATAAAACATATACACATGTATACGTTAAGTATATACGTCTAAAGAAGATATATACACATATATACATACCCTTCAATATATACGTACTACTTTAAATAAAATATACTACAATATATATATACACACACTATATATATAGTTATACACTAATTTATAAAACATATACACATGTATACGTTAAATATATACGTCTATAGAAGATATATACATATATATACGTACCATTCAATATATATGTACTACTTTAAATAAAATATACTACAATATATATATACTACAATATACACACACACTATATATATAGTTATACACTAATTTATAAAATATATACACATGTATACGTTAAATATATACGTCTATAGAAGATATATACACAGATATACGTACCATTCAATGTATACGTACTACTTTAAATAGAATATACTATAATTTATATACTACAATATATACACACACTATATATATAGTTATATACTAATTTATAAAACATATACACATGTATATGTTAAATATATACGTCTATAGAAGATATATACGTACCATTCAATATATATGTACTACTTTAAATAAAATATACTACAATATATATATATTAAAATATGTACACACACTATATATATAGTTATACACTAGTTTATAAAACATATACACATGTATACTTTAAATATATACGTCTATAGAAGATATACACACATATATATACGTACCATTCAATATATAAGTACTACTTTAAATAAAATATACTACAATATATATATACTATAGTATACACACACACTATATATATAGTTATACACTAATTTATAAAACATATGCACATGTATACGTTAAATATATATTACTTTAGAAGATATATACATATATATACATACCATTCAATAAATATGTACTACTTTAAATAAAATATGCTACAATATATATACTACAATATACACACACACTAAATATATAGTTATATACTAATTTATAAAACATATACACATGTATACGTTAAATATATACTATATACGTACTACTTTGAATAAAATATACTACAATATATACACACACTAAATATATAGTTATATACTAATTTATAAAACATATACACATGTATACATTAAATATATACTACTTTAGAAAATATACACACATATATACGTACCATTCAATAAATACGTACTACTTTAAATAAAATATATTACAGTATTTATACTACAATAGATACACACACTAAATATATAGTTATATACTAATTTATAAAGAAAATACAAATGTATACGTTAAATATATACTACTTTAGAAAATATACACACATATATACGTACCATTCAACATATACGTACTACTTTAAATAAAATATACTAAAATATATATACTACAATATATACACACATTAAATATATAGTTATATACTAATTTATAAAACATATACACATGTATACGTTAAATATATACGTCTATAGAAAATATATACACATATATACGTACCATTCATTGTAGACACGTGATTTTGTCCTCCTAAAGTTTAATTTTATTCACTTTTACCCATTTTTTTTTACTTTATCCTACCATGTACCCTCATCTCCGTGATTATACTCCACAAAAATACAAAAATAACAAACTCCCTAACAAATTCTATCTTATCCTAACCCCCTTTACCCCTCATCCAAATAACCGACCCAATCAAAAATAAACACCTAATCCTTACCCCTCCAATTAAAAAAAAAAAAAACCTACCCCACATAACCCCATTTACACGTTTTTCATCAAGGCATTAACAAAAATTAGATAGAGATTCTGAGGTGAAAAAAAAAGAATACAAAAAAAAAAAAAGATAGAGAAGAGGGGCCCATAGAAAACTTCCAGGAAAGGCACCCAAGGATTTTTTTTTATTATGTTTTCACTCTATAATATATATACATATATGATGATAAGAAGAGGGGGATTTTTTTTTGGGCTTTCTTCTACACGGTTCATTCCTGGAGAAGCTACCATCGTCACTCTCACATACACACACAGAAACCTCCATTAACACACGCACACAGAAGCCATTAGGGAGTTGTTTTTATTTCTTCTTTTTTTTTTCTTTTTGGCACACTCACAATACTAGAAGGGGACGGGATTTCATAAGAAAAGGGGGAAATTGTCGAAAACTTTTTTTTTTTGATTTATTTCTTCTTTTCCCCTTTATCACGCACAGTCACAAGCCTGCATACACCCACAAAAATGGAGTAGAACGGAAAGAGAGAAGTCACGACGAGGGAGAGATAGGGGAAATCGAGAGAGACAACAGAGTGTTTGAGGTTTTCCGGTGAACTCGGTGCCGGAGCTGTTGGTTTTGGTCGATTCCAGTTGAATCTGGCCGAAAACGGCGAGTTTCACCGAAATCTGTTGTTAGCGTTGGGGTTCTCGTCATCGATACAACCAACGCTGATTTGTTCATCGCTATCTCAATCGTTTTCTTACGGAAAATCTCACTTGGGTTGAGTTTATCACGATTTCTATTTTGAATATTTCGGGTTTGCGTTGATTTGGGATTTGACTTCTGTTAATCTCAAATCGTGTCATATTATAGTCAGTTTCGGGTTACTATTTATCGATATCGAGTTGGGGTTTCATCGTTGTTGAGGTTTTCTATTTGAGCTTTCGGATTCGGACTTCTTTCGACTCTTATTGTCATCAAAAATTCAATATCGGAAGTTCCATTCCTTAACTCTATCTTTTCATTATTTCGAATGTGGTTTTGTTGTGATTTTGCAATTTGGGTTTGGATATTTTAGTCGTATTAATTATTGTTGCGAGTATGAATTACTCATGTGCATGAAATATTTGAATCTCTGTTGGACGTATATGTTTGATGTTGGCTTCGAATGTTGAAAAGGGATTTGATGATCGAATTGGTTTAGTCATGTGGTTGAAAAAGGATTTTGGGGTGGGAATAAGAAATTGTTAAAAGTTGAATGTAGTTAAATTTTGGACTATTGTCATTTTATTTAATTCGGATTAAGCATGAATTTGATAGAATCATTTTAAATCAAAAGCTTGATAGGGAACATAGGTCGGGTAGGCGAATTTAGGGATTGTGGATTGATGGAATATTTGATTTGTGTGATTGAATGGTTTTTGGCTATATTGCTTTGGGATCACTTGTATCATTTGACCGGGGAATGCCCCAAAGTACTTGTATTATTTTTATCCGGGGAATGTCCCGAGGTATTTTGTACTCGGAGGACGTCCGTGATGAAGGCCCGAGGCGTCGGGTAGCATAGGAGCATAGTTAGAATTAGTATAGGTTAGAGTAGACTTACGTTTTCGTATTTTCATTTTTTGGGATTGTATAATTGGACTGGACATTATATTTTGGATTATTTTGTTTTGTTTGCTTGAGTGATTGTTTTTGCGTGCTCTGTGTGGTTTATGCATTTGTAATGTCAATTTAGCCGATACGCTCTGCCAAGCGACCGTGGTCAAACCACGGAATCGAGGGGTGCCTAACACCTTCCCTTCGGTCAACAGAATTCCTTAGCCGGAATCTCTGTTCGCAAACTAGTATTAAAGAGTCAAAACCATTTTGAAAAAGGATATCCATGGGTGACTTGGCACACCCAATTTATGCCAAGTGGCGACTGTGAGTTTTGATTGTTAAAAGTCCTTTTCGAAATAAAATTTTATCTTTGTCACTTTAATAATAAAAATCCTTTCGAAACCTAAATCAAATCTTTTTTGAGTTAAAAAAAAGGGGTATGACAGCTCTGGCGACTCTGCTGGGGACTATTTTAGAATCCGAGCTTATTTTGGAGTTGTATCGGCTTAATTTGGCACTATAGGTGTATGAACATATTGTTTGTGTTGTTTTATGTTATTGTATTATCACTGTTGAGTGTCTACGTGCTCTTTGTTTATAGTTTTTATCTTATGTGTTATCGCTTTATATCTGGCATCATGTGCATAACCCGAGTCATTCTTTCTGCAACAAGTACGTAGTACACGTGTTGTACACGACCACTAGTTGAGTCACCCTTATTTTAGGAGGGGAACCATCGGTGTTATGGAGTAGGTGGAAAGCAAAACAGCCACTATCGACCATACGCTCCCCCGAACAACCTTGTTAGTGAACCACAACGTAGGTCAGCCTTTAGGTCGTGCTTATGTGCATCATACGGAGACCTAGTGGGACCCACATGGCCCTTTGTAGGAGACTTACCTCCAAAGCATCCCTACGTGCTAACTGTTGCATCTTTAAGAGTAACGTTGGTCATTTGGCGGACTGATTTGAAAAAAAAATAATAAAATTTGTTAGGAGTAAGGTGCGTAGGCAAAAAAAAAATGAAAACGAAAAAAAAAGAAGAAAAAATAAAAATAGAAAAGTGAGTCGCAAAGAATGAATCAAAAGGGGTGTCGCAGTTTATTTTAGAGTTCTTTATGACTTTTGTTCTTCACAATCCAAAAACTCAAAAAGTTTTTTTTTTTTTTACATTTTGCATTTATCTTCTCAAAGTACCGTAAGTTCAAAAAAAAAAGAAAAAGAAAAAAGGAGGGTTTTGTTTGCCTTTTCTACTTATTTGTCAAAAGCAAAAATACCAAAAAGATTTTTCTTCATAATTGGTGGTGTCAGTTTTAGTTGAAGTGTCTAGTTGAAAATCCAAAAGTTTTTATTCGTTTGTTTTTGGTTGTGTCTCTTAAGTTAGGGTCAATTTATTAGTTAATCGTTAATTGTCCAATCTGAATGAACTACGCATACCTGATTCCCTTTCCTTGGGTTGGGATACGTAGGCAACCCCCGGTGGGTCCGGTAATTTTTGTGTTGGCCTTTGTCTTATTATTAGCCTGGGTCTCTTGCCACATAATCTAGAGTTGTTAGCCAAGTAGAATGATTTTGCTCAGTACTTCTGTTCGACAAATTGGAGTCATGAAGTGGTCTGTCCCATCGACTTATGTCTGCGTCAAAAATCCCAAGGGTTGGGAATCTTCTACTCCTATCGAATTTTTGAGATAACGTCCTATGTGTTATTACAGGATGGATTTATCCACCAAGTCTAAAGTCCTGATGGTTGTCAAGGTGCCCCAAAAGTTAATCAAGTGGTGGGAAATGTTTAACTATGTTGATCAGCATTCACTGATTAAAATATTAGGTGATCTTACGGAACTTCTGCATGTTACCCCTCGTCCAGATTTAATAGAGGTTGTGTTGACCTTTTGGGATCCAAGTAGTTTGGTGTTCAGGTTTAGGGAATGTGAAATGACTCCTACTTTGGCAGAAATATCCGGTTTGTTGCATTTGCCCTATATCGAGAAAGATTTGATTCGAGCACGAAATCATACTGGCGTGAGTTTTTTGCAGTCTTGTGGTTTAAAAAGTAAGGGTATGCATTTGGGTTGTTTAAGTGATTCGTGGGTTTCCTTAGATTTTTTGTTCGCTAGATTCGGGCCCTCGGAAGGTTTTGATTGCTTTTGGGATGAATTTCATGTGACTAAGGAGAAGTGGGAGAGAAAGCATCTTGAAGTCTTCACCCTCGCTTTGTTAGGTACTTTAGTGTTTCCGCTAGAAGAAACACGTATTAATACACATTTGCAATCTGTGGTGATGGCTCTATTTCATAAGGATCAAAATGACAAGGGCACTAATCAAAAGGGCAAGGTCATTAATCAAAAGGGCAGGTTCACTCTCATACCCATGATCTTAGCAGAAATATCTAAGCCTTTAACCGAAGTGAAGGGGGGGATGAGATTTTTTTAGGGCAGTAACCTGATATTGCAGTTATGGATGATGGAGCATTTGCATGCGCCTTCTTTAGTTAGACCAGACGTGGTTGATCGTTGTATTCCCAATCGAGTGATAGCCATGGACCTCAGGTTGCGTTTGGATAAATTCTCGCTACCCGTGGGAGTCGACGCTTGGATTGAATTTCTTGAGTCAAGAACCGAGGCTAACATTTTGTGGACTTATCTGTGGCTTTGACCAAAGATAATCTTGTTTGGTTGTAAGATGCAGCTCCTTCTAGTTATGTTAGGGCTCAATTGCACTAGGCCATACAGTCCTTCTAGGGTAATGCGCCAGTTGGGTAGGCCGCAGGACATGCCACCAGTAGTGGATCTTCTAAAAGATGTTGAGTACTTCAAGGACCAAGCCTTAGGTGAGAGCAGATACGAGCAGTTCTGGAAGCATGCAACAGAGCTAGGTGTGGACACTTTCAAAGAGAGTTTGGATAATCTGGGGTACACTCAAGGATATGGGGTCTGGCTTCAATAATCCTTACCAGCGCAGCTTAGAGGGAGAATATAAGAAGAATGCATAGTTGACGACCATCAGGATGAAAGTGCGGGGTCCAAAGTGGAGGCATTGAGAGTTCAGTTAGTAGATTTGTTCAAGACTATAGAAAGGTTTCAGAACAATCTTTTCAAGTGCACTCCTCATGAGGCGGGAATACGATCTAGAAGCTTCTTCCCAAATATCAGGGTGTCTTTACAGGATATGCTACAAAGTTTGAATGGGAGAAAGAGAACTTCACAGGCAGGTCCATCTCAGCCAGGGTCATCACGCAGAACACTTGTCTGAAGGAGCATTTCCTATCTTTCGTTTAGTTTGAGTCCTTTACTTTTCTGCCATTTGTAGTATTGTGTCTTTGTTAAGTCGGTGTCAAGTTTGCTTTAACTTTGGAGTCTTTATTAGGAGCAGTATGTATGTGGTCCTGTGGGTCTAGAGTGTTGTTTAACTTTCATTGTTTAGTTTTAAATTTGTCTTAAATCCGAAGATTGTTTTAGTTGTTTAGTATTATGCCCCGGAGCCTACTTTGAGAATGAATGAACCATATGGGTACACTCAGCCACCTGTATTTCCATTTGATACGGATAAACCTATCGCAACAGAGGAACAGGAAGTCATAGCGTGGAAGTTGAAAAGTTTAGAACAGGCCATGAGGAATTTGCAGGGAATCGGAGGTTATAAGAGTGTTTCCTATAAAGATCTTTGCATGTTCCCAGACATCAACCTTCCCCTCGGTTTTAAAATGCCCAAGTTCGAGAAGTATGCAGGGTACGGTGATCCCGTGGCACACTTGAAACGTTATTGCAACCAATTGAGGGCGGCAGAAGGAAGGGAAGAGCTGCCCATGGCTTTCTTTGGCGAGAGTCTTTCTGATCTGGCTTCAGAATGGTTTATCGATCAAGATATCGACAAGTGGAACAGCTGGGATGACTTAGCTTCTGAGTTTGTGCAACATTTTCAGTATAACATCGACCTGATTCCGGAAAAAAAAATCCTTGGTCAACATGAAGATGAAAAACACTGAAGGTTTTAGGGAATACGCGATAAGGTGGCGTGAACAGGCCGCTAGGGTAAAGCCTCCAATGAAAGAAAGTAAGTTGGTAGAGGTTTTCATTCAGGCATAGGATGAGACCTATTTTCAACATTTACTTCCGGCAATGAGAAAGTCTTTTATTGAAGTCCTCAAAATGGGGGAGATGATAGAGGACAGAATCAAGACCGATCGAATAGTGAGTTTTGCCGCATTGAAAGCCACCATGCAAGCGATTCAAGGTGGATCTGGCGCATTCAGAGGTAAAAAGAAGAAAGAGGACATGGCGACTGTCATAGCTGGAACCCATTCCTATCCCAAAAGACCACCTCGCCCCTATCCCCAATCCCAAGCCTAAGTCTACGCCCAAGCTCCATATATTCCTCCCCACCATTACTACCCCTCCACAAAATCCTTTATATTCCATTCCACCACCCCCGTACCCAGTATATAACGCGTAGCCATATGCCCAAACCCCTTCTTACCCGTAATGGCATGTGTAAGCTCCACAAAATCTCCCATCCGCTCCACCGAATTACCAAAACCCCTACAGACCCGGTTTTTAACCTAGGCCCGAGTGTAAGAAAGAGAAAGCGGTCAAAAATTAATTCACACCTCTTGGGGAGTCATATGCTAGCCTGTTTGATAGGTTGAGAAAGTTGAAGGTCTAAAGCCCAATTCAAGAAAAGCTTTCAAATCCACCGTCGAGGAATCTCGATTATTCTTTAAGGTGTGCGTACTGTTCTGACATGCCAGGCCATGATATCGAGAAATGCTGGCATTTAAAGAGAGCTTTCCAAGATTTAATTGACACAAATCAGATGTTGGTCCAGGCCCCGAAGGGTCCAAACATTAACCAGAATCTTCTGCCAACCCATGTTGAAACCAATATGTTAGAATTGATATATGACGGGAAAGAGTCTTCAAGGTGTTATAAGCCTATTGTCAAGATACAGACCATTGAGGAGAAATCGGTGAATGTAGCAGAGTCTTTGAAAGCAATGTCATTGAGCCAGGAAGGAATGAGAGAAGATAAAGCCCAAGAAAGCACAAAGAAACCCCTGATCACAGTACAAGGTGCCTGAAGGTATGTTGATTTAAATCAGGATAAACCTAAGTTGACATTGGTAGGAGCTCTGAGGAAGCCTATCTTGATGGTGAAAGGAGCACTGGCAGCGCCTATTGTTCTCAAACCGGTGACCCAACCTCCGATAGTTGATACGAAAAGGGTTCCCTGGAATTATAGGCGGACTGTGATAAACTATCACGGGAAGAAAGTAGTGGAAGATGTAGATGAGGTAGGGGGTTTGACTCGGTTAGGGAGATGCTTCGTGCCTGAAAGTTTAAGAAAGTCCAAGACAATGGTGAGTGGACCGTCATCTATCAAAAAACCTATCACCGAAGAAGAAGCCGAAGAATTTTTGAAAAAGATGAAATTGCCGGAGTATTCAATAATAGACCAGTTGAAGAAAACCCCTGCTCAAATTTCCCTTTAAGATTTGTTATTGCACTCCAAGGAACATCGTGATATTTTACTGAAGGTATTAAATGAAGCATATGTTCCTAGGGAGATTACAGTAAATCAACTTGAGAAAATGGTTCGAAAAATCTTTGAGGTCAATCGGATCAGCTTTTCTGATGATGAATTGCCTGTTGAAGGTACAAGGCATAACCGGGGCCTTTACATTACAGTGAAGTGCGAAGATTTCTACGTCACTCATGTTATGATTGACGGAGGTTCAGGTGCAAATATCTGCCCTATTTCTACTTTGCAAAAGTTTAATATTGGTGCTGAGAGGATCAGGCCCAACAATGTATGTGTCAGGGCTTTCGATGGTGCAAAATCAAACTCCATTGGCGAAATAGAACTAATGTTGATCATAGGGCCTGTTGAGTTCGCCATAGAGTTTCAAGTATTGAATATAGACTCCTCTTACAATTTGCTGTTGGGAAGGCCGTGGATCCACAAGGCCAAGGTGGTTGCATCTACACTGCACCAAATGATTAAGTTTGAACATGACAGACAAGAAGTGGTTATTCATGGTGAAGGAGATTTGTCCGCCTGCGAAGATTCTCCCTTGTCTCTTATTGAAGCAAATGACGTAGAGGAGACATTCGTCTATCAAACTTTTGATACAGTGCCAGTGAATCTTATCCTTGAATGACAGGTTATACCGGGACCGCAATTGTCTTCCGCTTCTATCATGATGGTGAGTGAACTTTGGAAATACGGATTTGAGTTAGGAAAGGGTTTGGAAGCGTCTTTGTACAGTATAGTTCGTCCCATATGTCCGAGTGAGAACGTGGGCACGTTTGGTCTAGGATTTGAGCCTACGGCTGAAGATCTGAAGAAAGCCAAGGGAAGGAAAAAGGAAACATGGTCACTCCCTCGCCCAATGCCACTACTCAGTGAATCATTTGTTAAGAGCGGTGTCACAAAGCATGTGGAATTTGAATTGGTTGATGACTGCCAGAACCTTTTTATTGAAGTTGATATGGTTGAAGTAGGAGAAGGTACCAGTATGGCAGACGTGCAATTCATAGGTCCAGCTGTCCGGCTCAATAATTGGAAAGTCATTCCTCTCCCCGTCAGGAGGGAGTTTTGGTAGTTTATTTTGTTTTTCTTTCTGTTTATCCGAGTTATTTCAGGGTTGTAATTCGGATTTTAGTTTGTTTATGTTATGTTGGCATCTATGTTTAAACCCTTATATCTTTTTATTTAATAAAATGCAATGTCCCTTTTGTTTCGTGTCTAATATATATATATATATATTTATAAAGTTCTCTTTTTGCTGATTCTAATGACATGACATGCATGCAGAATTTTCAGCCTGATCTTAAAATGCAAACTAATCAAGATGTAATGAAGCAGGATGGGGAATATGATGAAGAAAAAGCACTAGAAGAAATAAGCAAAGAGTTGGAACAGTTCGAAGACAAATTGAATCCTAATTTGAATGAGACTGAGCCAATAAATCTAGGGAATCAAGAAGATGTTAGGGAAACTAAAATCAGTGTACATGATCTGCCACAGCTAAAAGATGGAATGATTCAAGCATTAATTGATTATAAGGATGTTTTTGCATGGTTTTATGATGATATGCCTGGTTTAAGCACTGAATTAGTGGCTCACAAATTGCCAACTGATCCCGCATTACCTCCTGTCAAACAGAAGTTGAGGAAGTTTAAAACTGATGTAAGTATTAAAATCAAAGAGGAAATCATGAAACAACTTGAAGCCAAAGTAATTCGAGTGACTCGTTATCCTATGTGGTTATCCAATATTGTTCCCGTACCACAGAAAGATGGCAAAATTCGAGTGTGTGTTGATTACCGTGATTTGAACAGAGCAAGTCCGAAAGATGATTTTCCACTGCCCAACATCCATATTTTGTTAGACAACTGTGCTGAACACGAGGTTGCCTCTTTTGTGGATTGCTATGCCGGATATCACCAGATCATTATGGATGATGAAGACGCGGAGAAGACATCTTTTATCACACCATGGGGGACCTATTGTTATCGAGTGATGCCATTCGGTTTGAAGAATGCGGTAGTAACATACATGAGAGCCATGACCACCATGTTTCATGATATGATGTATAAGGAGATTAAGGTCTACGTGGATGATGTGATTATTAAGTCAAAAAGTCGGGCCGACCATGTTAAAAATTTAAGATAGTTCTTTGAAGGGCTTCGCAGGTATAATCTCAAGCTCAACCCAGCAAAATGTGTATTTGGAGTTCCTTCTGGAAAGCTGTTGGAGTTTGTGGTCAGCCGTCGAGGGATTGAATTTGATCCCTCAAAAATTAAAGCCATTCAGGATTTGCCCCCGCCCAAGAATAGGAAGGAGGTGATGAGTTTTCTTGGTAGACTGAACTACATTAGCAGGTTTATTTCTCAACTCACAACCACGTGTGAGCTTATATTCAAGTTGCTGAAAAAGAGTGCTGCGGTAAAATGGACTGAAAAATGTCAGGAAGCGTTCGACAGAATCAAAAGATATTTGTCAAATCCGCCCATGCTGGTACCACCGGAGCCTGGTAGGCCTTTGATCTTATATTTATCAGTCATGGACGATTCTTTCGGTTGTGTCCTGGGTCAACATGATGTCACAGGAAAAAAAGAGCAGGCTATTTATTATCTTAGCAAGAAGTTCACCACATATGAGGCTAGGTATACTCTTCTTGAAAGGACGTGTTGTGCCTTAACTTGGGTAGGAAAGAAGTTGAAACATTATCTCTCATCCTATACTACTTATCTCATCTCCCGCATGGATCCTTTGAAGTATATCTTTCAGAAGCCTATGCCGACAGGTCGATTGGCAAAGTGACAAATATTGCTTACCGAGTTCGACATTGTATATGTGACTCGAACCTCCATGAAAGCCCAAGCCTTGGCAGATCATCTTGTTGAGAATCCCATCGATGAAGAGTATGAGCCATTAAAGACATATTTTCCTGATGAAGAAGTGTCGTGTGTCGATGAAGTCGTTATAGATGCTGATCCAGGATGGAAGTTGTTCTTTGATGGAGCTGTCAATATGAAAAGAGTCGGAATAGGTGCGGTTCTTATCTCTGAATCGGGACAATATTTCCCGGTAACAGCACAACTTCGATTTTACTGTACTAACAACATGACAGAGTATGAAGCTTGCATTTTTTGGTTTGAGGTTTGCTGTTAATATGGGAGTCCAGGAATTATTGGTGTTGGGGGATTGCTTGCAGGAGCTATGTCGACGGTTTGTGTTAGTAAAATTTAGGCATATTTCAAGGGTTCATAATGAAATTGCTGATGCTTTAGCCACTCTGTCTTCAATGCTCCAACATCCTGATAAAGCCTACATCGATCCAGTGCATATACAGAGTCGTGATTAGCATGCTTATTGTAATGTGGTTGAAAAAGAGCTCGATGGAAAACCCTGGTTCTTGGATATCAAGCGATACATTCAGTCAGAAGAATACCCAACATATGCCACCAATTATCAAAAGAGGACTATTAGGCGTTTGGCTAGTGGATTTTTCTTAAGTGGGGGGATCTTATATAAGAAAACCCCAGATCTGGGACTTTTGAGGTGTGTAGATGCAAGAGAAGCCTCGGAAATATGGTTGAAATACACTCTGGAGTATGCGGGTCATAATGAACGGTCATGTCTTGTCAAAGAAGATTCTTCGAGCAGGTTATTACTGGCTTACTATGGAGAGGGATTCTATTCGATTTATTCGAAAGTGTCATCAATGTCAGGTACACGGTGATATGATATGTTCTCCTCCTACTGAGTTGCATGCAATGGCCGCTCCATGGACGTTTGTGGCTTGGGGAATGGATGTGATTGGACCGATTGAGCCGAAGGCATCAAATGGACATAGATTCATTTTGGTAGCCATTGATTACTTCACAAAGTGGGTAGAAGCAGTAACTTTCAAGCCAGTGACAAAGAAGGTTGTGGTAGATTTTGTTCATGCCAACATCATTTGTAGGTTTGGAATTCCTAAGATGATCATTACAGACAATGCTGCCAATCTCAATAGTCATTTGATGCAAGAAGTGTGTCAACAGTTTAAGATCGCACATCAAAATTCTACTCCATATCGCCCAAAGGCCAATGGTGCTGTAGAAGCTGCCAATAAGAATATAAAAAAGATACTTCGAAAAATGGTACAAGGGTCTAGACAGTGGCATGAAAAGTTGCCGTTTGCATTGCTAGGTTATCGCACCACTGTTCGCACTTCAACAGGGGCAACTCCATATTTATCGGTGTATGGGACAGAAGCAGCCATCCCTACAGAAGTTGAAATTCCCTCTCTTCGAGTCATTGTAGAAGCAGAGATTGATGATGACGAATGGGTCAAAACCCGATTGGAACATTTGAGTTTGATTGAGGAAAAAAGGCTAACGTCTGTGTATCATGGCCAATTGTATCGGAGGAGGATGGCTCGAGCTTATAACAAAAAGGTCCGTCCCAGGAATTTTGAAGTTGGTCAGTTGGTATTGAGACGTATCCTTCCTCACCAGGTTGAAGCGAAAGGCAAGTTCTCCCCTAACTGGCAAGGTCCCTTCGTTGTGAAGAAAGTGTTGACCAATAGAGCCTTATATTTGACAGATATTGAAGGCAAAATGGCAGAAATGGCTATCAATGCTGATGCGGTCAAAAGATATTATGTATGATATTTGATCCTTTGTTGATTTTATTGCATGTTTAGTACTTGCATTCTTGAAGATTGATATGATGAAGGCATTTTATTCTTCTATCCAAACATTGTGTCATCCTTTGTTTACCCGTTTGAGCTTCGTTTTATTTTTTCTTTCATATCCCTCTTTTGGAATCAAAATAGAGTCAAAGATAAATGTCAAGAAAATAAGAATAAAAGAAAGAGTTCGAAAAAAAAATCAAATTAAAATAAAAAACAAGCGTATGGAACTACGTGAGACCTGATTCTCCTCTCTCGGTCCAACCAAATAAATATTTTAGAGTCACCCAGTTAACAAAAACTGGGGCATGAGTTAATATATTTTTTGAGTCGATTCCAAAAGTTGTAAGTCCCACCCCCATTTCAAGTGTCGTTCAAGCCTCTTGCCATCCCCTTTCTAACCTTATCCTAAAGCCAGGTTACAACCAAAGAAAGTCCTTCAGATCAATTCTTGATAATGTTAAGGCTAGGTATGCAATGGATATGATGATACATTGTTGGGTACTACTCGTCTTCCTTAGCATAAGAAATCAGGAAAGAAATACAAAATGAGAGAGTCTTATTGGTGAAAACCCCCGCGGGCATCATAAGGTGATGGTGAGTTGAGAGAAATGAAAATGAGAGAATCTTATTGGTGAAAACCCTCGCAGGCACCATAAGGCGATGGTGAGTGAAGAGAAATAAAAATGAGAGAGTCTTATTGGTGAAAACCCTCACGGGCACCGTAAGGCGATGACGAGTTCAAGAGAAAAGTGAAAAGTGAAAAGAAAGAGATTTGTTGGCGAAAGTCTTTTAAGATGTCGTCAATTGAATGTGATGCATGAGTCTAATGGATCTGGAGAAGCGGCTCAGCGACGAAGGCACGAACTCAACAACAAATGGGAAGTTTGGATAGGAAGATCAGGCAGCTTAATCCAAAATGCATGTCATACTTATTGGAGTTGGTTGCCGTATTCAGATAAGTTTTCTTTTTGAATATGGGACATTGCCCTTTTCTTTCATTTACATATTCAAGCTTTTTGTCTTTTTATGTCATTTATCAAAATAAAAGTCACCATCATTTCTTTACATTTTAAGTCAAGTCTGTGTCAAAACAAGCGAGAAAGGATTTCAAAATTTACTACCAGTCTTTCTAATTATATGAGGAAAAGCCAAGGACCAGCACATGAAAGAAATATGATCGTAATTCAACACGAAGTAAAGGAAGTCTATCAACTGACAGGCTGTTGGATTCTTGGAAACATTCAGATTTGGGAAAAGAGTGCACCTCAGAGGCATCGTAAAATGGAAACCCATTGTTCGAGTCAGAGCTCATTTTCCTCAATCTGGATCCGGGTCAATGATGCGGCAAGACAGGGCAAGTGTCAGCGATTTGGAATAAAGATGAAAGTAACGAGTGCTGGGGCAGATACCTGAGAAGCCAAGAGCTGCAAGCCACCACTAAGTTTTTAACTGACAAATTTTCTTTGTTGAAATAGGGGCAAATTCGCTTCACTTAATTCATCTACCATTGGAAATGCACATCCGTGAGACTTTACTTTATGTTCAGGACCCTCCTGAAAAATGGGATTCTACTTTATGCTCAGGACCCTCCTGGAAAATGGGATTTACTTTCTGTTCAGGACCCTCCTGAAGAATGGGAATTTACTTTCAGTTCAGGACCCTCTTGAAAAATGGGATTTTACTTTCTGTTCAGGACCCTCCTGAAGAATGGGAATTTACTTTCAGTTCAGGACCCTCCTGAAAAATGAGATTTTACTTTCTGTTCAGGACCCTCCTAGAAAATAGGATTTTACTTTCTGTTCAGGACCCTCCTGAAGAATGGGAATTTTCTTTCAGTTCAGGACCCTCCTGAATAATGAGATTTTACTTTCTGTTCAGGACCCTCCTGAAGAATGGGAATTTACTTTCAGTTCAGGACCCTCTTGAAGAATAGGATTTTACTTTCTGTTCAGGACCCTCCTGAAGAATGAAAATTTACTTTCAGTTCAGGACCCTCCTGAAAAAATGGAATTTTTTCTTCTGTTCAGGGCCCTCCTGAAAAATGGGAATTTACTTTCAGTTCAGGACCCTCCTGAAGAATGGGAATTTACTTTCAGTTTAGGACCCTCCTGAAAAATGGGATTTTACTTTCTGTTCAGGACCCTCCCGAAGAATGGGAATTTACTTTCAGTTCAGGACCCTCCTGAAAAATGGGATTTTACTTTCTATTCAGGACCCTTCTGAAGAATGGGAATTTACTTTCAGTTCAGGACCCTCCTGAAAAAATGGGATTTTACTTTCTGCTCAGGGCCCTCCTGAAAAATGGGAATTTACTTTCAGTTCAGGACCCTCCTGGAAAATGGAACAACGCTTTCAAAAATGAAATACTACTTTACTGTAATTTTTGTTTGGGATAATTTTTGTTCTAGTTTTAATTTTGGGTTTCAGGAACCCACCTGAAGAATAGGGTGATAAAATAGCAAGTCAGGAGTCCGCCTGGAGAACAGAGTGAAGAAATGAAAAGTCAAGCAACAAAGTGATGAAATAGCAAGTTAGGAGCCCGCCTGGATAATAGGGTAAAGAAATGAAAAGTCAAGCAACAAAGCGAAGCAATTGAAAGCCAAGCAACAAGTTGAAAGAAATTGCAAGTTAGAAGCCCGCCTGAAGAATAGGGTTATAAAAGTCGAGTCAAGATCCAACAGAAGCTGTATAGATAGGATTTTGTAATTTCATTTATGCTTTAACTTGTAATTTTTATTTTGATGTAATGACAGAACCATGGACCGGAACCTCGATGGAACCTCACTCGACTCTCCAACTCGGTATAATCCATCTCCTGCCAATCCTTTGAGATACTTGTCACTCGATCCCCTCATAACTTGGGTAGGCAGGATGTCCTAATTCAAGACCTGGTTTCCCCTTTTGCTCCGTGCTTTTGAATAAAGGTCAGGAAAAAATTCCATCTCGTTGTCTACTGCTTTGTATGAAAACACCATGTGTTTACATCTAAAGGGGGCATGATATAGACACGTTATTTTGTCCTCCTAAAGTTTAATTTTATTCACTTTTACCCATTTTTTTACTTTATCCTACCGTGTACCCTCATATACGTGATTATACTCCACAAAAATACAAAAATAACAAACTCCCTAACAAATTCTATCCTATCCTAACCCCCTTTACACCTCATCCAAACAACCTACCCAATAAAAAATAAACACCTAACCCTTACCCCTCCAATTAAAAAAAAACCCATACCCCATATAATCCCATTTACACGTGTTTCATCAAGGCTTTAACAAAAATTAGATAGAGATTCTGAGGTGAAAAAAAAAAGAATACAAAAAAAAAATAGAGAAGAGGGGCCCATAGAAAACTTCCAGGAAAGGCACCCAAGGATTTTTTTTTTTGTTTTCACTCTATAATATATATACATATATGATGATAAGAAGAGGGGGATTTTTTTTTTGGGCTTTCTTCTACACGGTTCATTCCAGGAGAAGCTACCATCGTCACTCTCACATACACACACAGAAACCTCCATTAACACACGCACACAGAAGCCATTAGGGAGTTGTTTTTTTTTTCTTCTCTTTTTTTTTTTTGCTTTTTGGCACACTCACAACACTAGAAGGGGACGATATTTCATAACAAAAGGGGGAAATTATCGAAAACTTTTTTTTTTTGATTTACTTTTTCTTTTCCCCTTCATCACGCACAGTCACAAGCCTACATACACCCACAGAAATGGAGTAGAACGGAAAGAGAGAAGTCACGACGAGGGAGAGATAGGGGAGATCGAGAGAGACAACAGAGTGTTTGAGGTTTTCCGATGAACCCGGCGCCAGAGCTGTTGGTTTTGGTCGATTCCAGTTGAATCTGGCCGGAAACGACGAGTTTCACCAAAATCTGTTGTTAGCGTTGGGGTTCTCATCATCGATACAATTAACGCTGATTTGTTCATTGCTGTCTCAATCGTTTTCTTACGGAAAATCTCACTTGGGTTGAGTTTATCACGATTTCTATTTTGAATATTCCGGGTTTGCGTTGGTTTGGGATTTGACTTCTGTTCATCTCAAATCGTGTCATATTATAGTCAGTTTTGGGTTACTATTTATCGATACCGAGTTGGGGTTTCATCGTTGTTGAGGTTTTCTATTTGAGCTTTCGGATTCGGACTTCTTTCGACTCTTATTGTCATAAAAAATTCGATATCGGAAGGTCCATTTCTTAACTCTATCTTTTCATTATTTCAAATGTGGTTTTGTTGTGATTTTGCGATTTGGGTTTGGATATTTTAGTCGTATTAATTGTTGTTGCGAGTATGAATTACTCATGTGCATGAAATGTTTGAATCTCTGTTGGACGTATATGTTTGATGTTGGTTTCGAATGTTGAAAAGGGATTTGATGATCGAATTGGTTTAGTCATGTGATTGAAAAAGGATTTTGGGGTGGGAATAAGAAGTTGTTAAAAGTTGAATGTAGTTAAATTTTGGACTATTGTCATTTTATTTAATTCGGATTAAGCATGAATTTGATAGAATCATTTTAAATCAAAAGCTTTATAGGCAACATAGGTCGGGTAGGCGAATTTAGGGATTGTGGATTGATGGAATATTTGATTTTTGTGATTGAATGGTTTTTGGCTATATTGCTTTGGGATCACTTGTATCATTTGGCCGGGGCATGCCTCGAAGTACTTGTATTATTTTTATCCGGGGAATGCCCCGAGGTATTTTGTACTCGGAGGACGTCCATGATGAAGGCCCGAGGCGTCGGGTAGCATAGGAGCGTAGTTAGGATTAGTATAGGTTAGAGTAGACTTACGTTTTCGTATTTTCATTTTTTGGGATTGTATAATTGGACTGGACATTATATTTTGGATTATTTTGTTTTGTTTGCTTGGGTAATTGTTTTTGCGTGCTCTGTGTGGTTTATGCATTTGTAATGTCAATTTAGCCGATACGCTCTGCCAAGCGACCGTGGTCAAACCACGGGATCGAGGGGTGCCTAACACCTTCCCCTCGGTCAACAGAATTCCTTAGTCAGAATCTCTGTTCGCAAACCAGTATTAAAGAGTCAAAACTATTTTGAAAAAGGATATCCATGGGTGACTTGGCACACCCAATTTATGCCAAGTGGCGACTGTGAGTTTTGATTGTTAAAAGTCCTTTTCGAAACAAATTTTCATCTTTGTCACTTTAATAATAAAAACCCTTTCGAAACCTAAATCAAATCTTTTCGGAGTTAAAAAAAGGGGTGTGACATTCATTATATGTACTACTTTAAATAAAACATATACTGCAATATATATATACTACTATATATATACACACACTAAATATATAGTTATATACTAATTTCTAAAACATATACACTTGTACACGTTAAATATATACTACTTTAGAAAATATATACACATATATACGTACCATTCAATATATACGTACACATATAAAATATATGTACTTCTTTAAATAAAATATATGCTACTTAATATAATAAATTAATAATACTTTATAGTAAATTAGTCCGTTTGTTAATTAAAAAAAAATAAAAAAAATTAACCGAGTCGGTTAACCAACGGCCCTGGATCGTACTTGGTCTGGGCCGGGTTAACCGGGCCTAAAATTAAAAATAAATCGATCCAGGACCCTATATCTTACAGCCCGTCAACTAACCGGGCCGAGTCAAAACGGGCCGGGCTGACTAGGTGACACCCTTATTTTCAGCCGAGTGTCTTTTGCTCTGGTCTTTTTTTCATCTCATTGCTTTAGCTTAGTGCTATATTATTTAACTCATAGTTTTCTTTGTGTTATATTACTTCTTGTGATTTGGTTTAATACAATAACAACAGCAAACCTAGTGTATTCCGATCAAGTGGGGTCTGGGGAGGGTAAAATATTCATACCGCTATCTCTGAAGAAGTAGAGAGGTGATTTGATTTAATGTTTCAAAATAATATTCTCGCCTTAGATCTTAGCCTATTGTTTTAGCTTGTGTGTTGTTGTGGTTTGTCCCACTAATTTTTTCAGCTAAATATTTCTTGCTTTAATTTTTAGTTCACTGCTTTACCTTGATATTGTCTTCTTTTAATTTTCAGTCGACTTTTTCTTAGTGTAATATTGCTTGCTATGATTTTAATCTCCTGTTCTAGTTTGGTACCACTTTTTATAATTTTCTTCTATTATTTTCCTTATAGTGTCATCAGGAAGACTACCTCATGAGTTCCTTTGGCTTCTCAAATGCCAAAAAAATGATGAGGATATATTCAACAGTAAATCAAAAATTTCATGATTTCGCAAAAAGTCATTTTGAGTTTGTCAAGAAGAGGATAAGGATGAGAATAGTATATCCTGCTAACTCCACTATTTTGTTTGTTGGTTGTGCTTCTTTTTTTGTGAAAACTTGGAGTTTGATGTCTTCTTTCCTTTTGAGTTCGTTTCAAATATGTGTTCTTGATGAATCTTTTGGGAAGATGTAATAGTGGCTTGCTGAAGACTATTGAACATTTGAGTGAGGATGTTTGAAGAGAATGTTTTGATATTTGTTGTGATTATGTTATGTGTATAATTTGTGCTTAGGCTAAGGATTTCCAAGGATCTTTCTTGATTGATAACATTAAGAAAGGAGGGATGAAGTCATATATTCATCTTATTTTCGAAAATAAGATTAAGAGATGGAGTAGAGCATCACAGCTGTCTACCTCCATCTTCAAGAGCCTACTGCCACGGTTCTCTTTTTTGAATATTTAGGGCCCGTTTGGCCATGAAATTTTTTCCCTTTTTTTCGAAAAGTTTTTTCGGAGTTGAAAAGTGTGGTGTTTGGCCATGAAAATTCGGAAAATAATTTCGAAATATTTTTCTGAAAAAGGAAAACAGGTTTTTGATGTTTTCCCAATTTTTCAACCCCAATTCCAACTTTTATTATTATTACATATAACCCCAATCTTTTAAATTTTTACATAAAACTCTCCTTATAACTATAACTAACTACCAACAAACAAATAAAAATAGGTTTTTAATTATGTCTTTGCTCTTTTCAGTTACATTTCAACGAAAGACCATTATAGAATTACTAACTTCCCATGTTGTCTTTACTTGTGTATTCGTAGAACTCCTCCAACATGTGGTGTTATGAAGCATTTAAACAAAAAAGTCCCGGAAACTGCTGCCAAGAAGTCTCAAATGTATGGCTACCTTTTGGACCAAGAAAAGTGAGGCTTACAGCTTACACATTAGAGCAACTTTATACTTATTCAATCTTTTCACACTTACATTATAATGTGCTGACATTGCAAGCAGAGATTTTCAAGTACTGCCCGATCTTTCAGAATTTCAATTATCGCTCAAACTTGACGACTATACATTACTAGAAGCCGATTCAACATGGGATAGTGAAAAGTGGGATATACCTGGACAAAGCCTCAAAGATCATCTCAAGGATTGTGAAGATGTGGTGGAAACTGAATAACACATTTGGCATTCAGCATTAACGTTGTCTTGTCTTGAAATATTTGTACATATTTTTTTTACTATAGAAGTGTTGAGCGGAGCTGCAAGGTTCAAATTACTTGCAAGTAGAATCAACACTTTGATAATATCTTCTTCTCATGTATTATGCACTCAATGGTTAAGACAAATTAATTTCGGTTTCTTTTTCATTCTCAAAATTGCGATTGTTTCCCCTAGTTGTGGTGTTTTTTGATACCCTAAACAACTTATCCTTCTGTTTTGGTTTGCTTAATGAGATTGATAAAGGATTAAATTTCCAATTGTATTATTCAATTATAATATTTCAATTGGAAGTGTCTCTATATATAAGAATCACTTGTATGTTAGTAGGTAAATTTTAGTTGGGTGCTTTTGATAGTTTGTAAAAGTTGGGGCATAAAATCATATTTAAAAAAGTTTTTACAAAAGTAAAAAAAATAAAAATAAAAAAAGGCATGGCCAATTTCAACTCCAACTTCAATTCCAACTCCGAAAAATTTTAATTTTCATAGCCAAACGGCTACTTAGAATTCTCAAATGCTTTCTCTCCCTTGTCTGCTCAGTTCAATCGGCGTACGATAATTACCTTAAGCACCCTTTTTGCTTTACATACCAAAAAAAGGTTCATAAAGTGTGATTTCGGGGATATTCTCTTTAAACTACAAAGAATGGTTTTTTGATGAATGAAGTCTCCCTATGGCTCATTCCATCTGAACCCCCTGATTCTTTCTCACATGGACTTCATTTGATCTTTATATCACTTCAAGTCCAAGAAAAGAAAGCTATGGTAGTTCTTTAGTAGTTACTATTTGATTCTTCCTATAGATGAAGCTTTGATACATTGAATTCTTTCTTTAAGGGTTGAATGTTAAGTTTGTGCTAATATTCCTATAGAGGTGCTAATTTATTCTTAAATTTGATCTAGAAATTGGCTCATTGCCTCCTTTCTGTACTGTTTTGGTACCTTCCAGATTCTATGTTATTGATTTGATCTTCTTGATGTCCTATAAAATAAGCATAAAGAACGTTTCTAGTTCATTAATGAAATTAGTCCATTCATGTCTGGTATTTCTATTTAGTGTGCATCCTTTATTTTTGGATCAGTGATACGTTAGATTCTTCTTAGCCTTTTCTTTCTCTTTTAATATTGTGAAGCCTTGGTCAAAATATGAACCTTGGTCAAAGATCAACATCTCTTAAATTCTAAACTTTTGGTTTGCTTAGAGTACTTGTTCACCTCTTATCCGAATGTGAAAATCATGAAGTATGTAGTGTCTTTGTTTGTCACCGAATCTGTGTTCCTTTTCCAAAACTTTGATGTGTTTTTAACTTTGGCATGGCCTGAATATGTATCACTGTTTTCCTACTATCTCTTGTTACTCAAGAGTGATTCAACGTATGTAATACTCTGTACTATTCTTAGCTCAGTTCAACTTCTAGTTGCATGCATAAGGGCTTAAGGCCTGAAAATTTCACTAAGTGTTGGTGACTTAGTCATTTTTTAAAGTTTCTAAACTTGGAGGATTTTTAACTTGGTCTTCCCGACCCCAAGATGTTGGTTTTTGAGTTATTTCATGTTCAGGGGTGTAAGGAGCATGTCTCGAAGAAGTTTCTGTTTTTTTCGGATGGGGTTTGAGTCATGTTCGGATCACGAAACCAGAGGATAATTGTGATAAGCCCGCAACACGGTGTTATTCCCGTCGTCATGAAGACCACGTTGTGGTGAGGGAAATGAACTACCAGGATAAGGCCGCATCGCGGTAGCTTGTTCCGTCCAGTTTCGGATTTAAATGCCTGAGGGGCAATTGGGTCTTTTCTCTCTCAATCCAATCGTTCATAACACGACTTGAGCATCAGTTAGGGCATAATTTTGCCCTTCTTCTCCAATTATTCTCCCAAGAAAACTATTTCCTTTCCTCAAGAGTATAAATTCAATTCCTTTCTCCCCAAGAAATCAAGAATTCAAGTTCCCCAAGTTCAAGAACCTTTCAGAAAGCATCAAGAATAACATTCTTCTTTTCAATTTAAAAACTTAAGGTATGCGTGATGTTCATCCATGGGCCCCTTTCACCCATAGAGTCCAGGAATCCTTTTTGTTTTAAATCATGAGTTTTTACATGTTCAAGTTGAATTATCCCCATGAAGCTCATGTTGATTTTAATTACAAGTTATGTTTATAAGTGTTTTCAAGTGGAATGAACCATTACATGTTTTTTGAATGTTGAAATCTTCACGTTAAATTCCTAATTCATGATTTTAGTCTTGTAATCATGTTGTCCTTGCATTCTTTACCCATTTCCATTCTTAAGTTCATGACTCTCATGTGTTTGATGAAATGCCTAAGTTTTGAGTTTTGAACAATGATCTCCTACAATAATTTTAAAGCTTTTATATGGTATTATTATTATTTTCATTCAGTGCTGGTGGATTATGAACACCCGATACCTATGTATTTCACATGTTTTCAGAATTTCAAGTAATGATTTCAGTCATACTATGAGTGTTACTAGTTATTCAGTTATTGTGATCATGATGAGCACTATCAATTACGTAAAAAAGAAGTGTTCAGTTAAGCTAAGTTCAGTTCCAGTGTCAGTTCAGTTGGGAGTAGGATTTAACAGCGAGTGAATGTAGGGGTGGCGACATCCCCGTCAGTTAGATAGAGTCGTTAGTATAGCAGTCCCTGCATTCTAGAACTACGTAGCCAGCGTAGGATATGAGGAGTCACCCGTTAGTTTAGGCTTGACTTCCTCTCAGGGATCACCCATCAGTTTAGGCTTGACACCCTAGCTCTTCGAGACACCAGATTAGTGGATCCACACAACCAGTGTTAGTATTCGTGGCACGGTACTGACACCCTTCTAACTGGGATTACAGGTTGGACACTGATTAGCTCAGATTGGGACATGTCGTTCAGATGATACCTTCCACAATCTCAGTACGGTATTTAGTGTATCTTTAGTTCAGGTTTGCTTGACTAAGTGTACAAACTTTTAGATATTCAGTTTTACAGCTTTCCGTCTTTCAGATTACAGATTTATCTCAGTAACATAACAGATATACACTTAGTCTTGCATTCTCAGATTTTACATGTTCATGCATTCATGCACAGTTACCCCATGCATTTTAGCCTTTCGTCATCTCATTTACCAATACATTCAAAGTACTGACCACATACTCTTCTTTGCGCTATGATATCTTATATCATAGGTTCGAAAACTCAGTTTCCCGACCATAGTTAGACAACTCAACGTAATCTAGCAGCAGTAGTGATGAGTCCTCATCCATCGAGGACATGTTATGATTATTCAGTTATCTCAGTATTTCTTATTTTCAGTCAGTCGGAGTTAGTTGGCGGCTTGTCCCATTAACTCCTCAGTCAGTTTAGAGGCTTTCAGACATTCAGACAGTCAGTTAGATAGTTAGTCAGTTTTATCAGTCTTATCAGATGTTTCAGACTTGTGATTCATTCGTATTTTCAGTATTCAGATTTGTGTCTTTATCAGTTGTTTTCCGTACATGTCCACAATTATTATTTTATTTAGCTCTCTCAGTAGATACCGGTACATGAGTTAGCTTGTGATCACATGTGATCGTAAGCACCGTTATCATGACTAGGGGATAGCCTCGGGTCGTGACAACATATCTCGTTTTACTTGATTTTGTCATCTCATATTTTGGGTGAATATTAATTCCATCTCCATTTTTTATGTGGCATGTGATATTCATCTGAGTCCATTGGACACTTTCCTTGCATCTCCATTGGGCCAAGCATAATAAAACCGTGCCAATAATGTACAAGTTAGAGGTGAAGCAAAATTGACCTCAAAGGGTCTAAGCAGAAACAAACAGCAGAGGAAGATAAAAACATCTAAAAATTACAAAAATACACAACTTATGTTTTTAATATTATCAAAAATCTCAACTCTCTAAACATATTACAAAAATCCCAACATATACACAAAATGCTATGTATATGTCGGTTATATTATGTGTATTAATAGGGAGAGAGAGTAAAGTAATTAAAAAAATGAAAGAGAGTGTAATTACTTTCAAAAGGATTAGTATTCATGTTTTTTATACGAAAAACATTGATATGTTAGGCTGAATGCCTAAATGAGAAATTGAGGCCACAAATGGTTGGGCCTAACCCAAGTAATGTGTAGGAGCTGAGACGGAAATGGGATTGAAATTCCAAATCTAATTAGGGCACAAAAATAGCATACTTATCCCCTTAATTATGAGTTTCATAGCAATAGTTTCATAATTACATAATATAGCAAGTTGTATTTTGTATTTTTGCAAACTGTTGCTACAAAAATACAAATACATATGATTTTTACCTCCCTTATGATTGATATGTATTTTGTATTTTTACAAACTGTTGCTACAAAAATACAAATACATATGCTACAAAATGCAATTTGATAAAAGTGTTGCTATTTTTTGTAATTTAATACTTAAGTATGCTACTTTATGTATTTTTTCCATGTAGTTATCTCTTATTTGCTTATGCATGTTTGTTTACGTTTGTTTGAATTACTAGTTTAGTTGTAATCGCCTCGCGCGTGTACCCCACTTTAATGAGTTCAAATATTACACTAAATAGGATATTTGTAAAAATAATAAAGACGAATACAATAATTAAATTCAACATCTTTTAAATATGTAAAGATGAAAAATTTATTTAATTAAACCTAACTTTTACCAAAAAATCTACGACCTGTAAACTGCAACAAAACAATACGATGATAGAGACAATTAAATCTAACCTATACAAAAAAATTTTCTCAAGGTCGTCCAACACTTATTTAATACCTGTAACTCTAATAAAACAATACAATAATAGAGATATCAAAATAATACAATTAAACTTAATTTTTACACAAAAAAAATTCTCAAAGCAGAGATATCAAAACAATACAATTAAACCTAACCTTTACTTAAAAATATTCTTCAAAGCCGACCGACATTTATCTAGCACCTGTAAACTACAACAAAATAATACGATAAAAGCGATATCAAAACAATACAATTAAACTTAAATTTTACACACAAAAATTCCTTCAAGCTGATGGACATTCATCTACAACCTGCAAACTATCACAAAATAATAAAACTAATACAGATATTAAGACAATACAATTAAACTTAGCTTTTACACAAGAAATTTCTCAAAGCCAATCGACATTCATCTACGACCTGTAAACTACAACAAAACAATAGAATAGTGATCACAAAGCTTCGATTTTGATAAAAATAATTCTTGTCTGAGCAAAAATTTTGACCCTAAAGAATGACTTGAATGAAAACAAAGAAGATATATATATATACACTTGTTGAATTTTTTTAATTGATCAGTACAAAGAAAATATTAATTAATTTTTCTTCCATATATTTTAGGAGTCCTATATATTTTAGGAGTCTAGTTAATATAATAAAAATAATTAAATAATAAATTAAAAAATAGTGAAAAGACAGTTTTGTCTAAAGGACGATCTTTTAATGAAGGGTAAAAAGTTCAAATCACCTTTTTAAGGATTTTCACACTTTTAATATATTATAGATTATAGATTATAGATTATAGATATAGATTATAGATATAGATATAGATTATTGATAACTCTAATATTTCTTTTGTTTTAGCTTAGTTGAATTCCCTGGGGAATTGCATATTTTCTAAATAAATTACTTGAGTTGATTTAGCTATTTAATTAGAGCTTATTTAGTTCTCCCTCTTAAATTCTTGATTAAGTTTGTCTCCCTTTATATTTAGTTAAAATAAAATATTGTCACTGTTTCTTTCAAATTGATCACCTCTTTATGCTTTCCGTTTCTTTAAAATTGGACCCTCAAAAGTTTTTTCTTAACTTAATCTTTATTTAAAATAAACATTTGTTAAAATTTAGTCATTAATCGGAGTTAGTTTTTTAAAAAATTAGGCAATCGCGAGTTAGAGGATATTCTTGGTGTCTTAACAACCTTTCAAGAGTATTAATAGGAATCACTTACCCGAATTTCTTATTTCTTAAGGATTTTTTCTGTTTTAAATCTTCAAAAGTTTTTTCAAAGGTTTTCCTAACTTTTCCTAAATAAATTAAGTGCGACTCTGTTCAAAATTGAGTTTGAAACTTTCGTAGGTTTTTGAATCTAAAACAAGTCTTAGTCATTTTCTCCAAAAAAGAAAATGGTACTTATGTCTTTGGTGGGCTTGAATTTGCAACTTGTTATATTTGATACATTTTCTCTCTTTTTGGGCTCGACTATTATTCTGTGCTTTATTGTGTGCCCTCAATAGGCTTGACTATGATTATTGTAAATGAGTTCCTTATGAATAAATAAATTATTGAATAAAACAATGAGAAAATATCCTATTTCACCCTTGAACAATATCCAAAACGGCTGAGACACACCTCAACTTAACGGAGGGTCCTATTACCCCCCTGAACTAATTAAAAGTGTAATTTTAACACCCTTAGTGCCAAATGGCACATACATGGCACACACGTGTGCCTACGTGGACTCTTTAGTGTGTTGTGCCACGTATGTGCCACGTAAGTACTAAGGGTGTCAAAATTACACTTTTAATTAGTTCAGGGGGTAATTGGACCCCCGTTAAGTTGAGGTGTGTCTCAGCCGTTTTGGGTATAGTTCAAGGGTGAAATAGAGCATTATCTCTAAAACAATTGAAGAAGAAAAGAAAATAAAAAAAGAAAGGACAAAGATAAAGTTGTCAATAAGTGGTGAATAAGAATGAAAAAGATAGGCACTTGTGTTATATAGATATGAAGAGGCAAATGATCAAAGTTTGATTTGTAAAGTGCTGTGTAGAGCTCAACGAGGGTCTAGTAACCCTTTCCTAAGCCTACATTAAAAGCTAGAAAAAGTCCTTTGAGATCTCCAACTGAGTGCTTTTGAGTTAATAGCGAATGAAAATAAGAGCAAGCCTATGATATGATACTTGTTTGCATTAGAAGTTCTTCGTTGAGTGTGATTGTTTACGAATTTGTCCCTTTTATAAATGTTGTAAATATTGTGTTGAGGCGAGGTCTACCTTAATTTAGCAGATTCGGAGTTGCTAGTTTGAGAACAGTGGACATTGTGTCATCCGTGATCAGGTTGGGTGGTGATTCTAGAAGGGCTACCATAGATTATGATGGTATTATGAGATATGATGACTGCATTTGTGTTTTGAGGGTTGGAGACTTAATTCATTTGATATTACGTAAGGCTCTTAACTCCAGATACTCTATTTACCCTAGGACGACTAAGATGTATACAAATTTGAGGTAGCACTACTAGTGTAGTGAAATGAAGAGAGACATGTCAGACTTTGTAGCTTGTTGCCTATGTTGTCAGTAGGTGAAGGTCGAGAGTCAGAGGCCTGGTGGCCTGATTCAAAGATTTCTCATTTTCGTTTGGAAGTGGGAGTAAATCATCATGGACTTTATTAGTTGCTTGTCTCGCACCTCCTATGGTTTTGATGATAGTTGGGTCATTTTAGATTGGTTGACCAAATGGCATAATTTTTTCCTATTCAGATGTCCTTAAGTGCATAGGTTATCCCGTGTCTATGTTCTTGAGATAGTTCTACTGCATGGAGTATCCATATCTATTATTTTAAATCAGAGCTTGACATTCACTTCTAGCTTCTCGAGGGATTTTCAGGAGGAGTTGTGTACTCAGGATTTTTATCCTCAGATAGACAAACAGTCCGAATAGATTATTCAGATTCTTGAGGATATGCTCCAAGCTTGTGTTATGGATTTTGGAGTTTAGTGGGAGCATCACTTAGCATTGGTAGAGTATGCATATAATAATCTCTACCATTTGAGTATTGAGATGGCACCATTTAAGGAATTATATGGTAGGCGTTGGCGATCTTTGATTGGATGGTTTGACACCTCCAAGGTTAGACCCCATGGTACTGACTTACTTTGAAAGTCATTATGTTAACACAAGATGATTAAGGAGAGGCTGAGGGTAGATCATAGTAGGCAGAAAGCTTATGCAGATCATAGACTTTGTGCCCTAAGGTTTATAGTTGGAGATCGGGCATCTCTTTGAATATCACCCATAAAAGGTGTGATGAGGTTTAGGAAAAAAGACAAGATCATACCTAGATATATTGGACCTTTTAAGATACTTCATGCAGTTGGAGAGGTAGATTATAAGTTATCATTTCCCCTATATTGTACCACCGTTCCTCCAGTTTTTCATGTTTCTATGCCGTGACATTACATCCTGGATGATCACATATGCTTCGGTGGGATTTGATTCAGTTGGTGAGAGATTGACTTTCTTGGAGGAGATGGTACTCTTATTAGCCAAGGATGTCATTCGGTTGTGCTCTAAGGAGATTCCTACAGTTATGGGTCAGTAGAGGCACCACAGTAAATGAGGCTACCTGGAGATCGAGAGTGAGATGTGGTCCTAGTATCCTCACCTATTTGAGCCTTTAGGTACATCCCAACTCTTATACTTTCATGGATGAAATTCTTTTTAGTAGTGGATAATGTAATGACCCTCCAGGTTATTTTATGCATGTCACACTTATTTTGCTATTTAGAGATTCTCCATAGCCGCCCAAGTCATTTCTGACTTGCTGGAGCAGACAGTTAACAACATTGTATTTCAATTCTGACTATTCCATCAGCTCCAGAACATCGATTTTAGGCTAGGGGATCTTTGGTTTGGTCTCAAGGCTTCCAGACTAATTTTGAGCTATTGGCCAGAATTTGGTAAAAGTGCCCCCTAAGTGTGGGGTTCATATTTCATTAAATCAACCCCAGATAGAAATTTCAATGACGCCATTGATTATATAATGCTAAATTTTATAGGGTAGCATGGTTCATTTGCATTCACGAGATTTTAAATAAATCTCGAGGGGTTCATAGAAACTTGGCAAATCCAAGTTTCAGCTGGTGCATGGACTCAGCTGGTGGACCTTTGCGAACAACCATTCGCTTAAGTGGACAGGGCTGGTCTAGCCGGATCACTTAAGAGAACGCCTGTCCGTTAAAGTGGATTTCGCTTAAGCGGTTGCTTGTCTACTTTAGCCAAGGGCATCCTAGGTCAGATACTATTTTAGAGGTCGTATACCACTTTAGCGGTGGCCTCTGAAGCGTCACCTTGGAGGGCATTAAATTCATCCCCTTACCTGATTTTCTGCCATTTCTCACAAGTCTCAAGAGCATTAAAGCCCTAGAGAGTGTAGAAAATTGAGAGATTAATCTTTAGGTGATCATGGGGTGTTAGTGAGCTCGAAATAATCATTTCTTCGTAGTGATTCTTGTAAGTCTCTATCTAATTCTTGATTTAAATCTATAATTTGATCATAAAACCTATATTCACTTTGGATAGATTTTGGCATCGTTTGAGCTCGTAGGTTACCCATTCTTGAGGATAAATAATCCTTAAGCTTAGGTGGACGTGTTGACGGCTTCAAAAATGCGATTTCACAAGCAGGCCCCGCATGGGATTTGACTTGATTTTTGACCTGAAGCATAAAAAGGCATTATGGGTATTATTGTACTGGTGTTAATGTGTATATTAATATTTTAATAGTGTGGCATCATGCAGAAGATTTTCGAAAGGGGAAATCACTATTTTAACGAGCTTTATCGATATTTCATTGACGTCCAGGTAGGCTAGGGTTACCTTTCTCTTATATTAAACTTAATTATAGTATTGATATGATATTATTCTAGTTTTGGATTGGGAATTAGGACTTGGAGATATATTTAGTGTGCATTAAATTATTTACTTAACGACCCATTTCTTAGGTAGGATTAGTTTGGATGTAATGAGGCTTATCTAGCACCTTGTGGTGGGATTTGACACCTTAGTCTAGATCGAAATATAAATAGCCTTAGATTGGACTTTTGAGATTAGAAGTGGGCCCCTCCTGCCCACCTTAGGTCAAGATTTCTATTAGCTCCTTGTAGACTCAATTGGCTTTTACACATTATCTTTCCTACATTCTTGAGATAAAGGAGATTTTATATATATATATATATATATATATATATATATATATATATTATCCCTTATTCTAGACATGTACTTGGAAGATGTTAATACTGGTTTGAGTCCGGCAAATTATGATATTAAGACCGATTCAAGTCTGACAAATAATGATATCACTTTTGGTTCAAGTCTAGCACGTGAAATGCTATTTTTTATTCGAGTCTGGTCTTGAGAGGTTAATTAAGACAGTTATGGGATCTGTTTGAGTCCGGTATTTATGGTATAGAAAGGTCTAAGGTTACTGTTTTGAGGTTCGGATATTCTATGAGTATACTCTAGTTACTTTTTGATTGTATCCACCGGGCTTATAGGAGTCCGCATTAGGTTATTTACTTATCTTTGCATCTTCTGGTCTTATGGGGGCCCAACTATGCTAGAAATAGTTATGCTCTCTTCATTACTATTATTTTAGTTGTTTACTTTCAGAATTTGGAGCATTATTCTAGGTTTGCCCCTTTCCCCTGACTTACCTTATTATCTCATATTTTATTATATTTATATTATAATTTAGCTTAGTCGATTGATGATGCCTAGTAAGTATCGGTTGCTTTGGTACTCATACTATACTCTTGTACCTTTTTGGTGCAGATCCTAGTAATAGCTACCGTTGGTGACACTGTGTTGGTTGCTGGTCAGAGTTCACAGATAGGTGAGCTCTAGGAGCCGTAGTTAACCTTTCCTCCATCTTCTAGTTTTGAATGGTCTTTTTTGTTTCGTGACTGTTATATATTTGACATTGATAGTACTCGTATTCTTTTGATAAAAGGATCTTGTATCGACCTTACAAGATCGTGGGATTTTATTACTCTTTTAATTATTCTTCACCAATTACGTTATTATTCTTACGTTTTATAAATTGCATTCTATTTACTTGCATAATTCTAGTATTCATGTAATTTTATATCAACTAGCCCATTACGTGTTATTTTGAGCTATGGTTTGGCATACCTACTAGTGGCGTAAAGTATGTATTATCATGATTTGTGAAATCAGATTGTAATATAGATTTTGTGATTCTCGCTTCTTAGCATGGTTTGAAAGAACAAGTGAGGACTAAACCCTTAGTGGTCAAAAGATGTTGGTGGGTGATTTTGAATCCAAGGCTAATTTGTTAAAGTTGTTATTAATTTTTTTGTAGATAATTGATTACGATAGATATTTGATAGAAACGATTCCTCGTATCATTTTTCTTGTTTCTCATTATTGTGAAAGCCATTGATCAACTTGTTTATTTATTAATTGGTTCTATCCATGTTATATTTTTCTACAAAAAAATATCAAAACATTTGTGTCTTTGCTTGAATTTTACTGAGTTGCTTTTATTCTGTTGTTTCTCGATCATTAGTAACATTTTGCCTCGTCTATTTGACTCAGACTCTTTGTTGGATAAATATATTGATAACGACCACATACATTCATTTCTAGGATGTATTTGAGTGTTATCGACAACCCTCATCACACCAAGAATTGAAGAGGATTGTTGGATATGTGGTCAGTACAAAGGCACACCCTTCAACACAATTTAAACAATGAGTTGAAAGATTGTTTTGTAATGACCCAACTTTTGGTGTTATGCGTGAAATAGTTATTTCTATGTGATTTGACCATTTTACCCCTCTCCATGGTTATTTCATGGTATTTCTGGGGAATGGGCATAATTAGCATGGTTCCCGATGTATTTTGGTGTCATTTATGCGAGATGGGGGTTTTGGTAGTTTAAAAGGCTTACTAGTTGACTTCGGTCAACATCTTTTGATCTGTGTCTCGGGTGGTAAATCAGACTGAGCTAGCAGATCCAACATGTTGATTTTAGGTTGGTAACATAGTTGGTGTAGTTTTACGACTTTTATACCTTATTTCGATCCTCAATTTAAGAAGTTGTGAAAATAGGTCTCGGGGGTCAATTTTGGTAAAACATAGTTTGTTTACATTCTCAGGGTTCTGGATGAATCTTAAGAGGGTACGTAGAGACTTGGAATTTTCCAAGTCTTCACAACTGGTGCACCACCCAGCTAGTGCAGCCGCAAAAGCACCTCTTTGGGCGCTTTGGAACCAAGCTCTAAAGCATCTCTTGTCTTCTTTAGCGGCTGGCCACCAGCTGGTACCAAAAATCCAATTTTGCCCCTCCTTTTCAAAACCTCATTTCGGGGGTCCGCTTTGATCCCAATTCAAAAGTGGGAAATATGAGTATCATTGGATTTCTTTTGATGCGTAGATTCTATATATGGGTGTTTTAGTTGATTCTGAGTTCGTTCTGAGGGGAAAGCTCTTGATTGAAGGATTTTGGGATCAATCTTCAGCGTTCGAGGTAGGTTATGAATTAACTTTATTCAAACTGGGATGGGTAGTTAATAATACTGTAAAAGTATGTAATGATTATGGGGTTGTATTATGGGAAATATGTTTAGGTGATGTACATGCCCGTGCGGGGACCTATGTGAATAATATTTGGTGGTTTGAGCCATTATTTTCTATGTGCGATCGCGTGGAGTGCTATATGATTTTATAGCCTGGTATTTGATATATGTATGTTTGGTTACACTCTTTTTGGGTGGGAAAAGACTAGATTTCTGGAATTATGTGGTATCAATGACATTTTCTTGCATGTTTCACTTGATGGTTTCTGGATTATACTGGATCATGGATGATTTGTTGATTTGAGTGGATTTTTGGCTTACATGGTTGGTATATGTAACGCCCCGAGAGTACACCCTGGGCATCACACAATGCTTACAGTACCGAGGGAACCATAAGCTAACCCATGAGCTGGTACCTGCTGTGAGCACTGAATAACATAATCATAAATACAGAAGAATAACTGATATGCCGTAGATTTTAATATCTGAAACAACTACTGAATTATGAATCTGAAGAAATGGCTATCTGAATCTGATAAGACAAAGAAAATCTGAATAACTGACTCTAATGTCTGAAAACCTCTAAACTGAATGACTGGAAGTTGATGGGACAAGCCCCAACTAACTTCAATGAACTACTAAACTAAAAACATGAAATAGAAATACTTCGTCCTCAAAATATGAGGACTCACCACTGCTACTGCTGAGATATCTGAAATATCTAAGTATGGTCCGGGAACTAGGTGTCAGAACCTATGATATAATACATTATAGCGCAAGAAAAGGTATGCAATCAGTACTTTGAATGTACTGGTATGCTAAATGAGGTATAGTGATATGCATGGTTTCATGAACAAGAATAATAAATTATCTGAATATATATGTAAAGCATGGAGTACTGAATAGAGAGCATAAAATCTGTAGATACAGGAAATATGTAAAATCTGTAAATACTGTATATGCATGAAATTCTGTAAATTACTGAAAGTACATGAAGTTTGTAGATACTGGGGATGCATGACCAAGCATATAACATGAATTGAATATAAGTCTATAAACTGAAATATCTGATACTTGTACGCCTTGATCAAATAACACTGAGACTGAACTACTGATCTGATTATTAGACTGAGACTATGGGAGCTATCATCTAACCGACATGCCCCAATCTAAGCTAATCGGGGTACAACCTAAAACCCAGTTAGAAGTGTGTTAATACCGTACCACGGGTACTAACGCTGGCTGTGTGGATCCACTATACTGATATGCTGTCGAAGGACTAAAGGTGTCTAGCCTGAACTGATGGGTGACCACTGCGAGATAGTCAAGCCTAATCTGACGGGTGACTCCTCATATCCTACGTTGGCTATGTAGTTCTGGAGTATAGGGACTGCTACTAACGACTCTGCCTATCTGATGGGGAAGCCGCCATCTCTACACTCGCTCGGTGCTAAATCCTACTCCCAACTTAAAGACACTGAAATACTATACTATTTTAAGTTTAACTGACTGAGATCTGACTGTCCTGATAATGCTTATAGTATGTTCTGAAGACTATTCTGTAATGTACTGAGACTGGACTAAATAAACAACTATGGTTTTCGGGTATTCAATACCCTAGGACTCGAAAACAATAATAGTAAAATGACACTAAAGCTTGGAGGACAAAGCATGAAAGCTTTTATTAAATCAATCACTCTTGTAGGCAATTTTTCAAACACTTGGAGTCCCATGGTTTGATCAAATCATAGGAATGTCATGGAACTTGTAGTAAAAGCATGAATTCAACATGAATAATACTAAATCATGATTTAATTCAAGGAATGATAAGATTAAAACATGGAGAATTGAATAACAACAATAATTTCATTGAAACATGGTATAAAATCATAGTTCATGGAGATTCATGGGTGAAATCACAATTTAAAATCAAATAACTTAAAAAGATCACAATTTTGTAATTTAAATAGGATAATTGGACTCCATGGGTGAAAGGAACCCACGGATGGACATCTAACATACCTGGGTTAATGAATTTGAAAGGATTGATGGTGAGTTCTTAAGATTTGGCCTTGAATTTGAGAGCTAGGGTTTCTTGTTCTTGAAAAGGGGATCTTTAATTTGAGAGGAATTAAATAATGATGAGTATTTAGTTTAATTAGGGGTTAAATTTCGTGTTTAGGACTAGTTTAGGGATTAGGAAAAAGACCCAAATACCCCTAAACAAATTTAAAAACACAAGCTGGAAACTGAAGATCCCGATTTTTGGCCTTGGTGCGTCACGCCACTATCGCGCCAAGCCACTGGAAAAGGGAAAATTGGGAACCTGGATGATGGTGCAAGTGGTAAGATCGCGGTCCTTCACTGGAATACCATTTTTGCCACCTCCGCAACGCGCCATAATTGCGGAGGCTTACTGGAAATTGCCAAACGTGAACTGGATCCTTGGCTCGAGCGCCAACATTATGGTACCACACTGGAAACTGATAATTGTTATTTAGACTGGCTCCGCGATGCGCTAAGGGTCAAAATGACGGTGTTCAATGACTGAAACTTAAAATCGCAATAACTTCTTACCCGATTATCGGATTTGGGAGAATTTTATATCGTTGGAAAGCTAATTGAATTTTCTTTGGAATGGAAGGATATAAACTAAAAATTAATGAGTATTTCGAAAATTTTATATTTGAATACTCATGTATTGGGACTTAGATTATGCTAGGGAAATATGGGGTATTACAATATCTCCCCCTTGGGATCATTCGTCCTCGAATAAGACTGGTTAAGCTGAGATAAACTGAACATGCATATCTAATGCATGGAATGCACGACTGAGCTGATTTGTAAATGCACTACTGACATGAATATGATGTGCAACTGAAACTTAGCATGATAGAGAGAAATCTTAAGAAGATTTGTACCTTAAACCGAATCTGAATTCGCAGAGAAAAGATGAGGGTACTTGGTCCTCATATCTTCTTCTGCTTCCCTAGTGGCTCTCTCAACGGACTGATTCCGCCAAAGAACTTTGACCAGTGGAACTTCTTTGTTCCTTAGTCTACAAACTTGATAATCAAGAATTTTGACTGGAACTTCCTCATAGGAAAGACTATTCTGAACATCTACACTTTCTAAGGGAACAACTACAGATGGATCACCAATATAGTTCTTCAACAATGAGACATAGAACACTGGGTGTACTGAAGAAAGTGCTAAAGGCAACTCAAGCTCGTAAGCTACCTTTTCGAAACGATTGACAATTCTGAAGGGACCTATATATCGGGGACTGAGTTTCCCTTTCGTGCCAAAGCTTTTCACTCCCTTTATGGGAGAGATTTTTAAGTACACCAAATTACCAACCTCAAACTCGAGATCCTTTCTCCTCACATCTGCATATGATTTTTGTCATCTCTGGGCTGTTCTAAGCCTCTCTCTGATCAACTGAACCTTCTCTAAGGCATCAAACACCAAATCAAGCTCTACTACTACAGCCTCAGCCACTTCAAACCAACCAATTGGATATCTATATCTCCTACCATAGAGAGCTTCAAACGAAGCCATCTGGATATTGGAATGATAACTGTTATTATATGCAAATTTAGTCAAAGAAAAGTGGCCATCCCAACTAACCTTGAAATCAACTACGCATGCTCTCATCATATCCTCAAGAGTCTGAATGGTCCTTTATGCTTGACCATCTGTCTGAGGGTGGAAAGCTGTACGGAGGTGGACTTGTGTACCAAGACCCTTTTGGAATGCCTTCCAGAAGTGAGAGGTAAACTGGGTATCTCTATCTGAGATGATAGATAAGGGAACACTATGCAACCTAGCCAACTCTCTGAGATAGAGTTTGGCGTAGTCCTCGGCTGAGTAAGAGGTATGGACTGGCAAAAAATAAGATGATTTGGTCATCTTGTCTATGATAACCCAAATAGAATTATACTGATGATGGGTACGAGGCAAACCTATCACAAAATCCATGTTCACTTCTTCCCATTTCCATGTGGGAATACTGAACTCCTGCATGGACCTACTAGGCTTCTGGTGCTCAATATTAACTTGCTAACATGTAGAGCATTTAGCTACAAACTCTATAATATCTCTCTTCATCCCACTCCACCAATAGATCTCCTGCAAATCACAGTATATCTTAGTGGCCCCTAGATGAATAGAGTAACGTGCATCATGTGCTTCTGCCAGAATTCGTTGCCTCAAATCTTCTACATTAGGCACACATAATCTACCCTGACAATGCAAAACACCATCTTCCCCTTGGGAGAATACCTCCACTTTCTGATATCTGACTGATTCTTTCAACTTAACTACACTGGGATCTCTATCCTGCTTTTCCTTCACCTAAAAAACTAGAGATGATTCGGTGCTACTCTGCACCCACACACTACCCTCTGCTGAGTCGACTAAGCGAACACCTAGTCAGGAAATATAATGAACTTCCTGAGCTAACTTCTTCTTACCATCCTCAACATAAGCAACACTACCCATAGACATTGTACTGAAAGCATCATCTACTATATTGGCCTTTCCCAAATGATACAGAACACTCAAGTCATAATTTTTTAACAACTTTAACCACCTTCTCTGATGCAGATTCAAATCTTTCTAAGAGAATACATAATGCAGGCTCTTATGATCAGTGAACACATCTACGTACACCCCATATAAGTAATGTCTCGAAATCTTTAAGGAAAATACTACAGCTGCTAGTTCCAGATCATGAGTAGGGTAATTCTCTTCATGGGGCTTAAGTTGTCTAGAGGCATAGGCTATGACCTTAGCTCTCTACATGAGGACACAATCCAAACCTACTTTGGATGCATCACAATACCCAACAAACCCATTTGAACCATCTGGTAGATTTAAAATTAGGTTTGAGGTGAGTTGAGTCTTCAATTTCTGAAAACTCTTCTCGCAGGAATCTGACCACTGAAACTTAACTTTCTTCTGCGTTAATCTATACATGGGTGATGAAATAGAAGAAAATCCTTTAACAAACCGATGGTAATATACAACCAAACCTAAGAAACTCCTGATGTCTAACAGAGAAATGGGTCTGGGCTAATTTCTCACCGCCTCGGTCTTTTGAGGATCAACCCTAATGCCATCACCAGAAATAATATGGAAAAGGAAAACTATTGATTTTAGCCAGAATTCACACTTACTGAATTTAGCGAACAACTGGTGAGCTCTAAGAGTTTGTAACACTATTTCAAGATGTCTGCATGATCACTTTTGCTACGGGAGTAAAAAAGGATGTCATCAATGAAGACTATGATGAACATGTACAAGTACTGCTTGAAGACTCAGTTCATCAATTCCATGAAGGCTGCTGGGGCATTCGTGAGACCAAAGGACATGACTAGAAACTTGTAATGACCATATCGGGTTCGAAAAGCTATTTTTGGTATGTCATATTCCCTGACTCTAAGATGATGGTAGCCTGATCTGAGGTCTATCTTTGAAAATTAGCTAGCACCCTGAAGTTGGTCAAATAAGTCATCGATTCTACGAAGTGGATATCTGTTCTTGACTGTGACTTTGTTCAACTGACGGTAGTCTTTGCACATTCAAAGAGAACTGTCTTTCTTACGCACGAATAGAATAGGTGCGCCCCACAGGGAGACACTGGGTATGATGAATCCCCTATCTAGGAGATCCTTTAACTATTCTTTTAACTTCTTGATTTCTGCTGGAGCCATTCTGTATGGCGGAATAGATATGGGTTGAGTGTTTGGGAGAAGGTCTATTTTGAAGTCGATTTTCCTTTCGGGAGGAACTCCGGGAAGATCTTCAGGGAACACATCTAGAAATTCCCTCACTACTGAAACTGACTCAAGAGTTGAATTTTCTGAATTTGAGTCTTTGACTCAAACAAAATGGTAAATACACCCCTTCGATATCATCTTTCTCGCTCTAAGGTATGAAATCAACTGACCTTTAAGAGCTGTGGTACCACCCATCCATTCAAGGACTGGTTCATTTGAGAACTGAAAATGGACTATTTTGTTTCTACAATCAACAGAGGCATAGCATGAGTGGAGCCAATCCATGCTGAGAATGACATCAAAATCTGGCATCTCTAACTCCACGAGATCAACTGAGGTAACTTTATGAGATATTGTGATCGGACAGTTCCTGTGTACCTTTCTGGATACAATGGAAACACCTACTGGGGTAGATACTGAAAAGGGCTCTACTAGAGTTTTCAGACTGACTTCAAAATTGACGGCTATATATGGAGTTACAAAATAAAGAGAAGCTCCATGGTCTAGTAAAGAATAAACATGTAAGTGAAAGACCTGTAATGTACTACTAACTACGTCAGGAGAATTTTTCTGATCTTGGCGGGACTGAAGAGCATATAATCTGTTCGGACGCTACCCACTGGTAGCACTGGAAGCGGCACCCTGCTGAGTTTGGCGATCGGATGAAACTGATGACTGATTGGGCTGGCCCTGTTGGCATAAATCCCTACCTTTCTGAACAGCTACCCGATACTCCTGATTCTGATGGCCTAGCTTTCCATACCTGAATCACACATTACTACCCGCTCTACACTCACCGTAATGGTGCCTGCCACACTTTTGACATAGAGGGTTCGTATGGGCACTACTAACACTGCCTTGGGTCTTACAGCCTAGTTCTCTATCCCTATTATCATTTCTAAATTTGGATACTGGGGCACTGGTTGAAGATGGTGCTGGGGTTGAAGACCTCTGATGAAACTGAGGAAGGTTACCACCTTCTGACCTTGGCTGACTGAAATTAAAACTACCTATTCTAGCTCTCTTGTTTCCTCTCTCCCTCTTCTTAATCTTCTTCTTCTTAATTTATTGATCATGGACCATCAACCTAGACAATTCCTATCTCCCTAATCAGCATTGCGGTCCTACACTCTTTGATCACACTATCAGATACACCAGACACAAACTTACTCATCTTGGATCTACTGTCAGCTACTATATGAGGAACATATCTATCTAACTGAGTAAACTTGAGGGAATATTCCTTCACGCTCATGCTGTCCTGCCTCAAATTAATAAATTCTAACACCTTAGCCTCCCTCAACTCTAATAGGAAGAATCTGTCTAAGAAAGCTATGACAAACTCTTCCCATTCTACAAGACCTGCATCAACACCCCTATCAACCTTCCACTGCTTAAACCAAGTATGGGCTATATCTTGCAACTGATATGCAACCAACTTATCACTCTCACTGGATGTCACCCCTATGGCATTCGTTACCTTTTGAACTATATCTAAGAATTCCTATGGATCCTCTTCAGACTTGGATCCTGTGAAAGAAGGAAGATTCATCTGGGTGAAGTCTCGAATTATGGTTGCAATAGTATTTGCCACTGGGTAGGCCAAAACAACAGCTGGCCATTCATTCTGTGCTGCTACAAAATTTGCTAGAGTGGTGAACACAACTCTAAATTATACGTGAGAGACATACTCATCCAGAGGATATTCCTGGACGGGATGAGGTGTTGGCTGGTTTCCTACTTCTCTTTTGTTATTCTTTTTGAGAGGCATATTCAGTAAGCGTAAGGAAGAAACATATTAGACTGAGAGTTTAACATGAGCTCATGCTCACTTGCATGACATGAATACTGAAAGAAGGGAAACTTTTCCTAAATGCCTTGTAGTTTCTCATCCATAAGTGTGGCGCGCTATACACCTATGCACAAGACTCTACTTGACGCGTCTTTCAGACTTCCTAGGACACTTTAAAACCTTAGACTTTGATACCAAGTTTGTAACTCCCCGAGAGTACACCCTGGGCGTCATATGGTGCTTACAGTCCCAAAGGACCACAAGCTAACCCATGAGCTGGTACCTGATGTGAGCACTGAATAACATAATCATAAATACGGAAGAATAACTGATATGTCATAAGGTTTTAATATCTGAAACAACTACTGAATTATCAATTTGAAGAAATAGCTATCTAAATATGATAAGATAAAGAAAATATGAATAACTAACTCTAATGTCTGAAAGCCTCTAAACTGAATGACTAGAAGTTGATGGGACAGGCCCTAACTAACTTCAACTAACTACTAAACTGAAAACATGAAATAGAAATAATCCATCCTCGAAATATGAGGACTCACCACTGCTACTGCTGAGATATCTGAAATGTCTAAGAGCGGTTCAGGAACTGGGAGTCAGAACCTATGATATAATACATCATAGCGCAAGAAAAGGTATGCGATCAGTACTTTAAATATACTGGTATGCTAAATGAGGTAGGCTGATATGCACGGTTTCATGAACAGGAATAATAAATTATCTGAATATACATGTAAAGCATGGAGTATTGAATAGAGTGTATGAAATCTGTAGATACTGGAAATATGTGAAATCTATAAATACTGCGTATACATAAAAGTCTATAAATTACTGAAAGTACATGAAATCTGTAGATACTGGACAGGCATGACCAGGCATATAACATAAACTGAATATAAGTTTGTAAACTGAAATACTGAAATACTAAAATATCTGATATCTGTACGCCTTGTTCAAACAACACTGAGACTGAACTACTGATTTAATTATTGGACTAAGACTGTGGGAGCTATCATCTAATCGACATGCCCCAATCTGAGATAGTCGGGGTCCAACCTAAAACCCCAGTTGGAAGGGTGTTAATACCATGCCACGAGTACTAACGCTGGCGGTGTGGATCCACTCTACTGATATACTGTCCGAAGGACTAAGGGTGTCAAGCCTGAACTGATGGGTGACCCCTGCAAAATAGTCAAGCCTAATCTGATGGGTGACTCCTCATATCCTACGTGGCTATGTAGCTCTGGAGTATAGGGACTGCTACTAACGACTCTGCCTATCTGAAGGGGAAGCCACCATCCCTACACTCGCTCGGTGCTAAATCCTACTCCCAACTGAAAGACACTAAAATACTAGACTGTTCTGAGTTTAACTGACTGAGATCTGACCATCCTGATAATGCTCATAGTATGTTCTGAAGACTATTCTGTAATGTATGGACTAAGTAAACAACTATGTTTTTCGGTTATTCAATTCCCCCAGGACTTGTAAAAAATAATAGTAAAATGACACTAAAGCTTGGAGAAAAAAGCATGAAGGCTTTTATTAAATCAATCACTCTTGTAGGCATTTTATCAAACACTTGGAGTCCATGGTTTGATCAAATCATAAGAATGTCATAGAACTTGTAGTAAATACATGAATTCAACATAAATAATAGTAAATCATGATTGAATTCAAGGAATGATAACATTAAAACATGGAGAATTGAAGAACAATAATAATTTCATTTAAACCTGGTATAAAATCATAGTTCATGGAGATTCATGGGTGAAATCACAATTTAAAATCAAATAACTTGAAAAGATCACAATTTTCTAATTTAAATAGGATACTTGGACTCCATGGGTGAAAGGAACCCATGGATGGACATCTAACATACCTGGGTTAATGAATTTGGAAGGATTGATGGTGAGTTCTTGAGATTTGGCCTTGAATTTGAGAGTTAGGGTTTTTTGTTCTTGAAAAGGGGATCTTTAATTTGAGAGAAATTGAATAATGATGAGTATTTAGGTCAATTAGGGTTTAAATTTCATGTTTAGGACTATTTTAGGGCTTAGGAAAAAGACCCAAATACCCCTAAACAAATTTAAAAATGCAAGCTGGAAACTGAAGATCTCAATTTTTGGCCTTGGCGCGACGCGCCACTATCGCGCCAAGCCACTGGAAAAGGGAAAATTGGGAATCTGGGATGATGGAGCTAGTGGTAAGATCGCGGTCCTTCACTGGTATACCATTTTGGCCACCTCCGTATGGCGCCACAATTGCGGAGGCTCATTGGAAATTGCCAAACGTGAACTAGGTCCTTGGCGCGACGCGCCAATATCGCGGTACCACACTGGAAACCAACAATTGTTATTTAGACTAGCTCTGCGGTCCACTAAGGGTCAAAATGATGGTGTTCAATGACTGAAACTTAAAATTTCAAAAATTTTATATATGAATACTCATGTATTGGGATTTAAATTATGCTAGGGAAATACGGGGTATTATAATATATTGGTTGGATATTGAATATTCTCATTTTGGTCGGTTGTAAGCATTGCATCCTCATATAATTTTAATTCATGAAACATTAGTACCACCATGGAAATACTAGAAATATTGATTTTTTCTTACAGAAAATGTGACATCTTTAAAAACTCTCTATTGATGTATGTGATGAAGAGGAGATATAGATATTGGTATTGGATATTAGTCCTACCACGAGATCATATCCTAGTAGGTGTATATAGAGGTTGTGCAACGACCTCATGAATTAACATCATCATTATTATTATCTTATTGCATTTTATATATCTTCTTATTCTATGATAGTATCTATATTCTTGACTTGATATCTACCTATTTGTTCTATCTTTTTGTGCTTGCGTTTGGTGTATTTGTATATTTGTTCTTATTTCCCCTACTTGTAGGTTATATGTGTATATACAAGAACAATTAGTGTAGACTGTATGGGCTATTGTTTGGGACATTTTCTGATTGCAGGTGATGTGCCCATAGTTTGTGTTTATATGCTTTATTTTCTGCTTTACTTAGTCAGCCTATGATATCTACTGAGTACAAGTGGACCTTACTCATCCCTACTACACCCTTTTAGCGTAGATCCAGGTATAAGTGATCCACGCAGATAATTGACATAGGCGATATTTGGAGTATTCAAGGTACCAGGCGTCCTATGCTTCAGGAATTGTCCTATCACCTCGCTCTGTCTATGTTCATATATTACTTAGTAATCCAAGACATATTTTGATCCTTTTTGGACTATCATTGTATATTTTAACATTTTGAGATGTATTTAGTAGTTCTTACACTGTGACACCAGGTTTTAGGGTTTGGTACCCTGATTATGTTTCCATTTTACTATATGAATGTGTGGTTCGATTCCGTTCTAGGGTTCTTGCCTTGGGTTTGGTATAGATTTCTCATTCTATATCAGTTTGGGTTATAAGATTACTTTTCAAGTCTTTTTACGACAAGTGTCACATGACCCTTTGTTTTTGGATCATGACAAATTTGTATTAGATCCGCCAGGTTCATTGGTCTAAATAGTATAAGAACGGATATCTAATAGAGTCTTTCAAATTGATACGTAGACGTTCGTATCTATCTTCAAGAAGCTATAAGATGTCTTTAGGAAACTTCTCTTATTTCTTTCTATATTGTGTGGAACTTTCATACCTTGTGTTCTAAGTAATACTTCACTCTTTTTTGTGTAAATAGTGAGGACTAAATCAAATAAGTCTAGAGATTTAGATACATTATTTGAGGAGAGAGCCCAGTCTAGAGGACGAGTTGTGAGTCATAGTCGGGCTCGACGTGAAAGACGGAAACAAGAATCTACCCCATCCAAAGATAATACTAGGGGGATCTTCCTTGAGACTTGAGATAAGCATGTTAGAGATATGGGTCTAACTTTGGTTCCTCCAAGTTCTTCTACCCCTGTCTAGGAGGTGTTACTGGTTTATTTATTGACCCAGTTGGAGGGTGCTCCTTTGAGTGCACCTAGTGTTCCTCTAGCTCCCAGTATTATACCTCTCTCTGTTCCAGAGTCTACTTATGGTGATCCTTTGATTCTAATATGGATTCTCCTATTGTACCGACATCTTCTTATGGAACTCTACAAACTCTAAGTGTGGTTCCTCTTTCAGTGACTATATCTGAGTATGGTGTTTTGAGATCGGGAGTCATCCTTCGTCTATTGTGACCCCTCACATGTGTTTTGGCTAGCCAAATTTACTATGCCTCATATTATTGTGAGTACAACTATGTCTTCTAAGGATTTGAAGAGGATTGAGAGATTTACTTGTTTGGGTCCTCCTAGGTTCAATGATGTTGTAGGCAAGGATACCTATGAGTTCTTAATGGATTGTCATGAGAAGTTGTATAACCTTGGTTTGCTTGAGTCACATGGGGTAGCTTATACTAATTATCAGTTAAGAAATGCAGCCAGAGATTGGTGGAGATCACTTATTGATTGCCGATCTCTTGGTTAGCCATAGATATCTTAGGATCAGTTTATAAAGGCCTTCTTAGATAGATTTTTTCCTTTCAGTTTGAGGGATCAGAAGGGAGATGAGTTTAATCACTTGGAGAAGGGCTTCATAATTGTTGTGAAGTATGAGGCACGATTTCATGACTGGTCTAGATATTCTTATACCAGTATTACCACTGAGTTTGAGAAGATTTAGAAGTTAGTAAAGGGGTTGGATTTTTCTCTTTAGCTTGCTATGACTCAGATAGAAGTGTATGACGCATAGTTTTAGATTATTAAGGATCATGCTAGAGGCTATTCTTTGAGTATCTTAGGGAGGCGCCAAGAAAGTGTATTTTCAGGGTGAGTTCAAAGCTCACATCTCTCAAGGTAGATATTCTAGATGCATTTATGGGTATTATGGTAGACCAGTGCAGACAGTCTTGCAGAGTTCAGGTAGTGGGTCTTCTGGTTCAACAACTTTAGGTGGTCATCCTAGTTCAGTCTTACCTTTTTCCACTGAGCCGGGCTATAGGATTTGCTATGTGTGTGATGAGATTGGCTATTTGGCTAGGGACTATCCCCAGCGTGTCTTCAAGGCTACTCTTATATCGATTGTGATAGGTAGAGGTTCTATTAGGGGTGCAAGAGGAAGAGGTAATGAGGCCTATAGTGGTGGTCGAGAGACTACCCAGTCAGGTGGTGGACTTGGTCAGTGTTATGCTATACCTGCCAGGCCAGAGGTAGAGGCTTCCAATATCGTCTTCACAGGTATCATACTTGTTTGTTTTAGATTAGCATCTGTATTATTAAATCTAGGGTCGTCTTACTCCTATTCTTCTGCATATTTTTCTTTGTGTTTTGATTCTGCTTGTGAGCCTCTTGATGTTCCTATTCATATATCTACCCCTGTTGGAGACTTGTAACAACCTGAATTTTGATGAAATATGTGAAATATGTGTTTTTATGAGATTTTTTTATTTTACCCCTCCCCGTGGTTGTGTTGTGGTATTTGTGGGGTGTGGGGATGATTGACACAATTTTGATGCATTTTGGTGCAATTTATATGATTTTGTGGTTTTTGGTGGCTTTGAGAGGCTTATAGTTGATTTTAGTTAATATCTTTTGATCTATGCAACAGATGAAAAATGGATTGCGCCAGTAGATCTGAAATGTCAATTTTAGTATTGTAACATGGTTGGTGTGGTTTTTATGAATTTTAAATCTCATTTCAACCCTTGGTTTAGAAAGTTGTGATTTTGGATTTTGGGGGTCAACTTTGTGAAAATGTCTTTTTGAAAATCTGATATTCCTATTTAGTCCGGAGCATTGAATTTGATAGGGTAGTATAGTTTATTTGCATTCATGGAATTTTAGATGAATCTCGAGGGGCTCGCTGAGACTTGGAATGTACCAAGTCTCCAGCTGGTGTACTTGCGATAATGATGCTCCTATCCCGATCGCGATTGGGACTGCAGTTGATGTGTCATAATTGTGATACCCTTTCCGCAATCACAATACCATTGGCAGGTGAGGTACCATGATCGCGAAACCTGGGTGTATAAATACCTGGTTTTTGCTATTTTTCACCATTTTTGAGACTTAGAGTTAAGGGTTTCGTGGTTTTAAGCAACTTTCTTCATTTCTAAGCTTGGGTAAACTCCATTACACTCATGTCAACTAATTTCTTTCATCTTTAATATTAATTTCTCATTTTAAACATGAATTAAAGTATGAAATTTGAGGATTTTGGCTTGTAAGGCCTAAAAATGGTATTTCTCCAATTTAAATTCCAATTTCACCCCTTTTTCACTTGAGTTTCTTTATAATCCTATAATTATCCATTTTTTCTCAATTTAACCTTCGAAACAATTTCGATTCTCAATTTTTAAATGGATTTTAAAGTTTTTATCCAATAAAGTTTAAAAATAATTTTTCTTTGATTTAGACCTCATTTTAAACTGCTTTTCGCTTGAGTTTTCAACTGTAGACTCCTAAAAAATATGGGGAACATGTTTTTGAAACAAATTTATGATTTTGCCTTCCTTTTTCAAAAATCCTTTTTGGGGGTTCGTTTTGACCCCAAATTTAAAATGGGCTATATGGGTGTTGTTGGCTTCCTTTTGATGTGTAGATTCTATATTTTGATGCTTTAGTTGATTTGGGGACCGTTCATAAAAATTAAGGCTTTAGGATTGAAGGTTTTATTTTGGTTTTCAGCATTTGAGGTAGGTGATGGCTTAACTTTTTTTAGATTGGGTTGGGTAGTTATTACTAATACAAAATGCATGTTAAGGGTGTGAGAACTAATCAGGAAAAATTGCTATCTTATTGTGTTGTTCCCATGTAGGGGCCTATGCGCAATACTATGTGGTGGTTTTAGAACTTGCTATGCTATGTGTGACCGTGTGAGGGTTCTATGTGATATTTATAGCCTTGTGTATATGATGATAGTTGTACCTTTATTGATGAAAAAGTAGGTTGTGGTACCAATTGTGTGTTGTGATATATTCATACTCTATTGGAATATGAATCATGTTGGATTTCATGAATGGTTAGAAATACTTAGTGGATATTCGTCTCACGTGATGGTATATTTGTTGGCTTGTAAAAATACTCTTGGTGGTTGGTTATGAGCATTGCATCCTCATACTCATTCGTGAAATAATTGTACCATCATGGAAATATTAAGAAATACTGGCAATACTTTTTTATGATAAAAAATATAATATCTTATAAAACCCTCTCCTAGGGATGTGCCAGGAGTAGATATGGATATATGGATTGTATATGGGTTGAAAAACTCCCCATGGATTGTACGTCTTGTAGCTTTTGCGTCATAAGTGTATATGAAGACTGTGCGATGGCCTCAGAGGTTGTGCGATAGCCTCAAGGTTGTGCGACAACCTCGTACATCACATCATTATTACATTCTTATTGTGTTTATTTTATTATTCTCGTGATGTGATTGTATATTCTATTTCACTTGTTACCTATCCATAGTTCTAACCTTCCTTACTTGTACATGATGCTCTCATATATGTTGTTCCTCTTTCCTTTACTTATTTGTGGTATAAATGTATACTTTTAATCTTTTCTGGTTCTTTGTTGTGTTATGTGTGGGTATTATAAAACTGTTAGTACAAACAGTGAGGGCTACTGTTGTGGGATATTTTCTGATTGCAGGTGACGTGCCCTTAGTGTGCATTTTGTATGCTTTATTTTCTACTTTGCTCAGTCTGCCTATAATAAATACTAAGTACAAGTGGACCATACTCATCCCTACTGTACTTTTTTGGTGCAGATTCTGGTGTGGGTGCATCTCACGTGGATTGATTTTGGGCGCCTTCAGCGTTGTTAAAGGTAGCGGTTGAACTTTTATGCGTCTGCGGTGCACTTCTATCTTTCTGTACTAGTTTATGTCTTTACTAGTATTCGGAGACAGATATTGTTCCTGTTAGATATTCTGATTTATTTGACTTATCTATTGTATTAGTAGTTCTTAAACTATTGACATCCGGTTTTGGGGAGTTATGGTATTATTATTGGTTATTTTCCTTTCCGTATTGATTATATTATATGGTTTAGCTTCATTCTAGAAGCCTTACCTTGGGATTTAAGTCTCGTTTCTCCTTTGTATTAGTTTGTGTGATAGGCTTACTTATCAAGGTTCACCGCGATAAGTGTCATCATAACCCTTTACATTTTGGGTCATGACAAATTTTTATCAGAGTAGCCAGGTTCATTGGTCTCGACAGTGTAAGAATGGAATGTCTAATAGAGTCTCACAAATTGGTATGTAGACGTCCAGATCTATATTTGAAGGGCTATAGGATTTATTTAGGACATTTCCCTCATTTTGTTCCTTATCATGCGAATTTATTTCATACCTTGTGTTTTAAGTCATATTTCACTCTTTTCTGTGTAGATGGTGATGATTAAATCTTATGAGGTTAGAGATGCGGAGCCTTTGTCTGAGGAAAGTGCCCAATCTAGAGTGCGAGTTGTGAATCGTGGATGGATTCTTGTAGTGGACGAGCACGTGTATCTTCCCTATTTAAGAGTAGTGCTAAGGGACTTTCTCCTGAGCCCCGGGTTGGGTATATTGGAGGTCCAAGTTCTACTTCAGTTTCACTGAGTTCTTCTACCCCAGTGTTGGAGGGTTTGTTGGTTTTCTTGTTGACACATTTGGATGGTGTTCCTTTGAGTGTGTGTTGTGTTCCTTCATTCCTGAGTGTGGATCCTCCAGTTACACCTATTTCTACTCTTGGTACATCTTTAACCCTGAGTACTATTCTTATTTCAGCGACGGTATCTGAGTATGGTATTCTGAGGTCGGGAGTTCAGCCTTCATCTATGTTACCTCCACAGATGGGATCTTAGACCACTAGATTCACCATGCCTCCTCTTACTGCGAATACAATTATGTCTTTTAAGGATCAAAAGAGGTTTGAGAGATTTACTTATTTGGGTCCTCTTAGATTGAGTGGTGTTATGGGTGAGGATGCCTACGAGTTCTTGATTGACTATCGTGAGAAGTTGCATAACTTGGGTTCGTTGGATTCGCATGGGGTCTCTTATACTACTTATCAGTTGAGAGATGCTGCTAGAGAAATATGAAGGTCATCGGTGAGTTTTAGACCTCTTGATTCTCCCAAGATGACTTGGGATCAGTTTATCGATGCCTTTTTAGAGAGATCTATGACGTATAGTCTGAGAGATTGAATGAGAGATGAGGTTGATCACCTAGAGTAGGGCTCTATGACTGTTGCAAAGTATGAGGCACGCTTCCATGACTTGTCTAGATATTCTTATTCTAGTATTTCCACTGAGTCTGAGTAGAATCAAAAGTTTGTGAAGGGTTTGAATGTCTTTTTTTAGTTGGCTATATCTCAGATGGTTGTATTTGGAGCATCTTTTTGGAGTATAGTAGATCATCATAAGATGAATGAGGATATTCTATGAGCATCTCAAGCAGGCATTAAGAAGGTGGGTTATTTTGGTGATTTCAGAGATTAGGCTTCTCGAGGTAGAGACTTTAGAGGTTTTTATAGGTATCATGATAGAGTAGTGCAAACAACTTTGTAGAGTTTGGGTAGTGGGTCTTCTGGTATGGCAGTTCTGGGTGGCCATCCGGGCCCAATGGTACCTTCTCTTGTTGATTTGGACCGTAGAGATTGCTTTGTGTATGATGAGATTGGCCAAGAACTATCCCCGCTGTGTGATTACAGCTACTTTTATTTTAGCTTTGAGAGGTAGGGGTTCTACCAGAGGTATGAAAGACTGGGTAGTAGAGTCCGTGATGGTGGTCATTGTGCTACTTAGCCAGTTGGTGGTCATCGATAGTACTATGTTATACCCTCCAGGATAGAGGCAGAGGCTTCTGATGATGTGATCACAGGTATCATCCTTGTTTATTTCAGATCTGCATTTGTGTTATTTGATTTGGGATTGACTTTCTCCTATGTGTATGCATATTTTTCTTTGGGTTTTGATTCTATTAGTGAGTTTTTTTCCATGCATTTTTATGTATCTACCCCAGTAGGAGATTCTTTAGTAGTGGATCAGGTGTACCGGTCTTCTATTGTGACTTTTTCTAGGTGTGAGACTTAGGTAGATTTACTTGTGTTAGATATGGTTGATTTTGATATTATTTTGGGTATGGATTGGTTGGCTCCCAATAATACTTTCTTATAATGTTATGCTAAGATTGTGACCTTACTTTGACAAGTGAGCTAAGAATAGCTTAGTAGGGTGTACTTCATTCAAGTCCTAAGAGGGTTATATCTTATATTCAAGCTCGTCGATTGGTTAAGAGTTAATGTGTGTCTTATTTCGCTTATATTCATGACACTAGTGTTGTTTCACCTGTTTATGGATGTGTTCCCTATGAATTTGCTAGGTATTCCTTCGGATTGTGATATTGATTTTGCCAATGATATTGAGCTGGGCATCAAACCTATTTCTATTCTTCCTCATAGGATGGCCTAGCCAAGTTGAAAGAATTGAAGATTAGTTACTGGAGTTACTGGATAAGGGATTTATCGAACCTAGTGTATCATCTTAGGGTGCGCTTGTATTGTATATGACTAAGAAGGATGGGTCTATGCAGATGTCTATTGATTATTGGCAGTTAAACAAGGTGATAGTTAAGTATAAGTATCCTCTTCCTCGTATTGATGATTTTTTGGGTCAACTTCAGGGTGTTGTGGCATTTTCAAAGATTGATTTGAGATTTGGGTATCACCATTTGAGGATTAGAGTTTTGGATATTTTGAAGATATTTTATTGGACTCGATATGGTCATTATGAGTTTTGGTCATGTCTTATGGGTTGAACAACACCCTTGCCGCGTTCATGTAGTTGATAAACTAAGTATTTCGATCGTATCTCAACTTTGTTATTATTGTATTTATAGATGATATCTTGGTCTGTTTCAAGAGCGAGGTCAATCATAAAAAGCATCTGCAGATTGTGCTTCAGAGGCTAAGGAAAGAGAAGTCGTATGCTAAGTTTTCCAAGTGTGAGTTTCGGTTGAAGTCTGTCTCTTTCTTGGGTCATGTGGTGACTAAGAAGGGTATTATGGTTGATCGAGCCAAAGTTGTAGCAATTCGTGAATGGGATAGACCTACTTTGCCCACTGAGATTCAGAGTTTTGTTGGCTTGGAAGGTTACTATCGGTGTTTTGTTTTGTTGAGGGTTTCTCATCTATCACAACTCCATTGACCAAGTTGACTCAGAAGAATATTTCTTTTTAGTGGTCTGATTCTAGTGAGGCGAGCTTCCAAAATCTCAAGGATTTGTTGACTTCAACTTCTATCTTAACTTTGCCCAAGAAGGGCGTGGGATTTACCAATTTTTATAATACTTTAGGTGTTGGGTTAGGTGTTGTCTTGATGCAGAAGGGTAAGGTGGTTGTGTATGTTTCTTTTCAGTTGAAGCCTCATGATAGGAATTACCCTACCCATGATTTGGAGTTATGTGTGGTTGTTTTTCCCTTGAAGTTGTGGAGGCACTACTTGTATGGAATCCGTTGTGAGATTTTCTCAGATCATCATAGCCTTAAGTATTTCTTCACCTAGTGAGATCTTAATATGAGGCAACATCATTGTCTTGAGTTGTTTAAGATTTTTGACTTGACTATTCTCTATCAGTTAGGCAACGCTAATGTAGTTGTAGATGCCTTGAGTCAAAAGTCAACTAGCATGGGTAGTATGGCGCATCTTTTGACTCAACAGAGGCTTTTGTCCTTGGAAATTTAGTCTTTAGCTAACTAGATCGTTAGGCTTGATATTTTGATGCTTGGGTATGTTTTGGCATTTGTAAGTCTTCTTTGATGGAGTATATTTGATCTTATAAGTTTGATGATGTTGGGTTAAGGTTAATTCGGGATAAGGTGTTGAGTAGTGAGGCTAAGGAACTCTCACTTGATTCTGATGGTGTTTTGAGGATTGGGGGTCGAGTTTGTTTTCCTAGAGTGGGTGATTGGATCAGATTGATTTGGGAGAAGGGCGATTGTTCGAGGTATTCCATCCATCCGAGAGTTACTAAGATGTATCGTGACTTAAGACAACAATACTGGTGGGGTGGCATGAGGAGGGATGTAGTGGATTTTATATATCATTGCCTTTGTTTCCAGTAAGTAAAGATCAAGCATTTGAGACCTAGTGAATTGCTTCAGAGATGACCCATTCCTGAGTGGAAGTAGGAACGGATCACTATGGACTTTGTGATCGGGTTGCCTTACATTTCTCATGGATCTGAAGTGGTATGCTAATCGTAGACTTTGTGACTTGAGATTTGGTGTTGGAGATCGTGTTTGCCTTTGAGTTTCACCCATAAAGGGTGTGATGAGGTTTGGGAAGAGGGGCAAGCTTAGCCCCAGGTATATTGGTCCAATTGAGATTCTTTAGACTGTTGGTGATGTGGCTTATGAGTTAGATTTTCCCCAGACTTATCAGCTGTTCATCCAGTTTTCATGTTTCCATGCTTTGTCGTTACATTCCGGATGAGTCTTATGTCTTTCTTTGAGAGTCGGTTCAGTTAGATGAAAGGTTGTCTTTTTCTGAGGAGTCGGTCTCTATATTGGCTAGGGATGTTAGATATTTGCGCTCTAGAGTTATTCCTGTGGTTAAGGTCCAGTGAAGGAATCGACTTGTAGATGAGGATACTTGGGAGGTTGAGTTTGATATGTGTAGTTCTTATCCCAAGCTTTTTGTTGATTCGGGTATTTCTCTTGTCTTTAGTTCGAGGACGAACTAGATTTTTAGTGGTAGATGATGTAAGGACCTGAATTTTGATTATATATGAGAAATATGTGTGTCTATGAGATTTTTCTATTTTACCCCTCTGTGGTTGTGTTGTGGTATTTTTGGGGTATGGGGATAATTGGCACAGTCCCCGATGTATTTTGGTGTCATTTATGTGATTTTAAGTGTTTTGACAGTTTTGAGAGCCTTATAGTTGATCTTAGTTGATATCTTTTGATTCATGATGGATGGCAAAATGGACTGCACCATCAGATCCAGAACATTGATTTTAGGGTTGTAACATGGTTTGTGTGGTTTTATGGCTTTTAAATTTCATTTTGACCCTCGATTTGGAAGTTGTGATTTTGGATTTTGGGGGTCAACTTTGTGAAAATGATGTTGTTTTGAAAATTTGATACCGCCATTGAGTCTGGAGAATCAAATTTGATAGGGTAGCATAGTTTATTTGCATTCACGGGATTCTTGATGAATCTCAAAGGGCGCGCAGAGACTTGGAATGCACCAAGTCCCAAGCAGATTCACCCACAATCGTGATGCTCCTGTTATGATCGCGAATGGGCCTGCAACTGAGGTGTGGTAATTGCGATACCCTTTATATGATCGTGATACCCTTGACAGGCGAGGTACCATGATTGCGACCCTGGTCCGCGATTGCATCGCCTGGGTGTATAAGTGCCTGGTTTTTGCCATTTTTATCATTTTTGAGACTTGGAGCTTAGAGTTTCATGTTTTTGAGCAATGTTTTTCATTTCTATGCTTGGGTAAGCTCCATTACACTCATTTCAACTAATTTCTTCCGTCTTTAACATTAAATTCTTGTTTTAAACACGAATTAAAGAATGAAATTTGGGGATTTTGGCCCGTAAGGCCTAAAAATGACATTCCTCCAACTTAAACCCCAATTTCACTCCTTTTTCACTTGATTGAGTTTCTAATCTTATAATTATCCACCTTTTCTCAATTTCACCTTCGAAACAACTTCGATTCTCAACTTTTAAATGGATTTTAACGATTTTACCCAATAAAGTTTAAAAATACCTTTCTTCGATTCAGACCTCATTTTAAACTCATTTTCGCTTGGGTTTTCAGTTGTAGGCTCCTAAAAATATGGGAAACATATTTTTGAAACAAAGTTATAATTTTGCCTTTCTTTTTCAAAATCCCATTTTGGGAACCCGTTTTGACCCTAAATTTAAAATAGGCCATATGGGTGTCTTTGGATTCCTTTTGATGTGTAGATTCTATATTTTGATGTTATAGTTGATTTTGAGACTGTTCGTGAGATATAAGGCTTTGGGATTAAAGGTTGTGTTTTGGTTTTTAGCCTTCGAGATAGGTTATGGCTTAACTTCTTTTGGACTGGGATGGGCAGTTAATACTGATAAAAAATACATGTTAAGGGTGTGAGAGCTAATCATAAAAAATGGCTATCTTATTGTGTTGTGCCCGTGTGGGGGCTTATGTGTGATATTACTTGGATGTTTTGGAACTTTCTGTGTCATGTGTTACCATGTGGGGTCCTATGTGATATGATAGCCTTGTATACATGATAACGATTATCCCTTGATTGATTAAAACATTGGTTGTGTCACCAATTATGTGTTGTAATGTATTCATACTCTATTAGCATATGAATCATGCTGGATTTCATGAATGGTTGGAAATAATGAGTAGAAATTCGACTCACATGATGGTATATTGGTTGATTTTGGAAATACTCATTGTGGTTAGTTGTTGAAATACTCTTTGTGGTTGTTTGTGAGCATTACATACTCATATGTATTCATGAAACAATGGTACCACCGTGGAAATATTGAGAAACACTGGCCATATCTTTTTATGACAAAATGTGATCTTATAAAACCCTCCCTGAGGGATGTCCTGGGGAGGAGATATGGATATATGAATTGTATATGGGTTGGTAGACCCCCATGGGTCCTACGTCTTGTAACTTTAGCTCCGTAGGTGTATACAGAGACAGTGCGAAGGTCTTTGAGATTGTGCGATGGCCTCGAGGTTGTGCAACAACCTCGTGCATTACATTATCATCATCATCATTATTCTTATTGTGTTTACTTTATTATGCTCGTTATGTGATTGTATATTCTATTTGACTTGTTACCTATCCATTGTTCTAACCTTCCTTACTTGTACTTGATGCTCTAGTATATATTGTTCCCTTTTCCTTTGCTTATATGTGGTATAAATGTATACTTGTCTTTACTTCTGGTAATTTGTTGTATTATGTGTGGATATTATAGAACTATTAGTGCAAGTAGTGTGGGCTACTATTGTGGGACATTTTCTGATTGCAGGTGATGTGCCCTTAGTATGTATTTTGTATGCTTTATTTACTACTTTGCTAGGTCGGCTTATGATACCTACTGAGTACAAGTGGACAATACTCATCCCTATTGTGGCCTTTCGATGCAGATTCTGGTGCAGGTGCATCTCACATGTCATGATTTTGGGTGCCTTCAGAGTTGTTCAAGGTAGCAGTTGGACTTTCATGCGTTTGGGGTCTACGTTTATCTTTCTGTATTAGTTTATGTCTTTATTAGTGTTCAAAGACAGATATTGTTCCTCTTGGATATTCTGATGTATTTGACTCATGGATTGTATTAGTAGTTCTTACTTTGTTGACATCAAGTTTTGGGGAGTTATGGCATTGTTATTGGATATTGTTGGAACCCTTGGGGGTTGCACCATACACTCAGGGACCAGTTCCCTTAAAGTCAATCACAAGTGATAGAGCAGTAAAGCAACTATAAGGTGCTAGAAAATTAAGGCAGTGCAAGAAAGTAACAACACACAAAATTAAATGTGGAAACCCCTTTGCTCAAGGAAGGGAAAAACCATGGCTTGCCCTCACAAGCACCTCCAAATCCACTATAATCAAACTCTTGATTACAACCTTCACTGAACCTAACTCTAGATTCATTTCGCTTATAATAACTCTACTACAAGCTCATCTTGGCAACTCTGCCAAGGACTCTCTCCACTGATTAACTCTAGTCAGTATCAAACTTAGGCAAATCTACCTAAGCACTCTCTACTCAAAGATAAAAATTTATTACTTTCATAACATGAGTAATTCACTTACAAATCAGAACTCACTCAAGAATAATTTCTATTTAAGCACACATAATTAGCTAAGAACTTGAGTAGTGTTGAAATGGGATTTTTGCCGCCTCCCTTCACTCTTTAGAATTGCAAAAAATCATTTGATAAAGAAGCGTCTCTTTGCTTTTATACATAAGTAATGATTAGGGCTGAAATATCATCAGACCAGCTATCCTAATCAATATAAGCAACGCCTACAGGTTTGTTACACAAGAGGACAAAACTGTGCAGTCACGTGTACCACTTGTACTGTACCATGAACATACAGGGACCTGGTCCCTTGCAGTTAGTTAGCTGCTCATCATCAAAACTACATATAGCAATTTCCCCGATTTTTGATGATGACAAACTAACCATACAACTTTGAGCATCAATACACATCCATCACATTTAATCAATGTGATTACCACTCTGAAGATGAATGTTCCCTCTATCATCAAGCTTCCACCATCATGCAACACAAGGACTTGGTCCCTTGTTGTGATTTGCAGCAAAAACCCTTGTTTTATTCCCCCTGTATGTTTGCTTCCCCCTGTCACTGTGCATTACCATTTCCTCTATCAGCATCACGCATATCTGCAAAACCTGTAGCACTCTTATTAACACTTTTTTAGTTCTAGTTACTCATTTGAGATCCCTTTCTCCACATAAGATCAATACTTCCCCTTTTGGCATCATTGGAAAGGAATAGTAATAAACCAAGATAATAGTAATCATGAATTAGTTAACTCATGACCACTGGGTCAACACGACCATGAAGAACATTCTTAAGGTAGAATTAGCTAAGAAGCACAAAAGCAAGGACTCATTCATGTTTAACAGGCTATGTATCATTTCAGTGCAAAGATTACAATTCAAGTTTCATAGAAAAAGCCAAAGAAGTTGTAAAAAATATTGAGGATTTGGGGAGAAGGTTTGGAGAAGTAAGGTCATCTTAGGATAGTGTAACAATTCAAGATCAGTGGCCTCATTGATTAGAATTATACTCTTCATCTTGAGTTCATCATTTCCTCATTCCCAAGTTCTACATTTTCTAATTTTACACCAGCACTCATCAAATTTTTGATTTTTTCCAAGAATTAGTCTTGTTTTACTTCTGTTGCAACCCCTACTAGGTTCATCATCAGGCACTCTCTTCTTCTTGGGACCAGGTCCCTCAGAAATCCGGTGCCTTTTAATAGGATTTCCAGAATTCACTTAGATGGCTTATGTTTTCAGGCTTGTTAAATTGTTTCATGAACCATCCAGATTTCCTTTCACTTTGTTAAAGGGGTAATGTATTTTCAGAGATAAATCTTTATTGGAGGGGTAAGTGAAGTAATCAAGTTGGGAAGGGTCCATGGAGTTACTCCAAAGATGAATTTCATTTTAATTTTTCCTAAAATAGGTTTTATAACATAGAGAGAAAGGATGTGGCCTTTTATATCAAAACAAGAAGAGAAACATGCACATTCATGATAATAACCTGAGAGCTAGGACTAGGTCCCTCTCTTTCTTTGAATGATTTCTCAAATTTATGCATACGTCATCTGTTTTCTTACAAACCTATTCACATGGTGTATATCTGCAAGAGTATGATACTAACTTATACTAACAACTACATACTTTACCAAGTATACATGTCTCCTGATCATAGCCAATTTTGTGGAGAACTATTGATTCATTTGGTAGGTTTGGTCATTTTGATCGGGCCTAACTTCAGCCTGTTCTTCAGTAATTATTCCTTGTGAAGTGCCTTAGTAAAGATGTCTGCTATTTAATTTGCAGTCTTGTAGAACTTTATACAGATTACCCCTTTCTTAACATTGTCTCTTAGGAAGTAATGCCTCACATCAATGTGATTAGTCCTCTTGTACTGCACTGGATTCTTGTCCATGTTTAAAGAACTTGTATTGTCATACATTAGAGGGATAGTGTCTGAGACAATACCAAAATCTTTCAATTGCTTCTTGATCCATAACATTTGTGCACAACAAGAAGCAACAACAACATATTCAGCCTCAGCAGTAGATAGAGCAACTGGGCTTGCATATTCATCCAAAATCGGATATGTAATTATTGGAGACGGGCAAATAGTTCTAAAAAGGGAAGCCACATTCATTCGATTTTTGAACCAACTCAACTGATGGACACGACGTCTCTCCTAACTATTGCCCATTTATTCTGGAATAATCTTTTTAGGAGGGACAATTTTATGTTTGGATCAGACCAGGATGAATGGGATTGGTCTGACCTCTCGCTCGGATGTAAGACTCCCGCCGCTGACAGATGTCCCATGCCACCTTTCGTGAACAGCTATGCCCCTCTTCTTTCTCGATAGAATTCTCATTATTTTTAGTCTACGGCGAAGGAGACAAGGGCAAGGCACCAAACATATTCTTCCCTCAGTCTCAATCAAGTAAGAAAGGGAACCCTTTAAGCTACGACAATGGTTATAGACCTCTTCCCTCCGCTGCTTACCCAATGGACCACTTAGAATAGACCGAATCGAATTATAACATATTCCATGCTCAGCATAAACTTCATCAACTTGAGAATTCTCAAATCCAGTCCCATGGTCAGACCTAAATTCAACAATTTTACAATTTAGCATCACTTGGATTTTCTTGGCAAAAGCCACAAAACCCCCATATGTTTCATCCTTGGTTCTTATAAACATTGTCCAGGTGAACCTCGAACCAGCACATATTTTTTCCCTTCTCTATTTTGGACTTTAATAGGTCTGCATAAATCCATGTGAAATATTTCAAGAGGTCTGAAAGTACTTACTTATTTCTTCAATCTGAAGGAGGATCTGGTATGTTTACCTTTAACACAAGCATCACAGACTTTGTTGTCCAGAAATTTCAACTTTGGCAGGACACAGACCAGGTCCCTTGAAATCAGCTTGTTTAACAAGGAGGAACTCACATGTCCTAATCTTTTGTGCCACAAATTAGCATCTTCACCTTGTGCACTTAAACAAGTAAATCACCCATCAACCACAGACTCCAGATCAGTAACATACATGTTCTTGATCTTTTTGGCTTTAAGAGTAATCTTTCCAAGTTTCATTCTTGATATAGTGCATCCATCATATCAGAATTTTACCTATTTCGTTTGTCACAGATTTGAGATACACTTAGAAGACTGTACTTTAGCCCATTCACATAATACATATCTTCTATTGTATGATGAGGTGATTTCCCAATCTTTCTAACACCTTGGATGTAACCCTTTTTTGCCATTCCAAAATAAATACCTCCCTCTTGAAGTGCCTTGAGAGAGAGAAAATAATCAACCCTCCTAGTCATGTGTCTAGAAAAACCACTATACATAAACCCATTTTTGTTGTCATCCCCCTTTTTTACCATATTTTCTTCTCTATCTTCAGTAGTGGCCATTAGAGAGCTATAGGATCCTTAGATAATTTTCTTCTCATCATGTTTCGGCATGAAACCATCTCTATCCTCCTTGTCTTTCTCAGATTTACATGAGGAGTCTTCTCATGCAGCGAATACCTTCTTTATTATACAGCTAGCTACGTTATTTCTTCTTGATTTTTTAGGATTTTGAACATTATTTTTCATTTGGTAGTTTCTTATGAATGCCCATGAGCTACCATCTTTGTGACAACCTTCAATGTTATCTTTTCTTTTGCTAAACTGACAACCCTTTTTTATAGCTCTAACAATTATTATTGAAAATAGTACAATATCATTGTCTTCCTCACCTGGGTCAGACTCTAAAGCCTTCAAGGCCAGGAATATCTTTTTTTTTGCTTCCTTTATTTACACCCCTAGTTTAGTTATAACATCAATGATGTCTAGAACACTCTAGGTATGAACCTTTTAGAGTTAACAAGCTTTGATACCAATTATTGGAACCCTTATGGGTTGCAACACATAGTCAACAACCAGGTCCCTCAAAGACAATCACAAGCGATAGAGTAGTAAAACAACTATGAGGTGATAGAAAATTAAGGCAGTGCAGGAAAGTAACAACACACAAAATTTAATGTGGAAACCCCCTTGCTCAAGGAAGAAACAAACCACGGCTTGCCCTCACAAACACCTCCAAATCCACTATAATAAAACTCTTGATTACAACCTTCACTGAACCTAACTCTAGGTTCCTTTTGCTTGTAATAACTCTACTACAAACTCATCTTGGCAACTCTATCAAGGAGTTTCGTCACCGCTAACTCTAATTAGTATCAAATTTAGTCAACTCTACCTAAGCACTGTCTACTCAAAGAAAAAAGTTCATTACTCTTATGACATGAGTAATTCATTTACAAATCAGAACTCACTCAAGAACAATTTGTATTTAAGTACACATAATCAGCTAAGAACTTGAGCAATGTTGAAATGGGGTTTTTGCTGCCTCTCTTCACTCTTTGTAATTGCCAAAAACTATTTGATGAAGAAGCATCTCTTTTCTTTTATAGATGAGTAATGATTTGGGATGAATTATCATTGGAACAGTTGTCCTAATAGTACAAGCAACACCTGTAAGTTTGTTACATAAGAGAAAAAAACTATGCAGTCACGTGTGCCAGCTGTACTGTACCATGAACATCCAGGAGCCTGGTCCCATGCACTTATCTGCTTATTATCAAAGATACAAATAACAGCTATGTTTCTATTTATATTTATTTTACATGTATGGTTTTGCTTCATTCTAGAATCCTTACCTTAGGATTTAAGTATTATTTTTCTTTTGTATTTATTTGTGTGATAGGCTTGCTTGTCAAGGTTCACTGCGATAAGTGCCATCATGACCCTCTACATTTTGGGCCGTGACAATACTATTTAGTGATGGATATACCAATTTTGTGTGTTGACTTATTGGATGTGAGACCTGGGTAGATCTGATCGTATTAGATATGTTCAATTTTGATGTTATCATGGGTATTGACTGGTTATATCCTTATCATGCTATCCCATATTGTTATGCTAAGACCATGACCTTAACTTCATTGTGTGTGCCGAGGAGGCTTGGAAGGGTATGCTTTATTCGGGTCCCAAGAGAGTCATATCTTTTCTTTAGGCTCGTCGCTTGGTTAAGAGAGGGTGTTTGTCTTATTTTGCTCATATTCATGATACTAGTGTTGCTTTGACTCCTTCTTTTGATTCTGCTCATGTTGTTTGTGATTTTATGGATGTTTCCCTATGGATTTGCTTGGTATGCCTCTGGATTGTGATATTTCCTTTGCTACTGATGTTAAGCCAGGCACCAAGCCCATTTCTATTTTCCCTTATAGGATGGCCTCAACCGAGTTGAAGAACTTGAAGGATCAATTGTAGAAGTTGTTGGATAAGGGATTTATTTGACCTAATATATCACCTTGGGGTACACATGTCTTGTTTATGAAGAAAAAGAATGGGTCGATGCGTATCTATATTAATTTTTGGCAATTGAACAAGGTGCCGATTAAGAATAAGTATCATCTTCCTCGTATTAATAATTTATTTGACCAACTTTAGGTTCTTTGATGTTTTTAAAGATTGATTTGAAGTTTGGGTATCACCAGTTGAGGATTAGATATTCGAATATCCCAAAGATAGCTTTGTAGACTCAATACATTCATTTTAAGTTCTTGGTCATGTCCTTTTGGTTGACCTATGACCCATTAGTATTCATGAAGTTGATGAACCAGGTATTTCGATAGTATCTTGACTCTTTTGTCATCGTATTTATTGATGATATCATGGTTTATTCTAGGAGTGAGGCCGATCATGAGGATCATTTGTGGATTGTACTCCAAAGATTTAAGGATGAGAAGTTGTATATTAAGTTCTCTAAGTGTGAGTTTTGGTTGGATTCTATCTCTTTCTTGGGTTATGTGGTGATTAAATATGGTATTATGGTCAATCCGATAAAGATTACAGTGGTTTGTGATTGGGTTAGATCCACTTCTCCTACCGAGATTCAAAGTTTTATTGGTTTAGCAGGCTACTATTGGCGTTTTGTTAAGATTTTTTCATTTATTGTAGCTCTGTTGACCAAGTTGACTCAGAAAAAGATTTTCTTTCAGTGGTCCGATGCTTGTGAGGTGAGCTTTCAAAAGCTCAAGGATTTGTTGACTTCAGCTCCTATCTTGACCTTTCCAAAGGAGGCCACAGGTTTTATCATTTTCTATGATGCTTCTGATGTTAAGTTAGGTGTTGTGTTGATGTAGGGGGTAAGGTGATTGTTTACACTTCTTGTCAGTTGAAGCCCCATGAGAAAAATTATCCTACCCATGATTTGAAGTTGTGCATATTTTTTTTCCTTTAAAATTGTAGAGGAACTACCTGTATGGAGTCCATTGTGAGATTTTCTCGGATCATTGTAGGCTTTAGTATTTCTTCACCTAGAAAGATCTTAACATGAGGCAGCGTTGTTGTCTTAAGTTTCTTAAGGATTATGACTTAACTATTCTCTATCATTCGGGCAAGGCTAATGTGGTTGCGGATGCCTTGAGTTGGAAGTCGACTAGCATAGGTAGCCTACCGCATCTTTTGACCCATGAGAGGACTTTGTACTTGGAGGTTCAATCTTTGGCTAACCATTTGGTTAGGCATGATGTTTTGACACTTAGGTGTGTGTTGGCATTTGTGGAAGCTAGGTCTTCCTTGATGGAGTAGATTCGAGCTCATCAGTTTGATGATATTGAGTTGAGACTATTTTGAGATAAGGTGTTGAGTGGTGAGGCTACGGAAGCCTCGCTTGATCCAGATGGCATTTTGAGGATTAAAGGTCGATTTTACATACTGAAAGTAGGTGATTGGAATAGATTGATTTAGGAGAAGGCTTACTGTTCTATGTATTCTATTCATCTGAAAGTGACTAAAATGTTTAGGATTTAAGACAGCATTACTGGTGGGGTGGTATGAGGAAGAATGCAGCGGATTTTGTAGCTCGTTGCCTATATTACCAGTAGGTGAGGGCCGAGCATTTGAGACCTAGTGGTTTTCTTCAGAGGTTACCCATTATCGAGTGGAAATGGGAATGGATCACTATGGATTTTATGATTGGGTTGCCTCATACTTCTTATGGTTCTGATAGTGTTTGGGTCATCGTGGATCCGTTAACCAAATCTACTCATTTTATTCCAGTTTAGGTTTCTTTCAATACTGAGAGGTTAGTCTGTATCTATATTCATAAGATATTCATCTTCATGGGGTGCCAGTGTCTATCATCTTAGATTGAGGCTCAGTGTTCACATCCCACTTTTGGAAGACCTTTCAGGAGGATTTGGGTACTCGAGATGATCTTAGTATAACTTTTCAACCCCAGACTGATGTTCATTCGAAACAAACTATATAGGTTTTGGAGGATATGTCCGAGATTGTGTCATGGATTTTGGTGGTCAGTGGGAGCAACATCTAGCTTTGACAGAGTTTACATATAATAATAGCTATTATTCCAGTATTGAGATGGATCCTTTCGAGGATTCGTATGGAAGGATATGTCATCTCCTGTTGGTTGGTTTGATATTTCTGAGATTAGACCTTGAGGTACGGACTTGCTTTGTGAGTCTTTAGATAGAGTTCGGGTCATTCAGGATAGACTTCGAATGGATCAAAGTAGGTAGAAGTGTTGCACGGATCGTAGACTTCGTGCCTTGAGATTCAATATTGTTGATCGTATCTTTCTTCGTACTTCACCTATAAAGGGTGTGATGAGGTTTAAGAAGAGAGGCAAGCGCAACCCTAGGTATATTAGACCTTTTGAGATCCTTCGGACTATTGGAGATGTGGCATCTGAGTTAGGTTTGCCTACATATCTATTAGTTGTTCATCCAGTTTTTCATGTTTCTATGCTTCGATGTTGCATTCCAGATGAGCCTGGTGTCATTCGTTAGGATTCAGTAAATTTAGATGAGCGATTGTCTTTTGTTATGAAGCATGTCTCCATTCTAGCCAAGGATGTGAGACAGTTGTATTTAAAAATTATTTCAGTGGTTAAGGTCCAGTGAAGACATCGACCTATAGATGAGTCTACTTAGGAGGTCGAGTCTGATATGCATAGTAGTTATCCCCAAATTTTTGCTGATTTAGGTATTTTTATTACCCTTACTTCGAGGACGAACTAGATTCTTAGTGTTGGATGATGTAATGACCTGACTTTTGATGTTTTGTGTGAAATAGTTATTATAAGTAATTTGACCATTTTACCCTTTTCTGTGATTGTTTCATGGCATTTCTAGGGTGTGATGATGATTAGCACATTTTTTTATGCATTTCAGTATCATTTGTACGAGATTATGATTTTTGGTGGTTTAAAAGGCTTACTAGTTGACTTCGGTCATCATCTTTTGATCTATGCATTGGATGGCGAAACAAACTGTACTAGCAGATTTGGAACGTCGATTTTAGGTTGGGAACATAGTTAGAGTGATTTTACGACTTTTATACCTCATTTTGACCCTTTATTCTGGAAGTTGTTAAAAGAGGTCATGGGGGTCAATTCTGCGAAAACAATGTTTTCTCAAAATATTGTTATCCCCATTGAGTCTAGATCATCAAATTTGATAGGGTAGCATAGTTCGCTTGCGTTCATAGGGTTCTGAATGAATTTCGAGGGGGCCCGTAGAGACTTGAAAACTGGTGCACTACCCAGCTGGTGCAGCCACTAAAGTGCTTCTTTGGACACTTTAGTGGTCGGCACTGAAGCGTCACTTGGCCATTTTAGAAGTCGGCTATCAGCTTGGCAAGGATGCTTTAGCGGCACTTTTCCGCTTTAACGGAGGGCGATAAAGCGACCCTTGTCCGCTTTAAAGACTGGCACACTAAGGGGTTACCACTAAACCGGTACTTGACCATTTTAACAACACCTAACACCTGGGTATAAATAATTATTTTCTTGATTGTTCTTCACTATTTTCAAAACTTAGAGCTTGGGGATTGAGAATTTATGTATTTTTCTTTCATTTCTAAGCTTGGGTAAGCTCCAAATCCCTATTTCAATTACTTTTCTTCGATTTCATCACTTAAATCTTGTTTAAAGTCGAATTCAAAGATGGAATTTGGGGATTTTGGCCCAGAAGGCTCAAATTAGCATTTTCTTCAACCCAATTTCAATCATTTTCACTTGGGTTTTATCCTTGAGTTCCTTTAATCTTGGGGAATATGTTTTTGGATAAAAATTCCAGTTTTTCCCCTCCTTTTCAAAAATTAGTTTCGAGGGTCTGCTTTGTCCCTAATTCGAAAGTGGGCAATATGAGTATTGTTGGATTTCTTTTGATGCGTAGATTCTATATTTGGGTATTTTAGTTGATTTCGGATTCGTTCACGGGCAGAAAGCTCCAGATTAAAGGTTTTTGAGATCGATTTTCAATGTTTGAGGTAGGTTATGGCTTAACTTTCTTCAGACTGGGTTGGGTAGTTAATAACAATATAAAATCATGCTATGGGTATGGGCTTGTATTATGAAAAATGTGTTTAGGAGATGTACGTGCCCGTGCGGAGGTCCCTGTGAATAATATATGGTGGTTTGAGTCATTATTTCCTATATGCGACCGTCTGGGGTCCTATATGATGTTGTAGCTTGGTATTTGATATATGTATATTTGGTTACACTCTTTTTGGGTGGAAAAAGCCTATATTTTGAGAATTATGTGGTATCAATGACATTTTCTTACATGTTTCACTTGATGGTTTCTGGATTATATTGGGCCATGAATGGCTGATTGATTTGAGTGGAATTTTGGCGCACATGATTGGTATATTGGTTGGATATTGGATATTTTATTTTGGTTGGTTGTGAGCATTACATCCTCATAGCACATTCATTCATGAAATATTGGTACCACCATGGAAATACTAGAAACACTGATTTTTTTCTAACAAAAAATGTGATATCTTTAAAAACCCTCTGTCGATGTATGTGTCAGAGAGGAGATATGGATATTAGTATTGGATATTGGTTGCAGATGGGTTGGCGAACCCCTCATGGGTACTACCTTGGGAGCATAGATCAGTAGGTGTATACGGAGGTTGTGTGACGACCTCGTGCATTAACATCATCATCATCATCATTATCATTATCTTTATTGTATTTCATATATTGTGTTTATTCTGTTATTGTATCTCTGTTCTTGACTTGACATCTGCCTATTTTTTCTATCTTCTTATATTTGTGTTTGGTGTATGTGTATATTTGTTCTTCTTTACCTTACCTATCATTGTTATATGCGTATATAGTAGAACGGTTAGTGGAGACGGTGTGGACTATCGTTTGGGATATTTTCTGATTACAGGTGACATCCCCATAGTTTATGTTTATATGCTTTATTTTTTGCTTTACTCAGTCGGCCTATGATACCTACTGATGCTAAATTGTGTTTAAATGATGATCAACTGACAACAAGGGACCAAGTCCCTCGATCTTCATGTATACAGTACAACTGTCACTATCCTGCGCAGTTTTGTCTTGTAGTGTAACAAACTGCGCAGGTGAGCTTGTACCTTTTAGAACAGCTGGCCGAATCAAATTTCTACCCTAATCATTATTCCACTATAAAAGGAAAAGAATGCTTCTCAATTAGGAGTTTTTGCAAGATCAGAAAATAGAAGAGGGAAAGAGGAGAAAACTCAACTTTGCAATATTGCTCAAGTTCTTGATTTCTTTATGTACTAAAAGAGTGAGTCTTCTTGAGTCAAGTTATGGTCTATAATTGAATTACTCATGTTATAGGAGTAATACTCCTTTCTTTTGTTCTTGGGAGTTGTTCGATAGAGTTACCTGGATTCAATACTGGTTAGAGTTAATCAATATTGAGGTGTGTTCTTGGCAGAGTTGTCAAGCTAGGTTTGTAATCGAGTTATTGCAAACTGGTGGAGCCTAGAGTTAGGTTCATTAGAGTCTGTAATCAAGAGTTTAAATATAGTGGACTTTTGAGTGTTTGTGAGGGCAAGCACTGGTTTTTTCTCCCTTGAGCAAAGAGGTTTCCCCGTTAAATTATTGTGTTCTTTACTTTCCAGCAAAGTTTTAGTTTTCCAGTGATTTACTATTTGATTGCCTGTGATTGACTCTAAGATACCTAGTCCCTCATAGTGTGGTGCAACCCCCTTACGTTCCAACAATTGGTATCAGAGACAGAACACTCTAAATGGTTAACACCTAGAGTGACATGGTTATCATGGCTGCTCTACCTAATATGGAAGAAGGTCAATCTACCCCTAAACTACCTAGATTTAATAGGCAGTTCTATGGGTAGTGGAAAACAAGGATGTATGACTTCATTATGGCTGAGGACAGTGAGCTGATAGATGTAACAATGGGTGGTCCTCATGTGCTAGTTAGAGAGATCAAAGAAGGAGATATAACTAGGATGGTTGTTAAAAGAAGGAGAGAGTATGATGATGAAGATAGAAGGAAAGTTGAGAAGAATTATAAGTCCAAGAAACTGCTAGTTTATGGCATAGGGCCTTATGAATACAATAGGATTTCTGTATGTGAAAATTCTAAAGAAATTTGGGATTGCTTGAAGACTTCTCATGAAGGAACCACTGATGTGAAGGATTCAAAAGTTGATATGCTGACTACTCAGTATAAACCCTTCACTATGAAAGAAGGAGAAACTATCCAAGAGATGCATACAAGATTCACTTCAATCACCAATGAGTTGCACTGCTTAGGAGAAGTAATTACTTTGTACAAATAGGTAAGAAAATTCTGGGGGTTCTTCCTAAATCCTGTGAAAGCAAAGTGGATGACTTATCCAAATTTACCTAGAAAATGTTCTTGAGAACCAAGGATGAAATCTATCAGGCTCTAGTTATTTTTGCCAAGCAAACTCAAATGAAGCTGTACTTTTGGGCTACACCTCATCAATCCAAGCAAAAGAGTTTTCAACAAAAAGGGAACTCTGTGAGTTAAAGAAAGTATGAATGTGATCCTTTATGAGTTTGCAAAGTTGGTGAATCCAGGTGATGAGGAAGATTCTGACATTGAAGAACTCATTTGTGTAAAAGGAGATGATACTGCTGAAGATGATGGTCAAAGGACTAAATGATACAGATGAAAATGATAAAAGTGATGGAGATCAAGATCTCAATTACAAACCCCTGCTCCAGCTGAAAAAATATCAAGAAGGATCTAGTTAAGTTTTTCAGGGACCTGGTCCATGTAAAACTCATCTCAGAAGGCCAAGCTGGAGAGACATATCTTCTCACCCTTTTAATATTCTTACTTCACCTTTGGAGACTGGAGTCTAAACAAGAGCTTAAGTAAAAAAATTCATAATTTCTCGGTATTTTTGTCTTAAATTGAACCTAAATATGAAAGAAGCTCAGAAAATGTTGAATAGATTAATGCAATGAAAAAGGAGATTCAACAACTTGAAAGAAGTTAAGTCTGGGACCTGGTCCCCAGATGCATTTTAGAACAATTTCTGGAGTAAAGTGGAGTAATGAAACAAACAAGTTGAAGTAGTGATTGATCAAATTAACATGACCTACTAAATTAATCAATTACTCTTCATGAAATTGGCTATGATCAGGACACAGGTATCCTTGGTAAAGTAGGTACATATTGGTCTAACTCAGTACTATACCTTTGCAGGTATACACCCATGAGAATAGTTTTGGAGGAAAACAGTTGAGGCAAACACAAATGGAGTATTCATTCAAGAAAAGGAGGGACTTGGTCTTATCTCTCAAGTTAGTACCAAAATAATGTGCTCTAAAAATTCATAAAATTTTGTCTTATAAGACACATGTCTTTCCTTATCTGAACAAAAGTTGTCAATTCACATCAAATGTGAAGAGTCACACCTATTATAGTCGGACACGTCCTTTAAAAAAGGAACCTTTTAAATGTCAAACAGTCACCTCCCTTAATTACAACATCAAACCTTTTTACTTCACTCATTTCCATAGAAATTCAAATCATCTCCCTCTATCGTTCATTTTACCTAAATCAAACTGGTCACATTCTCTCTCTCACACATAAAAAAATCAAAAGGGCAGACATTCCTACTTCCTCAACTCCTAATAAAGTTCCAAAGTAGATAAAGTATCATAAAATCAATTTGAACAATCCCTAATAGAATTCCCTAATCCTTTAACACCTAGAACCATAGAAAAAGTCACCTTAAGTCCTCAACAAGAACTTGTGTTAACTCTACCTACTAAATTTTTTTCAAAAATTCCAGAACACCTAACTGAGTTTGTCCCTATTGAAATTTCCTCAACCATTGAAATGCCCGATGCGTCTACCGTGCTAGAGGATCTAGATCTAGGTTTTGGTTCACTGATTGAACAAAAATTATCTCAATCCGAAGTTCCTCCTTCCTCAAAAGAACCAAAATTAACTGAACACTCTCAAATCCTATTTCTTTTGAAGAACTAGAAAAGTTTAAAGTCACAAAAACCATACAAGAACTTGGTTCCCTACTCCCTCAGATTCAAACCCTATTTTTGCTAAATTGTGCGACAAAGAAATACCTGTAAAGAGGTTCGATCTTTCTAGCAGTGTAGATTGGGTATCTAAAAATTTTCTTCTGCTTGCATATGATCCCAAGGAAAGCTCTATTATAACAAAAGATCAAACAATAGGTGAAAAGCATAATGTGAAAAAGAATGGAGAAATTAGGCTACCTCCAAAGAAGGAGGATGAGGATGAACCACCTCTGAGGTGCCCTATGAAAAACAAAGAGGCAGTAAAGGAAAGGAGAAAGTGATTGATTCAGGTGTAAAAGTTGCTATATACTATTCAACTAGGGGATCTAAAAATAAATGTTAGTGGACGCAATGAAGGCAAGAAAGTCTTTGAACACTTAGAGAAGAAAACTTAAGAAAGCTGTTGTAGTGGAGAGGGAGAAAAATATTAAAGTTATAGAGATTGGAGAGGGTGAGGACATTGATTTTGACGTTGCTTCTGCAACTAGGAAAATAAGAAAAAATATTCTTATTACTGGAAGGACCAGGTCCTCTAGTTCAAAAAATAGAAGCCCTACAGGAATGAAAAAAACATATTATTATTAAGAAGACGAAGTCTCTGAGGAACCTGCCCAAGAAGAGAAAAGTTGTTGAAGAGGAACCAAGTGGTGATTTTAAAAGAAAAAGAAATGAGGAAGAAAAGAAGTCAGCATCTAGAGAAGAAAGAAATGCAATTTTGAAAACTCAGAAAGTACTGTCTGGTAAAATGTTTGATCCCAGGATTTCTGAGAAACCTGGCATGGTGGAGTTGGTGGAATATGTCAAATACTAGGGATCATTACACCTCCTAGAGGAACCAGCTCCCACGGTTTTTGAAAATAAAGTTAGAGTCTTATTATACAATGGATTTCTTAGAAGATGGGTTAAGTATGACTGCACAAACACAAGGAAAGAAAATAAAACTGGATGAAAAAACACTATGAAAATTTTTGGATATGCCTATAATGGGTGTGAGGACTGTTGTAAAACAACAACCCTCAATTGAGTTCATGATTGAAGCCTCAAAGGCTTGAGGGAATTCAATAGCTGGTGTTAAGAAGAAATTTCTCACAAGTGAGTTCCAGTTAGTGTTTGAGTTTGTGAACAAGGTTCTTTTACCTAGGTCAGTAAAAAGAACCATTGTTTTTGTTGTTATCTATTTCTTATAGAGTCTCTGAGAAAATTTGAGTTGATAAGTTTGCCTACTCTTATAATAGAGCATATGAATAAGGTGATCTATGAAAAGAAAAGAAGACATGAGATGCCATATGGGTACTTCCTGAACAAGATATTTGATCACTTTGGAGTGGTTGGGACTAAAGGGACTCCTAGAACAGTCAAACAAAAATTTAATCTGACAAAATTGGTGGAAAATAAATGCGTAGAAGGAAGAGTGGGAACTGTATCCCACGTATCAAAACTTTTGCCTGCTCAGGAAAATTTAAGAAAATAAATGAAGGAGATGAAGATTAATTTGGCTGCTAAGGATGCTGAGATAGTGCACTTGAATATGTAAAATCAAAAACTATCCTCAGAGGGACCTGGTGTCACTGAGTAACTTGCAGCATAAAATACAAAGCTCCAGGGCAAGGTTGCAAAACTTACTGGTGAGGTTCAAGGGCTAAATACGGAAGTAAAGACCCTAACTAAATAGTTTTTGGATGCTCATACTGTTGAGGCTTCTAGAATGGAGTTGTTACTCAAATCCTTCTCCCCTAAGCCCTTCTCTACCTATGTCCTATCATCCCTATGTCAGTTTGTCATACCTAAGTCCCTGTTTCTATTGTGGCTTTTGAAGATAGTTAATTTATGTTTTTTGGTATAATGTAATGGTACTGATCTCCTTTAACAATGAATGAATTCCTAATTTTATGTTTTTTCTATTTTCTCTTTATTTTTTAAAAGTTGTTCTTCATGTCAATGTTACCCTAGAGGCCATGAGTTAACTAACTTGTGCCTATTTTTATTCTTGGTTTACTGTTATCATTTTTCACTGATTCCAAAAGGGGGAATACATGTTGAATTTATGTGGTAGGGACCAAGTGAGGTGTGTGTTGCATAATGTGTAAGATACCAGGTACCAGGTATACAAGTGTTGATGTGTAGGGGACCAAGTACCAGGTGTGCAAGTGTTGAAATACAGATGGAGAAATATGTGTTGAATGGTCTATTAACAGGGGGAAAATGCTTGTGAAATATGAGGGCAGATTGATAAGGGGAAGTATGGTGCATGTGATAAGTGGATTGACAAGGGGAACACTGAAATACAGTGAATGAATTTTTATGTCAATTGACAACAAGGGACCAGGTCCTTAAGTTGTATGGTATATTGACAAGGGGAAGCAAGTGCATAATGATAGGGGGAACATTCATCGACACGAGTGGTAATCACTCTGAGTAGATGAGAGGAATGGATATTGATGCTCAAAATCGTTGGTTGGTTAGCCATCATCAAAAAGGTAGAAATTGTTAAATCATATTTTGATGACGATCAACTAATAACAAGGGACAATGTCCCTGGGTCTTCATGTATACAGTACAACTGTCACTATCCTGAGCAGTTTTGTCTTCTAGTGTAACAAACTGCTCAGGTGAGCTTGTACCTTCTAGGACACCTGTCCTAATCAGATTTCTACCCTAATCATGTTTTCACTATAAAAGGAAAAACTGTTTCTCAATTGGGAGTTTTTGCAAGATCAGAAAATAGAAGATGGAAAGAGGCAAAAACTCAACTTTGCAATATTGCTCAAGTTCTTGATTTATTTATGTACCGAAAGAGTGAGTGTTCTTGAGTCAATTCATGATATGTAATTGAATTACTTGTTTTATAAGAGTAATGATCCTTTCTTGTGTTCTTGAGAATGTTTAGGTAGAGTTACCCGAGTTCAATACTGGTTAGAGTTAATCAGTATTGAGGTATGTTCAAGGTAGAGTTGTCAAGCTAGGTTTGTAATAGAGTTATTGCAAACTGGTGGAGCCTAGAATTAGGTTCATTAGAGTCTGTAATCAAGAGTTCGATTATAGTGGACTGTTAAGTGCTTGTGAGGGCAAGCCGTGGTTTTTCCTCAATTGAGCAAGGAGGTTTTCACTCTAAATCACTGTGTTCTTTACTTTCCAACAAAGTTTTAGTTTTTCAGTGCTTTACTATTTGATTGTCTGTGATCGACTCTAAGGGGCCTGGTCCCTCATAGTGTGGTGCAACCCACTTACGTTCCAACAACTGAGTATACGTAGATCGTACTCATTCCTACTACGCCCTTTCAGTGTAGATCCAGGTACAAGTGTGTCGCATGGATAACTGACTCAGGCGACATTTAGAGTATTTGAGGTAGCAGACGTCCTATGCTACAAAAGTTGGCCTATTACCTCTTCTGTCTATTTTCAAGTCTTACTTAGCATTCCGAGACAGATTTTGATCCTTTTTGGACTATCATTGTATCTTTTGACATTTTGAGATGTATTTAGTAGTTCTTACACTATGATTTGATTTGGTATCTTGATTATGTTTGGACTTGGTATATATGTGTGTGTGTGTGTGTGTGTAGTTCGACTCTATGTTAGGAGTCTTGCATAGATTTCTCATTTTATGTCAGTTTGAGTGATAGGCTTACTTGTCAAGACTTGCCGCGACAAGTGCCATTATGACCCTTGATTTTTTATCGTGACATGTTTCTCTTCATTGTGCGTTATGTGTATCCACACAATCATTTGTGCAGCCGATCTTAAGAGAAAGCTCAAAAATTTTGGATTACTAATAGTTTAAATGTATTTTGTCCAAAAAAATAATCTCTCGATACCCCCTCAGCACAATTTAAACAGTGAATTGAGAGATCGCGTCTCTTCATTGTGTGTTATGTGCATTATGTGTTCGTCCACACAATCATTTGTGCGGCCACACTTTAGATGAAAGTCGTAAGTTTTGGATTAACTAATTTCTAAACATTTAAGTTTAAATGAATTTTGTCCAAAAAAGTAGTCTCTCAAACATTTTTCAAATTCAAATCAGAAGTCTGAACCACGTGAGCAACGACGACGATGCATGGCATATCTTCTTATTACCTTACTAATAATATGGAGAAGTTCTTCAACCTTTAAACAGAAGAAAGTTCTTAGTGTAAGGTTGGATCGAGTCTCGTTTCTCAGTTGACTTGTGGATAATTCGAAGGAGTCGTGGATGACTTAATAATATATTCACAGCTATTAAATCATGGTACATGCATACAGATTAAGAGGCCAAGAGGTTCTTTTTAGTACAAATTATTACTGACAAGTTACATACTCCACAGTATAAACTAGAATACAACTTAATTTGTGCTGCTGGGATAATATAATCTACTGCGCCAAAGCACTTGTGTTGTAGACAAGCAGAGCACCTCCGGCAAGAAGTCCAACAAGCGTTACTGCCCATATGGCTAAGCCAGTGGTACCTGCAATTTAATTTCTAAATGATTCAGATATAGAGGGGAATCCATATACTTGAACTCTGTAAGCCTATAACTAGTGAGGAGAGAATGAAAGCTTGGTTAATTTGTCTAGTTAGGAGAGAATGAAAGCTTGGTCAATTTGTGTAGTTAGACGTACAATAACAAGTGTTTTGACATTCACAGTGATATAAAGAACTTTACTCTATCAGTGCAATACAATATAATCCGTTATTGTATGTCTATTATTTTATTTACTAAATTATTGCATCATGTTTCGTATAAAGAAGTCATAATACATAAACATGCCCTTTGCTCATGCCCTTTGCTTATCCTTAGATCGCATCTTTGACCTCCAATTTTGAATATGCGTAAGTAGGTATTTTAAGTTGTATAAAATTGAACAAATAGACATACGCATCTTATGTGGCATAATACACTTATGATACAACATAGGACATGAATTGGCCATGTAAAACACCACATAAGACGCATGTATCTATTTGCTCAACTTTAGACAACTTAAGTGCCTACTTGTGAACACACAAAGTTGAGGACATAAATACATGTTAAAGTCAAATTAAAGGCATGTTTATGTATTATGCCTATAAAAGAATTGCCTGAAAATTTCATTAATATCATTATTAATGCCTCCAATAACAGACTATCGAAATTATTTAATTTTCAAAGACCAGCGAAAGTTCTTTTTAAAAAATATATTAGGAATAAGGCATAAGAATTCCTGTGAAGTATAAATTATGGCAAAATTATTAATCACACATTAAAATTATCTGAGGGTCCTATTACCCCTTATACCAAATATTTTTAAATTATTTACACCTCTAAATTATGTGAGGGTCATATTACCTTACTCTCATGAACTATATGAGGAACCCATGATTTCCTGAACTTAATTACTTATCAAATTGCACAGGTATTTATGTTTAACATGTTATGTCTATTAAGATGGAGAGAGTGGAAATGGAGAGGAGCTAAGTCTAAGATGGTACTTTAACACAGTTAAGTGCAGTTTTGCGCGAATTTTTACATCTATAAAGCTGCATCACTTGTTTTGATATTTGTAAAATTATTCTTGATATTTTGGGTAGGTTTTAATCATTTATGAAGTTGCCATACTTATGAAATTGGTGTATTGCAGAAATTTTCCTTCATTTCCTTGGTGTATATAACTTGCAAGTCACTGTTTTATTCATGTTATTGTGTCAAAACAGGACAAAAATTGTACAAAGAAAAGCACCAAAACTAAACAATGAAACCTACCAAAAACTGCATTAAACCAACAAAAATTGGACCAAGACTGCACTTAATTAGACAACAACAAAAACTAGCTCAAAATAATTTGATGGTTTAAATAATACCAAAAAATTAAATTCAGAGTGGTAAAATGGCCCTCAGCATAATTTAGAGATATAAATAATATGAAAAAATTAAATTCAGAGAAGTAATAGAGACCTCACGTTTCAATTCACTAACATAGCCATGTAAGCATCACGTCATTTTTTATTTAATTGGCTATTTCAAAATCATGCATACATACATACATACTCTTATCATTCATATATATATATATATATATATATATATATATACTAGTCAAGTGTACATGCGCTGCACGTGCACTTCATGTCAAATCATTAATCTATATAAAGATCAAGGGAAAAGACATCGTTTCCACCCCAAACTATACCCGAAAAGTCGAAGCCACACCTAAACTATACTAGTGACCTATTACACACCTAAACTATTAAAAAATGAAACTATTTACACCCTGTCAGGCTACCACCACTTGCATGTGGTATAGTGTTTTACACGCGCTGCCACGTCAGCACCACGTCAGTAAAAAGTATCACTTTTTTATAGTTAAGGTGTGTAATAGGTCACTTATATAGTTTAGGTGTGGATTTGACTTTTCGACTATAGTTTGGGGTGGAAACGATGTCTTTTCCCTTAATGTTTTTAGCCGTTTACTTTTGTTATTTAATAGGCTGGACGCGCCTAAAATAAGTATAACACATGCGCCTTAGAATGGGGGTCGTGGGGAGGTAATAATATCACTTTTATATAGTTAAGGTGTGTAATAGGTCACTTATATAATTTAGGTGTGGCTTAGACTTTTCTTGTATAGTATGGGGTGAAAATGATGCCTTTATAGACAACTTTATGCATCCAGACATGCGTGACGTATCAGTATCTTGATCGTCTCCTATGACATGTATTATCAAATAATAAATAATAATAATAAAATAGATAGTAATAGATCAGAAACTATAATAAAATAATTTGATTAAACCAAACATTTACATAAAAATTCTTCAAAGACCGATCGAACATTCATCTACCACCTGTAAACTATAACAATATAATACGGTAATCGAGGTATCTGGACAATACGATTAAACTCTAACCTTTACAAACAAAATTCCTCAAAGCTCGACCAAGGCGAACGTTACTATTAAATCTAACCTTAACACAAAAAAATCCTCAAAGTCCGATCAAACATTTATTAACAATAATATAGACTTGAATAGAACATAAAGTACAATAACACAATATGCTAATCGAGATATTAGAATAATATGATTAATTCTAACCTTTTTGCGATTATAACACACACCCCGAGCTCATCAAAAAAATAGTTATAAGAATATCTCTGCCATCTAAATTTATGTTGTAGATATTATTATAAGAACGTGGGTATTACTATCCCTAATAGAATTTTCCTCTTATTATATCTTTTAAAATTTTATAATAAGATAAAAAGTGGAGGGTTCCTAGCACTGAGGGGTTCCTAGAATTGATAGGAATTAAAAGTGTCCTTTAATAATATGTCGTTTGATTTTTTAAATTAATTAAATATCTAAATATAGAAAAGTAATTAAATATTTATACTTATGTATTTGAAAATCATAGTTCAATTAGGAGTTGTTACCTTTTATAAATAGGTAAAAAAAATATCAGGATTATAATTAAATAATAATTAATTAAAAAAATAGCAAAAAGACGATTTTGTCTATTGCACAGTCTTATAATGAAAGGCAAAAGTCCAAATCACTTTTCTAATGGTCTTCACACTTTTAATATATTATAGATATAGATATAGATAAAGATTACAGATATAGATATAGATATAGATATAGATATAGATATAGATATAGATATAGATATAGATATAGATATAGATATAGATATAGATATAGATATAGATATAGATATAGATATAGATATAGATATAGATATAGATATAGATATAGATATAGATATAGATATAGATATAGATATAGCTATAGATATAGATACTATTTCAAGTAGAATTTTATTAATAGAATGTGCCATCATCTTAATAAATAATAAAAAGTTGAAAGTATATAGGAGAATGTTTTATTGTACACAACAGTTTTACCCTAGATCTTTGTGGTCTGGCCATCCTCAAACCCCCGTACATTATGAAAGTTTTAGTGCACCGATTTGCTATTGTAAAATATTTAAGCTCGTAACCTGATATAACTCTTCAATATATTACTATTGAAATTTAGACACATTATCCCAAGTTGAAAACAATAAGGTAATTAATATTTGATTAATTAATAAATTTGTCATATTTTTTTCAATATCTAAATTTTTTTATTCATTTTGCAATAATCTTATCAAGGCCAATTCACAAACAAACGTGAAAAAACATCAAACTTTACATTGGCCCCAATTCAAAAAGCTACAAAATTGAAACTACTAAGAGCTAGTGAACTTAGTAACAAAACAACATGCTTAGCCAGTTCACCATGCAAAACAAGTCTCACTATAGTGTGAATTTTCGTAGATGTAAATGTAACAGTTGGCTTCTCGTTGATCCTAGTCAATCTAGAAGATTTCTGAGTAAGCTTCTCAAAATATCATTAATGAAACTATTTATTATATTCATTGACTCACTGAAAATATCGATATTTGGATGAACCCACTTTAGCACCTTCGAGGTGTAGTTTTGTAGGTTTGAACGCTCTTCTTTGCCTTCTTCTTCTCCTAAAGATTCGTGCTTTAGGTAATTAATCACATCTAACTATACGAAAACATCAATAATTTTTTTCCTAGCTTCAAACAAAATTTCTATAAGAGCTTACTTTAAACAATTTCTCAATATAATCCTCGTAGACTAAGATTATAAACATACAAACGCAACAAATAGTAACAGAACAGTAGTTCATTGTTAAAATATACTTGATTTCATTATTCAGAAAATTGTGACACCAGCGTATACGAATTTGACCTTAACTTGGAACATGACCGAACACTATAAATCTAGTTAAAGATAAATCTAATTCTACGTATAAATATAAGATTCTGGTATACAAATCTAATATTAAGCAATGTAAACTATCCTCCCCTACTCCAGGTTTCTTAGTTCGTAGGTTTGCATTGATAGGTATGCAATAACAAGAACTACGAAAAATATTTCAAGCTTAACGTGAAGGAAGCTAAAACTGATCATAGCGCCGAGTTCGGCTATAACAAAGAGAAAGCTCTTCTTAGTGAATAATTATATATTTATATATATATATATATATATATATATATATTCTCACGAAAATTTAAAACAAACCAATGACATCTAACTTTTTTTTTTTTTAAGAATGGGAAATTGACAACATATAATCAACATAAATTTGAATTTATGCACACAAATTAAAATAAATAAAATAATTAGTAGTAGTACTGACATAGATAAAAAGAAAAGAAAACCAATGTTGTTTTGCACAGGCAGTATATTCTCTTCATTTAGATTTATTACTACCATTTATGTAATCGAATTTTTTGTATGGTTTAATATATATTTAGGTAAAATTAGTGAACTAAACATACAAATTACAAAATCGAATTTTTTGTATGGTTTAACATAAATATATAGGTAAAATTAGTCAACTAAACATACAAATTACAAAATAAAAGTTACCTCTTATCATATATTTTAGGACTCCTAACTTAAAAAAGAATTGTTACCATATATTTTAAAAGAATGATTTCATATATTATAGGAGTCAATAATATAAAATTATTAAATAATAATTCACAAAAAATAGTGAAAAGACGATTTTGTCTATTGTAGGATATTTTCATAAAAGACAAAAAGTTCAAATCACTTTTCTAAGGATTTTCACACTTTTAATATATTATAGATATAGATATATGAGTTTTGGTAACATACTACATGAAGGTAGTATGTTAGCATCCTCCCCATTTTTTAATTTACCAAAGTATTCCTGCCACCTCTTTAAAATAGGAATTATTAGGATTTTTTTGATTTTTCACCTTAATTTTCCAATTTCCATTCAAAACCCATCTTCTTCAATCACCCCACCCCCACGCACCCCCCACCCATCTTCTACAATAATACAATTATTTATAATTCAACAATTTTAAATTTATATTAATCATAGATTAATTAATTTTATTTAACTCTCAACTTATCGTTATAGGTGAACTTTAGGATTTCGAATTTATGAATACGCCTATAAGATTTGCCTCAAAGCTAGTAGATTCAAACGAAACAAGTAAAAATGGTTGTAGCTTCAATTTGACTTACCGCGATCCACTTTACATTATTTGGATTGATGCATAACTATTATTAATTTAGTTTTGTGGAAAATTATAGGAATTAGTTTTGTGGAAAATTGGAGGAAAATTGAGAAATTAAGGTGAAAAGGGCAAAAAGCCCACACTCATCAATAAAGTAATTATTTTAAACTAAGGGCATTTTAGGAAAATAAAAAATGGGGTCATTGCTAACTTACTACCTTCATGTAGTATGTTAGCAAGACCTATATATATAATATATATGTATATTTGATATGAGAAAAAACATCAAAACACTTCTAAACTTGTCTGCTTAATTTACTTAAATTTTTAACTTTACGGACATTTATTAACCCATCTTCTTCAATCAACCCACCCCACGCACCCCCCACCCATCTTCTACAATAATACAATTATTTATAATTCAACAATTTTAAAGTTATATTAATCATAGATTAATTAATTTTATTTAAATCTCAACTTATCGTTATAGGTGAACTTTAGGATTTCGAATTTATAAATACGCCTATAAGATTTGCCTCAAAGCTAGTAGATTCAAACGAAACAAGTAAAAATGGTTGTAGCTTCAATTCGACTTACCGCGATCCACTTTACATTATTTGGATTGATGCATAACTATTATTAATTTAGTTTTGTGGAAAATTATAGGAATTAGTTTTGTGGAAAATTGGAGGAAAATTGAGAAATTAAGGTGAAAAGGGCAAAAAGCCCACACTCATCAATAAAGTAATTATTTTAAACTAAGGACATTTTAGGAAAATAAAAAATGGGGTCATTGCTAACTTACTACCTTCATGTAGTATGTTAGCAAGATCTATATATATAATATATATGTATATTTGATATGAGAAAAAACATCAAAACACTTCTAAACTTGTCTGCTTAATTTACTTAAATTTTTAACTTTACGGACATTTATTAACCCATCTTCTTCAATCAACCCACCCCACGCACCCCCCACCCATCTTCTACAATAATACAATTATTTATAATTCAACAATTTTAAAGTTATATTAATCATAGATTAATTAATTTTATTTAAATCTCAACTTATCGTTATAGGTGAACTTTAGGATTTCGAATTTATGAATACGCCTATAAGATTTGCCTCAAAGCTAGTAGATTCAAACAAAACAAGTAAAAATGGTTGTAGCTTCAATTCGACTTACCGCGATCCACTTTACATTATTTGGATTGATGCATAATTATTATTAATTTAGTTTTGTGGAAAATTATAGGAATTAGTTTTGTGGAAAATTGGAGGAAATTTGAGAAATTAAGGTGAAAAGGGCAAAAAGCCCACACTCATCAATAAACCGATTATTTTAAACTAAGGGCATTTTAAGAAAATAAAAAATGGGGTCATTGCTAACTTACTACCTTCATGTAGTATGTTAGCAAGACCTATATATATAATATATATGTATATTTGATATGAGAAAAAACATCAAAACACCTCTAAACTTGTCTGCTTAATTTACTTAAATTTTTAACTTTACGGACATTTATTAACCCATCTTCTTCAATCAACCCACCCCCACGCACCCCCACCCATCTTCTACAATAATACAATTATTTATAATTCAACAATTTTAAAGTTATATTAATCATAGATTAATTAATTTTATTTAACTCTCAACTTATCGTTATAGGTGAACTTTAGGATTTCGAATTTATGAATATGCCTATAAGATTTGCTTCAAAGCTAGTAGATTCAAACGAAACAAGTAAAAATAGTTGTAGCTTCAATTCGACTTACCGCGATCCACTTTACATTATTTGGATTGATGCATAACTATTATTAATTTAGTTTTGTGGAAAATTATAGGAATTAGTTAAAAGTAATTTCTACTACTAATGATCAAGAACTAATAATTCAAAGAAAGTATTATTATTTGAGTGATATTTAAATAAAATGACAAATAAAAAATACATGAAGATTCATTTAGTGATGTGGTTGGATGAACATTTGTTTGTTCACATATCACACGTATCCCATGGCTCAAAATATTATTTCCTCTGTCTTAAATTATATGTCATGTTGTTGTTTTATACGTCACATAAAAAACTATTAATTAACAGAAATTTTAGACTAGGAATAACTAGTAAAGTACTACTGTCATGACTAGAAAGTCATGAATTTAAGTTGTAGAGACAGTCTCTTGTAAAAATGTAGTAAGATTGCGTACAATTTTTTAATTGAAAGGTTTTGTAGGGGAGTGGGGGGAGAAGGGGAGTAACTGAAGATGGAAAGGGGGGGGGGGGGTGAAGAAGATGGGTTGGGCTTTGTAAAATCGATGGCAATAAGAATGGAGAACTTGAGGAATAGTGTAGTTAATTGCCAAGGGGTTGGTGGAATAAAAATAATAGGGCTGGATAGGGGATGAAAATGAAAGAAGAAAGGTACAATGATTGGCTTCAATGGAGAAGACAACCAAATGATGGCCTCCAATAGAGAAGACAACCGAATAAAAAGAAAAGATTTTTTTTTTTTAAAAAGGAACCCACAAATTTTATTTATTGCTAAATAAAATAAATTATATAATTAAAAAAATAAATATATTAAAAAAAAGAATAGTAAAAATACTAGTTATATATTGATGAATCAAAAAAGGTCAAACTCATCGATAGCCCCTCAAACTTGTTCCGAAAATTCACTTAGACACCTCAACTAAAGCTTGTACCTATCAGGCTCCTCAAATGCTAAAATTGATACCTATCAGGCACAAAATGCTTATCTTGAGCACGTGAATAGTAGAATAAATAATAATTTACTTTTTTTTAATTAAAAAACTTATATTTAAATTATTTTATTAAAATATTTTTTTAATAATAACAATTTTTTAATTCTTTGTTTTTTAAGAAGAGCCCCCACCTACTTCCCCTCCCCCCACCCCCACTTGCCCGTATCTTCTTCTTCATCTGAAGCAACAAGAAACCATTGAAGATGGAGAAATTAATTTTAAGCAACAAAATGGAGAAACTTTATTACCAATAAAATCAACAACTCTATTAATAACAACAAAATCACTAATCAATCTTCACCATTTTTCACCATTGTCAACAACATCAAGGATGTGAAAAAAAATCTTTCTTTTTTTTTTACAAAATCAGTTAACTGATTAAGAAATCTTTTTGTCATTTATTTTAAGAAATCAATTAATTGAAGATGGAGAAATTAATTTTAAGAAACAAAATGGAGAAACTCCATTACCAATAAAATCATCAACTCTATTAACAACAACAAAATCACTATTCAATCTTCACCATTTTTCACCATTGTCAACAACATCAAGAATGTGAAAAAAAATCTGTTTTTTTTACAAAATCAGTTAACTGATTAAGAAATCTTTTTCTCATTTATTAATGGAGTTTTTGATTTAACAATAATTATGTGTGTGTATCGCTGACTGTGTGTGTGTTGCTGACTCTGTGTGTGTGTGTGTGTGTGTGTGAAGATGACGGGAGAGGGGGGTGTGAAGAAGACGACGGGAGAGGGTGGTGTGAAGAAGATGACTATGTGTGTGTGTTTCTGACTGTTGTTAATGGAGCTGTTGACTGTGTGTGTGGGTGAAGACGAAGGGGATGGGGGGTGGGGTGGTGAAGAAGACGGCTGGTGGGTGGGTTTTTTTTTTTCTTAATTAAGAAATTATTATTAAATGATAATTAAATAAAAAATGGATAAATCAACATTTTCACAATATAATTTTTTTTTGCCACGTATTTTTTTATAATTGGTCTGTTTTGCCACATCATCGCGTGTGTGTTGCACACACTTGAGACTTTTGCTAATTAGGAAAAAAATGCCCAATTGGATCAAAATTCGGGGAGTTTAGGGGCCTGATAGGTACAGGTCTTAATTGAGGGGTCTAAGTGAATTTTCGAAACAAGTTTGAGGGCCTGTCTATGAGTTTGGCCATAAAAAAATGTCGTGTGTAACTCAGTTTAAATTTTTTGCCTCTGCTCACAAACTTATAGGAGAGTGCACTCACTCTCTTGTGATGTCATTCTTTAGGTGTATACTTAATTCACTTTAAAGTTGTTAAAGAAATAAATAAATGGTCGTGGAGTTAAAAGTCTAACATAAGTTGACCGGATAAGTTTATAGATGTTGTAACGTCTTTTCTCTCTCTCTCTCGTTTTATATATATATATATATATATATATATATCCTAATTATCATGCATACATACACAGTGGCGGAGTCAAGAATTTATCAAAGGGTGTGCAAATTTTTTTTCCAATTATGTTAAGGGTGTGCAAAATTAAATATTTACTCATAATAGCTAACGTTTAACCTTTGTAGACCACGTAATTACTCGATGAAGGGTGTTCATCTGACCACCCTTCGTTTAAGGTGGCTCCGCCCATGTACATACATACATATTGAGATTGTCATACATTCATATATAAACACTCCAACAGAGATAAAAAGTGAAAAAAAATTAGTCCATATAACTCATCCAATCTTCCCAAGTTTACCCAAAATATTGACTCGTCATTTATATTAGTTTAGCTCATCTTAGCTATGTAAGCATGACATAGTAAATACAAAAATTAATTTTCTTTGATTCGATTTTGATTCCATGATATTGATAGTATGACATCTGGCATGCAGTTTTACAATTTTCTGATGTTGCAAATGTGGTTAAGACGGCATTCAAGACTCATTCTGCCCATTATCATGGGTGATATATATATAGATATTTTAGGTCTTATTTCACCATTCATAAAAGAATTTTCAGCAGTCATTGAAAGAAAAATATAGTAAATTTACGCACTAAAATTTTAGCCACAACAGTCAACTCTAAATTGCAATTCCCGCTTCATTTCTTATCCATTAAGCTGATTTTTTGTCAGTTTGTTCCTCTCATCTCACTCTTTGATTGGGAACTAACGGAGTTGGATTTGGTGGACTGTAGCTCTTGTTTCTCATCCCTGAACAGTAGTTGCGTCTTTGGTGTTTTTGCTCCTTTTTATTTTCTAATTTTGGTGCTACCTTGTTGTGTTGTTGTTCGTTGTTTGTAACTTGTTTTGTGGCCAATTTGGAGAATAATATTGTAACTCTTGGTGATTATAGTGGAGGTTTTGATCCCGTGATTTTTTACTCTTCACATCAAAAGATTTTCCTCGTAAATTTGGTGTCTCATGTAATTGGTTTATTCATGTCTTCTCATGTTTGTGTGGTTGATATATTTGTTGATTATTCTTTGTTTTGCTTAGGTTTATTTGTTTCCTCTTGGTTCAAATAGAAAGGAAAAGTTTAGACTTGAATATTCTTCCGTTGCTGTCTTGTCGTGCACTTTGATAGTGCCCTTGCCTTCCCAAAAAAAATTACCTAGATTTAATGGAAATTTAGTTCTTTAGGTGGTAGTGGATAGAAAAATAAATATGACTATTTTATAGGAGTAGCCCATCCTTATGAAACTTTAGATATTTCCTAATTGTTCTTGGACCACATCTACAAGCTTTATGGCATGCATGAAAGCATTATCAGTGTTAGAGACCTAGTGTTTGTCAGAAAAGTTCGATAAGATCTTTCTTTACTCAAGGCGTCACATTAAGCACATCAACTACATACCACCCTTCAGTAGATGTTCCTTCTCAAACTCACCTACTGACTGGTTTCTTTATTTTCCCCTAACTGGATGGATGGTATAGCACCACTCCACCACTTATTTATATAGACCACATCCTTTGAAACCTCCAGTATCAATCCCCTCTCATACACTAAATACATATTTTAGGTGATGTAGTAGCGGAGCAAGTCTATAAGAGACAAATGAGTCAGGTGATGTTATATTTTATTAAGTTCCATTTGATGAGATCATAACAAGGAAGTACAGGCGTATGCCAACATCCTCATAACTGATAAGACATTTTAATAAGGTGATCAGTCCTATCTTAAAATATAGCACTATAGATAATACACTCTATCAGCTTGCTCATTTCTCCAAACTGGCAGCCACGTACTATGATGCTACCAAATTTTAAAAAAAAAGAAGGTAAAATAGCTTACAAATTATCCATACCTTCCCAAGTCACCTTGAGCTCATAAGTCACGCCATTTTCTTTTTCTAGCCAAGCACTATTGTCCCAATACTAAGGGTATTAGAGAGAGAAGGGTGATCGAAAATGGAAATAAAATTGTACCTCAAGTCTTAATTCAATGGGGTCTACCTACTAATCAATTCACTGTTAGATTCCCATATCAAAAAAATATATTTTAATAATGACAAATTAATCCATTACTAATATGCAGGATATACCCGAAGGCAAGGAAGATCATCACAAAGATATACATGAAAGGCAAAACTAATTTTGGATACAACAATCAAGTGAAAGATCATACTTGGAAGAACATCCCTCACTACAAGGAAAGCAAAATTGATCCTGGATACGACATCAAGAAAATATCTCTCAAGGTCCTCTTAGATCCCAAAATAGAAGGAAAATAATCAATAAGATCGCAGAGAAGCATGGAAAGGAAATCACACCCTCTACATAGACATATATGATATAAACATGAATAGTTGTGATGAAAGGAAAACAACATCTTATATACAAACATATTTGATATGGACATATTACCCTCAATCAAGGAACCAAATCAAATCCTTGATTGAGAAGAAATCCCCCGGGTTTTCTTTTGGAGCAAAAAAACAACATCAACCAAAGAATATAATAGAAAAGGCTGAAGACTCGAGACTCGCGCACTTCATAAAAAATTCTTAGTGAGCCTCAATCTTAGTCTCAATAAAGCTTTGTACATCTTAGTTTACAATAGTTACAAAAGAGTAAGATCTAGTCAACTTAGTTATACCAGATGAGGCTGTGTCACAAGATTTGAAAATCAATATAAGCTTCAGAACTTGTCCACTACATTTGTACTCCGACTCTACTTTGAAAGCTCTAAGAAAACTTTTGAAACCTAAAGGGACTGAAAGTAGAAATCACATTGGTGTTTCGAAGCAGGATAAATCTTTGTATCTTTATTTCATTTACTTGCTTGTTTATTTATTTGAATCTAATCTATTTTGTTAAAGTATACAGATCTACAGGTGAGATGACTGTCAACGCTGACCAGTCAACTCAAGAAATGTTTTTCAATTCACTCCCCCTCCTCTGAAATTTTAATTGGTATCAGAGCAGGTCTCACCAACAGTATTGCTTAACCGTACGTAAGCTAAGATCCAATGACAAACTATCACATTCCAGGAGCTCTACTTCAAGACAATCACTCATCCACAAGACTATCATACTTCAATGGACAACACTACTCCCATTGGAAGAACAAATTCAAAATTTTCCTTCAGTCAAATGACTTCCAAGTCTGGGTTGTCATTAAGAAGGGACTAAAGCCCATTTCGGGAATCAAAGAAAAATAGAAAGACAAGGAATTAAGAAGTGTTGACGTGGATGACTTTGAAAACTTTGAAGTTACCAAGAAACAACAAAGGTAATTCAAACTAACGCAAGGGCCATAAGTTTACTCTATTGTGTAGTTAGTGGAGCAGAATATGACAAGATTTCAATCTGTGAAACCACAAAAAAAATGTGGGACAAATTAGAAGTAACCTACGAAGGAACCACCAAAGTCAAAAGGACAAGAATAAGTGCTCTGGTCAATGAGTACGAGCTCTTCAAAATGAAAGAAAATGAAAATGTGGAATCAATGTTTGCTCAATTCAGCAAAATTGTATGTGAATTGAAGTCCTTGGGAATGATCTATCCAGACAGTCTATAAGTCCAAAAGATTGTAAGAAATCTCCCAAAAATATGGCAAACTAAAGCTGCCATTATAGAAGATGGGGATCTTCACACTATGTCCTACGATGAATAAAGAGGTAACCTCATTGACTATGAACAAAATCATATGAACAAGTACATCAAGGAAGAAAGGAAGAAATCAGTGGCCTTTACTAAAAGAAGACAACGACGAAGGAATGTCTCTCATCAATCTCAGAGTAAGGCAGATCTTAAAACAAAGGCAGCAGAGACCACAAGGATTCAAAAATAATGAATTCACAAGGAATTATGATCGCTATTATTACTATAGAAAGTCGGGTAACATTAAACAGAATTGTCCAGAATTGAGGAGAAGATCATCTAGAAAAAAAAACTTTGGGGCATAAAGTAATGAGATGAAACTGAAGAAGAGAAAAAAATGGCTAACATTAGCTTCATGGAAAACGGTGAACCAAGTGAGGTAAGACCCTATAATTGTCATAATTGCAATATTTTTCAAACAAATCTTGACATGATTACTGATGAGATTCAAAAAGTTATTGATGAATACAATAAACTTGCTTAAGAAAAGAAAATTCGATTAAAACAAAAACTTGAAGAGAAACGAAGGAACTAGCAAGTTGAACTTGAAGCATGTCAAATCAAAACTTACTTCAAGAAGAACATGATGATGTAAAAATAAAATAAACAGCATTAGAAAATTGCCAAGTCACAGTTCCATAAATCAAATTCTTTTAAAATGAAATTAAGTTCCTCATCAAGATCGTTTTAGTTGACTAAAATATTTTTTGCTTTTCGAGGACCAGTCTGCGACACCTGTGACAAGAAGGGGCACAAATAACATAATTGTAGACAAAGGTATAAAGGTATATGGGTTTGGCGACCCAAAGGAAGTACATCCAACCCTCAAGGACCCAAGACCACTTGGGTACCTAAACAAAATTAATTTTTTTATTTTCAGGAACATATCTGCAAAAGCTATAGAAAAAAAATATGGGTCATCGACAATGGATGTTCCAGACACATGACCAAAAAGAAAGAATTTTTGTTCTCTAAAGAAAATAGAAGGAGGATCAGTCAGATTTGGTGATAACACTAAAGGTGATGTCATTAGAGTCGGCTCAGTGAAACTCAACTCCTACTACAAACTTAAAGACTCAACACAACCTACTGAGTATTAGTCAACTATGTGACGAAGGATTCAGAGTCTCCTTCAAAGCTGAGAGTTTCTCTATCAAACATGAAAAAAGAAATATTCCTCTTATTGGTGAACGTGTTAAAAATATTTATGTTCGTAATAATCCTAACATTGAAACTATGACTTGTCTCACTATACAATCCAATGACACTTGGTTGTGGCACAAAAGGTTTTGGCATGCCATCAAAAAACTCTCTAGACTTGAATTGGTGAAAGGTCTGGTAAAGTTAAAGTTTGAAAAGGATCACATCTTTGATGTTTGTCAACTTGGCAAACAGACTCGAGCATCATTTAAAGTCAAAAGATATTGTCACTACCACCAAACTCCTTTAAACAATCCACATGGTTTTGTTTGGTCCCACCAAGACCGCAAGTATTGATGGAAAAAGATATATATTTGTTATTGTTGATGACTATTCTCATTTTAGTTCGGTAATGTTACTTTCTCTTAAGCACGAAACATTCACTATTTTTGAGATCTTTTGTAGAAGAGTACAAAGAGAGGCAGGACACTTCATCATCTATGTTCATATATCTTGGAGGAGAATGTGAAAACAAGTCTTTCGAGGAATATTGTGCTCAAAATGGCTACCCTCAGAACTTTTCATCTCCTCAATCTCCTTAATAAAATGGTGTGGTGGAACGAAAGAACCAATCTCTTTAAGAAACTTCAAGAATCATGTTTCTAAAACATAACTTACCATATCACTTTTGGGAAGAGGCAGTAAGCACAACATGTCACATTTTCAACAGATGTCTCATCAGACCAATCCTAAAGAAAACTCCTTATGAGTTGTGGAGAGGTAAAAATCCTAATATTAGTTACTTTCATCCCTTTGGATGTAAATGCTTCATCCACCACAATGGTAAGAATAACTTAGGAAATTTCAACCCATGAAGTGATGAAAGTATTTTTCTTGAGTACTCTTCCACTATTCGTGCTTACAAAGCCTATAATAAACGGACTCTATGTGTTGAAGAATCTAGGAATATCGTATTTGATGAATCTAATCACTCTCCTATGACTTTAAGTTTTGATGAAGAATAGGCAAATGATTTACAGTCAGGATCCAAAGCAGACATAACTCCTGAACCACCAATCGATGAGTCGACTACAATCCATCCTGAGTCAGCTCTCATTGATAAAACTACAAAAATAGATATTTCAAGATAATGGAGACACAATGCAAGTTTTATAAATGAATTTATCATAAAAAATCCAGATGATAAGATGCATACAAAAGCCTGTTTAAGAAAACAAGCATATGTTTCTCTTGTGTCTCAAATCGAGCCCAAAAGGTTGATGAGGCACTCAAAGACGAGTCTTTGGTTGATTCTATGAAGGAAGAATTAGAACAGTTTACACGAATAAATTATGGAATCTAGTTGAAAGACCCAAGAACTTCTCAGTTGTCAGAGCCATATGGGTCTACAGGAATAAACTAAGAAAGAAAGGTAAGGTTATCCGAAATATGGCTAGACTCGTAGCTCAAGTCTACTCCCAACAGGAAGGTATAAACTATTATGATACCTTTTCTCCCATAGTAAGGTTAGAATCAATTCAAATATTATTAGTTTTTGCTGCTATCAAACGCTTTAAACTACACTAAACGGGTGCAAAAAGTGCTTTCCTAAATGGTTACATATATAAAGAAGTTTATGCTGAACAACCTCCTGATTTTGAAAATTCATCTTATCCAAACCATAAACTTTCAAAAGCACTCTAAGGTCTCAAAGAAGCTCCAAAGACATGGTATGAGAGGTTGAGTACTTTTATGCTCAAAATAATTTTCAAAGAGAAATAATTGATACCACTTTCTTCACTCAAAAGCTGGACTCTAACTAACTTATTGTGCAAATCTATGTTTATGACATCATTTTTGGAAGCTCTGACATCTTTTTGTGTGAGAATTTTGCAAATCTAATAAAAAGAGAGTTTAAAATGAGCCTCATGAGAGAACTCACATTTTTCTTAGGGTTACAGACCAAACAAACCTCCCAAGGTACATTCATCAGTCAAGCTAAGTACACCAGGAAGCTCATCAAAAAATATGGAATAAAAAAAAGGCTTTTGGAACTCCAATAAGTCCCTCAACAAGCCTGAATTTTGATATATCCAGAAAGGATGTTGATGAAAACATGTACAGAGGAAGGATTGGGTCCCTAATCTACTTAATTGTGAACCGACTAGACATTATGTTCAGCGTGTGTAAATTCTTAAGATTTCAATCATCTTCTAAAGAGTCCCACTTAACTGACATCGAAAGAATTATTCGCTATCTCATCGGGACACAAGATGCCGGACTTTGGTATCCTCACTCCTTACACTTTAGCCTAGTTGCCTACTCAAATACTGATTTTGCAGGTGACAAAAGTGATAGAAAGAGCATAAGGGGAATATGTCAAATTCTTGGTGATGCCTTAATTTCATAGCATAGAAAGAAACAAACTTTGGTTGCTCTATCAACTACTGAAACCGAATACATAGACATTGGAAATTGTGGTACTCAAATCTTATGGATTATGCATCAATTACTTGATCTAAATTTATCATTTGAAGTTGTGCCTATCATATGTGATAATACTAGTACAATTAGTTTGTTAAAATACACGGTGCATCATTCTAGGGACAAGCACATAGACATTAAGCATCATTTCATTCGTGATCATATCGAAAGTGGAGATTTTTCCTTACAATTTATTGATTCTGAAAATCAGCTTGCTGCTATTTTTTACTAAACCCTCGTTTGAAAAAAGATTGTTTTTAATAAAAAGACTTGGTATATAATGCATTAATGATCTTTAAATGCTTAAACCTGTGTATTTTGGTGTAAAAATCTTTTATACAATTTATGTCCATAAATTTACCCCTATGACTCGCTTCTTTTCCTTTTTTATCCAACTCTTTTCAAGCTTCTTTTTTCTCTTTCCTCATAATTACAATATTTTCACCTTTTTACCTTCCCGGTGCATCTACCGTCTCTTCGTCTCAACAGTTACTTCCGTTCGCTTCACTTTTTTCAACTTCCATCGCTTCATCTTCCCCTTCTCCTTCTTTATAACTCTCTTACTGTATCTCTTCTATTAATGACAAGAACTCGATCAATGGCCAATCTCTCTAAACCCACTCCAGATGTCTCTATGATAACCATGATCCACTTGTTATCTCTGGGTCCTCCGATGAAGCCTCGTCACATTTTCTTCAATCAACTGTCAATACAAAAAGGTTCGCCCCTAGCCCGAACTCCTCTATTAAGAAAATTCGTCCCTCTCCTCTGGACTCTCTTCCACCAGAAGACATGCATAAATTCTAGACTTGCACTCAAATGGAGAAGTTTATTACTTTCAGAAGCATCTTTATTATTCCCAGAAGAATCATAAATCTCTCTGTAAGTGCCTTCTTTAAATCTCAAGATCTACCTATGATTTTTCGTCTTTGTAGTATGAAAGTTTTTGAAGATCCTATTTGTATGTTTTATGCAAATCTTTGTCTATCCCAAGATAGTGGCGAATAGGAACTTTGGTATTGGGAACGAGAATCATTCTAAATGACTTCTTGTTTGAAAAAGTCTTTGACACCAAGTTTATGGCGTCACTCCCTTCATGAATGACTCTTGGCTCGATAAATTTGATGTTAGCTTCGAGGAAGCCAAGAAGGCTGCTTCAGACCCTGAAATAAATGTGTCCAACTTTGATCCTTTATCTCTCAATTTTAAGTACAGAATTTTGACTCACACCATTGCTACTACTCTGATTCCTCAAAAAAGCTCTCCCATCAATGTGATTGTCATGATGTATTTGTTCTATATTGTTTAGTTAAGAGGTATAAGATAAATTAGGTTCATGGATTTGTGAATACAAGTTAGAAAGTATTGTCGATGCTTATGCCTCAGCGCCATATGAATTGCTGATCATCAGAATCCTTCAACACAATTCAATTGATCTCTCTGAGCACCCCATGGTAGAAGTTTCAACCACCTATGACTCTAAGACCTTTGCAAGCATGGAATATGTCCTGCTCGACAGTGAATGGTGCAAGAAGGATTTTTCTAAAATTCAGTCTGACACTCCTAAGATAAGAAAATATTGGTCTAACCCTATGATCTCTACAGTAAAAGAGAATTAGGATCTTAAAGGAGAGACTGGAGGCAATTGAAGAAGGGTTTGTGGGTCTCCAGGAGTCAACTACTAGGTTGCTACAACTGAGTAAGGAAACGAGCATTGATATTGGCAAGGTGTGACTATCTCTTAATGGTATCAAACAGGAAAGGGTGAAGCTGTTCAATAGGCTATTTGCAAAGATGGACACTATCAAATCTGAGACCTACTCATCCGACAATGAACTTGCCATCTCTGTCAAAAACTCCCACTCTAGCTTTACTAAAAGTGTTGAAAAATTATATGAATGTTTTTGCCATAATATGCACAATACCTTAACCTATTTCTTAGCCAAACAATGACTTTTTGGACTACTATTCAAAAAGGGTCTATCCCTTTCCAAGTTTAGGGGTTGTAAACTGATATTTTTAACTTGTCCTGCTATAATTTCTTTTATGTTTTGAAACATTACATGGTTATCTTCATATATTTTGTCTTGTGTGCCCTGTTTGTTTTGTATGCTTTGCTTTTTTTTATTATGTCAAAAAGGGGGAAGAGAATCACATTAGATGAGGCTACAACTATGGGAAAGCCAGTCGACTACTGAAGGCACAGAGTCAGCAAGATAGGGGGAGTCAGTCGACTACATTGACAAAAAAGTCAACTGATGTTTAATATTTATCATTATAAAAAAGGAAGAGATTGTTAGCTTCCCATATCAAAGAAATATATTTTAATAATGACAAACTAATCCATTACTAACATGCAGGATATACCATAAGGCAAAAAAGATCATCACAGAGATATATTTGGAAGGCAAAACTAATCTAATAAACGGCAATCAACTGAAAAATCATACTTGAAAGAACATCCCTCACTACAAAGAAGGCAAAACTAATCTCGGATACGAGATCAAGAGAAGATCTCTCAAGATCCTCTCAGATCTCAAAATACAAGGAAAGCAATCAACAAGATCACAGAGCAGCATGAAAAGAAAATTACACTCTCTTCATGGACATATCTTATATGGACATGAATAGTTGTGATGAAAGGCAAACAACATCTTATATATGGACATATCTGATATGGACATATTACACTTAATCAAGGAACCAAATCAAATCCTTGATTGAGAATAAATCCCTTGAGTTTTCTTTTGGAGCAAAACAACAGCTTCAACCAAAGAATATAAATAGAGAAGACTAAAAATTTGAGACTTACGCAACTTCACAGGAAATCCTTAGTGTGTTTCAATATTAGTCTCAATAAAGCTTTGTACTTCTTAGTTTACAATATTTACAAAAGTAAGAACGATTCAACTTAGTCATACTAGTTGAGGCTGTGTCACAAGATTTGAAAATCAAAATAAACTTCAGAACTTGTCCCCTACATTTGTACTCCTACTATACTTTGAAACCTCTAAGGAAACTCTTGAAACCCAAGGGACCTAAAAATAGACACCACATTGGTTTTCCGAACCAGGATAAATCTTTGTGTCCTTATTTCATTTACTTGCTTACTTGCTTATTTATTTGACTCTAATCTATTTTGTTAGGTATACTGATCTGTAGGTGAATTGACTGTCAAGGCTGACCAGCCAACTCAAGGAAAAATTTTCAAGTCACCCCCTCCCTCTTGAATTTCATTTACTAGGGAGGATCGCTATGTCTTGGCGATGACATTTTCAGATTTCTTCATTGAGGACAAGGAAGATTCTCAATCAAGGAGAAATGTTGTGTAAGTTGAAGTTGTACCCAAAGTCTTGCATAGTGTGGTACTTGGTCGTCGAAATCTCGTCGTATAATATCTCTGCTGATGCAGTATAACACTTTATATAAAATAGAATTCCTTTGGTTATTCTTTTATAGGTGGTGAATATTTTATGTAATTCTTCCATAGCTGTTAGTTCTTCTTCTTGCCTCATCGGTTTCACCTTTAGGATGACATAGTTCTTAGGAATTTTTCTGTTTTTCCACTTTGCTAATAAACTTCTTAACATGCTATTTTTCGAATAATTCTACTATAAAGCAACTAACATGAACTTATTTTATCATATCATGATTATTAGGAATTTATAAATTTAGCTATTCATAATCATAAATAAATATACCTGTTCTGGTAGGTTTGATAATTCTAAGCTTTGCTCATCATAGATTTTTCCATTGAATTATACCTGTTTGTAATAAATGATTAAAAGTTTGATGTGAAAGAAGAGTATTTGGTTCAACGCATGAAGGCTTATCTTTTTCTGCCTTCGATGCCTTTATTTATAATGAATGATTTACATAGTTCTTTCTTACTAATGTTTTACACGTTTCTCAAACTTTACGTCCTATTCTATCTTTACAAAAAGTCTAAAAAGTCTAGACTATTTTTTACAAAGTCTTTATCTACCTAACCTAATTATTATACTTTACAAAAAAGCCTTCTAAAGTATAAAAAAGACAAAAACTAAAACTTTACAATAATTTACAAGTTACGTAGAAAATTGTGAAAGTTTGTTACATGTTGCTTTCACAATTTAATAGCTTATCTTTTATCTCCATTATTGTTTTCGTTGATATCTTCTTCTTGTCGTATCTGTTGCTTTTCTATCTTCTTTCCAGATGGCATGCTTATCTTCTTGATTCTTTTATTCTAGGCGGACTTCTGGGATAATATTATCTTCTCCATTACATCTCGAACATTGATGGTCTGGATATTTGTCTATTAAAGTTATCCGCACCCCCTACAATTGGTATTAGAGCCATGTTATTTAAAGATACTGAAGTAGTATATATTTGGAGAGAATTTGATTAATTTATTAGATTTAGATATTCACCAAAATATTAATTAGTTAGATGCATAACGTACAAAAATTATAAAAATATAAAGAATTAAAATAAATAATATCTGAAAAACGTAAAAAATTAAAAATAAGGATAGAAAGACTACAGTATAACATAATTACTGGAGTTAGTAAAAATTCAATAAATTCACAAAAAGAAGAAATATCAAATTTAGAATCAACCATAGATAGTCTAGAATATACATACCAACATGATCTATTAACAATTAAATAAAAATGAACAAAGAAAAATTTATAATAGACGAAAAAATATATGAAAACCATGAAGGATTAAAAATAAAAATAGTATTTTCTAATCTAGGAAGAAGGTATAAGAAAATAGGTGAACATTTATATTTAATGTTAGAAAAAGAAGAATTAAAATTAGAAGATAAGTTGGCAGTCATGGTAAGAATAGAAAGAGAAAACGAAGAGATAGATAAAATAAAACAACAAACTACAGAAGAAATACGAAAAATAGAAGAGACTAAAAATAGTAGGATTGTTGAATTAGAAAAATAACTACAAATGCTAAAAGACTTGTATGAAAAAAGACAGAAAGAAAAAGAAGAAAAAGATAAAGAACAAAAATTATTAATTGAGATAAATCAATTTAAAGAAAAATTAGAAATTAAAAAAAAAATAACCAGAAACTAGTGAATTAGAAATAAATACAATAGATGCTGAAGAAACAGATAATTATGATTCGGAAGATAGTGAAACATATACAGAAATTCTAGAAAACATAGGAAAACTAGAAATTAATGAAAAACAAGAAGTAATTAATAAAGAAAATCTAGAACTAATAAATACAGAAGTAAATACTCTAGATAAAAATATAATACTTAATACATCAAAAATAAGAAAACCAACCTATAATTACAAAAGTAAGTTTAAAAGATATAATCCCAAGGATGAATATAATAAATGGACACCAAAATAAATAACTAATTATAACTTTTCAGATTTAGACTGTGTAATAGGCACAAATAAAATAATACAACTATGGGTAGGATACATGTCAAAATAATTATTAGATAATAAAATAGATACAACAAACACACCAGAATATATAGCAAAGACATTAATAGGAACAGTAAAATTATGGTTTTTAAACCTAGCCGAAGCAAGTAAAAAAGTATTAAGATCTGATACAAAAACAGAAGGAACATCAACACCTACAAAAATATTACCAACAGAAATATTGAAAAAATATGAAATAGCTATAAGTGATGAATTTAGCAGTATGACAATAGAAGAAGCAGAACAAAATAAAGAAAAAGATACGAATAGGAATTTAATGTTAAAATTAGCAATATGGAATATGTGCTATATAGATGAATATACGTGCGCATTTAAAGAATATTATTATAAAGGAACATATAATATAGAAGAAAGTAAAGAAATACGAAAATTATATTTTAGTAAATTATCTGAACCATTTAGTTCAAAAATAATAAAGAATTGGGATGAAGCAAAAATAGTAGATACCCTCGGAACAAGAATAAAATTTTTACAACAATGGTATAGAAATCTATGTGAAAAATATAGAGAAGAAATGAAAATGGAAAAAACATTAATAAGAAATTTAACATGTTGTAAAAATAAAATAGCACCTCAATTTGGATGTGAAGAAAGATATTATAAGAAAAGAAAAAGACATAAGAAATATAAGAAATACAAAAAATCAAAATATAAATATAAGAAACCAAGAAAAACATATTATGTAAAAAATTATAAACATAAAAGACCATATAGAAAAAAGAAATCTATAAAAGAATGTGCTTGTTATAATTGTGGGAAACTAGGACATTTAGCTAGAGATTGTAAATTATCAAAAAACCCAAAAAATAAACAAATATCAGAAATAAAAATAGAAAATACAGAATAAATGCAGATAGATTATATAAATTATGAATTAGAAAGTGAAGATAGTATATATGAAATTTCGAAGGATGAAACAGATAATGAAATAGATAGTGAATTAGATGAATTAAATGACTGAAGAAGATATAAAAATGAACCAAATAACTGAAGAAGATATAAAAATAATAACAAAGGAAGAATATTAAAATAAAGAAGGAACAAATCAAAAAATAATATTTGACAGTAGTATATTTGACGAAATAAAAGGAAAAGAGTTAGACTTAAGTGTAGAAAAAATATTTAAAATACCAACAATAAAAAATATATTTAGTAGAAAAAAGGAAGAATACTACGTAGTAAGTCAAAAGAAACATGTAATAGATTGTAGATATGCAAAAGGAAGAGCTAGCATACCACTAGTAACAAAAAGAATAATTAACAAAGAAATAAACGATATAAAAAGTAAAGACCCAATAAAATATGTACACCTTGGAGGAACAAATATATTAATAAAAGCATGTTTTAGAGAAGGAATAGATACACCAATAGAATTATATTTAGCAGATGATGGGATTATAAAACCTATAGAAATAAGTATAATAACTGCCATAAAAGGAAATTTAATATACCAAAAATTTAAATTTATAATAAGTACGAATTATTCAGTAGAAATAACAGATAAAAATATAGATAAATCATTAGTATTCTATTAAAAAATATCAGGGATAGAACTAACCCCAGGAAGTAAAATATTTACAGCAAGATGTAAAAATCTATATGTATTAACAACAAAACATAAAATAACAGGAAAAAATAAAATTAATAAAATACAAATAGAAAGTCCTTTTGAACAATTCGTAAAAACAATTGATAATAGTGACTATAGTTACAAAAATATAGATATAGAAGAAGATTTAGAAATAATAAATGATAGGATAAGTACATCAAAAAGAATAGTTCATGAAAAAACAGAATCATCAAATTCATCAAAAAGAACAAGTTATGAAACAACTTCAACAGTTAATTTAAATCAATACTATATAACGGGAACAATAAACGAAAAAGAATATTTAATACTCCTAAACACAGGACAAGAAGAAAATTATATAGCAAAATATCTAGTAAAAAACGAAGAAATAAAATTTAATAGTAATATATGCCCAGATTTACCAATGAGCCTAATAGATCAGGATACGGTAGAAAAAGAAATAATAATAGGAGTTAGAAAAATAAAAATAGAATTTGAAATAACGGAAGAAATGCATAACGCAGATATAATATTAGGAATAAAATGGTTAGAACAAGTAAAACCATACAATATAGAACATATACAATTAACTATAATGTACAATAAAGAAAGATTATTCATAAAAAGAACTTTAACACAATATGAAAATATATGTACTTATAAAAATAATAGTAGAAGGATATTATAATAGATATTATACACCTATGATAGATACAGGAGCAGAAGCAAACTTATGTAGATACAACTGTTTACCAAAAAATAAATGGGATAAATTAAAAACACCAATAGTAGTCAAATGATTTAATAATGAAGGAAGTTTAATTACATATAAAGCTAAAAGTGTAAAAATACAAATATGGGATAAAATAATAACAATAGAAGAAATCTATAATTATGAACTAACATCAAAAGATATGCTTTTAGGAATGCCATTTTTAGATAAATTATACCCACATATAATAACTAAAACAGATTGGTGGTTTACAACACCATGTAAACAAAAAGTAAGAGCAAAAAGAGTTATTAATAAAATAAGAAAGAAAATTGATTGAATAGAAGGCAGTGAAAAAATTACACAAAAGTTAAAAAATATAAAAAATACCAAAGACACAATAGAACTAGTCGTATTTTCGATAAATAAAAAGGAAATAACTAAATTTTCAGTAAATAAGATAGAAATAATTAAGAAAAAATTAGAACAATTATATAGTGAAAATCCATTAAAAGGATGGAAAAAAACATAAAACTACTATAAAAATTGAATTAATAGATCAAAATAGCATAATAACTCAAAAATCATTAACATATAATTTTGACAATTTAAAGGAATTTAAAATGCATATAGATGAATTACTAGAAAAACAATATATACAAAAAAGTAATAGTAAACACAATAACCCAGCATTTATAGTAAATAAACATAGTGAACAAAAAAGAGGAAAAAGTAGAATGGTTATTGATTATAGAAATTTAAATGCAAAAACTATGACATATAATTATCCAATACCAAACAAGATATTAAAAATAAGACAAATACAAGGATATAACTACTTTAGTAAATTTGATTGTAAATCAGGATTTTACCATTTAAAGTTAGAAGAAGAATCTAAGGAATTAACCGCTTTTACGGTACCACAAGGATTTTATGAATGGAATGTATTGTCATTTTGATATAAAAATACACCAGGTAGATATCAACATTTTATGGATAGTTATTTTAAACACTTACCTAATTGTATAGTATACATAGATGATATATTATTATATACAAAAACTAAAGAAGAACATTTAAAATTATTAGGACAATTTACAGATTTAATAGAAAAATCGGGAATAAGTTTAAGTGAAAAGAAAGCCGAAATTATGAAAAACAAGATAGAATTTTTAGAAATACAAATAGATAAAAGTGGAGTAAAAATGCAACAACATATAGTACAAAAAATAATAAATTCAAAAGAAGAATTAGATACAAAAAAAAGAAATTATAATCATTTTTAGGATTAATAAACCAAGTAAGAGAATATATACCAAAATTAGCAGAAAACCTAAAGCCTTTACAGAAAAAATTAAAAAAGGATGTAGAATATAATTACAACGAAGAAGATAAAAAACAAGTCCAAAAAACAAAAATACTTGGTAAAGAATTACCAAAATTATAATTTCCAGACGAAAATAGAAAGTTTATATATATAGTAGAAGCAGATGTTAATGAATGTAGTTATGGAGGAGTACTTAAATATAGGTACGAAAATGAAAAAATAGAACATCATTGCAGATATTACTCAGGAACATTTAATGAAATAGAAATAAAATGGGAAATAAATAGAAAAGAATTATGTTCATTATATAAATGTTTATTAGCATTTGAACCATACATTGTATATAACAAATTTATTGTGAGAACAGATAATACCCAGGTACGATGGTGGCTAACATAAAAAATACAAAATTCAGTTACGACAAAAGAGATCCGGAGACTAGTATTGAATATATTAAATTTTATATTTACAATTGAAGTAATTAGTACTAACAAAAACGTTATTGCAGATTACATATCAAGACAAAGCTACACAGACTGATATAATAGAAGATGATGCTTTAGAAAAGATAATCAAAACCCTAACTACGCTTTCAATGAAAGTGGACAGTATGGGTAATGAAATAGAAAAACTAAAGACGAATGAAGTTAAACTAAAGTCTAAAGCTGCAAATCAGCTAACTCAGCAGTGTGCAGAGCTATGTCGATCGGAAGACATTAAAATTCCAGAGCTAGAAGGAGACGTTGGGACATTCCATAAAACCCATAACGTTTATCAATCTACAATTGCAGGTACAAGCAAAGGAGTTAGTAGACAAAGATACCAGAACATGAACATGAATAAGATATTTGAGAAACCAATTATACCAAAAACACAAAAATACCCCTTATTTCCACCCCTACAAATTACCACATAACGAGATAGTCTGAACCAAGATAAAAAAGCTTATAACTATATAACCCGAGAATACATAGAAAATATCTACAAAGTACAAACTTTTCTAAACCTTAACCCCAAAGCTACAGATACCCAAGGACCAAACACAAACTATATAACCCAAAAGTTACAAGGTTACAACAAGCTAATCGCACTACCCAAAACCAATCCAAGCTTAATAAAAACTTGTTTTGACTATGGATTATTAAATACCATATATACCCAAGACGGAGAAGAACTAACAGTTATGGAAGAATTACATAAAATATTTACCACCTATAAAAGAATAACCAAAGAAAATCTATTTTATATAAAGTGTTATACTGCACCAGCAGAGATATTATACGATGAGATCAAACCAGTTATACAAGTTGTAAAAATAGGATTAACCAGAGATATGATTATACCGAAAAATATTGTGCAGCAGCCAGAGATACCCAGAATTGAGATACCTGATTTCTACACAAATAAACGACTCATTGGACTAGCTACAATTATTCAAGAATTAGCAAATAATTATACCAATGGAAACCCAATATGGAGTTATTATTCAAGAGACCATCAGATGATTTATTCAAATTCAAAAGAACTACGAAAAGCAGATATGGAAGATGTTAGACAATGGATAATAACGTTACTTAACCTAGAAAAACAATCTACTGCAAGAGCAATTAGGAAAAGATTTATTTCAGACGGATTATTAACAAGATATTTCAAGATAATTGGACACAAATATCCAGACCATCAATGTTCGAGATGTAATGGAGAAGATAATATTATCCCAGAAGTCCGCCTAGAATAAAAGAATCCTGAAGATAAGCATGTCAGCTGGAAAGAAGATAGAAAAGCAGCAGATACGACAAGAAGAAGATATCAACGAAAGCAATAATGGAGATAAAAGATAAGCTATTAAATTGTGAAAGCGACATGTAATAAACTTTCACAATTTTCTACGTAACTTGTAAATTATTGTAAAGTTTTAGTTGTTGTCTTTTTTGTACTTTAGAAGACTTTTTTGTAAAGTATAATAATTAGGTTAGGTAGATAAAAACTTTATAAAAAATAGTCTAGACTTTTTAGTCTAGTTTTTAGACTTTTTGTAAAGATAGAATAGGACGTAAAGTTTGAGAAACGTGTAAAACATTAGTAAGAAAGAACTATGTAAATCATTCATTATAAATAAAGGCATCGAAGGCAGAAAAAGATAAGCCTTCATGCGTTGAAGCAAACACGCTTCTTTCACAGCAAACTTTTAAACATTTATTCCAAACAGGTATAATTCAATGGAAAAAGCTATGGATGAACAAATCTTAGAATTATCAAACCCACCAGAACAAATATATTTATTTATGATTATGAATAGCTAAATTCATAAATTCCTAACAATCATGATATGATAAAATAAGTTCATGTTAGTTGCTTTATAGTAGAATTATTCGAAAAATAGCATGTTAAGAAGTTTATTAGCAAAGTGGAAAAGGAGAAAAATCCCTAAGAACTATGCCATCCTAAAGGTTAAACCGGTGAGGCAAGAAAGCCGTGATAGGGGAGTAGCCAGAGTAGAGGCGCTGTTTAAGGGAAAAGTATCCAGATTACCATGCTAATAGTGACCGAAGAATATGTTATTTAAGAATAATCTAGTATATAGTAATCTAAAATGATCATGTTTTGTTATGTATATGATTGAAGGGAATATTTTGAAAAAGCATCATATGAAAAATGAATACTCATTTATCTTACGAAATGGTAGATAAATTTAAAATACTTGTTTTATATGTACTTAAGGATATAGAAATAGTAGATATAAGAAAAATCATATTGGAAAAAATATTTGATAGATATTTTATGACTAGAATTAATTATATACCACACCTACCTAACTACTCTTATAAATACTTACATACCAAAACCCACACATCAACTATGATAAATTACATATATTTATAATATTAGAAAATGGATATAAAATATATACAATTTCTCAGTAAAAATATAGAAGAATTAATGAGATTAAAACAAAAAACTAAAAAATATTATAATAAAGTATCTAACCAATTTTAAATGAAAGATAATCTTAAAATATTAATCTTATATATATACTTAGAAATATAGAAATTATAGATATTAAGAGAATAATATTAGAAAAAATATTAGACTATGAAATTGAAATTATAAATTGGATAGAACAACTGTACCTAAATAATTACCCAGATGGATATTATTCAGACTAAAATATTAGAATATATTAGAAAAATTAGAGAAAACCAAAGTGACCTATATGAAGAAATTAATTATAGAAACCGACTCAAAGAAATAATGAAAAATCTAAAAGAAAAATTAATATGGATAAAAAAAAACTTAGAAAATTTAGAAAAAAGTACAGATAATAGTTTATATAACATAAAAAAATCATCAAGAGAAGAAGAAAGAGAGATAATTAATAGCATTAATAACCTTAATTCAGATATAAATTATAGTACAATTAGAATAGAATATTACTCGGAAATTAGTAAAGAAGCAACTACTTTAGAATAAAATAGTAAACTATGAGTATTTAAAATATTGGAGACAAGATATGGAAGAAATAAGATTAGAAGAAATGCTTATGAAAGAGAATTTAATCGAATATTTTAGAACAACGGATATAGAATATTTAGAATGCCTCAAAAATAATATAGAAGAATTACAAAGACTAAGAGAAAAAACTAAAGAATACTGCAGTAAAGCATTTAATCAAATACTATTTAATCACCCCTCAAGATATGAACATAAATAAAATAAAAATATTTAGAGAAGTTAAGAAATATCCACATATAAATAAAAATAGATCCATAGTTACAATAGATCTATTAAAGTTATCCGCACCACTACAAAGAACAAGTTATGAAATAACTTAAACAGTTAATTTAAATCAATATTATATAACGGGAAAAATAAATGAAAAAAAATATTTAATACTCTTAAACACAGGACAAGAAGAAAATTATATAGCAAAATATCTAGTAAGCAGATAACTTTAATAGATCCATGGGGGTGCGGATAACTTTAATAGATCTATTGTAACTATGGATCTATTTTTATTTGTACGTGGATATTTCTTAACTTCTCTAAATATTTTTATTTTATTTATGTTCATATCTTGGTGGGTGATTAAATGTTTTACTGTAGTATTCTTTAGTTTTTTCTCTTAGTTTTTGTAATTCTTCTATATTATTTTTGAAGTATTCTAAATATTCTATATCTTTTGTTCTAAAATATTCGATTAAATTATCTTTCATAAGCATTTCTTCTAATCCTATTTCTTCCATATCTTGTCTCCAATATTTTAAATACTCATAGTTTATCATTTTATTCTAAAGTAGTTGCTTGTTTACTAATTTCCATGGAATATTCTATTCTAATTGTACTATAATTTATATCTTAATTAATGTTATTAATGCTATTAATTATCTCTCTTTCTTCTTCTCTTAATGAGTTTTTTATGTTATATAAACTATTATCTGCATTTTTTTCTAAATTTTCTAAGGTTTCTTTTATCCATATTAATTTTTCTTTTAGATTTTTCATTATTTCTTTGAATCGGTTTCTATAATTAATTTCTTCATAAAGGTCACTTTGGTTTTCTAACATTTTAGTCTGAATAATATCTATCTGGGTAATTATCTAGGTATAGTTGTTCTATCCAATTTATAATTTCAATTTCATAGTCTAATATTTTTTCTAATATTATTCACTTAATTTCTATAATTTCTATGTTTCTAAGTATATATAAGATTAATATTTTAAGATTATCTGTCATTTAAAATTGGTTAAATACTTTATTATAATATTTTTTAGTTTTTTATTTTAATCTCATTAATTCTTCTATATTTTTACTGAGAAATTGTATATATTTTATATCCATTTTCCAATATTCTAAATACATGTAATTTATCATAGTTGATGTGTGGGTTTGGTATGTAAGTATTTATAAGAGTAGTTAGGTAGGTGTGGTATATAATTAATTCTAGTCATAAAATATCTATCAAATATTTTTTCCAATATGATTTTTCTTATATCTACTATTTCTATATCCTTAAGTACATATAAAACAAGTATTTTAAATTTATCTACCATTTCGTCAGATAAATAAGTATTCATTTTTCATATGAAGCTTTTTCAAAATATTCCCTTCAATCATATACATAACAAAACATGATCATTTTAGATTACTATATACTAGATTATTCTTAAATAACATATTCTTCGGTCACTATTAGCATGATAATCTGGATACTTTTCCCTTAAACAGTGTCTCTACTCTGGCTACTCTCTTATCACGACTTTCTTGCCTCACCGGTTTCACCTTTAGGATGACATAGTTCTTAGGAATTTTTCTCCTTTTCCATTTTGCTAATAAACTTCTTAACATGCTATTTTTCGAATAATTCTACTATAAAGCAACTAACATGAACTTATTTTATCATATCATGATTGTTAGGAATTTATGAATTTAGTTATTCATAATCATAAATAAATATACCTGTTCTGGTAGGTTTGATAATTCTAATCTTTGTTCATCCATAGCTTTTTCCATTGAATTATACCTGTTTGTAATAAATGTTTAAAAGTTTGCTGTGAAAGAAGAGTGTTTACTTCAACGCATGAAGGCTTATCTTTTTCTGCCTTCGATGCCTTTATTTATAATGAATGATTTACATAGTTCTTTCTTACTAATGTTTTACACGTTTCTCAAACTTTACGTCCTATTCTATCTTTACAAAAAGTCTAAAAACTAGACTAAAAAGTCTAGACTATTTTTTACAAAGTCTTTATCTACCTAACCTAATTATTATACTTTACAAAAAAGTCTTCTAAAGTATAAAAAAGACAAAAACTAAAACTTTACAATAATTTACAAGTTACGTAGAAAATTGTGAAAGTTTGTTACATGTCGCTTTCACAATTTAATAGCTTTATCTTTTATCTCCATTATTGCTTCCGTTGATATCTTCTTCTTGTCGTATCTGTTGCTTTTCTATCTTCTTTCCAGCTGGCATGCTTATCTTCTTGGTTCTTTTATTCTTGGCGGACTTCTGGGAGAATATTGTCTTCTCCATTTCATCTCGAACATTGATGATCTGAATATTTGTGTCCAATTATCTTGCAATATCTTGTTAATAATCCGTCTGAAATAAATCCTTTCCTAATTGCTCTTGCAGTAGATTATTTTTCTGGGTTAAGTAACGTCATTATCCATTGTCTAACATCTTCCATATCTGTTTGTCGTAGTTCTTTTGAATTTGAATAAATCATCTGATGGTCTCTTGAATAATAGCTCCATATTGGGTTTCTATTGGTATAATTATTTGCTAATTCTTGAATAATTGTAGCTACTCCAATGAGTCGTTTATTTGCGTAGAAATCAGGTATCTCAATTCTGGGTATCTCTGGCTGCTGCACAATATCTTCCGGTATAATCATATCTCTGGTTAATCCTATTTTTACAACTTGTATAACTAGTTTGATCTCGTCGTATAATATATCTGTTGGTGCAGTATAACACTTTATATAAAATAGTTTTCCTTTGGTTATTCTTTTATAGATGGTGAATATTTTATGTAATTCTCCCATAACTGTTAGTTCTTCTCCGTCTTCGGTATATATGGTATTTAATAATCCATAGTCAAAACAAGTTTTTATTAACCTTGGGTTGGTTTTGGGTAGTGCGATTAGCTTGTTGTAACCTTGTAATTTTTGGTTTATATAGTTTGTGTTGGGTCCTTGGGTATCTGTAGCTCTGGGGTTAAGGTTTAGAAAAGTTTGTACTTTGTAGATATTTTCTATGTATTCTCGAGTTATATAGTTATAAGCTTTTTTATCTTGGTTCAGACTATCTCGGTATGTGGTAATTTGTGGGGGTGGAAATAAGGGGTATTTTTGTGTTTTTGGTATAAATGATTTCTCAAATATCTTATTCATGTTCATGTTCTGGTATCTTTGTCTACTAACTCCTTTGCTTGTACCTGCAATTATAGATTGATAAACGTTATGGGTTTTATGGAGTGTTCCAACGTCTCCTTCTAGCTCTGGAATTTTAATGTCTTCCGATCGACATAGCTCTACACACTGCGGAGTTAGCTGATTTGCAGCTTTAGACTTCAGTTTAACTTCATTAGTCTTTAGCTTTTCTATTTCATTACCCATACTATCCACTTTCATTGAAAGCGTAGTTAGGGTTTTGAGTATTTTTTCTAAAGCATCATCTTCTATTATATCTGTCTGTGTAGCTTTGTCTTGATATGTAATCTGCAATAACGTTTTTGTTAGTACTAATTACTTCAATTGTAAATGTAAAATTTATTATAGGGAAAAGACATCGTTTCCACCCCAAACTATACCCGAAAAGTCGTAGTCACACCTAAACTATACTAGTGACCTATTACACACCTAAACTATAAAAAAGTGAAACTATTTACACCCTGTCAAGCTACCACCACTTGCATGTGGTGTAGTGTTTTACACACGTTGCCATGTCAACACCACGTCAGTAAAAAGTATCACTTTTTTATAGTTAAGGTGTGTAATAGGTCACTTATATAGTTTAGGTGTGGATTCGACTTTTCGACTATAGTTTGGGGTGGAAACGATGCCTTTTCCCTTAATATTTTTAGTTGTTTACTTTTGTTATTTAATAGGCTGGACGCGCCTAAAATAAGTGTAACACACGCGCCTTAGAATGGGGGTCGCGGGGAGGAATAATATCACTTTTATATAGTTAAGGTGTGTAATAGGCCACTTATATAATTTAAGTGTGACTTAGACTTTTCTTGTATAGTATGGGGTGGAAATGATGCCTTTTCCCTTTAATATATTCAATACTAGTTTCCGGATCTCTTTTGTCGTAAATGAATTTTGTATTTTTTTTGTTAGCCACCATCGTACCTGGGTATTATCTGTTCTCACAATAAATTTTTTATATACAATGTATGGTTCAAATGCTAATAAACATTTATATAATGAACATAATTCTTTTCTATTTATTTCCCATTTTATTTCTATTTCATTAAATGTTCCTGAATAATATCTGCAATGATGTTCTATTTTTTCATTTTCGTACCTATATTTAAGTACACCTCCATAACTACATTCACTAGCATCTGCTTCTACTATATATATAAACTTTCTATTTTCGCCTGAAAATTGTAATTTTGGTAATTCTTTACAATATATTTTATTTTTTGGACTTGTTTTTTATCTTCTTCGTTGTAATTATATTCTACATCCTTTTTAAAATTTTTCTGTAAAGGCTTTAGATTTTCTGCTAATTTTGGTATATATTCTCTTACTTGGTTTACTAATCCTAAAAATGATTCTAATTTTTTTTTGTATCTAATTCTTCTTTTGAATTTATTATTTTTTGTACTATATGTTGTTGCATTTTTACTCCACTTTTATCTATTTGTATTCCTAAAAATTCTATCTGATTTTTCATAATTTCGGCTTTCTTTTCACTTAAACTTATTCCCGATTTTTCTATTATATCTGTAAATTGTCCTAATAATTTTAAATGTTCTTCTTTAGTTTTTGTATATAATAATATATCATCTATGTATACTATACAATTAGGTAAGTGTTTAAAATAACTATCCATAAAATGTTGATATCTACCTGGTGTATTTTTATATCAAAATGGCAATACATTCCATTCATAAAATCCTTGTGGTACCGTAAAAGCGGTTAATTCCTTAGATTCTTCTTCTAACTTTAAATGGTAAAATCCTGATTTACAATCAAATTTACTAAAGTAGTTATATCCTTGTATTTGTCTTATTTTTAATATCTTGTTTGGTATTGGATAATTATATGTCATAGTTTTTGCATTTAAATTTCTATAATCAATAACCATTCTACTTTTTCCTCTTTTTTGTTCACTATGTTTATTTACTATAAATGCTGGGTTATTGTGTTTACTATTACTTTTTTGTATATATTGTTTTTCTAGTAATTCATCTATATGCATTTAAATTCCTTTAAATCATCAAAATTATATGTTAATGGTTTTTTTGAGTTATTATGCTATTTTTATCTATTAATTCAATTTTTATAGTAGTTTTATGTTTTTTCGTCCTTTAAATGAATCTTCACTATATAATTGTTCTAATTTTTTCTTAATTATTTCTATCTTATTTACTGAAAATATAGTTATTTCCTTTTTATTTATCGAAAATACGACTAGCTCTATTGTGTCTTTGGTATTTTTTATATTTTTTAACTTTTGTGTAATTTTTTCACTGCCTTCTATTCAATCAATTTTCTTTCTTATTTTATTAATAACTCTTTTTGCTCTTCTTTTTTGTTTACATGGTGTTGTAAACCACCAATCTGTTTTAGTTATTATATGTGGGTATAATTTATCTAAAAATGGCATTCCTAAAAGCATATCTTTTGATGTTAGTTCATAATTATAGATTTCTTCTATTGTTATTATTTTATCCCATATTTGTATTTTTACACTTTTAGCTTTATATGTAATTAAACTTCCTTCATTATTAAATCATTTGACTACTATTGGTGTTTTTAATTTATCCCATTTATTTTTTGGTAAACAGTTGTATCTACATAAGTTTGCTTCTGCTCCTGTATCTATCATAGGTGTATAATATCTATTATAATATCCTTCTACTATTATTTTTATAAGTACATATATTTTCATATTGTGTTAAAGTTCTTTTTATGAATAATCTTTCTTTATTGTACATTATAGATAATTGTATATGTTCTATATTGTATGGTTTTACTTGTTCTAACCATTTTATTCCTAATATTATATCTGCGTTTTGCATTTCTTCCTTTATTTCAAATTCTATTTTTATTTTTCTAACTCCTATTATTATTTCTTTTTCTACCGTATCCTGATCTATTAGGCTCATTGGTAAATCTGGGCATATATTACTATTAAATTTTATTTCTTCGTTTTTTACTAGATATTTTGCTATATAATTTTCTTCTTGTCCCGTGTTTAGGAGTATTAAATATTCTTTTTCGTTTATTGTTCCCGTTATATAGTATTGATTTAAATTAACTGTTGAAGTTGTTTAATAACTTGTTCTTTTTGATGAATTTGATGATTCTATTTTTTCATGAGCTATTCTTTTTTATGTACTTATCCTATCATTTATTATTTCTAAATCTTCTTCTATATCTATATTTTTGTAACAATAGTCATTATTATCAATTGTTTTTACGAATTGTTCAAAAGGACTTTCTATTTGTATTTTATTAATTTTATTTTTTCCTGTTATTTTATGTTTTGTTGTTAATACATATAGATTTTTACATCTTGCTGTAAATATTTTACTTCCTGGGGTTAGTTCTATCCCTGATATTTTTTAATAGAATACTAATGATTTATCTCTATTTTTATCTGTTATTTCTACTGAATAATTCGTACTTATTATAAATTTAAATTTTTGGTATATTAAATTTCCTTTTATGGCAGTTATTATACTTATTTCTATAGGTTTTATAATCCCATCATCTGCTAAATATAATTCTATTGGTGTATCTATTCCTTCTCTAAAACATGCTTTTATTAATATATTTGTTCCTCTAAGGTGTACATATTTTATTGGGTCTTTACTTTTTATATCGTTTATTTCTTTGTTAATTATTCTTTTTGTTACTAGTGGTATGCTAGCTCTTCCTTTTGCATATCTACAATCTATTACATGTTCCTTTTGACTTACTACGTAGTATTCTTCCTTTTTTCTACTAAATATATTTTTTATTGTTGGTATTTTAAATATTTTTTCTACACTTAAGTCTAACTCTTTTCCTTTTATTTCGTCAAATATACTACTGTCAAATATTATTTTTTGATCTGTTCCTTCTTTATTTTAATATTCTTCCTTTGTTATTATTTTTATATCTTCTTCAGTTATTTGGTTCATTTTTATATCTTCTTCAGTCATTTAATTCATCTAATTCAGTATCTATTTCATTATCTGTTTCATCCTTCGAAATTTCATATATACTATCTTCACTTTCTAATTCATAATTTATATAATCTATCTGCATTTATTCTGTATTTTCTATTTTTATTTCTGATATTTGTTTATTTTTTGGGTTTTTTGATAATTTACAATCTCTAGCTAAATGTCCTAGTTTTCCACAATTATAACAAGCACATTCTTTTATAGATTTCTTTTTTCTATATGGTCTTTTATGTTTATAATTTTTTACATAATATGTTTTTCTTGGTTTCTTATATTTATATTTTGATTTTTTGTATTTCTTATATTTCTTATGTCTTTTTCTTTTCTTATAATATCTTTCTTCACATCCAAATTGAGGTGCTATTTTATTTTTACAACATGTTAAATTTCTTATTAATGTTTTTTCCATTTTCATTTCTTCTCTATATTTTTCACATAGATTTCTATACCATTGTTGTAAAAATTTTATTCTTGTTCCTAGGATATCTACTATTTTTGCTTCATCCCAATTCTTTATTATTTTTGAACTAAATGGTTCAAATAATTTAGTAAAATATAATTTTCGTATTTCTTTACTTTCTTCTATATTATATGTTCCTTTATAATAATATTCTTTAAATGCGCACGTATATTCATCTATATAGCACATATTCCATATTGCTAATTTTAACATTAAATTCCTATTCGTATCTTTTTCTTTATTTTGTTCTGCTTCTTCTATTGTCATACTGCTAAATTCATCACTTATAGTTATTTCATATTTTTTCAATATTTCTGTTGGTAATATTTTTGTAGGTGTTGATGTTCCTTCTGTTTTTGTATCAGATCTTAATACTTTTTTACTTGCTTCGGCTAGGTTTAAAAACCATAATTTTACTGTTCCTATTAATGTCTTTGCTATATATTCTGGTGTGTTTGTTGTATCTATTTTATTATCTAATAATTGTTTTGACATGTATCCTACCCATAGTTGTATTATTTTATTTGTGCCTATTACACAGTCTAAATCTGAAAAGTTATAATTAGTTATTTATTTTGGTGTCCATTTATTATATTCATCCTTGGGATTATATCTTTTAAACTTACTTTTGTAATTATAGGTTGGTTTTCTTATTTTTGATGTATTAAGTATTATATTTTTATCTAGAGTATTTACTTCTGTATTTATTAGTTCTAGATTTTCTTTATTAATTACTTCTTGTTTTTCATTAATTTCTAGTTTTCCTATGTTTTCTAGAATTTCTGTATATGTTTCACTATCTTCCGAATCATAATTATCTGTTTCTTCAGCATCTATTGTATTTATTTCTAATTCAATAGTTTCTGGTTATTTTTTTTTTTAATTTCTAATTTTTCTTTAAATTGATTTATCTCAATTAATAATTTTTGTTCTTTCTCTTTTTCTTCTTTTTCTTTCTGTCTTTTTTCATACAAGTCTTTTAGCATTTGTAGTTATTTTTCTAATTCAACAATCCTACTATTTTTAGTCTCTTCTATTTTTCTTATTTCTTCTGTAGTTTGTGTTTTATTTTATCTATCTCTTCGTTTTCTCTTTCTATTCTTACCATGACTGTCAACTTATCTTCTAATTTTAATTCTTCTTTTTCTAACATTAAATATAAATGTTCACCTATTTTCTTATACCTTCTTCCTAGATTAGAAAATACTATTTTTATTTTTAATCCTTCATGGTTTTCATATATTTTTTCGTCTATTATAAATTTTTCTTTGTTCATTTTTATTTAATTGTTAATAGATCATGTTGATATGTATATTCTAGACTATCTATGGTTGATTCTAAATTTGAAATTTCTTCTTTTTGTGAATTTATTGAATTTTTACTAACTCCAGTAATTATGTTATACTGTAGTCTTTCTATCCTTATTTTTAATTTTTTACGTTTTTCAGATATTATTTATTTTAATTCTTTATATTTTTATATTTTTTGTACGTTATGCATCTAACTAATTAATATTTTGGTGAATATCTAAATCTAATAAATTAATCAAATTCTCTCCAAATATATACTACTTCAGTATCTTTAAATAACATGGCTCTGATACCAATTGTAGGGGGTGCGGATAACTTTAATAGACAAATATCCAGACCATCAATGTTCGAGATGTAATGGAGAAGATAATATTATCCCAGAAGTCCGCCTAGAATAAAAGAATCAAGAAGATAAGCATGCCATCTGGAAAGAAGATAAAAAAGCAACAGATACGACAAGAAGAAGATATCAACGAAAGCAATAATGGAGATAAAAGATAAGCTATTAAATTGTGAAAGCAACATGTAACAAACTTTCACAATTTTCTACGTAACTTGTAAATTATTGTAAAGTTTTAGTTTTTGTCTTTTTTATACTTTAGAAGGATTTTTTGTAAAGTATAATAATTAGGTTAGGTAGATAAAGACTTTGTAAAAAATAGTCTAGACTTTTTAGTCTAGTTTTTAGACTTTTTGTAAAGATAGAATAGGACGTAAAGTTTGAGAAACGTGTAAAACATTAGTAAGAAAGAACTATGTAAATCATTCATTATAAATAAAGGCATCGAAGGCAGAAAAAGATAAGCCTTCATGCGTTGAACCAAATACTCTTCTTTGACATCAAACTTTTAAACATTTATTACAAACAGGTATAATTCAATGGAAAAATCTATGGATGAACAAAGCTTAGAATTATCAAACCTACCAGAACAGGTATATTTATTTATGATTATGAATAGCTAAATTTATAAATTCCTAACAATCATGATATGATAAAATAAGTTCATGTTAGTTGCTTTATAGTAGAATTATTCGAAAAATAGCATGTTAAGAAGTTTATTAGCAAAGTGGAAAAACAGAAAAATTCCTAAGAACTATGTCATCCTAAAGGTGAAACCGATGAGGCAAGAAGAAGAACTAACAGCTATGGAAGAATTACATAAAATATTCACCACCTATAAAAGAATAACCAAAGGAATTCTATTTTATATAAAGTGTTATACTGCACCAGCAGAGATATTATACGACGAGATTTCGACGACCAAGTACCACACTATGCAAGACTTTGGGTACAACTTCAACTTACACAACATTTCTCCTTGATTGAGAATCTTCCTTGTCCTCAATGAAGAAATCTGAAAATGTCATCGCCAAGACATGGCGATCCTCCCTAGTAAATGAAATTCAAAAGGGAGGGGGTGACTTGAAAATTTTTCCTTGAGTTGGCTGGTCAGCCTTGACAGTCAATTCACCTGCAGATTAGTATACCTAACAAAATAGATTAGAGTCAAATAAACAAGCAAGTAAGCAAGTAAATGAAATAAGGACACAAAGATTTATCCTGGTTCGGAAAACCAATGTGGTGTCTATTTTTAGTTCCCTTGGGTTTCAAGAGTTTCCTTAGAGCTTTCAAAGTATAGTAGGAGTACAAATGTAGGGGACAAGTTCTGAAGTTTATTTTGATTTTCAAATCTTGTGACACAGCCTAAACTAGTATGACTAAGTTGATTCGTTCTTACTTTTGTAAATATTGTAAACTAAGAAGTACAAAGCTTTATTGAGACTAATATTGAAACACACTAAGGATTTCCTGTGAAGTTGCGTAACTCTCAAATTTTTAGTCTTCTCTATTTATATTCTTTGGTTGAAGCTGTTGTTTTGCTCCAAAAGAAAACCCAAGGGATTTATTCTCAATCAAGGATTTGATTTGGTTCCTTGATTAAGTGTAATATGTCCATATATAAGATGTTGTTTGCCTTTCATCACAACTATTCATGTCCATATTAGATATGTCCATGAAGAGAGTGTAATTTTCTTTTCATGCTGCTCTGTGATCTTGTTGATTACTTTCCTTGTATTTTGAGATCTGAGAGGATCTTGAGAGATCTTCTCTTGATCTCGTATCCGAGATTAGTTTTGCCTTCTTTGTAGTGAGGGATGTTCTTTCAAGTATGATTTTTCAGTTGATTGTCGTTTATTAGATTAGTTTTGCCTTCCAAATATATCTCTGTGATGATCTTTTTTGCCTTATGGTATATCCTGCATGTTAGTAATGGATTAGTTTGTCATTATTAAAATATATTTCTTTGATATGGGAAGATAGCAATCTCCTCCTTTTTTATAATGATAAATATTAAACATCAGTTGACTTTTTTGTCAATGTAGTCGACTGACTCCCCCTATCTTGTTGACTCTGTGCCTTCAGTAGTCGACTGGCATAAATATATTTATCGAGCCAAGAGTCATTCATGAAGGGAGTGACGCCATAAACTTGGTGTCAAAGACTTTTTCAAACAAGAAGTCATTTAGAATGATTCTCGTTCCCAATACCAAAGTTCCTATTCGCCACTATCTTGGGATAGACAAAGATTTGCATAAAACATACAAATAGGATCTTCAAAAACTTTCATACTACAAAGACGAAAAATCATAGGCAGATCTTGAGATTTAAAGAAGGCACTTACAGAGAGATTTATGATTCTTCCGGGAATAATAAAGATGCTTCTGAAAGTAATAAACTTCTCCATTTGAGTGCAAGTATAGAATTTATGCATGTCTTCTGGTGGAAGAGAGTCCAGAGGAGAGGGAAGAATTTTCTTAATAGAGGAGTTCGGGCTAGGGGCTAACCTTTTTGTATTGATAGTTGATTGAAGAAAATGTGACGAGGCTTCATCGGAGGACCCAGAGATAACAAGTGGATCATGGTTATCATAAAGACATCTGGAGTGGGTTTAGAGAGATTGGCCATTGATCGAGTTCTTGTCATTAATAGAAGAGATACAGTAAGAGAGTTATAAAGAAGGAGAGGGGGAAGATGAAGCGATGGAAGTTGAAAAAAGTGAAGCGAACGGAAGTAACTGTTGAGACGAAGAGACGGTAGATGCACCAGGAAGGTAAAAAGATGAAAATATTGTAATTATGAGGAAAGAGAAAAAAGAAGCTTGAAAAGAGTTGGATAAAAAAGGAAAAGAAGCGAGTCATAGGGGTAAATTTATGGACATAAATTGTATAAAAGATTTTTACACCAAAATACACAGGTTTAAGCATTTAAAGATCATTAATGCATTATATACCAAGTCTTTTTATTAAAAACAATCTTTTTTCAAACGAGGGTTTAGTAAAAAAAAGCAGCAAGCTGATTTTCAGAATCAATAAATTGTAAGGAAAAATCTCCACTTTCGATATGATCACGAATGAAATGATGCTTAATGTCTATGTGCTTGGCCCTAGAATGATGCACCGTGTATTTTAACAAACTAATTGTACTAGTATTATCACATATGATAGGCACAACTTCAAATGATAAATTTAGATCAAGTAATTGATGCATAATCCATAAGATTTGAGTACCACAATTTCCAATGTCTATGTATTCGGTTTCAGTAGTTGATAGAGCAACCAAAGTTTGTTTCTTTCTATGTTATGAAATTAAGGCATCACCAAGAATTTGACATATTCCCCTTATGCTCTTTCTATCACTTTTGTCACCTGCAAAATCAGTATTTGAGTAGGCAACTAGGCTAAAGTGTAAGGAGTGAGGATACCAAAGTCCGACATCTTGTGTCCCGATGAGATAGCGAATAATTCTTTCGATGTCAGTTAAGTGGGACTCTTTAGAAGATGATTGAAATCTTAAGCATTTACACACGCTGAACATAATGTCTAGTCGGTTCGCAATTAAGTAGATTAGGGACCCAATCCTTCCTCTGTACATGTTTTCATCAACATCCTTTCTGGATATATCAAAATTCAGGCTTGTTGAGGGACTTATTGGAGTTCCAAAAGCCTTTTTTTTATTCCATATTTTTTGATGAGCTTCCTGGTGTACTTAGCTTGACTGATGAATATACCTTGGGAGGTTTGTTTGGTCTGTAACCCTAAGAAGAATGTGAGTTCTCTCATGAGGCTCATTTTAAACTCTCTTTTTATTAGATTTGCAAAATTCTCACACAAAAAGATGTCAGAGCTTCCAAAAATGATGTCATAAACATAGATTTGCACAATAAGTTAGTTAGAGTCCAGCTTTTGAGTGAAGAAAGTGGTATCAATTATTTCTCTTTGAAAATTATTTTGAGCATAAAAGTACTCAACCTCTCATACCATGTCTTTGGAGCTTCTTTGAGACCTTAGAGTGCTTTTGAAAGTTTATGGTTTGGATAAGATGAATTTTCAAAATCAGGAGGTTGTTCAGCATAAACTTCTTTATATATGTAACCATTTAGGAAAGCACTTTTTGCACCCGTTTAGTGTAGTTTAAAGCGTTTGATAGCAGCAAAAGCTAATAACATTTGAATTGATTCTAACCTTACTATGGGAGAAAAGGTATCATAATAGTTTATACCTTCCTGTTGGGAGTAGACTTGAGCTACGAGTCTAGCCATATTTCGGATAACCTTACCTTTCTTTCTTAGTTTATTCCTGTAGACCCATATGGCTCTGACAACTGAGAAGTTCTTGGGTCTTTCAACTAGATTCCATAATTTATTCGTGTAAACTGTTCTAATTCTTCCTTCATAGAATCAACCAAAGACTCGTCTTTGAGTGCCTCATCAACCTTTTGGGCTCGATTTGAGACACAAGAGAAACATATGTTTGTTTTCTTAAACAGGCTTTTGTATGCATCTTATCATCTGGATTTTTGATGATAAATTCATTTATAAAACTTGCATTGTGTCTCCATTATCTTGAAATATCTATTTTTGTAGTTTTATCAATGAAAGCTGACTCAGGATGGATTGTAGTCGACTCATCGATTGGTGGTTCAGGAGTTATGTCTGCTTTGGATCCTGACTGTAAATCATTTGCCTATTCTTCATCAAAACTTAAAGTCATAGGAGAGTGATTAGATTCATCAAATACGATATTCCTAGATTCTTCAACACATAGAGTCCGTTTATTATAGGCTTTGTAAGCACGAATAGTGGAAGAGTACTCAAGAAAAATACTTTCATCACTTCATGGGTTGAAATTTCCTAAGTTATTCTTACCATTGTGGTGGATGAAGCATTTACATCCAAAGGGATGAAAGTAACTAATATTAGGATTTTTACCTCTCCACAACTCATAAGGAGTTTTCTTTAGGATTGGTCTGATGAGACATCTGTTGAAAATGTGACATGTTGTGCTTACTGCCTCTTCCCAAAAGTGATATGGTAAGTTATGTTTTAGAAACATGATTCTTGAAGTTTCTTAAAGAGATTGGTTCTTTCGTTCCACCACACCATTTTATTAAGGAGATTGAGGAGATGAAAAGTTCTGAGGGTAGCCATTTTGAGCACAATATTCCTCGAAAGACTTGTTTTCACATTCTCCTCCAAGATATATGAACATAGATGATGAAGTGTCCTGCCTCTCTTTGTACTCTTCTACAAAAGATCTAAAAAATAGTGAATGTTTCGTGCTTAAGAGAAAGTAACATTACCGAACTAAAATGAGAATAGTCATCAACAATAACAAATATATATCTTTTTCCATCAATACTTGCGGTCTTGGTGGGACCAAACAAAACCATGTGGATTGTTTAAAGGAGTTTGGTGGTAGTGACAATATCTTTTGACTTTAAATGATGCTCGAGTCTGTTTGCCAAGTTGACAAACATCAAAGATGTGATCCTTTTCAAACTTTAACTTTACCAGACCTTTCACCAATTCAAGTCTAGAGAGTTTTTTTATGGCATGCCAAAACCTTTTGTGCCACAACCAAGTGTCATTGGATTGTATAGTGAGACAAGTCATAGTTTCAATGTTAGGATTATTACGAACATAAATATTTTTAACACGTTCACCAATAAGAGGAATATTTCTTTTTTCATGTTTGATAGAGAAACTCTCAGCTTTGAAGGAGACTCTGAATCCTTCGTCACATAGTTGACTAATACTCAGTAGGTTGTGTTGAGTCTTTAAGTTTGTAGGAGGAGTTGAGTTTCACTGAGCCGACTCTAATGACATCACCTTTAGTGTTATCACCAAATCTGACTGATCCTCCTTCTATTTTCTTTAGAGAACAAAAATTCTTTCTTTTTGGTCATGTGTCTGGAATATCCATTGTCGATGACCCATATTTTTTTTCTATAGCTTTTGCAGATATGTTCCTGAAAATAAAAAAATTAATTTTGTTTAGGTACCCAAGTGGTCTTGGGTCCTTGAGGGTTGGATGTACTTCCTTTAGGTCGCCAAACCCATATACCTTTATACCTTTGTCTACAATTATGTTATTTGTGCCCCTTCTTGTCAGAGGTGTCGCAGACTGGTCCTCGAAAAGCGAAAAATATTTTAGTCAACTCCTATTATTATTTCTTTTTCTACCGTATCCTGATCTATTAGGCTCATTGGTAAATCTGGGCATATATTACTATTAAAATTTATTCTTCATTTTTTACTAGATATTTTGCTATATAATTTTCTTCTTGTCCTGTGTTTAGGAGTATTAAATATTCTTTTTCGTTTATTGTTCCCGTTATATAGAATTGATTTAAATTAACTGTTGAAGTTGTTTCATAACTTGTTCTTTTTTATGAACTTGATGATTCTGATTTTTCATGAACTATTCTTTTTTATGTACTTATCCTATCATTTATTATTTCTAAATCTTCTTCTATATCTATATTTTTGTAACTATAGTCATTATTATCAATTGTTTTTACGAATTGTTCAAAAGAACTTTCTATTTGTATTTTATTAATTTTATTTTTTCTTGTTATTTTATGTTTTGTTGTTAATACATATAGATTTTTACATCTTGCTGTAAATATTTTACTTCCTGGAGTTAGTTCTATCCCTGATATTTTCTAATATAATACTAATGATTTATCTATATTTTTATCTGTTATTGTTACTGAATAATTCGCACTTATTATAAATTTAAATTTTTGGTATATTAAATTTCCTTTTATAGCAGTTATTATACTTATTTCTATAGGTTTTATAATCCCATCATCTGCTAAATATAATTCTATTGGTGTATCTATTCCTTCTCTAAAACATGCTTTTATTAATATCTTTGTTCCTCCAAGGTGTACATATTTTATTGGGTCTTTACTTTTTATATCGTTTATTTCTTTGTTAATTATTCTTTTTGTTACTAGTGGTATGCTAGCTCTTCCTTTTGCATATCTACAATCTATTACATGTTCCTTTTGACTTACTACGTAGTATTCTTCCTTTTTTCTACTAAATATATTTTTTATTGTTGGTATTTTAAATATTTTTTCTACAGTTAAGTCTAACTCTTTTCCTTTTATTTCGTCAAATATATTATTGTCAAATATTATTTTTTGATCTGTTCCTTCTTCATTTAAATATTCTTCCTTTGTTATTATTTTTATATCTTCTTCAGTTATTTGGTTCATTTCTATATCTTCTTCAGTCATTTGATTCATCTAATTCACTATCTATTTTATTATTTGTTTCATCCTCCGAAATTTCATATATACTATCTTCACTTTCTAATTCATAATCTATATAATCTATCTGCATATATTCTGTATTTTCTATTTTTATTTCTGATATTTTTTTATTTTTTGGATTTTTTTATAATTTACAATCTCTAGCTAAATGTCCTAATTTCCCACAATTATAACAAGTACATTCTTTTATAGATTTCTTTTTTCTATATGGTCTTTTATGTTTATAATTTTTTACATAATATCTTTTTCTTGGTTTCTTATATTTATATTTTGATTTTTTGTATTTCTTATATTTCTTATGTCTTTTTCTTTTCTTATAATATCTTTCTTCACATCCAAATTGTGGTGCTATTTTATCTTTACATCATGTTAAATTTCTTATTAATGTTTTTTTTATTTTTATTTATTCTCTATATTTTTCACATAGATTTATATACCATTGTTGTAAAAATTTTATTCTTGCTCCTAGGGTATCTACTATTTTTTTTTCATCCCAATTCTTTATTATTTTTAAACTAAATGGTTCAGGTAATTTACTAAAATATAATTTTCGTATTTCTTTACTTTCTTCTATATTATATGTTCCTTTATAATAATATTCTTTAAATGCACACGTATATTCATCTATATAGCACATATTCCATATTGCTAATTTTAACATTAAATTCTTATTCGTATTTTTTTCTTTATTTTGTTCTGCTTCTTCTGTTGTCATATTGCTAAATTCATCACTTATAACTATTTCATATTTTTTTCAATATTTCTGTTGGTAATATTTTTGTAGGTGTTGATGTTCCTTCTGTTTTTGTATCAGATCTTAATACTTTTTTACTTGCTTCGGCTAGGTTTAAAAACCATAATTTTACTGTTCCTATTAATGTCTTTTCTAAATATTCTGGTGTGTTTGTTGTATCTATTTTATTATCTAATAATTGTTTTGACATGTATCCTACCCATAGTTGTATTATTTTATTTGTGTCTATTACACAATCTTGATCTAAAAAGTTATAATTAGTTATTTGTTTTGGTGTCCATTTATTATATTCATCCTTTGGATTATATCTTTTAAACTTACTTTTGTAATTATAGGCTGGTTTTCTTATTTCTGATGTATTAGGTATTATATTTTTATCTAGAGTATTTACTTCTGTATTTATTAGTTCTAGAATTTCTTTATTAATTACTTCTTGTTTTTCATTAATTTCTAGTTTTCCTATGTTTTCTAAAATTTCTGTATATGTTTCACTATCTTCCGAATCATAATTATCTGTTTCAACATCTATTGTATTTATTTCTAATTCACTGGTTTCTGGTTCTTTATTTTTTATTTTTTATTTTTCTTTAAATTGATTTATCTCAATTAATAATTTTTGTTCTTTATCTTTTTCTTCTTTTTCTTTCTGTCCTTTTTCATACAAGTCTTTTAACATTTGTAGTTCTTTTTCTAATTCAGCAATCCTACTATTTTTAGTCTCTTCTATTTTTCGTATTTCTTCTGTAGTTTGTTGTTTTATTTTATCTATTTTTTTTTTCTATCTATCTCTTCGTTTTCTCTTTCTATTCTTACCATGGCTATCAACTTATCTTCTAATTTTTTTTTTCTAATATTAAATATAAATGTTCACCTATTTTCTTATACCTTCTTCCTAGATTAGAAAATATTATTTTTATTTTTAATCCTTCATGGTTTTCATATATTTTTTCGTCTATTATAAATTTTTCTTTGTTCATTTTTATTTAATTGTTAATAGATCATGTTGGTATGTATATTCTAGACTATCTATGGTTGATTCTAAATTTGATATTTCTTCTTTTTTTGCATTTTTTGAATTTTTACTAACTCCAGCAATTATGTTATACTGTAGTCTTTCTATCCTTATTTTTAATTCTTTACGTTTTTCAGATATTATTTGTTTTAATTCTTTATATTTTTGTAATTTTTATACGTTATGCATCTAACTAATTAATATTTTGGTGAATATCTAAATCTAATAACTTAATCAAATAACTCCAAATATATACTACTTCCGTATCTTTAAATAACATGACTTTGATAGCAATTGTAGGGGGTGCGGATAACTTTAATAGATCCATGGGGTGCGGATAACTTTAATAGATCTATTGTAACTATGGATCTATTTTTATTTGTATGTGGCTACGGAGGTTAAAGGTTAATGTGGCTACGGAGGATTGGATTTAACTCTGAGAAACATAGAATGAAATCACAATTGGAAACACAATTAATTGTCAATACATACACAATTGGGATGTGTGTGTCAATTTGTGTATATGTAATCACAAATGATTGTGTTGAAAGATTAAATTCCAATTGGGCTCTATGTTTTCTTTAGTCTTTGTATTGTGGATTATGAAGAACGGATAGAATTATGTTTATCAAAAGTAAAACGTAATATCAATGAATTGTTAATTCCTTATTTACACGCCAATTGTGTTATTAATGACCACCAAATATTTTATTGCATGATATCTATTTATGGCTTCCTTTCATTCATGAGAGAGACCTTTCAAATAGTCACGGAAACTTATTGGCAAAATAATCTTCTGGACCCCTGTACTATGTCGGTTTTGTAAGTTGGACACTTCTACTTACATGTTTGTCATATGAACACTTTAACCCATTAAAAAACAACATTTTGCATCCTTTGACCATTGCCCGAGTCTATGTGACATTCAAATGCTAACTAGGACAAAGAGAGTGTAGTCACACGCCTGGGGGTGTGAGTGAGGGTCATTTTTTGGCCAATTTTATATTAAAATAATTTTATTTTTTCTTAAAGTGGCACTCGATTTTTTTTCAGTTTTTTAATTTAAAAATATTTTAAAAAAATTAAAAATTAAAAAAATAAAAATAAAAAATAAAAAAAAGGTCACCCCCAACCCCCTCCCCTAATCCAGCCACTCCCCCACCCCACCCAGCCCCGTCCCAGCACCCCCGCCCGTCCCAGCCCCATCGCAGCACCCCCACCCAGCCCCATCCCAACACCCCCAACCCCACCCAGCCTCATCCCAGCACCCCCCACTTGATACCAACAACAATGTACAAAAAAATTCACTTTTCTTAGCATTTCCACTTCACCATTTTCTCTTGAAAAAATTCAAACCCTCCATTGATGTCAACAACAATGTACAATCGCCCTCCATTGTTCACCATTTCACTTTTTCATTCAAACTCAAACAAATCATTGCCTTCCTCATCAAAAGCAACAAATGTCTCTCCCTCATTCTCCTTCCTCATATTGCTTCCATTTGTGCACTCACTCCTTACTTTTCCTTCGCACATCAGATCTGGGCAATCCCTGAAGAGGGTCTTTGCTTTTTTTTTTTTGGGTCAAGTCTTTGCTGTGGTTGATATTGTTGTTGTTGTTCATTGTAAAAAAAAAAATTGAATTACCCAAATCACAAAAATATCAAAGAAAGCATAAAAATTGAATTTTTACATTGAATTTCAAGTTTCTCAAATTGCCCAGATCACAAAAAATTTAAAGAAAGTATAAAAATTGAGTCTTCACGTTGAATTTCAAGTTTCTTGAATCATCCAAATCACAAAAATCTCCAAAAATCTTTCTTTTCATACTTCTTAAATTTTTCGGCCCTTACTTTTTAATTTTTTCGTAGAGCAAGAATAATAATAAGATGAAGATGATAAAGGAAAAGAAGAATGAGAAAAGGAGGAAGAAGAATAAGAAAAAGAAGAAGAAAGAAGAAATGGAGAAAGAAAGAACGTGAACGGTAGAAAAAGAAAGAAAAAAGGGAAGAGAACGAAGGGGGGTGTTTGTTTATTTATTTATTTATTTTAATATTTAATATTATTTATATATAAAAATGATGTGGAAAATGACGTGACAGATTGATAACTGACGTGGAGCAAGTGTAACACACTTATCAAAAAAATGTTTAAAATATTACTTTTTAATGAGTTAAAGAATTTAAATAACAAACATGTAAATAAAAGTGTTTAACTTACAAAATTAATATAATATAAGGGTTCAAAAGATGATTTTGCCAAACTACTAAACTATTTCCTGTCCCATTAAAGTAATCAAATTTTTTTTTCTTGTCTCCATTAAAATAATCAAATTTTATCAAATGTCACAGGAAGCTTACTAAAAAAAATTTATCCATTACAACATTAATTTAAGAAACTATATTTATCTCATGAAAGTAATAAAATTCAAACAATCACTAAATTTTATCCATTAATTATAACGACAAAACCCCCTTTCCGGGTATAATTATATTTAATTTGTTTTAATTTATATGGCACAACTAAAAATTTGATATTTTAACTTTTAAATTTTGATCATAAATTTAAATTTAAAAGCTTTAAATTTTTTAAAAATAAAATTTATATATTTACAAATTTCATACAAACTATTATAAATTATATAAAATAAAAAATTAAAACATTTTTAGAATAGTTAAAAAATAAATTTGATCAACATTCGAAATTTCAACTGTACCAATAAGGCTTATCGGTGCGGATCTTCTTGCCCCCACTAGCTTTTACTGTCAATCTGGAGGATAAAGGCCTACACGTGGCATTTATTTCTCTTATGGATATGGTCACTATCGTTGTATCAGAATTGCAAATCCAACATGTTCTACACACTTCTAGTCTGATCAATCCTAACGTTTGTATACTTGCAACTCACTCATTGGCAGCCCTTCAATTGGGTAAGAGAAATTGACTGACCGATTCTCTACTAGTCTCGAGAAGTTCATTGATAAGACGACACAAAATAAATAACCATAGTTGATTTATATAAAATTACTTTAAATGAGTTTAATTTGTAAGAGAACTTTTTATCGATAAAATCACGTGTAAAAATAAATAAAAGAAAATTTATCCAAATAAAAGATCATTGTGTTCTGCAAAAAAGAGTTAGTGTATGAATACAATAAGTGTTTTCAGTACAACACTTAATAAGAGAGTCTAAGAAGGATTGCATTCTTTTGAAGTTAAAAGTCTATTTAATTGTGAAGATCAATAGAAGTTATAAATATTTAAGGATTTTCAAAATAAAATTCAGGCTCTTATAATGAGAGGTAAAAAAGAAGTAAAATACGAGCAAATAAGAAAAATTAATATTTGAGAAAATTTAATTCTGCGTAGCTATTTAAGTGCAGCCTAATACAGTGAATCAGATTGAAAAACATGTTTCATTCATGTGTTTAACAGTCGTCTTTTCTAGTTGATATGTATTAGAAAGTCAATTGAGTTGTAATTTTCATACTTTCTTAAAGTCGATGTGTTATAAACTGATTTACGAGTTTGATCTTCAAGTTGGGAAAACTCAAAGACTTGAAAACACAAAGCTCGAAATTTTTTGAATTTTTTTAGGAATTAGAGTTAATTCCTCAGGTGCAAAAGTTTTGTAATCTAAAGAGTAACTTGAGGTGGATTCAACAGACAGGGAAATGTTGAATATTCGGAATTACAGTTTATAGTTTCTTAAGTTATGTAGGCTTGTAATTTGTTGTGGTGAGGCTGTTGTTGTTTAGTCAAGTTAGGGTTAAATCACTACAATAAAATACATAAATGGCTACACAAAATGTTGTAGATAAATATATATAAAAGTTTTTTGACTAAATACTTTAGTCACATTTTTTTTCTTTCCATAGCATTCGTAACAAAAAATGATGTAACTAAAAATTAGCTACAAACTTTACATGGTCTGTGGCTAAGGACAAATACTTATAGCTATAAAAAGAAATTGTGTTGTAGCTCTTATGGTAAAAAAATCTTGCTATGAAATATATACCAATGGCAAATAAATTCTACTGTTTGCCACGACATATAGAACTTATCACGATCAGAAATTTGCTATTTTTCGACTGAATGTCCGACTGAAATAAGTAGTCAGAAATTTCCGACTACTTCAGTCGGAAATCTTATTTTTTATAAAATATTTTTCCAATACTATTTGTGACAAAAACAGTCAGAATATTTGACGGCAAATTCTGAAAAATATATATTCCGACTACAGTAGTCTAAAATACTAATAAATAAATAAAATTAATAATTAAATTAATATATATCCGACTACTGTAGTCGGAAATATAAATAATTAAATAAATATAATACTAAATATATAATCAGTCCCTTGTACGAAAATTAAATAATTATTTAACTAAATTATTAAATATATATTTTGTATTACTGTAGTCGGAAATACTAACAACTAAATAAAATTAATAATTAATTAAGTATATATCCGACCACTGCAATCGGAAACATAAATAATTAAATAAATATATTATTAAATATATAATCAGTCCCTTATATGAAAATTAAATAATTATTTAAATAAATTATTAAATATATATTTCCTACTACTGTAGTCGAAAATACTAATAACTAAATAAAATTAATAATTAATTAAATATATATCCGACCACTGTAGTCGAAAATGTAAATAATTAAATAAATATATTACTAAATGTATAATCAGACTCTTATACGGAATTTAAAAAATAAGTAAAATAAATTATTAAATATATATTTCCGGTTGTTGTAGTCGGAAATACTAATAACTAAATATATATATGACTTAATATATAATCATATTCTTATACAGAAAATTAATTATTAATTAGATTTCTGACAACTTTAGTCGGAACATTTAATAATAAATAAATATATTACTAAATACATTACAAAAAAGCTTCTCTATAAATATATTAAATGTATTCGACTACTGTAGTCGGACATATTGAATAATTAAATATATTCAACTTTTACCCGACTGTAGTAGTCGGAAGATTATTTTTAATTATTAAAGTATTAAACTGTAGTGGTTTCCTTCTTCACTTCACTGCCTCTTTCAATTAGGGCAAAGTGCCTCTCTCTTTCTCCCTCTCTATCGAAACCATTAAAGCAACAGTGGTTGCCTTCCTCCATCGAAACTCCGGCGGCGGTATGATCTCTCTCTCCCTCTCTCTGTTTCTCTCTCTCTCTCTCACACACACACACTCACCATATTTAGAAATCAAAACATCCTCTTTCTTCCATGGTCCGCCAGCAAGGTAGATGGGGCCGAGTGTAGCTCAATCGCCTCCATAGAGGATGAGCCGGCATATAAGGATGACTCGTCCAGTGTTTTCATTTCCAAGATGACAAATTTCTTTGTTGGTGAGAGTGCAGAGTAGGCTACTTCTGCTCTCTTTTGATCATTTTCATTACCCCTTCAATCTTTACACTTTTGGTAAGCTCTTGATAACGCTCAATGTACAGCTCTCGTTTGAGTGTAAAGCGGTCGTTAGCAAATATAAAACCCAACCTGGGTTGGGTGTCGATCCCACAGGGAATAGCTTGGCCAACAAGTAAGTAAAATTACTAAACTTTTGGTGCAAGTCTCGTAAGAAGGGGGGATTCTTGTTTTGCAAGTAATGTAAACAAAAGCTGAAAATAATAAAGTAAAAAGAGAGAGATTGTTACGTTGGTTGTAAACAATGAGAATTGAAGCGTTGGGGTTATGTCCACTTCTGAGGTATACGTCTCTATTGGCTATGAGTGTGTAGAATTCTGACATGCAATTGCTTATAGAGGATTGTAGTCGATGGTAACTCCAAGCGTCTCTCGACCTAAACAAGGACTATTTCACTTTAACTCTCTCGACCTTAAAGCGTGTCTAACGGTACGAATTCTCCAAGAGGTTAGTCCAGTTACGGCACTAGCTTTTTAATAGGAAAGGGTGTCCTACTACCTTGACATTATCTCTTTTCCAGACAAATAACTTTTCTCTCGAACAAGTTAAATGTTAGACTGGCGTATTCTTGCATTTGCAACCGCAAAGAATGTAGATTTAAGATGAAGAGAATAATGATATAAGCAATATACGTGCCTCGAACTCATAAACTCACAGCAATAGATAGTAACTCATTCGGCTTCCATAACCCCAACAGAGAAGTTTAGTTACCCATGAATGCGAAGGAAATCACGATTGACATTGTTATTATATCACGATATTGAGTAATGGCGTGTAGATCAAGTGATAGGCGTGAGGCGTGATTCCTTAGCAAGTAACGATTCTCTTGTTGTGGAGTTTAAGAATATAAGAGTAGATTAGAAGTGTTTGTAGTGGAAGATGAGAGGGATGGAAGAAAATTAATTGTTGAATGATGAATGTCCCCTTGATAAAAATCTCTAGCATGATAGGGTATTTATAATACCCATATCCTACTCCTACTAAGCTAATGAAATAAATAACCAAATCCTACTAGACTTAATGAAATCCTTAACCCAAATGTACTAGGTTAAGGTAACATTATCATAATCGACATAAAATAATGAAATACATAACCTAATTGTACTAGGTTAATGTATCATTGTCAAAATCTAGCTTTGTGTCTGTAAGTCTCCAAAGTCTTCAGAATTATTGTTTTAGCCCGGGACAGATTTTCCATGCAGCAGTTTTGGTCCTTTAGGCGTCCAAACTCCCTTTCCTTCCTTCGTGAGCTTTCTTTAGCGTCAAGTAAGCCATAAAATGCTGAATTATGCATCATTTATACCTGAAACTTTACTAATCATGTTCGTTAGCTCATTTACAGGAAAAAGGACTAAAAGTGCATGAAATATATAATTTGTTCTCAAAACTAGGCTAAAATATGGGCAAAATATATTGATATAGGCGCGTAAATTCGCCTATCATCAACACCCCACACTTAGAGTTTTGTTCGTCCTCGAACAAACTATCATGTCCTTCTAAACATCAACTTAGGGTTTTACAGCAACAACATAAAATATTCGTCAAGACAAGCACAACAATTATCAACAAAGAGTATCTTTTCGATTATAAGTAGAAACAGTTTAACCTCTAGCATAGACTCGTGATGGTGATCAACTCGCATGCAAACGTTAAGGTGCATAGAATCATATACGACTATCCAAAACTCATCAACCATGTGTGTCTCACAATATAGTACCCATAATCACTCACAAATATAGCATATTTTTCAAACATCGGTATCAAAATGTCCTTGCTCTCACTCTCACAAAGAATTCATATGTAGTAACTGATGACCATAGGCTTGCCCTTAATGTAATACTCTACTAAATGTCAGAATGCTAAGCTTAGGATCAAGTAGGTCTTTTGATGGTTGTAATGTAGGCTAAGGGACGGGTAGGATGAGCTATTTCTGGCCAGAATAGTGACTATGTTCCTAAGCGCTTAATACATCACATTGTATCATTAACACTTTTTCTTTCACACAACCGTTCTTCTTTCTTTTCTTCTACCACCCTTTTTCTCTTCTTTTGTTTTTCACTTTTAAGCATGACTCACTTTTCAGCTTTCTTTTCCTTTTTCTTTTCATAACATACCTCTTATGATAGCACTTCCTTTTTCATAACACATTCAAGCACCCTTACAATTTAAAGCATCATATACTTACCCAATTTCCTCTTATGTTGTCACATGACTTTTTCACTTTAAAGCACTTAGGAATTTGGATCAAATTACGGTCTTGAACAAAATGGATTAGGCTTACATACAAGGTTGTCAAAGAAATAGGCTAAAAACTCAAAAGGGGTTAACTAGGATGATGTCCATGAGTAGGTAAAACTGAAGGTAAACAAATATAGGTTGTCAAAGAAATGCCTAAATCACCTCCTAAACTTACACTCCTTATTTTCGCTTTGCATACATACCAGGCAAGTTCTAGCATCAGCCACAAACATAGAATATACTATTATCTCACACACACAAGGCATATGGTCGACTTTATTGGAGGTAATATAGACTCTTGACCCAACAAGTGAAGGAATTGAACCACACAATATCACATAATGAGTCACAACTGGAGCCTAAACGTCTCAATAGTCATAATTGTAGCACATACTCTTGTTATAATCTCATGCTGCCTATTAGAATAATCTCATGCGAAGCTAAGTTAAAAAAAAAATATTAACTACTAAAAAAATCTTAACTAAAAAATGAAACAAAAATAAAACAAAAGCAAACAAACATAGATGCGAGTAGAGAAGTATAGCATGCAATACCACCACCCCACACTTAGTCGGTACACTGTCCTCAGTGGAAAATAAATAAGAAGAACCTGGTTAGTCGGACTCATCCTCTATGTCTGGGGTCATACCCCTTGCATTGGAATCATCATCAGAGTCGTCATCCTTAGAAGTTCCTCATAAGTATCCCACTTAATTCCAAGCGTGAGTCGAGGTATTTGCAGCGAGGAGGGTTCTCCTTGCTCCTTGCGGCCTCTTTTCTTGCTCTTTTGGGAAGTGGTAGCCTTTTCTTTGCCTTGTCTTGCTTTGGGTGCCATTGTACCTGAGACTTGAAATAGTGTTAATGGTAGCACAATCCCAATGGATACAATCTATACACAAGCAGTAGGGGTACCACCCCACACTTAGTTTGTTGCTACAAATTAGTGAAGTGAAAGTGGTCGATTACTTAGACTTCATCGACATGCGTTTTAGGAGCTATATTCCAACGAGAAAATCAAAGATATATCACTTCTTGCAGACATTGGACTACTTTCATGGTAGATATAGAAACACTACTACATAGGGGTTACCACATGGAATCGTTATTCTTACAACAATCACAACCTTCTAAGTCGGTAGGCACTATAAGTCTTATCCCGATGGCCGGGATAGTCTAACATGTAAGTATCCAAACAACAATCTTAAGAAATATTCATAGCCATAGCAATTCCGCAAATATCATAACAATGCTATTGAAACCAAATTCAAGTCGGAAACAAGTCAAGATTTTCCTACGTATATGTTCACTCACATGATTTTGCAACAACAATCCAAACACATGAACATCACCAACAATCTTATATAATTTAGCAATTAATAATAGCCATATCAACGTAGTACTTAAGATAAATAAATGAAGAATAAGAGAGTACTTACTTGCTTGAAACTTGTGGAGATGGTTTTGTGAATTGGAAGAGCAAAAGAAGAAAATTTTGAGAAGATTTGGAAGAGTATGCGGCGCCTTTAGGGTATTTTCTATTGTGGTTGTGTTATAAAACTAAGTCCCCTTTATATAGGAAGAGTATGGGTCGGGTTATGACCCATTTACAATCGGTTTTGGAGACAAAAATCCTACATATGCGGCGCATAATACTCGGCATATCAATGACATATGCGGCGCATTGTCTATGGCATAATGGGACATATGCGCCGCATAGTCTATGGCATTTGTAGACATATGCGCCGCATAGTCTATGGCATATGAGATACTGAGACCAAATGCCATAGCATAGGCGGCGCATAGTCAAAAGCATACCTAGGAATAGGCGGCGCATAGTGTATAGCACACTAGATTCCAAGACCTTAGGCTATAGGATAGGTTGTGCATCGTTCGTGGCCTAGTTTTACCAAGGCCTAGCCTTCCTCGAAGCCTATTTTGGCGTGAGAAAGGCTCAATCCATAGCCTTATGCATCACCCTTCCTAACTTACCAACTTTACCATACAATGCGTCCAAATCATCAATTGAAATCAATCTCCTCGTTGAATACCTCTTGCACCTACATTTGCTCAAAAACACTAAAAATGATTAGAACGATGGGTTGCCTCCCATCAAGCGCCTTAGTTTTGGTCGTGGCACGACTCTTATTTTTGGATTTTTATTTATCAAAATCAAATCAAGTACTAGAATGAAAGAAAACGATAAACGATAAACGATGGGTTGCCTCCCATCTAGCGTCTTATTTATTGTCGTGGAACGACATGGTTACCTCGAGTACTCAGTCTTCGTCGGGATAGATGGTGGATCGTTTTCTGAATGGATTCAGACGACAATGAGGCTTACTTGTAGGAGGGGTACCAATTATATCATCAATAGTCCAACCCATAGCTCTCATGTATCTCTTCAGAGTAGAGATGAGAGCGTCTACGTGCTGTTTACTTAAATCATCCGCACTCACTGGAAGTATCTTTATACTTTCCAAGAACACATACCTTAGATAATCGGGGAGCTCTTTCGATTCTAGCATTGGTGGCTCTTCAAGGGAAGTCTTCGCTGTAGGTGAAGGTTGATTCTTAAGATCACGGTCCGGTTGCTTAGGAGTATGGGAATAGGACTCTATTTCTGTTAGAGCACCCATAAGTTCTTCATAATCTTCATCGTCCTCATGCTCAACCTTCAGCAGCGCAGCAGACAATGGCTCAACAGTAAGCTGTTTCTCTACAGATAATGCTTTCTTATCTTCATAATGAACATCATCTACAGAGAACACATCCATATCTTTTGGATGCTTCATCGCTTTGCACAAATCAAAACGAATCACTTCGTCATTCATTCGAAATAAAAGCTCATTATCTCTCATGTCAATAAGCACACTTCCTGTTGCAAGGAAAGGACGTCCCAAGATTATGGGAACTTCAGAATCCACCTCGCAATCCAAAATCACAAAGTCTGCAGGAAAAATGAAGGTAGACACCTTCACCAACACATCATTCAAGATACCCACAGGTCGTTTTACCGACCTATCAGCCATCACGAGCCTCATATTGGTTGGTGTCGGATCGCCTAACCCCAACTTCTTGTGGACGGATAGTGGCATCAAATTGATGCTAGCACCTAGATCGCACAATGCCTTAGCAAAATTCATAGATCCAACCGTGCAAGGAATAGTGAAAGCACCAGGGTCTGCCTTCTTCTGTACTAAGGACCTTGTGGCAATTGCACTGCAATGATGAATATTATCTGCCGGCTCATAGCTTACTGCCCATTTTTTTGTCAACAGGTCCTTCATGAATTTAGCGTACCCAGGCATCTTTTCTAGCACCTCTACCAACGGAACATTAATGGTCAGCTGCTTCAACATGGTCATGAATTTGCTGAACTTTGTATCATCTGCTACCTTCTTCAATCTTTGAGAAAAAGGTGGTGGTGGGTATGGAATTGTTCTCTCCATGGCTTTCTTCTCCTCTTGCTTCCGTTTTTCAGCTTTTCCAGGCTGCACGTTGTGAGGAGTGATGTTAAGGACGTTAGGATCGGCTGCTGTGGCATCTTTCCCTTTCGCCTTATCATCAATTTCCGCTTCTTCGTCAACCACTTGCTTGCCTTTTTCTGAAGTTTCCAGCACCTTACCACTTCGGGTAGTGATGGCCATGCGTGACCCATCATTCCTTGGGTTTTGCACAGTATCGCTAGGTAAAGTGCCAGCCTTTCTTTGATTGAGTGCTGCCGAAAGTTGGCTCAATTGCTGCTCTATTTGCTTGATTGAAGTGGAATGAGAATCAACTAGTTGTTTCATGGAGGACAAATCATTAATTACCTCAGTAACTCCCGCGCTTGTTGCTTCCACTCCTTTCAATAATTTATCCATCATGTCTTCCATACTTCCAGAACTACATGTGGCGGTGTCACGTCTTCCAGGGGGAACGTACAAACCACTCTTTTCATTCTTGTTCTTCCAACTACCTTGGTCCATGTTTCCAGATTTACCATAATAGTTCCGACCTTGGTTTCCTTGGGTATTGCCTCGGAAACCCCCCTGATTATTCAAGTAGTTGGCTTCTTCTTCCGAATCAGATTCGTCTCTTCCTTTTAGCGCCACAACTTTCACTTTTTCGGTCTTCCCTGATAATAAATGCTTTGTAAGAAGATCCATCTGTGTTTTCATGTGCGCCATATCTTGATCACATTCTTCTTGTCTTCTTCTTTGGTCTGCAGTTATGCCTATAGATAAAGTGGGGCTTGCTACCTCGGAATCCCTGGTATGCCAAGCTCTACTTTATTTCATCATGCGATCTAGCATATTGCTTGCTTAACCAAAGGTGAGGTCTATAAAAGATCCTCCAGCTGCGTTATCCACCACTGGCTTAGTTATTGAATTCAAGGCTCTATACAATATCTCCATGAGGTGAACATTAGTCATGTGATGGTTTGGGCATCTCGCTAGCTTTGTCTTGAACCTCTCCCATGTTTCATGAAGAGCTTCAGTGGGAAGCTGACGAAAGTTGCTGATTTCATCTCTCAATTGTGCCCTTTTGGACGGCGGAAAGAATCTTTCTAGGAAAGCGTCTCTCAATTGCCTCCAATTTGTAATTGAATCAGGAGTCAGCCCATTCAACCATAGTGTTGCCTCCCCAGACAGAGACAATGGAAATATACGTAATCGAATTGCATTCTGACCAACACCAGGATTGTCAAAAGACTTGCATGTGGAAATAAAGTTGATGAGATGCATATTCGGATCATCGCCTGCTAGTCCACCAAACAATCCCTTGAGTTGCAATAACTGAATCATGGTGCTTGTGATGTTGAACTTGGCTCCGGGCGCTAATGGTGGTGGAATTATAGCTCCAGTGGCTCCGGCACCATCAAGATCATCATCATCATCGTCGAAAGCTGGCTGCATAGGTTGGCGATCATTTCTATACCGAGCTTGTCGACCTCTTCTGTTAGTAGGTGTTGTGATTTCAGCATCATGCCTTGGGTTTAGTAACTCGTCATTACCTAAATCCTCATCGTCAGGGTTTGTTGCTCGCCCAGGGTTATTAATGTTTTGTTGGTGTACTTGGGCGGCGGCAAGAGTAGCTAATCTCGCCTTCTCCTTTTGAGCAGCCATCCTTGCGATTTCAGCTTGTGCTTCCATTCTACCAATGCGTTGTGGTTCAGGATTGATTGGTAATAACGGTTGACCAGAACTTCGAGTATGGGGCATGCACTAAAATAAAAACCTGCAGTAGACAAAAACAAAAACTAAAAGTAAAAGTACGAGAATCTTTGACCAAAGGGTCTAGTAATTATCACGAACTTGATTGACACTTGTATTCCCCGGCAGCGGCGCCAATTTTTGATAACGCTCAATCTACAGCTCTCGTTTGAGTGTAAAGCGGTCGTTAGCAAATATAGAACCCAACCTGGGTTGGGTGTCGATCCCACAGGGAATAGCTTGGCCAACAAGTAAGTAAAATTACTAAACTTTTGGTGCAAGTCTCGTAAGAAGGGGGGATTCTTATTTTGCAAGTAATGTAAACAAAAGCTGAAAATAATAAAGTAAAAAGAGAGAGATTGTTACGTTGGTTGTAAACAATGAGAATTGAAGCGTTGGGGTTATGTCCACCTTCTGAGGTATACGTCTCTATTGGCTATGAGTGTGTAGAATTCTGACATGCAATTGCTTATAGAGGATTGTAGTCGATGGTAACTCCAAGCGTCTCTCGACCTAAACAAGGACTATTTCACTTTAACTCTCTCGAGCTTAAAGCGTGTCTAACGGTACGAATTCTCCAAGAGGTTAGTCCAGTTACGGCACTAGCTTTTTAATAGGAAAGGGTGTCCTACTACCTTGACATTATCTCTTTTCCAGACAAATAACTTTTCTCTCGAACAAGTTAAATGTTAGACTGGCGTATTCTTGCGTTTGCAACCGCAAAGAATGTAGATTTAAGATGAAGAGAATAATGATATAAGCAATATACGTGCCTCGAACTCACAAACTCACAGCAATAGATAGTAACTCATTCGGCTTCCATAACCCCAACAGAGAAGTTTAGTTACCCATGAATGCGAAGGAAATCACGATTGACATTGTTATTATATCACGATATTGAGTAATGGCATGCAGATCAAGTGATAGGCGTGAGGCGTGATTCCTTAGCAAGTAACAATTCTCTTGTTGTGGAGTTTAAGAATAGAAGAGTAGATTAGAAGTGTTTGTAGTGGAAGATGAGAGGGATGGAAGAAAATTAATTGTTGAATGATGAATGTCCCCTTGATAAAAATCTCTAGCATGATAGGGTATTTATAATACCCATATCCTACTCCTACTAAGCTAATGAAATAAATAACCAAATCCTACTAGACTTAATGAAATCCTTAACCCAAATGTACTAGGTTAAGGTAACATTATCATAATCCACATAAAATAATGAAATACATAACCTAATTGTACTAGGTTAATGTATCATTGTCAAAATCCAGCTTTGTGTCTGTAAGTCCCCAAAGTCTTCAAAATTGCTGTTTTAGCTCGGGACAGATTTTCCATGCAGCAGTTTTGGTCCTTTAGGCGTCCAAACTCCCTTTCCTTCCTTCGTGAGCTTTCTTTAGCGTCAAGTAAGCCATAAAATGCTGAATTATGCATCATTTATACCTGAAACTTTACTAATCATGTTCGTTAGCTCATTTACAGGAAAAAGGACTAAAAGTGCATGAAATATATAATTTGTTCTCAAAACTAGGCTAAAATATGGGCAAAATATATTGATATAGGCGCGTAAATTCGCCTATCATCAGCTCTATTTTCCTTTTATCTTAGAAAATTTTTGTTACTAAGTTGACAAGTTAGGAAAGCATTTCTCCCCTTTTTCTTGTTTGTTTGTCTTAAGAGTATATGGTCTTTGTTGATTTAATTTTCTGTTATATTCTCAAGCTACAAAACAGGAAAGTATTGACAAGTGGTTAGTTATTATTTTTCTTATCAGTCTGTTATGTAAATTAAACTAGGGATTATTGGTTTAGTTTTTCTTCTGGTTAAAGAGACTAACTTTGACGGATCTTCGAGGGATGGTCTGTATTAGTTCCTAATACTTCTAATCTTTCAAAGTCTACTCAGCGAGAGAAGTGTATTCGGTTGTCTTAGCATGGTTCGACCTATAGTCAGTGTAAGAATTCTGGAGTGAATATTCTACATTTTAGAGGATGTGTCTTGGACTCATGAATTTTGATTTGCTTGGGTAAAGATTGCAGATGTTAGTCACCACCCTTTTGATATTCAAGTACAACTTATCCCAATCTGGTAGTTATATATATTTTAACATGATACTTATATTAATTGGTGTTTTGTCTTTAATGAATTTGAGAAATTATATGGAATGAATAGTCAATGTTAAGGGTACAACAGGAGAAAGAAATTCTCTCTCTCTCTTGCTATGCTTATAGTGGACAAGTGAAAGTGAAAAAATATTTTAGTATAGTGGACAAGTGAAAGTGAACAGTTAGAGTACACTTTTTGTTATTCAATTTTTCTTTCTCCTCCCATTTTTTCATAAGTATTCATGTGTATAATCTTTAGTGGCTTAGGAGTAATCGTTTCAATCTTCATCGGGAAGAATACCTACTTTGAGTTAGCTGATGCAAATGCTACTACCAAGGCACCAAATGATATCTTTTTTCTTTGCAAGATTATTGTTTTCCTTTTGCCCTTTATCCTCATTCTTCTAATTCTTGTGATTAATTTGTTGATTATGCGATCACTTAAAATTGTAGCAATTTTTAAAAGTGCACATAATGAAGTGTGTAAAGTATCATGTAAAAGTTAAGACTTTGAAATAATACATTAGTATTTGTAACACGTCCACTCTTGTGTCTTTTTCTTGGACCAGTAATTGAAAATATTTTCTTAATGGTGGTGAGGTTCAAACCCAAAATTGATGTGTGTTATGATATACTTGATATGATTTCATATCATGTTGATGTGTGTGTAATGTCTCATTTAAAAGCTTCAGCAGTTCTTTGTATTATGTGGTTGCCTAGTCTAAAAGCTTCAACTTCCAGGGAAGAACATATTTATTTGGTAATTTTAGGTCTGCAACAGTTAATAAATACAATTTCTTTAAAATGCCACAAAATGATGAGTGTGCCATGATAGTTGGTTGGGTGGTGTTCAAAACCTCCTAATGATCCATTTGTACTGAAAAAGTCTCATCAAAATTTGTTACTTCTTTTCCTGAGATATTTAAAGAATTTATTTAGCTAGTTCTATATCCTATTGGCTTCAAACAGTTTTGACTTCCATAACCTTGCAATCTACTCTTTTCTACTTGCTTCCCCTGGGTATTGGTCTAGGTAATTCTGATGTAGTGAACTGCATTCTTATACTATCTAGGTTTTGCAATAGCTATTTGAATAGTTGACAATGAATAATGTGCTTACTGATACTCGTCCTGCTAACGTGTTTGGGAAAATAAAGACCTGTCTACAACTAACCTTCTATTGAAACCTTCTAATAAGAAGGAAAGTATAAACACTAATTCTTACCAGCTATGATGTTGTCACCATCTAATGTAAGCAAATTCCAAGAGAAGCTAGAGTCTCGGGATAATCTGTGATATGTTTTCACTATTATATATTTTTGATAAAAACGCACTTCACTACTAGTAACATATTGGTGAAAAAAAAAGAATTCATGCCATTCAGATTGAGTAGAAAAATATTTGGTTACCTTATCACATTTACTGAAATTATTACTTTTATAGATTGGTGTAACAGTTAGGTCACACTCTTGGGTGCTCATATCTATTCTTCTGAGGTTGTCAAAGCATCTTTGATCCTACTTTAAAACCTAATAATCGCATATGGAACGAGTTATTTTTATGCCAATATTTTGGCAGTCTTCTTTAGAAAACAAGCACGATAATAGTCTGATGTGCAACTTTATTTGCTTCAACGGTCACGCATATTACTACTGTATTCATTTGTAATGTGTTCATTCCGTATACTTTTGCGTGATGTGCTTATTTTGGTCCTTCGAAACATTAATGTGGTATACATTTCTTTTGTCAGAGTTGCTGAAATAGGCCTGGAAGAATTAAATCAGCATTCTTAGGTGACGGTATTGAAGGTCAATCAAGAAATTCCCATCTTCACTCACGTCTTCACAGATTTGAGGTAAAAATTTATTCCATTTTCTACGTGGTTTATTTTTAGTACCTTTGATTGATGAGCACACCCTAGTCTCCATTGTTGTGTCATTTGTGGTACAAGATTTTATTGACGTGGTCATAGTAAAACCTCTTCAGTGTATTCAACATACGCTTTCTTTTTATTTTCTTCTTTTAAATTCTTTACCTCATCTGCTTGTCTCCCTTTTTTCCTTTCTTTTATCTTGTTTGTGAAGCTATCACATGGATTGGATTCCTTTCACTGATAAAAAAATTCTTCTTTTAATTAAAATATTCTATTGTTGCTGGCTGCTTTACTATATTGTATTGAATCTCTTAGTTTTTCGCTTGTGTCCACTGCGTAGTAGTATCTCTAAACAACCCTGTTATTATTTTGTTTCTCTTGTTTTTATTTCTCTTCTCTATTATTATTGTTGTCGTTCTTGTGTAGATGGAAAATAAAGATCGTACATGGATGTATAATAGACTTTATCCTAATCGTGCGGGGTTGAGGGAGGAATATAAAGTTGGGGTAGATGGATATATTGCTAAAGCAATGACACTTAATGATTTTATTATTGAAGGGACAATTAAGTGTCCTTGTTGGAATTGCAAGTGTTGCAAGTTATTCAGTCCAGATTCTGTTACATTACATCTTTATAGGAAGGGTTTTATGTTGAATTATACTGTGTGGAAAGCTTATGGAGAGAGTAGTGCTGCTAATAATTTTGTTTTTCAGAATTATGTTGAAAGTTCAATAAGAAAGAATAATGTTGAAAGTTCATGATATAGTGAGATGGTTAGGGATGCTTTTGGGACACACTCAGGGGCTCAAAATGAACCAAATGATGAGGCTAAGCACTTTTATGAACAGTTAAAGGAAGCTAGTCATCCATTGTATGAAGGATCAGTGCATTCTAAGTTATCTGTTGTCGTTCGATTACTGAGTATTAAGTCAGATTATTCAATTACTCAAGAGGGCATGAACTCTATTATTGGACTTATGAATGAACTTAACCTAAATAAACTTGACATACCCAAAGATTTCTTCACAACAATGAAGTTGGTTTCTAAGTTAGGACTTTCATCAGAGAGGATTCACTGCTGCGAGAAAGGTTGCATGTTATTCTATAAGGAAGATGCAAATTTAGAACATTGCAAATTTTATAATCAACCTCGTTATAAGAAAGTCACACATGCCAAAGGGAAGAGGGTTCCTATGAATTCGATGTATCACTTACCCCTTATACTACGGTTAAAGAGGTTGTATGCATCAATGAGCTTTGCCCCTCATATAAGATGGCACTATGAAAATAAAAGACCACCTGGTGTTTTATGTCATCCGTCAGATAGAGAAGCATGGAAGCATTTTGATAGTGTGTATCCGGATTTTGCTAGTGAACCAAGAAATATTAGGTTGGGATTATCTACTGATGAATTCACTCCATTTTTAGTCTCAGCTACACCATATTCATGTTGGCCAGTGTTTGTGACTCCTTATAATCTCCCGCCTGAATTGTGTATGACGAGTCAGTATATATTTCTAACCTACATTATTCCAGGTCCTCGTAATCCAAAAGTTTTGATTGATGTATACCTGCAGCCATTGATTGATGAGTTGAACTTATTGTGGCATGAAGGTGTGGAAGCATATGATGTATCAATGAAACAAAAATTTAGATTGCGTGCTACTTTGATGTGTACTATAAATGACTTTCCTGCTTATGGAATGATGTCTGGGTGGTCGACCGTGGGCAAGTTATCTTGCCCTTGTTGCATGGAAGACACAAAAGCATTCATTTTGAAACATGGGGGTAAAAACTCATGGTTTGACTGTCACCGACAATTCTTGCCAATGCAACATGAGTTTAGGAGAAATAATAGTGATTTTATAAAGAATAAGACTGATTTTGAGGAGCCACCACTAATATTTTTGCGAGAAGAAATTTGGGATAGAGTGAGGAATTTGCCTAAGGTAACAGAGTCTCCACCATCCAGGATACCTGGTTATGGTGTTACACATAACTGAACTAAACGAGGCATATTTTGGGAGTTAGATTACTGGAAGGATAATCTTCTGCCTCATAATCTGGATCCTATGGATATTGAGAAAAACTACTTTGACAACTTATTTAATACTATGATAGATGTAAGTAACAAAACAAAAGATAACTTGAAGTCCAGGATGGACTTAAAGGAGTATTGTCGGCGCAGTGAGTTGTACCTGACATACTTAAACAATAAGATTCAGAAGCCCAAAGTTAGTTACACATTCACTTTGGAGGATAAAAGAGTGATTTGTGATTGGGTTAACAATTTGAGAATGCCAGATGGATATGCGTTAAATTTTTCTGGGTGTGTTAACATGAAGGAAGAAAAGTTGACCTCTATGAAGAGCCATGATTGTCACATTTTCATGGAGTCATTGATGCCTATTGCATTCTGTGCATTGCCCGATAGAATTTGGAAGCCCATAATAGAGATAAGAATATTTTTCAAAGATTTATGTTCTAACACATTAAGGGAGGAGAACCTATCTTTGATGGATATCAACATTCTCTTAACCTTAAACAAGTTGGCAAAAAATATTTTTCCTCATATTTTTTTTATATTATGGAGCATCTTCTAATTCACCTTGTGCGAGAGGCACGATTTGGAGGGCCAGTTTAGTGTCGATGGATGTATCCCTTTGAGAGGTATTCACCTTTAACATTTACCTTTATGTGTTTTAATTGAATATTATTTCATTTAAAAGATCATACTATGCAAGACTATTGGCAAATGTAAGCGGACCATAAAAAACAGATCCCGAATTGAGGGATCAATATGTGAGGCTTATTTGGCTAAAGAGACCTCTTATTTTTGTTCATATTATTTTGAACATGATGTACCATCTCTGAGAAACCAACCTAATAGGCATGATGATGGAGACAATACAGATCCTTCTATACCACCCTTTTCAATATTTAATTAACCAGGTAAAGGAAGTCCGAAAGGTGGTCCACTTCGATATTTGAATGAGGCGGAGCTTAAGTCAGCTACAACACATGTATTATTAAATTGTACCGAGGTCCTGTCCTTTTATAAGTGAGTATATTTATATTAAGGATAATCATTCAAGGTCTATCTAAGCTTTAACTAATGAAAGTCATAACTTTGTCGCACAGCTACTTCGTGGTTTTACACGGGGATGTTGCTGTTTATCCTATGTTTTCAGTGTGGTTTAGAGAATATATAAGTGTAACTTAAATATTTAACACGATTTACACTTTTGTTCAATCTCATGTATATTTAAATTCTAACTTTTTTTGAACTTTTTATAGGTTCATAATCCACTTAATTATGACCCAAATGGCTAATTTTTACGTGATATAGCTTGGGGACCTAATGCTAAAGTCAGAAAGTTTTCTTAGTACTCTGTCAATGGGTACAAATTTCATACAGAAGAGTTCTCTAAGGGCAAGAAAACCAACAATAGTGGGGTTTGGGTGAAAGGTGATGGAGGTGTTGATTATTATGGTGTGCTTCACGAGATTTTAGAACTCAATTATCATGTTGGTTGGCCAAAGAAAAAATTAGTTCTCTTTTGGTGTAAGTGGTATGATCCTACACCTAGGTTAGGTACAAAGGTGCACCCTCAGTACAAAATAGTTAAAATTAAGCGTACAAGGGAGTATGGACTCCATGATCCATTTGTCATTGCACAAAATGTGAAACAAGTGTATTACGCTCCTTATACTTTATGTAAGAATAAATCTGCATGGCGGGTAGTTATAAAAACAAAGTCCATGGGTACAATTGTAGTGGAGAATGCATTAGATGTAGCGTATCAGAATGATATTTCAAGTGTTGAAAAAAGGGTGGATGATGAACTAGCAGGTGAGTTACAGCATAACAAAGGCCTATATGAAGAATTTGATCCTTCTGAACTTAGATTGAATGTTCATGATTATAGAGAAGGAACATCCGAGGAAAATAATGAGGAAGATCCAACTGATGAAAATGAAATAAGCGAGGAAGAGTTACTTGATGAAAATGAAACAAGTGATGAGGAAGAATCAATGAATGAATATGAAACACGTGATGAGGAAGAATTGACGAATGACTATGAAACACGCGACGAGGATTGAGTTGTTATTAATAGTAGTAATGTGTTGTAACAAGGTCTTGAATTATATTTTAGCTGCTGCTTTTTGCTATTTTTCTTGACAATATAGTGTCTTTTCTTTGTTAATATTTGTAGTGCCAGTAACTATGCAACATGATTTTCTTGTCTTGTTGCATTTTCTTATTACACTGCACTCATCTGTATGCTTGTTCTATCTACATCATATGGAATCAAACTTCTTCCTCCTTCTGTACAGGGTGAAAATGACTTACTTGAAACTATCATTTGTGCTAGACTTTTTCTGTATTTGTATTATATCACTACAGTGGGATCCAACCCTGCCATTTTTAAGTTGAGAAGTCAAAGCAAGGAGTTAGTACCGGTATGTTTGGAACAAATCAAATAAAGGTTGTGTCGATCTTTTAAAAATAATTCTGAATGGAGGATACCAATTAGGGTAGTGGAAGTTTTGATACTCCAAAAAGAAAGGTGCTCAATACTAACAACATGTGCTTTTGTTATTGTCACTAGTGTGTATTACATGATAAACACATTTGTTCTACAATATGGACTGTTAAAAGTTCCATTTGTCTTTTAATAATTCTTGGTTTTTTTAGTAGAAGTTGAATAGACAAACCTTAATCATTCCTATTTCTGTACCACATATAATTATGTCTTTGTTGTCAGAAGACTTGTTATCTTGTTGCCTGTTGGTCACATAAGATGCTAATATTCTTCTTAAGGCATAAAAAGTTTATTATAATTAAGTATACAGTTTCTGTCCGTTTAGCAGTCAAATGGTCTAGTGGATGAATCATGTGAATAAGTGTTCTGCCAAAATCTAATATGAAAATAACTTGATAGGTTATTTTATTTTCTTGTACTCTATAGTTGCTGAAAGCTAATCTGTATTCTTGTTGTACAGGAGTTAGCACTTAACAATACTAAGCAGAGAGAAAAATGTTGTATTCTTGATACGAGTTAGAACTTAGCACTACTAAGTTTTGTGAATAGGTGTTTAATGCTCTTTCTATCATTTCTAGGAAGTGAGCATCTTCAAAGAGTTGAAGCAACTCAGTTTTTAACCAGTTGAGGTTTTAGTAGGTTTTAGATTAGTTATTGAACCAAGTCCTATTTTTCAAATTTCACTAGCCACGTAGGCATGAAACTTACTCATATTACAATGACATCAGAGTCGATATGAACATAAATTCATTAACTGTAATTTCACAATAATAATATCAGAATTTAATTGTATCTATGTCATATATTACACGTAATCTAAGCACATGCACAATCATCATATTCCCAATGATATATTTGTAACTCATTTGTTGAATCAGTTGTTTTATATTAGTCGGAAACAGGATCTGACCCTGACCTGTATGCTTGAATCTGCACAGCCTACATACAGCTTTTCATTTGTCAATGCAGAATTTAATTTTTGTTTGATCTAAGAAACATATCTGGGCAGCATAACACAAACTAACTCTATTTTGTGGGTTTTTTTCTAGGTAGTTAATAAAGAAAATCAATGGCATCAAAAGGTCATGGTAATGGACAGCGTAAGAAAGGACCTGATAATCTTCCCTCAAGTCAATATACAATACCACCACCACCACCTGTTACCACAACTCTTCAACCAGCTACTACAAATATTATTCCTCCTCTAAGGGCAACTATTTCACTACCAAATGCATTTTTATGCCCCCACCGCCCCACCAGTTCCAGCCTTCTTCTCTCCTTAACAGTCTGCATAGTAGCTCTTCATCTATACCTTCAACATCATCCACACCTAGCCTTTCTGGATTGAGAATTGGAGGTCCCTGCACATCAACATCGCCCTTCATTGATAGTGTTGCAGCGTCTAATGCTACAACAGTTGCTTCTCAGATTCTAAAATTTAAAGAGGTAGTAGAATATGCCGGCAATGGGAGGCTAATTATCGCCCCTGATGGTAATGGGTAAGTAAATATTATGTTTTTCCGTAATTTTTAAAATTTTTGAAAGCTAAGATAATTTAATATAATTTTATTACAGGTTTATTCATGCATATAACGGCGGACATATGGTTATAGAAGAAATTAAACCATTTTACATGGAGCCGAGAGGTAGTTGGAACGAGATTCGACTCGACATCAGAGTGCTTATGTGGAATCAGTTTGTGGTATAATCAAAATCAAAGAATTTACTATTTCAGTATGCTATCAATGATGAATTTACCTTTGTATCCGTCAACTCGTTTCATAACTTTATATTAAACTATTTTGCAGACAAAGTGTGCATGGAATTTTTATCATAATAATGAAATACAACACATTTTCAAGTTGAAAGCAGCTCTACGGATCAAAGAACACTTGTATGAGGCCTGAAGGAACTTGGAAAAATCTGGTTGGCTGAATGCTAATGTGTGGGTTCAGTTCTTGGAAAAATTGGATACTCTTTAATATAGGGCAAGGAGGGAACGACAAAGGCAAATAAAGCGTCTCAAATGGGTGGCTTGTTGCACACTGGAGGTTCAATGAGTTTCGCTATCCACCGACGAAAATTGGTAATATTAGCTTAAATTTCTGATTTGTTCAATTTAATTCAATGTTCTAAACCATGACATAGTGAAGCCGTGTGGGGCTCTTTCAATTCGCTATTGTTGTTATCTTGTTGTTGTTGTTCATCTTGAAGTCTAGTGAAGCCGTGTGTGGCATATTTCGATTCACTAGCATTGTTGACATCTTGTTGCTCTTGTTGTTGTTCATCTTGAAGTCTAGTGAAGTCATGTGTGGCCTATTTCGATTCACTAGCATTGTTGACATCTTATTGGTCTTGTTGTTGCTTGTTTTTTTTGTTGTGAACTCTATCTTGTATCACATGCCTGATGGTTTTAGAAAGATCCATTGCCTGCATCATCTAAAGTTCAAATCTCATATGAACAAAAAATGTAGGGGTCTGGATTAGATGGGTGCATTGTCTATTGTGCAACAACTGTTGTCGCCATTAGCGTAAAAGTCGGTCTTAGGACATTGAAATGGCGGATTTTCTTGTTCAAGTCATACTTGAATTTGTGTAACTTGGTTCTTAAAATTGTCTCTAGATGATTGTATTGCTAGAAATGCCCCCCTTTGGTCCCCCCTTTGGGGAATTGGTTCTCTATATACCTGTAGACCCTTTCAAAACTATCTACTTATAACTTAAACAATTGAAAAAATCTTTGTTTTCTGAACATTTCTAGTATCTTTGGCACATTTCTGTTGAATGTGCAAATGAACCTGCTGATATCTACAATTACTTAAGAGTAATTATATGTAAAAGCACTTAGAGTAATAATTTGTGAAAGTAAACCTGGTGACATCTATTAATCAATATTGACCACTTAAGTTTATTTGATGTTTAATTGGAACTAGTGTTTCCTCTCAACTTTCTCACTCCTGTTGTTCTTCAAAGTCTCGTTGCTATGAATGTTGACTTCCAAGGATTGAGTTCTTAAATGTGGTTGTCGATAAATAAGGTGATTGTTCCCTTAGCAAGGGCAAAGCCGATATGATCATAAGAGAAACTCTTTTCTTCCTTAACTCACTATAAGTTACAAATTAAAATGGGAAATATGAGAATCATTTACGTTTCACCATTTTGAGGTAATAACATATAGTTCAAAGTTTAAACACTATTTTTTTGGATGAAGTGAGAGAGATTTCATTAAGGCATCCACTAGATGAAAAGATGCAAAAAGGGGGATCTATCAGCTCAGTAAAAAACAAAAAAGGGCTAAGGAGCTGAATAAATTCAGGTAGCAATCTAAGTTATTTATAGGGGAAGAGTTGGCCCAACTAAAAAGGTTAACCAAACAAATAGCCCTAAGCTTAAAGTTTTGAATGATGTTTTCTCTATTTGGAACGGCAATCCATGAAATCACCACATAAGCATTTCAGAGTGTCTTCTAGATGTCCTGTTTCTATCAGTGTAACAACTTGGCAAAAACAGTTTCTTGAACACAGAAGGCACAACAGGAAAAGAACTATAGTAGCATGACTTGATACAATCCAAGTGGAGTAACATTTGATTCACTGTTTTATTTGCTTCAAGTGTAGCGGTTTGGATGATTCATTTTCCATTCTCTTTTATTTGTTATCAGAAAGGGATTCACAGGTAGTTTCATAACTGGAGGGAATGAAGGTGCAGTATGTGATCTTTTCTCATCCTTATTATATTTCAAGTAAACTAAAAACATTAAATTAAAGTGATTGTTATGAAACTAACTGACTGAAAATCATACTATTTGAAGTAAACTAAAGGCATTGAGTTAAAATGATTGTTATGAAACTAAATGACTGAAAAGAATTGAAAAGAATCCACCTAAACTACTACTTCTGTTGGATTTGAGTATTTTCGAATCATGGACTCCATGATCTATTTGTATTAGTCTTAAGATGTTTTGGTCTATGCTACCCGGACTTGTCTTCATACTTAAATTATCTTTTTTTCTAAAATTTTGAAGGAATATGAAAATGGGGGACAAGAGCGCCCTTTTATTAATGTCTACGAAGAGACGCATAGAAAGAAAAATAAGGACGGTATAAGAGGAGATTGGGTCAAAACGTGTGCTAAGAATGCATATGTAAGATAATAACTTTTACATACATTGTTTTATTATTACTCAACTTTGCTTGTTTACATACTGACAAATAATTTTTCTTTCAGGAAGAATTTCAAAAAAACATAGAAGAGTGGCGTCAAATCCAACCTACTTCAGAGGATGGTACCATGGTCCAACCATCACCTGCAGAGATGAATAGTATATGGACAACTGTGGTAGGTAGTTCAAAGAAAGGTAGAACCTACGGGATAGGGGTTCTCCAATCCTCGAGTAGTCCTTCGTTGTTTCCCAGTTGCTCTTCTACTTTGCAAACTATGGAAGAAATGGAAGCGATGAAAAAGCAAATTGTGGAATTGACACAGAAATGTGCAGCTAATGATGCTAAGTTTACTAAATTTGATAAATTGGAGGAGTTGGTTAAGAAGCACATGCCGCAAGTATTTCATGACGAGGAAGATAATGAATCTGGTGATAATTAGATTGTAGTTATTGTTTTTGTTTTTGGTTGTGACATTTAGATGTTTAAACTATTTTATTTGATGTTTGTTTTGAATGGTTTAAAGTGGTTGTATTTATAATTTTATCATGTTTGATCCTGTTGTGAAAAATACATTAGTTATGTTGATTATAATCTGAAAGCAGTGTAAGCTAATGCAATATAATAATTATTTATTAAATAATTATTATTATTATTTATTAAATTTACGACTGCAGTGGTCGGAATAATTATAATCATTAAATATTATTTATTAAATTTCTGACTGCAGTGGTCGGAATAATTATAATCATTAAATATTGATTTATTAATTTCCGACTGCAGTAGTCGGAATAATTATAATCATTAAATATTTATTTATTAAATTTCCGACTGCAGTAGTCGGAATAATTATAATCATTAAATATTTATTTATTAAATTTTTTACTACAGTAGTCGGAATAATTATAATTATTAAATAATTATTTATTAAATTTCCGATTACAGTAGTCGAAATAATTAAAATTATTAAATAATTATTTATTACATTTCCGAATACAGTAGTCGGAGTAACTAAAATTATTAAATAATTATTTATTACATTTCCGAATACAGTAGTCGGAGTAATTAAAATTATTAAATAATTATTTATTAAATTTCCTACTACAGTAGTCGGAATAATTAAAATTATTAAAAAATTATTTATTACATTTTCGACTACAATAGTTGGAGTAATTAAAATTATTAAATTTCCGACTACAGTAGTCGAAATATTTATAATTATTAAATAAATATTTATTAAATATCCGACTACTTTTCCGACTAAAATAGTCGGAAATTTCCGACTACTGTAGTCAAAAATATTTTTCCGACCAGCTATATTCCGACTACCATCAAGGAGTCGGAAAGTAGTCGGAATTACCTTATTGTCTGATCACATTCCGACTACATTGGCCGTCGAAAATTTAATGTTTTCTGTAGTGAATATCAATTTTTAATATTATAGCCACAATGTATTCTAATGTGGAAAAATATTTGATTTCTTTGCTTTAAAAATTTAAAATTTGTAGCTATTTTATATTTTAGTCTTATGATAATAATACTTACATTTAGCAACGAGTTAGAAAACCTATAGCTACAGAATGAAGTATTTGCCCCAAAAATTTTGTACATGGCTAAGAATTTATTCATTTTTCAACAAAATATATAAACTATAACTACTATTTAATTTGTTACGATGCCATATATTTTATAATTATCTAGAGACTTAGACACAACCATAAAAATTTATTTTTACAAATTGAAGAATATTTTCATAAACATTATAAATAACAAGAATTTCTAATGTTGTTAAAGAAAAAATCAACAATTTCATTAATCTTAATCAAAGAACTGTTTAAAGCTTTGTCTATAAGAAAAATTATATAATGTAGCTAGAAATTCATTTTTGAGATTGTAAAATAATTGACAAATTACGTATAATTATATTTTATGATTTTAAAATAATCACAATATATAATTTTTTTGAGACACTATCTTATTTGAGTCTAAAGCAACATTATCTTCTCCTATATCTTCTTTTGTAGTCTTTAGTTTTACCTTAACTTGATCAAAATTCATCTGAATATGCTATTTATATGCTCTTATTTCAATAATACGCCTATCAAAAATGATAAAGTATTTTAGCACTAAAAAAATTAAGAACAACTAATTAAATATGCAAGTGTGTGCATAGAAATTTCAAGGAGAATAATATGTCTTATGTAATTCTTCAACTAAAATGTTGAACAAATAAAAATAAGAAAAAAATGTAAAGCAACCAAAGAAATAAATGTTATGATGGAAAGAGGTAAGTACGAAAACAAAGAAAGTAAAGAGCATCAACTTTGATGTGAAAATTTTTTTTTAGTCGAAGGTAATAACCATGGAATCACAAAGATCCAAAATGCACCACCATAATAATAAGAGGATTACAAATATTCTCTAAATGACCTCACAACAAGAGTCAAACATGGAGAAGCAATAGCTACACCAACAAGAGTAAATCAAAAGAAACCACCCAAAACAGAGCTACTATTCCGGACTCAAAATCAGATGATATGAATCTTTAAATTCGATATCTACCGTCCAAATCAAACACTTAGATGTTAGGAACATCCAAAAAAAAATTCAGCTCGATTTAACGATGAACGGGCCAGAAAATGTAATCTGACATTGGCTGATCGGAGAGAAAAAAACTGCAGCAACTGAACTCTTTTTCTCTCGTCTCTCTTTGATGAAAACTCTCTCAAAAACCTCTCTTATGCGCTAATGTCTCTCAAAGATAAATACCAATGAACATGAATAATTCTCTCTCAAATAGTCCTATTTGTAGATGATAGGTGGTGTTTTTCCTAAAGCCAAACAAACTCAAAATAGGAATAGAAATCTGAATCCTTTTCCAAATAGGATTAAAAATCAAAAGACAATAGGATTAGGCCATGGGCCTTTGGCTGGAACATGATCCACGGTCCAACAAACTCTCACTCCAACCAAGAAGCCAAATGAATCTTAAAGCAGAGGAACTCATAACAGGATTCATGCCTGTCAAATTTCTACAATACTCATGCTTCTCTACAACCACCACTTTTGTTACCATGTTCTGAAGGATTGTCATTAGTGTGTATCTTCCCCACCTTAAAATAATTTCTCTTCTACGACCATTCTAATTCAATGATACTTTCCAGTAATATGCTTGGACTTAGAATAAAAAGTGGAGTGCTTGGTGCAATAAATAGTACTCTAATTATCACAAAATAAAAAGAATCTAGATTGCTTAAAGTCAAGATCTTTCATAAATGTCTTCATTCAAAGCAATTTTCGGCACCTTCAATTATAACAATATATACGACTTTTATGGTGGATAGAGCTATACACTTCTGTAGTCTTGATTTCCATGAAATATCCTCCTCCCCCCTCCCGCAAAGGTGATCAAATAACCAAAAATAGATCTTGAGTTGTTAAGACTACTTCCCAAATCAGATTTTGTGTAGCAAACAAGTTCAGACGTGCCATTAGCAAAGCACAACTTCATACCTACAGTACCCTTCAAATATCTTGGCATTCATTTTACAACATCACAATGTTCCTTTTCAAGATTAGAAAAAAATTTGCTAATAGTACCAGTGACATGTGCAATATCTGGTCTAGTGCAAATCATAACATACATCAAACTATCAACTATGGAGGAGTAGAAAATACAAGACATATCTTTTTTCTCTTCGTTAGTAGATGGACTCTAGGTAGTACTCAATTTGAAGTGCTTAGAAAGAGAAGAACTAACCACTTTTACTTAAGTCATATTGAACCTCTTCAGTACCTTCTCAATGTACTGCTTTTGGGATAATGATAACTCTCTTTTATCTTTATCTCTATATATTTGGATACCTAAAATTTTCCTTGTTGGCCTTAAGTTCTTCCTCGCAAAAGATTTTCTCAATAATTTCTTAAGGACTGCAATTCTAGATTTAATTCTGCCAACAATCAACACGTCATCCATATAACGTAGTAAAATAATAAAATTATCATCAGAGAACTTAGAGGATAACTTATCCGTAGTTACTTTCAGTACTTCTTTTATTACTATCAGTTGGAGTTAGTTGGGGGGGTTTCCCATCAACTCCACATATTTTGAGGCTTTCAGATAGTCAGACTTGATTTTAGTTTTTATCAGATGTTCAGATACATTGAGTATTATTTTCGTATTATACCATGTAGTTTTCCCAATTAGCTTCTACATATCATATTATGTTATCATTATCTTCAGCACTTACAGTAGTTACCAGACCATTGGTTAGCTTGGGGTCACTTGTGACTCTATGCATAGAGTTATGATCGGGGGTAGTCTCGGGTCGTGACAAACTTAGTATTAGAGAATAAGGTTTGAAGTGTCCTAGGATATCTGAGAGTCGTGTTAAGTAGAGTCAGGTTCATGGGTGTGAAATGTGCCACACTTATGGGTGAGAGGCTATGAGACATTTTAGGAAAGTTTCCCTTCTTTTAGTGTTCATGTCGTGCGATAGATCATGGGATCTATTGAATTTCCTCTTCTAAGTTGTCCTAAATCCATTTATAGAAAATACCTCCTATAAAGAATAACGAAAGAAGAAATGGGGACATCCTACACCACCACCTGTTCAGGAAGACACTCTGAATGAATATGTCTCCCATGCCAAATTCAGGGCCGCTTTTATAGTTTTGGCCTAGTTTATGGCTACCTAGAATAACCAGTAGGCGGTTTCCCAAGCCAATCCTATAGTGAATATGGTAGCTGCTAGGATCTGAGACTTTACTCAGATGAATTCTCTAGTGTTCTTTAGATCCAAGTCTGAAGAAGATCCACAGGAGTTTATTGATTATGTGCAGAAAGTGTACAATATCATGGGTGCCACTTTCAGCAAAAGTGTTGACTTAGCTGCTTACCAGTTACATGGGGTGGCTTACACTTAGGTTATGTAGTGAAAGAAGAATAGAGGTGCTGATGCAGGGCATGTAGAGTGAGATGAGTTTGCTACTGCTTTTTTGGATAGGTTTTTCCAACCAGAGTTGAGGGAGCCCAAGGTGCAAGTGTTTATAAATTTGAAGCAAAGTGTCATGAGCATGAAGGAGTATTTTCTCAAGTTCACTAAATTAGCAAGATATGCTCCAACTATGGTGGCTGATTCCAGGTCCCAAATAAGTAAGTTCGTGTCTGGAGTTTCTGAGGACGTGGTCAAGGAGTGCAGGACACGATGTTGATTGAGGAGATAGACCTTTCCAAATCGATGGTTTATGCTCAGCAGATGGAGGGGGAGAAGCTTAAGGAGAAGGAAAAGAAGAATAAGAGGGTTAGAACTGGTAGTTTTAACATCTCTCAGCAAAGGTCAGATGGGGGAATCATTCTTAATTTTTCCAAAAATCTTCATCCCCAGCCCCATCTTCTGCCAGTACTTTGGTACCTAAATTCATACAGGATAATTGGGATAGAGCACTAGGTTCTAAGTACCAAGGTAGTGTGGACAGTATTCACACTAATCCAGTCTATAAAAAGTGTGGTAAGAATCATAAAGGTGATTGTATGACCGACAGTGATGCGTGTTTTGGGTCTGGCAAGACAGGCCACAGGATAAGGGATTTCCCAATAGGTATGTAGAAGGGCAGGAATGATCGTCAGCAGAGCCAGACTAATTCTTCAGCAGCACCAGCAGGGTGTCACTTCTAGTGCAACCAGTGGCCAGCGTCAGAATCAACTCTATGCCCTTCAAACTCAATAGGACCAGGAAGTCTCTCCTAATGTGGTTAATGGTACGTTACAAGTCTTTCACCTTTAAGTTTATGCATTACTGGATCCTGGAGCCATGCTTTCCTTCGTAACTCCTTATATCATCGTAGACTTTGGCATTGTCTGGAAAATCTTACAGAACATTTCTCCGTATCTAACCCAGTCGGTAATTCTATTAGAGCCAGACGGGTATACAAAAATTGCCCAGTCATAGTGTCTCAGAAAGTTACCTTAGTAGACCTTGTGGAACTAGATGACTAATTTTGATATTATTCTCGACATGGATTGGCTCCACTCTTGATATTCCTCAGTTGACTATAGAAAAAGGATAGTTAAGTTCCAGTTCCCTAATGAACTAGTCATAGAATGAAGGAATAGTACATCAACGCCTATAAGTCGATTTGTCTAATTCCTCAAGGCGAGGAAAATAATTTCCAAAGGGTGTATCTATCACCTTGTTCGAGTCAAAGACTTAAGTTTCAAAATTTCAAGTCTTGAATAAGTTTTTGTAGTAAATAAGTTTCCAGAAGTATTTCCTAAAGATCTACCCAGAGTTCCTCCCGAGAGAGAAATTGACTTCGAAATAAATCTTCTTCCATATACCCAGCCTATTTTGATTCCACCTTACAAAATGGCTCTAGTTGAGCTTAAAAAATTAAAAAAAAAGTTAAAAGATCTCTTAGATAAGGGTTTCATCAGTCCGAGTATCTCTCCATCGGGAGCTCTAGTCCTCTTCATGCGCAAAAAAGATAGTTCTCTCAAAATGTGCATCGACTACTATCAGTTGAACAAAGTCACAATCAAGAATAACTATCTTCTTCTGAGGATTGATGACTTGTTCGACCAACTTCAGGGTGACCAGTACTTCTCTAAGATAGAACTCAGATCCGGCTATCATTAGCTTAGAGTTAGAGAATGTGACATTCCGGAGACAATCTTCGAAACTCGATATAGTCACTTCAAATTTGTAGTTATGTCTTTTGGAGTAACGAATGTCCCCACAACTTTTATGGACTTGAGGAACAGAGTGTTCAAGAAGTATCTGGACATGTTCGTCATAGTCTTCATAGATGATATTCTCATCTATTGTCAAAGTGAAGGTGATCATACTAATCACATGAGAATTGTTTTTGTAGACTCTTAAGGATCACCATTATTTGCTAAGTTTAACAAATATGAATTCTGGTTGAGATCAGTAGCTTTTCTTAGTCACATTATTTTTGGTGATGGTATTCGAGTTGATCCTTAAAAGACCAGAGCAGTGAGAAACTAGCCCAAACCTATTTCTCTATCAGATATCAAGAGTTTCTTGGGTTTATTCGGTTATTATAGACAATTTGTTGAGGGATTTTTGTCTATTTCCTCTCCCATGTATCAACTGACTTAGAAAAAAGTCAAGTTTCAGTTGTTAGATTCTTGCGAGAAGAGTTTTTAGGAGTTAAAAACTCAACTCACTTTCGCTTTAGTATTGACTCTACCCGAGAGTTCAGATGGGCTTCTAGTGTATTGTGATGCTTCCAGGGTTGGTCTTAGATGTGTGTTGATGCAGCAAGGTAAGGTTATAGCCTACGCATCTAGACAACTTAAACCTCATGAGAAGAATTACCCGACTCGTGATCTCGACTTGGAAGCAGTTGTTTTTGCCTTAAAGATTTGGAGGCATTATCTATATGGGGTCCATGTGGATGTGTTCACTGATCACAAAAGCTTGCAGTATGTGTTTACGCAGAAATACTTAAATCTTAGTCAGAAAATATGGCTTGAATTATTGAAAGAATATGATATGAGTGTGTTATATCACCCGGGTAAGGCCAATATTGTGGTTGATGCCCTTAGTAGATTGTCTCTGGGGAGTGTTGCTCATGTGGATGATGATAAGAAAGATTTAGTTCGTAAGGTGCATCAGCTTGCCATATTGGGTATTTGGTTGGTTGATTCAGCCAAAGGTAGTACTTGGGTTCAGAATAATTCAGAATCTTTCTTGGTATCTGAGGTGAAAAAAAAGCAAGACAAAGATCCTATTTTGGTTAAGTTGAAAGAGGCAGTTCGGGATCATTAGGTAGAGATTTTCTCCCAAGTGGGAGATGGTGTACTTCATTGTCAAGGCAGGTTGTGTGTTTCGAATATGAATGGTTTAAGGTAGCGAATGTTAGCAGAAGTGCATGGTTCTCAATATTCTACTCATCCAGGAGCCACTAAGATGTACTGCGATTTTTGGTAAGTCTATTAGTAGAATGGTATGAGAAATAACATTGCGGAAATCGTGGCTAAGCGTCTGAATTGTCAGCAGGTCAAGGTTGAGCACTAGAGACCTAGTGGTATACTTCAGGAGTTCAACATCCCCACTTGGAAGTGGGAAATAATGAATATGGATTCTTTTACAGGATTACCTCATACGCGCCATTAGCATGATTCGATTTGGGTCATTATGGATAGAATGACCATGTTCGCCCATTTTTTACCCATCCATACTTCATATTCCCCCAAGGATTATGCTAGAATCTATCTCATGGATTTGGTAAAGTTGCATGGAGTTTTGTTGACCACCATTTCAGATAGAGGTACTCAGTATACCTCTTATTTTTGGACGGTTTTTCAAAAGGGCCTTAGTACCCAAGCTTATCTTAGTACAACTTTTCACCCGCAGATAAAAGGTTAGGAAGAGAGGACCATTCAAACCTTAGAGGACATGTTGAGGGCCTCTATTATCGATTTCAAGGGTAGTTGGTATTATCACTTACCTTTAATTAAGTTTGCCTACAATAACAATTATCACTCCAATATCCAGATGGCTTCGTTTGAGGCTCTGTATGGTAGGAGGTGTAGATCTCCTATTAGATTGTTAGAGGTAAGTGAGGCTGCCTTGATAGGGCCAGATTCATTAAATGAGGTGATGGATAAAGTTCAGTTGATTCGAGAAAGGCTGAAGACAGCCAAAAGTCATCAGAATTTCTATGTAGATGTGAGAAGGAGAGAGCTTGAATTTGATGTTGGTGATTTTATGTTTTTGAAAATTTCTCCCAGAAAAAGGGTGAAGAGATTTGGTAAGAATAGGAAGATTAGTCCCTGTAATGTTGGCCCCTATAGGATTTTGAGCTGATTTGGGAAGGTAGCTTATGAGTTAGAGTTGTATGTAGAGTTAGCATCAGTACATCCAGTATTCCATGTCTCTCTGCTAAAGAAATGCATTGGTGATCCAGCTTCTGCCATTTCTCTAGAAAGTATGGGCATGAAAGATAGCCTCTTCTATGAGGAAGTCCCAATTAAAACCCTGGACTGTTAAATCTGTAGGTTGAGGAATAGGTAGGTTGCCTTTGTTAAGGTTCTATGGAGAAATCAGTCTGTTAAGGGAGCTACGTAGGAAGCGGAACCCAATATACGAGCCAAATATCCCTATCTCTTCTCTATAAATTCAAATTTAGCTTGAGGTAATGATTTTCTTAACATAATCCTCTCGTTTTCTATCTCAGCTATTCGACCATCCTCATTTCATAACATGCATTCATGAGTTCAGGTCAATCCATGCATCCCGTTTTAGATTTTAGATATTTATTCATGACTCATCTCATAAGTATACAGTGCATATCTCAGTCTTCCTAGTCCTCCAGCTCAACTAGTTTCATTTGAGGACGAATGATCCCAAGGGGAAGATATTTTAATACCCCGACTTTTTATGTACTGAACATCCCAAAAGGCATTCCATGAGGTTATATTTCCAACATTTCAAGTTCCGCCTTAATCAGATGTTGTGGCAAAAGTTTGTGGAAAGTTTCCCTTAAGAAACTGATACACTGCCATGACTACAACTCAGGAACAGAGTCGTAACCACTCATGACGAGTGGTCATGAGTGAGTCATAGTCACAATAGTGTTGTTACCCAAGACCCACTCCAGTGGTTATGAGTCCAGCATGCGACTCGTACTTTGACATTACGAGTCGTATAGTGGATCATAGCCTGATCAGTTAGTGACCCAGGAACTTGGCCTCAGACTAAGACTCATAACTAGTCCCAATGAGTCGTAAGTTGGTGAGTTGTATTCAAGACAGTTAAAGCCCCAGCCTTAGATTTCCAGCCTATGACTTAGACTATGACTCGTAACCAGTCGTGATGAGCTATAAGATGAGTCGTAATGACTGGGAGCATGTTTTTCTGCACGTTTTTCCGAGGACTTTTATGTCTTTTCCCACTCCCTAAAATCCATGCCCATGTTGTTTTAGAATCCCAAGGGGTGGTATAAAAGGACCCAAAAGCCCCCAAACTCACCAATTATCCATATTCCACCCAGAGGAGATCAAAGAGGCTATTTTCTCATCTTCCTCAAGCTGACTAGGGTTTCTCAAAAGAAATATTAGTTCCACGGAATTTTTCCAAGGCTATTACTACCAGGTATGTGGATATTCATCAATGGGTCCCTTTCATCCATTGAGTCCCAAGAATTTCCTATTTTTACAAGTATAAACCCTTTTTCCCCAAATTGGTGAACTTTCATGTAGACTATGAATTTTTATAAATTTTCCCTCAATTGCTTTGGTTCTAAACCATGAAAATACATTCCCTCATGATAATGGTGTTTCCATATGTTTGATAATGCAAATGTCTACTTTATGCTTAATTATTTAAATATTAGATGTTAATCATGATTTTTCCTCTACTATGGATTGTTCAATTCTGTATTAGATAGTGATGGTGGGTTATGAACACCCAATACCTAGGAAAATCATGCATGTTACCATTTTCAGGTTACAAGTCATTCAAACTATGCTTGTTTTGTTAAATTCAGAATATTACCATAATGAGCATTTGTCAGTACTAGATCATGCTAAATGAATATTAATACCAATGTCATTCAGTTGGGAGTAATACTCAGCACCAAGCAAACGCAGGAATGGTGGCTCCCCATTTAGTTAACATGAGTTGTTAGTAGCAGTCCCTAAGTTTCAGACCTATGGCACCACTGTAGATTATGAGGGGTCTCCCATCAATAGAGGCATGACACCCTCATCCTTTGGGTCATTAGTTTAGCGGATCCATGCCAGCCAGTGTTGGTACCCCTGGCAAGGTACCAGCACCCTTTTAATTGGGGTTACAGGTTGGACCCCTATTTTTCTCAGATTAGGATATGTCGATTATGATTTTCTCCCATAGTCTCAGTTCAGTATTCAGATTATTCAAGTTTAGGAGGTTTGCATGACCAGGTGTTCAGTCTATTATAATTCAGTTATTTAGTTTTATAGATTACCTCAGTACATATTTATGCTTGGTCTTGCATTTGTTTTATATATTCATGTTCATTATCCACATGTATATCAGCTAGTCCTTATCTCACATACTAGTACATTCAAAGTACTAACCATATACTCTTTTTTGTGCTATATTAATTTCACAATATAGGTTCAGACGCTCAGTTTCCAGATCGTACGTAGTCCATTCCTGTATTGCTCAACAACAGTTGTGGTGAGTCCTCATCCTTCGAGGATAAGTTATAAGTAGTTACTTTTAGTACTTCTTTTATTATTATAAGTTGGAGTTAGTTGGAGGTTTGTCCCATCAACTACCTATGTTTAGAGGCTTTCAGATAGTTAGACTTGATTTCAATTTTTATCAGATGTTCAGATACATTGAGTATTGTTTCCGTATTATACCATGTTGTCTTTTCCAGTTAGCTTTTGCATATCATGTTATGTTATTATTAACTTCAGTGCTTACAATAGTTACCGGACTATTGGATAGATTAGGGTCACTTGTGACTCTAAGAATCATGTTATGACTAGGGGTAGTCTCAGGTTATGACACTACGACTCATGGTGACAAGTCGTAATGAGTCCTTACGAGTCGTATAGGGACCCATAGTCACTGGCGATAATTTTTCAGTGTTTCATTAAGGGCACTTTGGATATTTTCTCTCTTCCCCAATTGTGACCGATGACTTAAAATCCTTTTAGGGTGTCATTATCACTCTAAAACAAATCAAAATAACTTCTCAAACTCTCTCAAATCTCCAAGGTCAAGAACACTTAGGGTTTTCAAGAAGTTGGTCAATTAGGGACCTAAAGGATGATTTCTCTCCATAGTTGTGACACTTTCAGGCGTGTTACTCTTCCTATAATCTTATTTTGTGAAAAATATGTGTTTTAAATAGTTTAATTGTATGGATTTGAATGTGGGTTTTGATATGGTTGAGGGTTTTGGAATGGATGATTCTTAAATTATTTTCCCATGGTTTTTATGAGTTATTTATACATTGACTCAAATATTTCTGAACTAATGGGGTGCATGGGTGTGCGAATAAGAATAAGGGTCTAGGTGTTCCCCCAATTTGATGTTTTGAACTTGGAAATTGGTTTTGGACAATTGTATTCCCTTAACGCACTTGTATAAATGGTTTTGAATTGTGGAATTATCTCTTGGTTTGAATTACTCACCTATACCATTGCATTGCATAAATGGTTAAACAATGAATAAGGATTTTAAAGGTCTTGTTGTCTATGTTTTAATTTAATAAATAAAAGGGGTCGAGGAATTCCCCCAATTTGATTAGATAAAGTAAAGGAGGTTGAGGAATTTCTCGAACTTGATTTAATGAACAAAGGAGGTCGAGGCATTCCCTCAAGCTCTTGGAATTGTAATGGCATAATTATGAGCTTGCAAGCAAAATGGTATGATAATACCTGCGGTGTGCCGTAATGGATAATTCCTTGGTTAATGAATGAGTTATGTGAAACTTATTTTAATTAGTCTTAATGGGGGTTATGTAGCTAAGTCGTGAAGGTGTGGGTCTCGAATGACTTATACTGGATACTCATGTTTGCCGACGTGAGGATTGGTCTTGATGACTGTGTGCATAGTTCACACTGTTGATATATTTGTATCTTGAATTGACGTAGGGTCGGGGGATTCCCTTTGTCTTCCTTGATACCTCTGTTTAGTGCGGTTAACATGCATTAGGCTCTTTCAGCAGGGGAGATGAACCCATATAGCCCATGGGTACCTGTTTATGACGGTTGAGATACATAGTCCAGGATAAAGTTTTACTATCATGTTAAACCTTGTTCCCTACCCCAACATTTATTATATATATGTATACATGTATGTGGACATGTATAGTGAGTTTGAAATCAAACTTTTGACTGACATTATTTTATTCCTTCCTTGAGTTACATACTAGTGCTCAACCCACTAACCGTCTTTGAATGCTATATACCCATGCGATGCAGGGTCCGAGGGAAAGTCTACTTTTTTTGCGCAGTGTTAGATGAATTGGCTCAGTTCGTCGGTCGTTTATGGTGAACTGGCGAGCTTTCATTCTCTGAAAGACTTGATTATTTCATCGGTTTTCCTTCCATAAATTAGAAGTGAAGACTCCACATTTACATTGTCATTCTCATTGTAATTGTCAGGGTCGGAGACATGTCTAGACTTAGATTATTTTTTAATTAGTAGAGGCTTTGTGGATATTACTATGGATTGGGTATTGATGTTGACACTCTTAGATGTCTTTAAACTTATTATATCCTATCTCGATATATTTTTGGAATTCAGCCGTTGTCATGTGTGTTATGTTCCATTTCGCTAGGCAAAAGGGATAGTCTCCAATCCTCGGTGGACTTGAGATACCGATCACGGTTAGGTCCTGGTTGGATCATTATAGAGGAGGGGGCATGGGCGTGATAAATGGCCATTGTCATTGCTATTTGGAGTCAACGTCTATTGTCATTGAAAAAACTGAAAAGATTTTGAAGAAGATAATTTTGGGGTGGGGTATTAGAGAAGAAGATCGAGGGGGGAGGCAGAGGAGCATTGCAACGACAATAACCTGGGGGTTAGATAATTGAAGAAAGTGATTTGGGGGGAGGGGGACGTTGCTGCAATATTAATTTGGAGGGTGGGCTATGTGGAGAATATAATCTTGGGGTGGGGTGGATTGGTTAGGGGGGAGAGAGAAGTTACAACACCAATTAGGGTGGGGGTACTTAGAGAAGATGATGTTTGGAGGGGGGGAGTCATTTATTTAACTTTTTAAAATTTAAATTAATTTTTAACTATAATTTATTTAAAATTATTATTTTACACAAAAGTGTCACATATGTTTTTTTAATTGGTTGTATGTCATATCAGCAACTGTGTATTACACCCACTTTATAATATCAACTGATTGTAAAAATAAGTATCAAAATAACATAGTTAATAGCTGGTTTAGGTGTTTAAAATGAACATCGCCCACTTCAAGTGCCAAAGTGAAAGTTCGTGCCAAATTTAAGAATCCGGCAATGTGCTCGGCCTTATTTATATTTGAAACATAAATACCTTTAGGAGTATTTATGTGCCAATAGATTGACAAAGGGCATATATGAGACAAATTACAAGCGCAAAGGATTTTTTTAACTAACCATTTCCCATATATCTTATAATGTCCTTGTGGGCGATGCAATTTTATTAAATTTAAATCCGTACAAAATTTGGATTATATTAAATTCAAAATATATTAGTCCCAAATAAATATTACGGATTAATATAATTGAATTAATTATTTAAGTCCAAATAGGTATGGATTTAAATAAGGCCCAATATTTATTGGGTTAGTCCATTAATTTGGGCTACAAATGATGAGCCCACTTTACGAAGCCCAAAATATTGTCATATTCTAGAGGCCCAAATAAGCGTCACGTGTCAAATGATGTGGCATGCCAAGTCAAGTGAAGGAGCCAATAGGACCGTGCCACATGTCAAACTGATGCAGCAGGCCGATGAAATAAAAGCCCATAAAAGGCGCCACATCACTTAAATCTGATTGGTCAAAAGAAGTCCATATTCATCATGACTCTTCCTTTCCTACAACTATAAATAGGGGCCTCATAATTCAGAAAAAGGGACCCCCAGAACTCTAACAAGTAGCAAGAGAAAGCTCGTGGATCAAACTCCGCAATTTTTCTAAATAGCTCAAGCAGTCAAAGCAAGTTCATCAAGATTCAAGATCAAGACCGCAATATTCAAGAACAAGCTCAAAAGCCCTTGAATTCAAGCACAAATCAAGACAAGTCCCTCAAATCAAGAAATCAAGTTCAAATTCAAGATCAAGCTTGAAGCCCTTGAATTTATATTTGAAAAGGTGAATCAGAGGATTCATAGAGATTGTAACACTCGCACTGAAATTAATAAAATTGATTGTTGCAATATTTTCTTGTCTCGAATTATTTATTTTTGGCCTCAAAAATTTTATTGTCCAACAAATTCTGGCACGCCCAGTGGGACAATCTCTACCTCTCATATCAACTTTTCATACTTCTAAGTTTAAGAACAACGAAATGACTTCCAAGAAGGTCAATTTTCGATCAATTGCTTCTAAGGCTGGAGATTCAAAGTTCTCTGCTGAAGTAGAAAGCATCCTTAGTGTTACTTTCGGAAGCTTGGGAGTTGTCACAAGAAGCAAGGCAGGTTTTCTAGGACAACAAACACATCCAGTGTCGTCCGCTCCAGCTTTAATTTTTAGATCTTCAACCCCAAAAGGAATGAAGTCCAATAAAAGTGCTTTGGAAGGAGGAAGCAGTGTGGCAGAATTGCTTAAGAAGACTCTAGCTCTACTTGAGAATTTAGATTCCAAATACTCTGGCTCAAAGAGCCATGGTCGTTCAAAAAATGCGCCATCTCCACTTACACCACAGAAGCTGATCACTTCAAGGATCAACTTATGTGATAATCCATGTTACTCTTTAATGTCTCTGGTAATCATGAAAGCAATGGTAACTGATGCTTCGTCTATGGAGAAACAACTTGTGAATCTGACAAAAGGCAATTGAAGGCCTGACCAACTATGTTTAGAATCAAGAAGCTAGGATTGATAATATAGTGGATAGAGTGGAAGGCTTGATAGACGTAGAATCTAGCCATGCACCGGGAAAAGCTCCAGAGGTTCATGAGATAGAAAATCCTGTGAAACAAACACCATCAACTAAAGAGGTGCAAGTTTCTGCTGAGGGAATGATCCCGATTGGGCGATTGAGGGAATTTATTGAAGGGACCCTCAAAGACAAGTATGATGTTGTCACCAAGTCTTCCCTTGCATATGCCAAGCCTTACACTGCAAGAATAGATAGCCTCAAAATGCATGCTCGCTATCAACCCCCCAAATTTCAACAATTTGAGGGCAAAGGTAACCCAAAACAATATATCACACACTTTGTCGAGACATGTAATAATGCTGGAACTTACGGTGACTATCTTATCAAACAGTTTGTTAGTTCCCTAAAGGGAAATACCTTTGATTGGTATACAGATCTCGAGCCTAACTCCATCGATAGTTGGGAGCAATTGGAACACGAGTTCTTAAATCGGTTTTATAGCACAAGGCGTATAGTGAGTATGATAGAGCTCTCAAATACTCGTCAATGAAAGGATGAGCCTATCATCAACTTCATCAATCGATGGAGAAATGCGAGTCTAAACTACAAAGATAGGCTCAGTGAAGTTTCTGCAATAGAGATGTGTATCCAAGGAATGCACTGGGGACTTCTCTACATCTTGCAAGTAATTAAACCAAAATCCTTTGAAGAGTTAGCTACTCGTGATCACGACATGGAGTTGAGAATGTCTTCTGCTGGAAAGGAAGGAGAACCTATTCATGACCCTCAGAGGGGAAAGGAAAAGCAGGAACCCAAAAGATAGGGCAAGTTTGTTCCCAAAAATGAAAACAAGGAGTCCATGAATGTTGATGTGTCTCCTGTGAAGGTCACCACAAAGGTAAGCAAGAATCAAAGTGTGAAGATGACTTCTGGAGCACGTCTGAATAAAAAAACTTTAAAGGAGATGCAAGAAAAGGAATATCCCTTCCTTGATTCTGATGTTTTTGAGATTTTTGATGAACTCCTTGAGCATAATCTCATTGAACTCCCAGAGATGAAGCGTCCCAACGAAGATGGAAGAAGCAATGACCCTAATTATTGCAAATATTATAGGCTCATAAGTCATCCTCTGGAAAAGTGCTTTGTCTTTAAAGATAAATTCATGCAACTGGCAAAAGAGAAGAAGATCTTCTTCGACGATGAGACGGACAGTTCTAATCAAATCTCTATTACTTTTGACTCACTCGACCCAGTCCAAATATGTGTCGAAGAGCATAATAAGAAAATATTAGAGCCTGACAGGTCTTCAGTTGACGAAGGCAGTGATAAAGGTTGGACTCTAGTGATGAGTCGCAGACGCAGGAGGATGAGTCTGCAAAAGGAGTCATCCGAGCATCCAACCAAAAGGAGAATGGAAAAGAAACCAAGAAAATAAAAGTTGGTTGAATTCACAAAGAAGACAAGGGTGACTGAGCTTTACCACCAAAAACCTCAGCGTCCAGTGACTTTAGAGGAATTCTTACAGAGTTGGTTTCGTGTAAAGACTGCCCAAGTCAACCTTGAGACACCTTGTTTTAATACAGCCAAAGAGGGGGGAAAGGGTGAGAATCTACCCATGGAGGTTCCTTCACCTTTTGAAAAGCTTGCTGAAACTCTTGGCGGAGAGGCACATGTGTGTGATACAAAAATCAAGTTCACAAATAATGATCTTCTACTTGGTAAGGCCCTACATAACCGTCCCTTATACATGGTGGGTAAAATTCTAGGAAAGAAGATCAATAGAATCTTGATAGATGAGGGGTCTGGAGTCAACATCCTGCCTATTCGCACGATGAAAGAACTTGGCATCGCTACTAGTTAAATGGACGAAAGTCGTATAATGATCCAAGGCTTCAATCAAGAGGGCCAGAGATCCATGGGATGTATCAAGTTGGGTATTCGTATGGATGATTTTCAATCAAACCCATTGATGTATGTGATTGATGCCAAAACTTCATACAATATACTGCTTGGTAGGCCTTAGGTGCATGGAAACAAAATTATCTCATCCTTTTACTATCAATGCTTGAAGTACCTCAAAGACGGAGTGGAAAGAAAGATAGTTTCCGATGACAAGCCATTCACTGAAGCTGAGTCACATTTTGCCGATGTAAAATTCTACTTAAAAAAACATGTTGTGGATGAGAAAAGGGTTGAAGATGTCACCAAGATCAAGTGTGATGATTTTCCATCTAAGAAGGTCATGGTGATTGTTAAAAAAGTCGCCACCAAGAAGCCTCTCTCCACTTTAAATAAAGAAGGTGTCGCTTCTATGAAAAAAAGGCAACTCCCATTCTTCGTTATGTACCGAAGGTAAGGAAAGAAAAAGATCACCCATCGGATTCCCAAGATAATGTGCTAAATGGACTAACTTTACCTATCAAGAAGATTGATGCAATAAATCCATCCTCAAGACTTCCTGAAGATTCTGTGGCTCAAAATTTGCCACAAGATATGACACTCCCTACGAAACGTACGAAGGATGGCTTCGATCCAAATGCATACAAACTATTTATAAGGGCTGGATACAATCCAAATGAGCCATCAAGGTTGGGAAAACTTCCATCAGAAGGTATGACCAGGCAGACATATAAAGGCCTAGGATATACGCAGCCACCTCCTTAATTCGAATCTCCATAAGAAGGGCGGTTAGAAATTATATCACTGTAGAAGAAGAGTCCATTGCATCCAACAAGAGGGCTTCTGTCTTTGACCAACTTGGAGAATCAACTGCAAGAACTTCTGTGTTCGAAAGGTTAGGACCTCTAAATAAGAGAAAAAGCAACAAACATAAGAGGAGTCATCAAATTTCGATGATGCACTCTTCACTTAGAATACGAAAGGATTTCCAAAGTTTGATTCCTTCTAGAATGAAGCGACAGATGGAACTGGTAGTTTCATGCAACGAGGTGATAAAAGCAAAAGCGCATACTGTTGTTTATACCAAGGAACACGAAAAAGATAAAGAGAGTGTTGGCTTCTCATATCATGTTACGACCCAGAACGAGAAAGATATCTCATCTCAAATAAAGGTTGATGAAGAGATAGAAGATGTTTTTTGGTGTTATCATATATCCTTCAATGACGATGATCCTCAAGAGGAGAAAGATGCTGGAGATGCTCCATCGCAACTTGAAAAAGGAGTAAAGGCCGCAATAGATCTCTTGAAGGAAGTTAATCTTGGAACCGATGAAGAACCAAGACCAACTTACCTGAGTGCATTTCTAGAAGTGGAGGAGGAAATTGCTTATATGGACATACTTAAAGAATATATGGATGTCTTTTCCTGGAGCTATAAGGAAATGCCTGGATTAGATCCAAAAGTAGCGGTCTATCAGTTGGCAGTCAAGAATGGTGCCCGACTTGTTAAGAAAGCCCAAAGACGCTTTAGTCCGGAGTTGATTCCACTGATCGAAAATGAAGTTAACAAACTCATTAAAGATGGCTTTATTCGTAAAGTCAAATATCCCATGTGGATTTCAAGTATTGTTCCAGTACGGAAGAAGAATGGCCAAATTCGAGTTTGTGTTGACTTTTGAGATCTCAACAACGCATACCCGAAGGATGATTTTCCAATCCCCATACTGGGGTTAATAATTGATGCCACCACTGGTTATGAGTCAATGTCCTTCATGGATGGTTCTTTTGGGTACAATCAAATTTGTATGACGCTAAAGGATGAAGAACTCACTGTATTTCGTACCAAAGGTATTTATTGCTATAAGGTGATGCCTTTTGGTGTGAAGAATGCTGGCGTCACTTATCAAAGGGCTATGCAGAACATCTTTGATGGCCTGCTCCATAAAAATGTTGAATGCTATGTGGATGATCTAGTGGTGAAGTCAAGAAAGAGAGACGACCACTTAAAAGACCTAAGAATGGTATTTGAGTTACATCGAAGATATCAACTTAGGATGAATCCATTAGAGTGTGCCTTTGGAGTTACTTCAGGAAAGTTTCTTGGCTTTCTTGTGCGACACCGAGGAATTGAAATTGATCAAGACAAGGTCGATGCAATTTTAAAGATTCCCGAAGCTCGAAATATTCATGAGCTAAAAACCTTACAAGGAAGGCTTGCATACTTAAGGAGGTTCATCTCAAACCTAGCCGGAAAATGTCAACCATTTAGTCGTCTCATGAAGAAGGACACTCCCTTCGAATGGGACCAAGCTTGTAGTAATGCGTTTGAGAGTATTAAATCATACTTAATGAAGCCACCAGTTCTTGTGGCACCCATACCTAGGAAGCCATTGATACTCTACATCGTGGCACAAGAGAGGTCAGTTGGAACACTCCTAGCTCAAGAAAATAGTGAAGTCAAAGAAAACTCACTTTACTATCTGAGCAGAATGATGACACCAAATGAGCTGAAGTATTCTCCAATTGAAAAGTTATGTTTGGCATTGGCTTTGTCTATCCAAAAGATGAAATACTAATTTCAAGCTCATGTTGTCCGTCTCGTGTCTAGGGCAAATCCCATCAAGTTTGTGATGTCAAAACCAGTCCTAAGTGACCGACTTGCAAGGTGGTACCTTCAAATTCAACAGTTTGAGATTGTGTACGTTCCCCAAAAGGATGTAAAAGGACAAGCATTGGCTGAATTCTTGGCAGATCACCCAATACCTAATGACTGGGAGCTAAGCGATGAACTCCCTAATGAAGATGCAATCGTTGTTGAAGTTAGATCTCCATGGAAGATGTACTTTGATGGTGCCGCACATCGAGATGGAGTTGGTGCCGGTGTGGTGTTCATCACTCCACAAGAAGAGGTCATCCCATACTTTTTTACCCTAACAAATCGTTGCTCTAATAAAGTTACTGAATATCAAGATTTAATACTTGAACTTGAGATGGCAGTTGACATGAAACAACTGCAATTACAAGTCTTTGGTGACTCCCAATTGGTGATCAAGCAGCTTTTGGGAAGCTATGAAGTCAGAAAGCCTGAGCTACGACCATATCATGATTATGCACAAAAGTTGATGGGGTGTCTTGGAGGAGTAACCCTCCAACATGTGCCAAGGAGAGAAAATAAGCAAGTTGATGTCTTAGCTGCTTTGGCCTTAACCTTAACTCTTCCAAATCAGACGCGAGTTACTATTCGCCAAGAATGGATAGTGCCATCATCAGATGATGATGTAGAAAAAAAGGTTGAATACCTCATTGCCGTCTCTAAAGCTGTAAAAGAAGATTGGCGATAACCTATCATTAATTACTTATGTTATGGGATACTTCCAGAAGATCCAAGGAGAAAGACTGACATTCGTCGTCGTGCACCTCGCCTCCTTTACTACAAAGACACACTGTACAAAAGATAATTTAAAGGAGTACTGTTATGGTGTTTGGGAGAGGAAGAAGTAATTCAAGCTTTGCAAGAAGCGCACTCGGGAGTTTGTGGATCATATCAGTCTGGACCGAAGCTCCATTTTCACATTAAAAAGATGGGATATTATTGGCCAACGATGGTGAAAGATTGCTTGGACTATGCTAAAAGATGCAAAGCTTGCCAATTCCATGAAAATTTCATACATCAACTTCCAGAGGTGCTACATCCAACTGTAGCATCTTGTCCATTCAATGCTTGGGGAATGGATGTTGTTGGTCCACTACCAAAGTCTTCTGGTGGACACTTATACATCTTGGCCGGGACAGATTACTTCTCAAAATGGGCCAAAGTTGTTGCTCTCAAGGAAGTAAAGGAAGAAAATGTTGCAAACTTCATGTGAGTGAATATTGTCTACCGCTTTGGAATCCCTCAGTACATAATAACTGACAATGGAAAGCCATTTGATAACAAACTGATGAACAAAATCTGTGACCTCTTTGGTTCAAGCAACGCAAATCTTCTATTTACAATGCTGTCGCTAATGGTCTAGCCGAAGCATTTAATAAGACTTTATGCAACTTGTTGAAGAAAGTCCTCTCCAAATCCAAACGAGACTGGCATGAGCGGATGGAAGAAGCTTTGTGGGCGTATAGGAAAACTTACCGTACACCGATGCAAGCAACCCCATACTCATTTGCTTTTGGGGTTGAAGCAGTTCTGCCACTTGAGCGTAAAATACCTTCTTTGAGACTAGCCATTCTAGAAGGGCTCACTGATAGAGAAAATGCTAAGTTGCGTCTTGTGGAGTTAGAAGCTCTTGACAAGAAGAGGCTGGAGGTTCAACAAAATCTTGAATATTATCAAGCCTGGCTATCTTATTTTTTTAATAAAAGGGTTCGCTTAAGGTGCTTCCAAGTTGGAGATCAAGTCCTTGCAGTAAGAAGGCCCATTATCACTTCTCATAAGTCTGGGGGAAAATTCACTCCAAACTGGGATGGACCATATGTCGTACAAGAGGCATATTCAAATGGTGCTTACAAGTTTGTCGATGCAGATAGCGTGAGGATTGGCCCCATCAATGCCAAGTTCTTGAAGAAGTACTATCCTTAAAGGAAGATAACACTCCTTAAGGCACGAGTATAAACTGCATGTACACTCCTTAAGGAACGAGTATAAACTGCATGTACACTCCTTAAGGCATGAGTATAAACTGTGTACGGCTCAAAAAGAAAATGAAAGTCCGCTAGGTTGAAAACCTCGAAAGAGGCGGCCTAGGAAAAAGTTAGGACACAAGAAAAAAAAACACTCACCCAGAACTACGTTGTGACTTGATCCTCTTTACTGAGGTACGTAGGCGCTTAGAATTTCATTCTGAGTTCAGTTGCACGAGTGTCAAAAAAAAATATGTTCATACAGTATCTACCATATGGATACCAAGTATGAAACTATTCTAATTAAATTTTGGACTTACTCTAAATATTTGTGACTCAATGGGGGCAACCCGTCAAAAAGAAAGAGAGTTCCTTCAATGGGATTTGGAATGCCAAAGTTCTCCAAGCCTACAACTAAAAGGATCTCAAAATTTACATGCCTTAAGGTGGATAAGATTTGTTCGTTTTCACCTTAAGCAGGCCTCTAATGAGTTTATCCTTAAAGGATATTGAAATTTTCATGCCTTAAGGTGGACAAGATTTGTCCCTTTGCACCTTAAGCTGACCTCTTGCGGGTTTATCCTTAAAGTATATCGAAATTTCCATGCCTTAAGGTGGACAAGATTTGTCCCTTTGCACCTTAAGCTGGCCTCTCACGGATTTATCCTTAAAAGGATCTCAAAAGTTCCATGCCTTAAGGTGGACAAAATTTGTCCCTTTGCACCTTAAGCTGGCCTCTCGCGAGTTTATCCTTAAAAGGATCTCAAAAGTTCCATGCCTTAAGGTGGACAAAATTTGTCCCTTTGCACCTTAAGCTGGCCTCTCGCGGGTTTATCCTTAAAAGTATCTCAAAAGTTCCATGCCTTAAGGTGGACAAAATTTTTCCCTTTGCACCTTAAGCTGGCCTCTCGCGGGTTTATCCTTAAAAGGATCTCAAAATTTCCATGCCTTAAGGTGGACAAAATTTGTCCCTTTGCACCTTAAGTTGGCCTCTTACGTGTTTATCCTTAAAAGGATATAAAAATTTCCATGCCTTAATGTGGATGAAATTTGTCCCTTTGCACCTTAAGCTGGTCTCTTACGTGTTTATCCTTAAAATGATATAAAAATTTTCATGCCTTAAGGTGGACAAAATTTGTTCCTTTGCACCTTAAGCCGACATCTCGCAGGTTTATCCTTGAAAGGATATCAAAATTTTCATGTCTTAAGGTGGACAAAAATTTGTCCCTTTGCACCTTAAGCTAATCATTGGAAAGGGCCCATACTTAAATAATACCATTGCATAAGTGCATCAAGTGAAAGGGTCCATACTTAAAGAAGACCATTGCATAAGTGCATCGATGAAAGAACCCATATTTAGAGAAGATCATCGCATAAATACATCGGTGAAAGGGCCCATACTTAAAGAAAACCATGTTGTCTTCAAGCAAAGTCTTTTGGTCTTAAGGTGATAGAGGCGAAGTTAAAATCTTACCACCTTAAGCCGGCCAATTATGCGTAAGTCTTTCGATATTAAGGTGACAGAGGCAAAGTTAAACTCTTACCACCTTAAGCCGGCCAATTATGCGTAAGTCTTTCGGTCTTAAGGTGACAGAGGAAAAGTTAAACTCTTACCACCTTAAGCCGGCCAATGGTTGCGTATTGCATATTTGTTTCAACCCTGCAAAAAAAAAGAGGAAACAAGAAGAAAGTAAAAACACAAATAGAAAGGATATTACCTGTCAGAGCGTTGCGATCTTGAAAATTGTATATCACCAACTTAGATTGAGACAAGATGCCTTGATGAAAATAAAACTCTCAAAATCTAGTTTGAGGCAATCAAATCGCCCTTTGGTGGTGATGGTCCCACATCAAGATATAAATTATTTGGGGAAGCAATGCAAATCTGTAATCCTCTATCAGATAGCATATATGATCGACTTCAAAAAATCATATGGAACAATCCCAAAAATGATAAAATCCAAATTTTGGATATGTTATACATGCATATTTTCTACATCTGTAGGATCAAGCGGATCATAATTTCGATACTCTCACATTGAGATTTAATGTTTTTGATGATGTCGCGTAAATCTAAAATTATTGATGCATCAAAACTCAATGTTGATTTCGGGATAACACCTGAAAATATCTCGAGTGTATTAAATTATGAATTTTGGATATGTTATAGATATTTGTATCTAGTTTCACAAGAATTAAGCAGCTTGTGATTTCATTCTTCCTACTTCAAGATATGAAAGTTTTAGTAAAGACGCGCAAATCTGAAATTTTCAGCATGATAAAATTCAGGGCTAAATTAAAAATTATCGAGATTTATATTAAAGTAATTTAAAGCTGAATTTTGGATATGTTATAGATCTCGAAGTATAGTTTCTGGAATATCAAACGGTTCATAATTTTGATATTCCTACAATTAGATATGAATTTTCTACCACTGACATGCGATGCTGAAAAAAAGTGACGAAAATAAGAGAAAGTAGGAGGGAAAGAAATTACCTCAATATTGTTGATGACTTGAAAACCCCAAAATTGATATTAAAAAAGTGGGGAAACTACCTTCTTTTATAGAGTTGTAGGATGGATGTTTTCTTCTCCAATATAAATTCAGATTGGAATAACTTTCATCTCCAAATTCAAATTGGAGATTGTTTCTTTCTCCAATATAAATTCAGATTGGGATAGCTTCCATCCCCAAATTCAAATTGGAGATTACTTTCTTTTCCCATACAAATTCAAATTGAAGGTTATTTCCTTTTCTCAGACAAATTCAAATTGGAGGTTATTTTCTTCTCCCATACAAATTCAAATTGGAGGTTGATTTCCTTCTTCCATACAAATTCAAATTGGAGGTTGTTTCTTTCTCCCACACAAAGTCAAATTGGAGGTTGTTTTCTTCTCCAATCTAAGTTTAAATCGGAAGAGTTTTATTCCTGGTTAAGTAAGGCAATGAAAAAGTCTTCCAAAACTGTTTGAAATTGGATATCATGTCTCACCAACGGGTTTTAAGTATAGAGATTCGTGGAAAAAAAATAAGAGAGCTTTGAGAGACAATGTCAATATGATTTGGCTTTAAAGTTTTTGAATGAGGTGTTCTTATGTATGGAAAATCGTTGAAGCACGAAGGAAACATGTTTAAATAATCATACTTCAAGGATAGTCTCCAAAATATTAAATGTCTCAACAAGTCTTGAAGTAGGGGGCATTTGTGGGCGATGCAATTTTATTAAATTTAAATCCGTACAAAATTTGAATTATATTAAATTCAAAATATATTAGTCCCGAATAAATATTACGGATTAATATAATTGAATTAATTATTTAAGTCCAAATAGGTATGGATTTAAATAAGGCCCAATATTTATTGGGTTAGTCCATTAATTTGGGCTACAAATGATGAGCCCACTTTACGAAGCCCAAAATATTGTCATATTCTAGAGACCCAAATAAGCTCCACGTGTCAAATGATGTGGCATGCCAAGTCAAGTGAAGGAGCCAATAGGACCGTGCCATATGTCAAACTGATGCAGCAGGCCGATGAAATAAAAGCCCATAAAAGGCGCCACATCACTTAAATCTGATTGGTCAAAAGAAGTCCATATTCATCATGACTCTTCCTTTCCTACAACTATAAATAGGGGCCTCATAATTCAGAAAAAGGGACCCCCAGAACTCTAACAAGTAGCAAGAGAAAGCTCGTGGATCAAACTCCGTAATTTTTCTAAATAGCTCAAGCAGTCAAAGCAAGTTCATCAAGATTCAAGATCAAGACCGCAATATTCAAGAACAAGCTCAAAAGTCCTTGAATTCAAGCACAAATCAAGACAAGTCCCTCAAATCAAGAAATCAAGTTCAAATTCAAGATCAAGCTCGAAGCCCTTGAATTTATATTTGAAAAGGCGAATCAGAGGATTCATAGAGATTGTAACACTCACATTGAAATTAATAAAATTGATTGTTGCAATATTTTCTTGTCTCGAATTATTTATTTTTGGCTCAAAAATTTTATTGTTCAACATTCCTATTAATTAGTTGGACAGCTCAAGCTGGTAGCTATGTAGGAGGTGGGGGTGGGTGGGTGCCAGGCTATCAAATTACTAACAGGTTGTTTGGATGGTGGTTTTCAGTGGTATGGTTTTCAAGGAAACCATGTTTGTTTTTATTGTTTTTTAAAAGGCATGGTATGGTATGGTAATCTTTCATGGTTTGGGAACCATGGAATTGTCCAATTTTTAGAATCACCAATTTGGTGGTTTTGCATGGCTTTCTTATTTATTTTTCCAACTATGCCCTCATATAATATTTTCTATTCCTATTTTACCCTTTACCCCATTTTACTTACAACCTTAATATGTTATAATTTTTACGCACAATTATTTCCCAAGTTTAAGATTCAACATTAGTATCTCAGCTCCGTCATTTTTGCAATTTCTTCAAGAATTTTACAGGGAAAAAAATAACAAATTAGGAATTATTTTCAGATGTAACAGGAAAAAAGTCTAAAAATTGATAAAACTCCTTCATCCAAAAAGAAAAAAGTTGAATATCAAACTTTCAACATTCCATGAAATACTCAAGCATCAAGCAACTCCAAGGAGATAAATTCTCAGTGAAATATGAATTCGAAATGATTTTACAAGCAATGGTCAAATAGTAATATCAAAGAACACAAGCATAAAAATCTTATGGAGTAGTTTTTGCTAATTAAAATTTTGCACTGAAACGGATGGGTGTTACAGGAATGCTATGAAATATGAAAACACCTAACAAGAGAAAGGCCAGTTCTATAAAATAATTGTGAGAACACTAATATTATATTAGGAGTATTTTAGTAAATTTATCCGTTATGATACAGTACCATACCATCAAAACAAACAAAAAACTCTTATTAAACAGTAGTGAACGATACAGTCTATCCAAACATAGTATTGTATCATACCATACCATACTGTATAGTACATTATGAAACTATGGCAAACCACCATCCAAACAGAGTGTAAGGGGTCGTTTGATAGAGTGTGATAGAAAAACTAATGCATGCATTAACTCTATGCACTGCTAATATCTTGTTTGGTATACTTTTTAAATTTATGTATAACTAATACAAGCATTCGCTATACACTCTTTTGCATATTAAGTTATATATAACTAATACCACCATTTTTTATGCATTAATAATACAAAGCTTTCAACACATGCATTAATTTATAAGATGACTATTTTACCCTTCAAATTTTTTCCAATTTCTTTTCCATTCTTATTCCAAAAATATCCTTTTCTGAGCAGTCATCAATTACACAAAATTCGCTCAATCACATAAGTAAACAGAATTCAGTAATTTGAAGGATGAATATTCGAAACGAATAATATAGTTCTTGTCATATTTAAGTAGCATTCATATTTCAGAAGCAACTGAAGCTGAAGAAGAAGAAGAAGAAGAAGAAGATGATGAAGAAGAAGAAGAAGAAGAAGCTGAAGAAGAAGCTGAAGAAGAAGAAGAAGAAGTCGAAGCTGAAGAAGAAGGAGAAGAAGGAGAAGAAGGAGGAGAAGGAGAAGAAGGAGAAGAAGAAGAAGGAGAAGAAGGAGAAGAAGAAGAAGAAGAAGAAGAAGAAGAAGAAGAAGAAGAAGAAGAAGAAGAAGAAGAAGAAGAACAACAACAACAACAACAACAACAACAACAACAACAACAACAACAACAACAACAACAACAACAAGAACAAGAACAAGAACAAGAACAAGAACAAGAACAAGAACAAGAACAAGAACAAAAACAAAAACAAGAACAAGAACAGAGAGGAGAATACGAGAGGAAAAATGAATACACACTCAGTAGAAAATAGTGAAGAGGGGAGAAGGAAGAAGAATACACAGGGCTTCAATTTGTTGGTCTGGGTTTTACTGGAAAGAAAGTGGAGAGGTCATTTTTGTCAAATAATTTCTTTTAATAGAAATTATACAAAACATATTATTTTTAATAGATTAAACCAAATGCTGCATAAGAAGAATACAAGCATAACTAATGCAAGCATAACTAACACAAGCATTACTAATACATGCATTTTTAATACACCATATTTTATATTATTATTATTATATACTCTACCAAACGACCCGTAAGTTCTACGGGATAATTAGGCCAAAGTAAAGCGTGGATATGCACTAAATAAAACTTGAGGAGATTATGATCTATGCCAATAAAGTAAACAAGGACAACTTTAATCATGCATGCTACAAAATTGAAGCACCATTTTTATTAGTTACATACTTAACATACTGAATGACAAACTTATATAATTAAAATACAAAAAGATACGTATACCACACCACACAATACATTTTTCACAAACTAATTAAAAATTGAAATAAGAAAAAAATGATACGAAAATGACTAGAATTCTGCAAGAGAAATAACTTCACAAAATTATTCCTCTTAATTTATAAAAGCACATCTTTTTCTAATTTCGCCCGATTTTCCATTAAGAACTCCAATTTTGCCCATATTCACCATTGACACCCCAAAATCCTCAAAAAAAGTTGACCCGTTAGAACTCAACTGTGCCGAAACGTAAGTTCTTGTTTGTTTATCCGTAAGAAGTGTGGCATCAGATACAAATAGCCCTCTTCTTTTGCTGACCAAAGTGTAATAATCAGTGTCAAATGTTTTGAAACTTCCAGGGTCCATTTCAACTGTGGTTGTCACATCATTGGGCTTACATTTTGTCTTCAATTGGGCTATGTAATTTTTGTCCATGTTTGGGTCCATATCACCTTTACCAGTAAAATTGTACAAACGGCTTCCAAAGGAAAAGCAATGTGATACTCCAATAGTGTGTCCACCTAAATGAAACAAAGGGGAAATTACATAGTTGGCTGCTAGATGATCAAAAATATTAATAATCTCTTGACAATATATATGCATGTAGAGATAAGAAACTAAGAAAAGAATATAGAGATGGCACTTTTGATCCTTCAGTTATTTGTCATATCTAGTTTTTTTTTTTTGTTTTTTTCTGATCTTTTTATGAAAGAAATATCTTAACTTTAGACTATTTTTATTAGAACTGTATATCATGAGACATGAATTAACAATACGAACTTAACATAAGACATGAAAAGCAAATAACGTAGTGTTGTACAATTCGATAAATCAATGAAGATTTTACAAATAAAGAGATCAGAAATGCATATTTCAATTACCTGATAGAACAACAAGATCTTTGACATTTAGGCCCAACGCACCAAATCTTGTTTTTAGAGTAGTGAAATTATCGAAAGGAGTTGGCAAATTTGTTGTGGCTTCTGAGAGAACTGAAACTCTCCCATCTCTTCTTCCCAATGGTACTTGCCATGTTGGTCCATTAATCTGAAAAAAAAAAAAAAAAAAGCATAATTAATATGTTCAAAGAAAAACTATATGTGCACTCATTTTGTTGAAATTATAATAAATGGGAGTGAATATATACAACTCCGCCTGTTCCATTTTATTTAGCATGATTTGAAATACAAGTGTCAAAATATCTAATTTTTGTGTATGAACTCAAAAATAAATTCTTCCATTTCTGAGGAGCTAGCTTGCCACAACAAGAGGATAGTCCTCTATGCATTTCATTTTTATAATTTCCTTATCACAGTGAACCTCTCCTTGTGATCGTGATGAGGTAAATGTCTCTCAGCCAGAGGCTGATTAAGTCGGAGTTTTCTTGGATCGTCATCGATCTACAATTATTCTTAAACTCCCATGCTTAGATCACAGAAACATGCAACATAACATAAAAACACTACAAGTTAAATAGTTAAAATTTTCAAAATATTTAAGAAAAACATTCAAAGAAAACCCTCTTTGACACTTCAAATAACACTTATGCCAAACAAAGTAAATTAAAACACAGGGAATTAGAATTAGTACACCTTCTGTTTCAATTTGTTTTTCTAACTTTTCTTCATAGTTCGTTTCAAAAAGAATATATTTTCCTTGTTTGGTAACTCCTTAATTCTAATTTTCACACGACATATTTAAAACTATAAGATTAAAGAAATTTTTGATACATCCCACATATTTTTAAGACCACAATATTTAAAAGTGTTCTTTACTTTCTAATTTTTGTGCCAATTCAAAACCAAACAAATACAATTGAAATGAGGGGAGTAATTATTTACCAGTGAAACAGCATCACGAGCTACTAAGGCCAAAATATCGGCACAAGAGACAGTGCCAGGACACTGTTTTTCTAAAGCAGACTTAGCAGCATCAATCACTTGGAATCCTCTTAAGCTTAAGTTTGCAATTGCATCTTTCTCAGCCTTATTACTTTTAGTAGAATTAAGTAGCACTGAACCATCACATCCCTGTAATTAATTAAAAAAAAAAGACAAATTACAACTACTAGAAAATATAGAAAACGTCTCGGGTAGGAATGGGCATGGTATGGTATGACATGGTATTTGAAATTTTAATATGATAATTCAATATTCGATTTTTAAAAACACTATACCATAACCATACCATATTAATTCGGTATGGTTCGGTATTTTGAGGTTTAATTTTGATATTTTGCAGTATGGTAATTGGTAACCATAGTTTGTTCAACTTCGACAACATATACATAATAGAGTATTATTACTTCGACTTTCCAAAAGTACGTCTCAATCGTATCATAATTACATATTATACATGTGGAAATATATATTCAAAAGGAAGTATAAACAACTCCTTTTGTTAATCAATTACATAAAAAAAAGACATTACAATCAAGATAGAATAACCAAAGGAAAAATGATTACACAAAAAAATGATTTGATATATATATATATATACACTTCGGCATGGTATTCGATATTTCGGTATGTCATTTATAAATACCGACTATCATACCATATATCAATAACATTTAAAATATATATCAAATATCATAATATCAAAATCACAATATCAAAAATTTTTATTTGATATATACCATATTAGGTTCACCCCTAATCTAATATTCTTTATTTTTAGTCTGCTTAGTGTTCGTCTGAAATGAATTTTAAGTAGTGAATCATGAATAATGAGGAATATATAGTTGGTCCCAACTTGTTTTTGACCAAAGTGTGATTATTGTATCACTGGTTACCTTTCACTTTTCATAGAAGGTACTAACTTAGCTTATTTTCAAGATTACAAGTATCGAGTTTACTAGGAAGAGTTGGTGGATGGCCTAATAGTGAAAAATTTGAATGCCACCGTTGGTGTAAATAAATTAAATTCAAATAACTGTATAATAAAAAACTAATTATATTATAAGTTTAAGCTTTATGCACTAGCACTATAATTTTTTTTATAAGCAGGTCACTTAAAAGATAATTAGAATTAGCTATATACTTAATAATAGCATTGATTGATACTCTATGAGTCTATGTTGAGTACTATTTTATAACATGTTAAATGATTATTACTGATATAAAAGATTCATTACATTATCATAATATATAATTCAAATCCATATATTATGGTAAATAATTTTTCTTACCCTGACAAAACAATCATGAAAGTGCATTCTCAACAAAGGGGCAGCCAAAGTTGGATCAAGAGAAACAAAGTCAGCAACTGCCTTTTTCACAATTGCTTCCAAATTTGGACATGTTTTCTTGTAGAACCCTAATTCTAGACCTTGTGAATTAACAAACCCCAATAAAATTGCAAAATAAACTATGAAAATAGAAAGAAATTTTAGACTTGCCATTTAAATTTAAAAAATTGGCAAAAGATGAAGAAATAAAATTAACTTCTCTTAACTTGTTGTTTTGAAGTGATGATTAGGGTGCACAAATGAATGTCCTTTTAAATTGGAAGTATATTTGGTGACATATCAGTTCTTTGATTACATAAGCTGGTATTAATCTTTGATTAAAATTGAGTTTAATATTTAGCAGTTAGCACCTCTCCTTCCAAGTACTCTTTATTGTAATGTTCTTATTGCTAATATATAAACAAAATGGACGGCCAAACAACTCCTAAGAAAAACAAAAAGAGGACTACATACGAAGAGCTTTCCTATGAAATTGATGGTTTTCTAGAAAAAACAATTTGATGCCAAAGATGTATTTAGATTTGGTAATTAACCCATAGATATATGATTTATGTGTGATAAGTTTGAGTGGATTTATGATTCCTTCATTTAATATTTAGTTTAGTTTGATTCGTTGGAATCCAGGTTTTTAATTTTTTCAAAGCTTTAAGTAATAAAAATAATGACTAAAATGCTTTTCAGGGCGAAAAATAAAAGTAAAATTGCAATTGCGCAAGGCATAATCATGCAGTGACACAAATTATGCCACAGGCACAAGTTCAATCACGCAAGTTATATTTCAGAACATAAGTTCAGTACCACAAATTATGTCCGAGTGCAAAAAAAATTACGTAAAGGATAAAAATTATACCCCAAGACATAAGTATAGTGTCCACGAGTTATGCCTAAAGGCAAAGGAAACTAAGTCCAATTTAGACACAGATTATTGCCCTAAGACATAAGTTCAGGGGTAGAAGTTATATCCAAGACATAAGTTTAATGATACAAGCTATGCCGCAGGATATAAGTCCAGTGGCACAAGTTACACCACAAGGCATAAGTCCAGTAGCACCAGTTATGCTATTGGGCATAAGTTTAATGGCACAAAGTAATGTATGTTTGCAAAATTCTCTGAAAGCCTTGTCATGTTAATCAAATACTACGGAACTTATGCCTTAGGGCAAACATTCTTTAAAAATTTGTTCTGAGAAATTAGGTCATAGCTAAAAGTACTTTGACTCACAAATTTTCACTAAATGAATAGTAGGGTAAAGATTAAAGGTTACTCCAGAAATAAGGGTAGTCCGTGAAAAACTTGCAAAATTCATATAGTCTAAAAGTTGGGTTGATTTGGGCTAATTACTTATCCCAAACCAATTCATGAAGAAACCTTGTTAAAATATTTAAACAAAATTGAAACCAAGAAAAAATGTGATGTTTTAAAATAATAATTATTAGTTGAATCACTATATGAGAAATGAAAATCAATCTTATGATATAGTGTGTTAGTTATGAATGGTTTTTTTTTAGAAAATGTTTTCTATTTTTTTCATGTTTAGATATTTAAAAATGTTTTAAAAAATTATATTCTCTAAAAAATTATGCTACTTAAAAATGAAGAAAATGACTTCCCTAATGAAAGTAAGAAACAAGTTTCCTAAGTGATTAACGTTTTTAAAGTTCATTGTCTCTTTCCCACTCCTCACTCAATGGCTCCAACTCCACCCATTGACCATTCCATGCCTTGCCATCCCCGAACTCCTACTCCCTATTACATCGCACCCCTATAGTGTTTTACTAGATTACATATAAACAATTTGAAAATAATATTTTTCTATTTATTTGCAAATTAACACTAGAAAATACAAAAATAAATTATTTATTTTTTAAGAAACATTTCCCATGCATTTGCGCCCGTGCCAGCCACGAGGAAAATAAAATTCTTTTTTCTAGCACCCTTCATTGGAATAGTGAAAAATATTTATTTTTTGGTGAATTTGGTAGTAATATCAATTAAAAAATTTAACATTTTTCAAAACATATGGAAAAATAAATAAGAAAGAAAATAAAATATCTCTTTTCTGCCTAGCCCTCTTTTTTGGAATTGAAACAAATATCTATTTTTTTGTTGAATTTGGTAGTAACATTAATTAAAAGATTATTTTTGAAACAGATGGAAAAAATAAGAAATAAATGTCTCGTCTGCATGTTTTGTAAGCTCAATTGATACTCACCCAAAAATAAATAAATAATGGATACTATTCATCCAATCTTATTTCAGCTTTGTGGTGTTGATCTTTCTCTAATATACTCTATCCGTTTCAATTTATTTAAACTATTTCGATTTGACATGAAGTTTAAGAAAGAGCAATTTTTTTTTAATCTTGTGATTTAAAAATTAAAGATTTGTCAAATATATTAAAATGTCTTTTAATCTTATGATCTTAACATGTTATCTGGTAAATTGAAATTAAATGGTTGCTAAGAAAAAGAAAGAGACATCTTTTAAAAAATAACTTAAAAAAAATAAGTCAAACAAATTAAAATAGGAAGGATAATTAGGAATCTGCATGAACAGACTATTAGTTCCATGCAGACACAGCATATATAAAATGTTAGATCAAATATATTATATGAATCTGTGTTGATTGATTCATAAAACCAGCTAGCAGTTGGACAGTCTATTCTATTTATCTGTATTTAAGTCACACATGGACAACATGAAAAAACATGTTAAACAGCTTTAGGACTTTAATATCAAACATAATGAATAGCTGATTGATTTGTTTGCCTAGATATCTAAATTTTGTTGGACTCTATAAGACGAGTCCAATTTCTATTAAGGTTTGTAGAGGTTACTCGGGCAAAGCTGTCAAAAAGGCTTTTTTCAAGACTTATTTTGCCATTAAGATAAAAGTCCTGAAAAATTTATCATATACCCACTTAATTCCAACTCATAATCCAATCTTTCCAAGTTAACAAATTCTCATAAGTTTCTAATAATACACTTCAACCCACTCCATCATCCCCAATTATATAATACAAAAATATCTTGGTTTCCAAAAATAATTAAAAAAAATTCAAAAGCTTAAAATAGAAGGTTCGTTTCCCTCCAAAAAGCCCCGATTCAGACGTTGCTTTCCGGCGATCAGCTCTAAATCAGTCCGCAAACATCATAAGTTTGTCAATTGCATCCATTGTTACCCCTTCTCAAACACACTTTTCACCATTGTTAAAAAGCTTTAAATCACTCACATTACTCAAAACCTCTTTAGAAAGTACATTACTGTAGCTTAGGCGACTCCAAGTTCATTTCTCTATTCCATAAATCCAACAATCGTTATTTAGAAGCAATATTTGCAATTTCAAGGTTTTTGTACGGATATCTGTCCAGTCATCAACCATTCATCGTTAGTTATTGACTATGCATATATCACGACATAGACCATCAACATAATCGACCATTGATCAAAGCTTAATTCTAGGATGTCTATTGCAGAATTTATTCTGATTTCTAGTGATTTCATGGGAGAATGGGAGGAGACTCGCAAATGTTGGAAATGGAAATCGTTTACTAAGGTGACACTACCCATTGCGATTCGCCGCAACGGTTCATACGACGACTTGGTTGCAAGAGTAATGGAGAGCGAGAATTTAGATTGCGCGCCAAGCAATGTGGTTATTAGTTATCTAATGCATTCGAGAAAAAAGGTGCATCCTACGATCATAAATAATGATAAACGTGTGTCGTTGTACATAATGGATGTTGATGCAGATGGTTTTAGGCCTATTTTAAGTATATATGTAGTTGAGAAGCCCTTTAAAGGATCGTTGAATTCATCAACACCCCCACCTCGGCGCCCAACAGTCGATGATAATTTGAATGATTATGAGAACGATGGCGATCATCCAATTAATATGGAAGATGATTCTATGCAAATGGAATACATTTCAACAAACTTGCAAGATGCGGAAAAAAATTATGGAACGAGATCACAACTAAGATATTCCTTCGCTGATGGAACCAATTTCTACCGTGATCAAACATTCACCGACAAGAAAGAACTACTAGAAGGAGCAACGCTAAGGCAGTATTTTAATTATTTTATGGAGAAGAGTTGCACCAAATTGTTTAAGGTGAAATGTGTATCTCATGGTTGCGGTTGGTTATTGCAGGCAAAGAAATATGAATCCTCAGACAGATTTCGCATATACAAGTATGTTGGATTCCACACATGCGGTGTTGAACACACCACAGGAGCTTCACGATGCATAAATTATTTTTAAGATGGTAAGGGTCCAAGCATAAGAGAAATTCGGAGGATTGCGTTTAGGGAGATGCATTGCAATGCGAGCTATTGGATGTGTTGGAAAGAAAGTGTAATTGCAAAGAACATCATTTGTGGGACACCGGAGCACGGATATGCTTGCTAGACGACTTTTTCTCATATGGAGGAGTTATTGAATTCCGGGTCTTCTTACTCTATCATGATAAATTTTATTATTTTTTATCATTCGGAGCTTGCATATGGGGATATGCCCACATGAGAAAGGTAATTGTCGTCGATGGCACATATTTGCATGGCAAGTATGGGGGTGTATTGCTGAGTGCCATTGCACAGGATACCGAAAATCATATCTTTTCAATCGTCTTTTGTGTTGTGGATAAAGAGAACGATGCTTCTTGGACCTTATTCTTTGAGAAGTTGAAGTCTATAGTAAAAGATGAACTAGATCTATGTGTCATCTCTGATAGGCACATTAGCATTGCCAATGCCTTCTCCTGTGTTCACAGTCGTGCGCATCATGGACTTTACATGAGACACCTCGCTAAAAATCTTTGTATAAATCAATACTATGGAGAACATCTTTATCTATTCTATGCCGCGACAAAGCCTTATTCTCTTGATGAGTTTAGTGAGCATTTTGCAAAATTGAAGAATAATTTCTCCGAGGCCGCACATGTCCTTGAAAATATGCTTGGTTTTGAGAAATAGAGTAGAGCACACTTCCCGGGCAATAGGTAAAATGTGATGATCACAAACATTGCCGAGTCGCTCAACTCGGTATTGAAGGATGAATGGGAGTACCCCATGTCCTATATATTGCATTCAATTGCTAGAAAATTTAGTGAAAAGTGTAAGGACCGGCATGCTTTTGTCGACAGTACAAACAACAAATTTGTGCCTTGTGAGGAAAAGATCCTAAGGGATGATAAGAGTGCGAGCGATTTCTTGTATGTGACTAATGCAAACGGGGATCTCAACCAATTCACCATGTTCAACAACGGTGTTACTGCCAAGGTCAATATCTTAGAGAGGAGTTGTTCTTGTAGGATATATGACCTGGTGAAAATATCGTGCGAACATGCGATGTTCGTTTTGCGAGCAAAGTATGGCGATGACGAAGGTTATGGTAACTTCATCTACTGAGTACTCGTCGCCAATTTATAAAATTGAAACTTACCTCCTCGCATACTCTGAAGCTATTAACGTTGTTCTTCTAGAGTCTGAATGGACTGTGCCACAGGAATTGCAAGACACTAAAAAATTTCCACCCCCTACGATCCCAAACTCGGAAGGAAGAAAGTCAAACGCGTTAAGGGTGTCGGTGAAACATTCAAGTCCAAGAGGAGGAATAAGTGTTCAATATTCAAGAAATTTGGGCACAAAAGAACTACATGTAGCATGGCCAACAAATATTACATAGGCCTTTTTTCTTCATTTGTAAAGCTACTGTTTTAGGGGTTAAATGTGCATTTCTGTAGAATTTAACATTCAGTTGTAATCGACTTAAAGCTTTGTTTATGATAGACACCATCATTCTATGATATATCCTTTACATGATCTATTGAATATTTTGTAATGATTATATGATTACTCATCAAACACGTTTGTGGGTCTTTTTATCATCGTATCTCTCCAATCGATGCATTAAATCATCATTTCCTATTCTCAATTAATTAAAAGCTACAAACAGGTTTATTTACATCAAAAATCGATGGTATACACAAGGTAAACCTTTTTCTATTTCCACACGCATCGACTGATCATTGGTTGGGAATATGAAGCGACGTCTTTTATGAGTCTATAAGTACAGTGACTATTTCTATGTACGCATTCAGTTCTACCTAAATCCAAAAGTTCAGAAACCCTCTTCTTATTCATCAAATTGAAAGCATGCCTCCCAAAAGAATACCCTTACGACCCATCAGACGAGTTCCCCCAAGACACTACGATCTCCTACTGTTAAGGAATGATTTTGACCTCCTTTTTCATGGCCTGGGTCAAGGCCACATCTACTTAGACGTGAACTCCGTCGAATTGCTCGTTTCTTGAGGGCAATTCTAGAAAGGCTAGGAATGGAAGGCCCTGACTACATCACCCCCTCCCCCCAATTATTTCCCTAAAATTAGTTTAAGTTTTTATTTTATTTTATGTTTATAAATTTTTGTACATGTTCATTGCAGAAGATGCTTTTTTGGTTGGATTGTTGTTAGAATAAAGTTTTTTTTTTTTCCTTTTTTGCTGTTTGATAATGAAAAATGTATGTACTACAATGAACAAAATGAATATAAGTATTTCAGTTTCTAAATTATGTTTTTCCACTTTTATGTGATTGTTGCATTTTGTATTGGTTATTCTTCTATACAGCCAACTTTTCAAATATTTATTCCTTGTTCAATAAATACAACTGTAGATTGACTTGATTAAATTCACGAAGAGTGAAAAAATAATTTGATAATAAATCCAGATCACATATATAGTCTATTATAGATCTTAGACATTGTTACTCCTCGACCAAATATATAGGTCAATCGTAAATCATATGAATCGATGGACCATCAGTAGCTTGTAGTTTGAAAGAAAATAATTAAATTAAAAAAAAAGTTTAAACAGATAATCACATGATTTGGGGATGGCGAAAGAAAATAATTAAACTAAAAAATATTTAAACAGATCATCACATGTTTTGGGGCTGGTAAAATAAAATAATTAAAAAAGATTTAAATAGATAATCACATGTTTTGGGGATGGTGAAAGAAAATAATTAAATTAAAAAAGTTTTAAAACATAATCACATGATTTGGGGGTGATGAAAGAAAATAATTAAATGAAAAAAAGTTTAAACACATAATCACATGATTTGGGATGGTTAAACAAATAATCCTGAACTATTGGTGACATTTAATAGACTGTCATCGATGTTACCCCATGTCAAATCTATGTAAAAAAATACTTGTTCTTTGAGTGTCCATCGATTTCTTTGATCTACGTTAAACTTACATCGTAGGGCGTGCATCGATTTATCTCTTGATCATTCATAGATCACATAGATCTATGTACACGGTTATAGACCCTCACTTGGATGTTGTGTAAAAATAAATAAATAAATTGTGAATTTCTACACATATGAAAGAGTTTAAACAAGTCACATAATCATATTAGAGCTTATACAAATTAGGGATGGTGAATTAAGGAGTGTGTGCATGGATAGTGGTTGAACAAACAATATTCTAAGAGTAATGTTTATCAAAGAACAAGTATGTTTTGAGGATGTTGATTGTTCAACCACTACCCATCTACGTACTTTTTTAATTTGGGGTGGTGATTGAAGGAGAATGTGGATGGGTAGTCATCAAATACAATCAACATCCTCAAAACATATTTGTGCTTTGACAAACATTACTCTTAAGATATTGTTTGTTCAATCACTACCCATCCACACACTTGTTAATTCACCACCCTTAATTTATATAAGCTCTAATATGATTATGTATCTTGATTAAAATCCTTCATATGTGTAGAATTTCACATTACATTTATATTTTATTTATTTATTCATTTTTAAAGAACATGATAGTAAGGGTCTATAATCATGTACAGACATTTACGAGATCTACCAATGATTCAGAAATCAATTGATGCATGCCCTACGGTGTATGTCTACGGTAAACCAAAGGAATCGATGGACACTCAAAGCACAAGTATATTTTTTACTTAATTATTTTCTTTTTAAGCATGTTATTGAGTGTCCATCGATTACGAGGGTCTACGGTAGACTTTAATATCTTGTTGGTGACTGACATAGGTCATGATCGATGACAGTCTATTAAGTGTCACCAACAGTTCAAAAAATACAATTATTGTTCCAACGGTAACAAACGGCTAATTTCGTACTCCTTCAATGTTAACACTTCTTTTTACTTCATATATAAAATCCTTCATTCCTCATTATTTTATTTCATCCACTTTGTTTATATTTTAAAATTCTACAATGTCTCAAGCATCTCAAACATTCAATTCTAAAAAGACTCTAATTTGTCATTGTGAAATGCGGTTGTCTTGAGGACATCACATACGGACTCAAATTCAGGTCACAAATTTTATAACTGTGCAATTGCGAAGGTGAGTCATATATATATTTTTTTAAAGTTAAGTAAATCGTTATGTAATTATTATTTTTTTCTATCACCTCCAAGCAATCCATCAATATTGTGTCCGGGATCCGAGACATCAAATTTTGATGGCTTGGCAAAATTTAATCTACTACAAAGACTCCGAGAATGCGAAGAAAATAATTTTTTCTCATGACTTTTTTCAAAGAAGACGAAGAGCAGAGGGATCACTTTAAAGTATTGCTACATGACACCCAAATAGAGAGGGATCAACTAAAACAAAATTAATTTTGGCCGAAGAAAGGGAGAATGACCTAAAAATAATATTATGTCTTGTAATGCTAATATTCATTCTTTGAAAAAGTGTATCATGAATGTAGTGATATTGAACAAATAAATACTTCTATTTTTTTATAATGTTAATACTATTTTTCATAGAATCATAGTTGATCAAACTACACATCAACTTAAAATCGAGTAACATGATAATGATAGACTATGCAAGCAGTATACGAAAGTTTAAATATGCATTTTATGATGTCAACCATACACTGTATCAATTATGACAATACAATGCATATTCAAATTCCATGCAACAGTACAGTTTGATAAAAGCAGATTCAGTGCAGAATCATAACAACTTCATAAAATAAAAGAATGTTTGTCATATCCTAACAACAGATCATTCAACTCCCTTGTTTGTCAAATAAAAAAAAATCTTAAACTTTAACAATATTAGCATTCAAATATCTTTTTCCGCAACATCACAAATGTTATTGTTGATTTCATCAACGATATCCATGATCAGATCTTTTTTTACTTCTTTTTTTTCTTCATGTCCATCTTTTTGTCTTCTCCTTCATCTTCTTCTTCATTGCCACCTTCTTCTTTCTCACCTGTTTCTCCTCCTTTTTCAATAGCTGCTCTTGCTTCTTTCTCATCTTCCTTTTCTTCCTCTGATTCTTTTTTTTCTTCACTTGCAGCTTCTTTCTCAGCTTCTTCTTCTCCATCAACTTTTGCTATTTTTTCAGCTTCTTGTTCTTTCTCACGTCCTTCTGCATCTGCAGCTTTTCTTCAGTTTCTTCTTATTTTTCAGCTTCTTTTTCTTCTTCTGCAACAGCTTCTTTTTCAATTTCTTCTTGGCTTTTATCTTCTTTCATTTCTTCTTGTTGTTGTTGTTCATCATTCTTTTCTTTCTTTTTTTCCTCTTCTGCCACAACAGTGACCAACTCATTCATTTTTTTTTCTCTTTTTTCATTCCTGTTCGATTCACGAAGGTTCACGTGCACTGTATCATCATATTAAAAAGCGTTACTAATATTTACAACTGAAAATTCATTAACTACATCAATTATTAAATAAAGTTACCTCGCTCATGTTGTTGTTCTTTTTTTTTTCTTCAGTCTTTTCTCTTTGATATAGACAGCAATATTCAACACCGCTTCTTCGAGCATAACAACACGCTTATGAAGATCCCCATCGACGGAGGTGTCCGCTACAACTTTTGAGATGCTCGGAGAAGCATCATCACCAATGCGTACTTCAATGGGGTTACCACCCAAATTTCCGTTATCATCACTGTCCACATTTGAAGTAAGGACAGTCACCCTTGTACATCTTTCTTCAAGCCATTGAGGACGTTATTCTTCATCTCGTCGGTATATGACTTAAACATAATCATGTAATCCATTTCATCTCACGAACAGTAGGGATAATGTATGGGTGCACGTTCTACAAAAACTTAATTAACAATTACATAACATTCGATACAACAGTAGTATTATTGCATAATAAAAAATAAGTTCATACCTCAAAAACTTTTTCTTTATACTTGAATGAGTCGCCTTCGATTATCTTGACACTTTTTGTAGTGTGCCATCTGAGGATGCGGAAAATGAAAAAAGGCCCGTCCATTAATTTTTCAGCAAATTTTTCAAGATGTGAAAAGGCCTCATAGATCCAAATCTATAAGCAGTACAGTAGTGAAAAAATGACTCTGAGTCCATGACAAAGTATAAATAAAATTAGAATCTATGATAATCTCACTAAAGGGTTGATAGTAGATATCATAAATGCCCAAGTGTAGACACGTAATTTTTTACCCTCCCAAATTTAATATATATTTCTGTATTAAATATTTATAGTTGATCCGATATTATTTTAACTCTTATTTTATTTTTAATAAGTTTGAGTTGAAATAAATAAATAAAGTTACATTTTAAGATATTTTTTTTATATTTTTTTTAAAATAATATAAAAAAATTCAAAAAATATTTTCTTTTAATTTAGATTTTTATAAATAAGCTAGTGATTTTATTTTCTCTTAATTATATTTTATTTAAGATAGTTATATTTTTATTTTTCGTAAGTATAAAAATTAATTAGTTAATATTCTTTTATTATTATTATTATTTATTTTATATATAATTTATTTATTTATTATAAGAAAAAAAAAAGGAGATCATTATCCTTAAAAAAAAAAATTAAAATTTGAATCCAAAACTACCCTAACTACTCCCCCAAAATCCTCCTATTTAAGGACTTCCACCCTCAGACTATTAGACGTACTATTCTCACACTGTACACTATCATCATCAGATACTACATTAAACAAATCAGAGTGAAGAAAAATACAGAGTAAAAAATCGTGAAAAAAGAGAGAAAAACAAAGAAAAGATTTACAGTTTAAAGTTTTCGCTTGAAGTTTTCGGTAACGATTGTTTCTCGCATTATTATCCAATTCAAATAATTACAGGTTCTTTTTCATTCTTGAACCATTTTATGTTATAAGTTTACTGTAAAAATATGAAGAAAAATATTCAAGTGATTTTATGCATTATTCAGTTTGTAGTGAATTGATTATATGAATTATTTGTTATTCCGTGTTATAGAGTTAAGTTATTGATAATTTGTATACTTGTACACAAAAGTTTCATAATCACACATCGCTGGACGCACACACGAGAAAAAAAAAACAAGAGAGAAAACAAAGGGCCAGAGCAAAAATATACATATAAATAATACAATACCCCAAATCATGTCTAAATTTGTGATATGTATTAAGAAGTATATTAAAATAAGGTACCTTATATCTATTAAAGTCATTTTTATCTCTACTTTCCTTCATTATTTTTATCCCTTTTTAATCATATTATGAAAAGTAGGAGACGTATTTGTTTATTATTTAGGCAAAATGATCTTCTGGATCCCTGTACTATGTCAGTTTTGTAAGTTGGACACTTTTACTTACATGTTTGTCATCTGGATCCTGAACCCATCAAAAAATAATATTTTGAACCCTTTAACCGTTGACCTTGCCTATGTGGCAACGTCATGGTGACTCGGACAAAGAAAGTGCAGCCACTCGCCTGGGGTGCGAGTGGGGATCAATTTTTGGTCAATTTTATATTAAAATAATTTTAAAAAATATTAAAATTTAAATAAAAAATAACAAAAGGTCCTTTTTTTCCTCCATCTTTTTAAATTTTAAAATATTTTTAAAAATTTAAAAATAATTTAAAAAATTTAAAAAAAGACCTTTTTTTTCCTCCATCTTTTTTAATTTAAAAATATTTTTAAAAATTTAAAAATAATTTAAAAATATTTTTAAAAATTTAAAAAAAATAAAAATATATTTTTTCCTCCCCACCCAACCCTATCCCACCCCACCTTCAGCCTCCCCACCCCACCCCAACACCCGTCCAACCCTTCCCCACCCCCCACCCCAGCCCGTCCCCACCCCCACACCTTACCCAGCCTCATCCCACCCCACCCCCAGCTTCTCCACCCCACCCAGCGTCGTCCCCACCCCAGCCCCTTCCAGCCCCCACACCCCACCCCAACACTCTTCCAGCCCCCTCCCTCACACACACGTTCGCTTTTTATTTTTTATTTTAATTTTCCCTCTCAATTCAATTCTTTTCATTTTCTTATTAAAATTTAAATTTGAAATCTTTTTAATTTTTTGGGGATTAAAATTTAAATTTAAATTGAAAGTGAGTGATAGTGAATATTGAAAAAAATTAGTGAATTTCGCTTGAAAAAAATTAAACTTTTTGTGAATTTGTTAAAAATATTCAAATTTAAAAATCAAAATTTATTATGTTTGTATATATGAATTTGTAGTTAAAAATTTAAATTAGTTGGAGAAGAATTTTAATTATTTGAAATGGATTTGATGTTTAATTTGTGAGAAAAATAAAAACATGATTATTCAATTTTTTCTACAATTTATAAATTTTTCTTATTTGATTAAATTAATTTTAATATTTAATTTGTTATGTAGCATTGTAAAAATGACTTGGAATTTAATGTAATTTTTTTTTTAATGACGTGGCAGGCGTGGCAGCTGACATGACAGCTGACGTGGGGGAGAGTGTGTTACACTTACCAAATAAGGGTTTAAAATATTGCTTTTTAGTGTGTTCAGGGGTACAGATGTCAAACATGTAAGTAGAAATGTCCAACTTACAAAACCGATATAGTACCGGGGTCCAGAAGGTCATTTTGCCTATTATTTATGAGAAAAATTTCAGTGCTCTAATTTATGTAAAAAAAAAAAAAAAAAAAGTCATTTAAAAACCAATAATAATACCAATAATTGAGAAAAGTTGGCGATCTTAGATTTTTTTTTTTTATTATTATTAAAAGTAATTAAGAGAGGACAGTGATGACTATTTTTCCACTCAACTATATTTTCTAAAGAAACCGGCAACCAACACTTTTCTTCGGCGACGTAAACTAAGGCGACGATTGTTATTTTCCTTTTCAATATCTCTTTGCATGCTAAGGAATTTTAATTGTCCTTTTTTTTTATTTTAGTAGAATTTATGAATGATAGGCTTTATATTACTTATGTGGTTTAAATATTTTCAAAGTTGGACTGCTGTAGGAAATTCAAGAATGCAATTTTGTCCTCAAGTAGATTATTTCTTGACCCATTAAGTCCTTCATTAATTATCACTATTAAATTTTTATTCATTTACTTATAACAAAAAAGGGATTAATATATTATCAATTGATAATTCTAGTGAATTATATCTTCCTATTTGAAGTCAAAAGAGACCAATTAAGATTGTTCGTGTTAATGTTGGAATTTTTGTATTTAAAATTGTTTCACAATCTGTAATTAGGGATCTATATTAATTTAAATAGAATAAATTTTTGGGATTATAATAAATTAGCATAATATAGTTAACAGGTGTATTTTATTATTATTATTATTACCATTATTATTATTATTATTTTATTTATTTATCATTAGTAAAGTTTATTTATTATTTTTTAAAAATTATTATTTTTTAAAATAAATAAATTTTACTCAATTTTTTTTTTGTTAAAGTTAAAATAGAATTTAGAATAAATAAAAATTATTAAGAATTTTTACAAATAAGGTAATCGATATTTTAGCATTAAATAAATTTTAGACATGTTTTAAATATTTATCTCGATTAAGAATGTGACACACACATCTTTCTGAGACGTTTAAAATTTAAGGATGCAACAATGCACCTTGACAAATATTTTTCTAAAATTAACTTTCACCAATTTAATACACGAGTTATTGACAACTATTAGACATTAAAAAATGAGCAAATTAGGCTTTAACATAATTATCAAAATAATTTAGGTCAGGATAAGTCAATAAAAGCGATCGTGCTAGAACCACGAGACTCGAGGGGTGCCTCACACCTTCCCCTCGGTCAACAGAATTCCTTACCCGGTCTTCTGTTTTCGCAGACCAACAAAGAGTCATTTCCTTTTGATTATGGATTCAAAAAGGTGACTTGGAACACCATAACTCAATTCTAAGTGGTGACTCTGTAATTAAAATAATCTCTATTCAAAACAGTCACTTTAATTGAAAAAACCCTTCGACTCGAACCCTTCGGGCAAAAAAGGGGTGTGACACCAAGAAAATTTGAATGGAGAATAGGATGTCTTCTACTTCTCATTAAATACTTCATTCTGCTTCTTTAGGTCACTTTTCTTCTTCAGATAGTCCATGGTCAATTGAAATGTCTCTTTTTTCCACGAATAACTCTCGAAGAAACTCAAAAAATCAATCATCCAAATCAGTTTTGTGTCGATAACCTTCGTCGAATCTTTTACAAGCAACATGGTGTGCAAGAACCACAGTAAATAACACTTAAACTTCTGCTCCTTATTCAGTTTATTCTCTCTGATCAAGTGTAACAAGTTAGAGGCCGTAATGTTTTTATTTTTCGTCACCTTAAAGGAAAAATGTTCCCCCTTCTCTAGCACCTTCTTCAATTTTGATTCACTAGGATATGATGAGCAGTTCAACTGTGTGATCAAACAAAACTCCTTTAAGCCAAAACAAGCACGCTTATTGTTCACACAAAACTACATCTGATGATGCATCTTATTGTTCTTGACGCATCGCAACAACAAATAATGGACTATCTGCCCATTGAATTTGAGATGTTCCGGCAGGTTTCTCAGGTGTCCAAAACAGGACCGCTTAAATCCTTTCTTCAAGTCTTGGTCGACAAGAATTTGCTTAAATTCTTGATAGGCAGCAATTCTTGATCTAACCGATATCTTCGTCAGGAAAGATCCAACCTCGTCCATAATAGTTCGAAGGTCATACCTCTCCACGTAAATGTACCTTGAACAAAATGGCACGGACAAGGGATCATTATCCGCATCAACACTATTTTTTTCACTTCCCTCACTCACTTCATTGTCACCACTAGCACTACATTCGACAACATCTTTAATAGAATCGATGTATCTACTTATCTCTTTTAACTCTGAATCTGATTCCGACTCCTCCTCTTCATATTTCCTCCTTTTATAGGGATTTTTAACTGTCTCATTTCTTTTTTTTCTACTGCTAGCAGCAGAATCATACGCGGTACCAGTTGTGTGTTTAACACCAATTTTTTTTTTACCCGTTTTCAACAGAATCTACACCTAAAAAATAAATCTTTCATTGTCAGCTCATAAACCACAAGTCTACTAACAGAAACAACTCTATGCTGAAATAAAAAAATTAAAATAACTAACAATTACCCCACCATTAAACAGTTCACTACACAAAAATACCATAACTGAACCAAAATCCAACATGCAGTATCAAAACTCAACTATTGCTAAAAATCAAACTATTGCTACAAAACAAACTAATTAGTTATTAATATTTCAATTTTCACTATTTCATCAATCGTATTTTATAAGAATTTCATACTTCTAAAAATTAATTTCAATCTTGGGCATTCTTATTTCATAGACCACAAGTCTACAGACAAAAATAGGTCACTGTTTGAATCAAATTGTCAAAATAACAATTATCCCACCATTCAACACTTCATTGCTCAAAAAATACCAGAACTAAATCAAAACTCCTTAAAAAAAATTTAAAATTCAACACCGTGATTGACGAAAAAATCTGTCAAAATTGCCGAATCAAACCTCAACCATTGCTTCAGAATCAAACTAATTATCAATAAAATTCTCATATTTTAACTACTTAATCAACCACATTCGGAAAAAAAAACTTTTCTACATCACTACGAAACGATTAACAATAAAACCCATTTAAATGGATCTAAAAATAATTGAAACTTGATTTTAACTAACCTTACAAAGCAACAATGAGCCCTTAACCGTTGGAGAAGAAGGAGAATCGAAGATGCAATTTGGGAGCAAGTTCTTGAGAATAGCGGGAGTTGAGAAAATTGAAGAGGAGAGAGAGAAGGGGTTTTATTTAATATTGGAAGAAGTGAAGGGTATTAGGTGTATTATATTTAGTTCTCAAAGTTATAAAATGATGAAATAGTTCTTTGGCCCACGTGTGGACCCCACTTTTATAACTTTTTGCTACTTTTTAGACCCTAACCCTAAAAATTAAATAAAAAAAAAAAATAAGTGACTATTTGACAAAATAATTTTGGAAAGTGACTTCTATGCCAATTCTTCCCAGGTTAATCTATCCTGAGTCGTAGCTCATGCCTTCAAAAGGTAACATATTATTTTTCCTTAAAAGAGCATAAGCTCGAAAAATCTTTATAAAAGAGATCAAGATATGATCGGACTCTTCTTAACAATCAAGTATTCAAGAAGATTCACAAGATCCCCCTATCATGGTGTTAGACCCCTCCAACTATATGTTTGAAAATGAATCTAGAAGTGGTATGAATAAAGCGTGAGACATGTAAACCCATTGTCCTAAGAAATATTTAGCCAACACATTAAATAAAATATAACATCCATATATAATATCACCACAAAGTCAAAAAGCCACATGCAACTCATAAGGATTACATGTACATGAATATTATTACACAACATGATACAGTAGTACCAAAAAAAAAATAAAAACTTGATACTTTTAATTAATTAACAAAATCACAATGTTTTCTAATTTCACCAGCATGGCCAGTCAACACACCAATGTTTCCCATTTTCACCATAGATTTGCCAAAATCTTTGAAGAAAGTTGATCCATGTGTAAATGCTTGTTGTTTAACATAAGCTTTAGTCTCAATGTCATCAAGAAGTACAGCATCAGATTGTAAAAGACCTCTTCTTTTAGCTACAAGTGTGTAATATTTTTCATCAAATGTCTTGAAACTTCCTGGATCCATTTCTACATTTGTTGTCACATCAGTTGGGCTACATTTTTTCTTCAAATGGGCTATGTAGTTTGGGTCCATTGTTGGATCAGTATCACCTTGGCCTGTGAAATTGTACATTCTATCTGAGAAGGAAAAACAATGAGCTGTTCCAATGGTATGTCCACCTGACAACAGTGAAAACAAATTTAGAAAAGTTAATTTAAATAGTCTTCCGTTCAACCACTTAGATAAAGATAAATCAGACAAGTATATAATATATGTGTAGTTCATGTATAATCATATATGCTGGCTAGAATTACCAAAAAAAAAAATATACCCATAAAGATCCCGATAATTTATTGCATTATCAGGTTACCTTAGAGATAATTGGTAGTAACATGAAAAATAATATGAACTTACCTGATGTAACATATTGAAGTTATACTGATCGGGCAAAAATTCATTTGACTATGAGTGTATATAAGTTAAATCCAAAAATATGAATCACTTATAAGAGTAGTTTGTGCAATTTTTCTTTGTATGTACCAAGTGTACAAAGCTCATTCATGCTCCTACTTAGCTAGTGCATCTAACCAAGTCTGGTAAATTAAATATGTATGTTAATAGATATATATGTATGTTACCTGATAGAACAGCAAGGTCTTTTGCATCCAAACCAAGAGAGGCAAATTGTTGTTTAAGAGAAGAGATGTTTGCAAAAGGAGGTGGTAAAAGGTTCAAAGCTTCATCCATGATTGACACTCTCCCATCTCTTCTTCCCAAGGGAACTTTCCAATGTGGTCCTTTAATCTGTATAATCAAATAATATACATGACACAATTAACAATTCAAATCTAATGTAAAGTAATATAATTGATAATTGATAAGGGTGGTTTTAAAGTTTCAATAATAATGGTTTTAATTTGATGTATTCTCAGTGTAAACAATTTTTTTATATCATTAGGTCATCTAAATGATATTTACGAGTGATATATTATTGAAAAAAATGAAATCTCGGTGCACTAAAACATCGGTTATATATATGTGCGGGTTTGGGAATAGATCGAACCACAAGGATTTATTTTGCGTAGTCTTACCTTACATTATTAAAGAGGCTATTTCCCCCCATTTGATCACTCATGACCTCCAGGTCACATGACTATAACTTTATCAGTTACTCCAAGACTCACCTTCAAGTAATATATTACTAAAAATATGAAATTTCCGGTAGACATCTTACCGGAAATCCATTGGAATTTGACTCATTGACATTGGTAATGTTTCTGATATTTCTGGTCGTTTCATTCAAAAATATGAGATTCAAAATGTTGAAAATAAGATTATTACAAGAGTCAAAATAACTTTACAGTATAAAGATTATTTACACTAACCATATATATTAAAAAGTATATATGTTACTCTTGGTAATAATATGATGGGATCTTACCATAGAAACAACATCCCTAGCTACTAAAGCTAGGATATCAGCACAAGAGACCACACCAGGACACTTGTCTTCTAGTGCAGATTTTACACCATTAATCACTTGGAATCCCCTTAGAGATTGGTTTGGGAAGGCATCTCTCTCTGCTTGATTATTGTTGGTTGAATTTAGCAGTACAGAAGCATCACACCCCTGTGAAAAAGAAAAAAAAAAAAGGGAAAAAAATATTTGTACATCAAGAAGATATTTTTCGTGAGTTTGAGTCATCAGAAAAAAAAAAAAAAAAAAGAAGGGAACGCGTAGAAATTAAAGTGGTAAAAAAATAAATGCAAGTGTAACTAACATATTTTAAAAAAATTAAAACATAATAGAAATATACTACCTCCAATTTTAAATATTGATCCTTTTTGTAAATTGAATTTGTTTCAAAATATATATGATAGAAATCATTTTTTACTTTTTTTCTAGATCTATCCTTGTTTCGATTAGTGGAGTACTAATTAAGTGAGACGCTTGAAGAGATAAAGGGTAATTTAGACAAATATTTTTTGATTAAGGCTATTAAATATTTTTCTTAAAATGTGTGTAAAAACCTTTAAAGTCAAATTAATTGGACTGGTGGAATACAACAACGCAAATTACGTCCAGAGATGGATTCTAAATTTGAAATGTATGGATTCCCACCAAGTTTATGAACAATAATATCCAAATCGGGTTACATGCACGGGTTCTGAATAAAATATTACTAGATTCACGTGAACCCATAAATAATACTCTAGACTTGCCCCAAACTACATGCACGCTCCTTAATCACAAACAAGTGAGAGTCAGCTATATATTCACATGCATATCATATTCATCCATAATGACCAAAACAGTAACCACATTAACAATGACAATTAACAACAATAGTAAACATATAGGAAAAACTTTATATGGAAATGCATATATATGTATATATACATATAAATGAAGACATACCCTAACAGCACAATCATGGAAATGCATCCTAAGCAAAGGGGCAGCTAGTGTTGGTGCCTTTGATATGTATTCAGCAGTTTTCTTTCTCACAATTGCCTCAACTTTAGGACATGTTTTTCTATAGAAGCCATGTTTCAAACCGTGTGATGCATTACAAAAGTTAAATGCAAGAGGGACAAGTATCAATTGAAGAATGAATACGACAAAATGCCTTGGCAAAGCCATTTTGTATACAATTAGTTAGAAGTAAGGACAGGTTAGTGCATTAAAGTTCTCGCTATGTGTGAGGTCCGAGAAAAAGCCGAACCACAACAAAATAGTTAGAGGTATGAAAAGAAACCAAGAAAAGTTGATTGTTTTCTGTGTACTTTTTTCACAATGCACAAGATATGTGAAAAAGATTTGAGTATTTATAGTGAGATATAGAGGTCTTTAATTTGCATTTCACATGTCATGCATGGAGTTGGCTATGAATAATTTGACAGAAATGATCTAAAAAGTGACAGAGATCATGTCACAAGTATGTTGACCTCCAATAACATGCCAACAAGTGCTACCTTTTCAGTTATAACCTTTCTTTAGGTTTTTCATCCGGTGTCTGGTATCACAATGGACCCCGATCAATTCAGATCACACATTGCAGGACCCATTCTGGAGGTGGTGTTCCAAACAGAATTTTTTTCATACCCAGGGCTCAAACCTCAATTCTCTGGTTAAGGAAGGAGCAGTCTCACCACTGCACCACAATACATATTGATAGTTATAACCTTAATATAACATTGGCTGAGCCCTGATTTCAATTTTATAAATACTTTGTTTGGATTCTCTAAAATATTGTCATACCCATGTTAGATTATTCTCCAGAGTTCCACTACTTTTGAAGGATCCAAACACAACGGCAGTATTTTTGAAGAGTCCAATCGAATAGCTTAGCTGAAGTTTAGAATGACAACTTCAATTGCCTAATAACTGAATTCTAAATTTCATATTTGTATTTATTTAGTAAATTTCATAATATAAGTACAATATTTATGAAATAACTGTTGAGTCATTCGAATCACAATATTCTTTTTTATTTATGGACTGCGTATATTTTACCCTCTCCGGACTCCACTTGGTGGGAATTCACTGGATTTGTTGTTGTAATTGAGCCTCTTAGGTAATGCAAAACAGAAATTGTACAATACTTATGAAAGGTTGACTTTGCATGCTACTAGAGAAAACATGCTGGAACAGGATGTACATCAATAAAGGATTAATTTAATCAATAAAGCCTGTATGTGTATTTGATATTCTAATTAGAATGTAATCAGAGACATCCTAGTTCTGATTTGCTAAGAGAGAATTTCTTTTACTAATTAACTAACCTAATGAAAAAGTTTTTTTGGAAAAAAAAAACTAATGGAATGAATTCCCTTTTTTTAATTGTGTGTTCGTGATTATTTTGTGGTTATTATTATTTTCTTTTAATTTATTGTGCTTTGGTATGTGTTACTTGAGTCAAGTATCTTTCAGATATTGCCTCTCAACCTCCACAAATACGAGATAGAAATAAGATTTACGTAAAATTTATTCTTTTCAGACTCTATTTACGAAACTTCACTGAATATTTTGTTGTTGTTTGTTTTGTTGTTCGTGTGTTTCTCCACGTCTGAGAATTAATTAGTGCCTCAAACATGATTTAGATTGGATACAATAATAATGTTTTCTATTCTAAATTTACTTGATGCATGTGTCTGAACATGCAAGAGTTTATGTATTTATTCATCGTGCCTAAAGATGTATAGTTTGATGCTTTGAATTTTGATCCATCTGCCCTTAAGGTTTTATCTTTATCTTTTTCTCTCCAAATGAATTTTCTAATTTTATAAAAATCAAAATAAAATTTATTTGACGCTACATCGAGTTGAATCTAATCATTAAGAATAGTGGAAAGTATTAACGGGTTAAATATCAAATTTGAAGTTGATTTGTATCAATTTTGAGTAAAAATGTGTAGGCAAAAATCTATATGCAAAATTTTAAAACATGATGAATGGTGACCAGTTGAGATTCATAAACTGTTTCAACATTGCGTCACAGTTTGTACTAATTAAAATTAGGTGTTGATACAGGATGTGCACACTCTAATACGTCTCTTTTGCACGTTTAAGCTAATACCATATGCGTCGATACAATTGATATCAACCCTCTCAATACATCATTTTCGTTGATATAATTGATACTCACCATACATAAGAAGTGTAGCTACATTTCATAAATACGCAAATTTCAACTATATTTCTTAATGTATATTAACATAAATATCAATCCTTTTGGAAGTAATTACACTCTTTCTGACTATTTTAATTACTTTACTCTCTCCCTATTAATATACATAACATAACCAACATATCCGTAGCATTCTGTGTATATGTTGGAATTTTTGTAATATGTTTAGGAAGTTGGATTTTTTTGTAATATTGAAAACATAAGTTGTGTATTTATACAATTTTTAGTTTCTTAATTACACTCTAAACTACAGTACAACATGAAATTTTCTCAAAAATAATTCAGATGGGTATTGAGAGAACAGAATATTAACAACATGTGGATCTTACCAACATGGGTTGTGGTGCAGTGGATGGGGTTGTTCCACCCTTAATCAAAGGTCGAGGGTTCGACCCTAGATATGAAAAAAACTTTGTTGGGAGAGTTGTCACCTTAATAGGCCCTGCAACGCGCGATCCGAATTAGTCGGGGCTCCAATGCGGGCACTGGACACCGTATGAGAAACCCAAAAAAAAAAAAACATGTGGATCTTGGATATATGGGCCTATAAAGAGCTAATTCAAAAGGCAAAACTTCACATATAGACACCTTAGACTCATCCTGACTAACTTCATGGTCTAAGTTTTACTACTTACGTTTTATAGACATTAGTTAGTAACCAAATGTATTTAAGACTCATTTATACACTATAATTAATATTAATTTAAAAGGAAAGGTAGAGTAATTAATGCTCATTATTATCTCCAACTTCGCCCCAGTATTCTCCTTCTATATAACAAAAATTGTTGGTGATTCTCCTTTCATAATTGGCCACTTTTTAGTACAAACATATAAAAAACAATTATATTGTTGACACCTAATTTTTTGCTCTAGCTCCACTGTTGAATTTAATCTTGAGCTTCTTTGATTTTAATAAAATTACAACATTTATTTTATCTGAATAAAAACTTTTCAAAGTATTTATCTAGATAATTTTGTCATTTTAAATAATGATTATATATTCTCGTGTCAGTGTATATGAGATTGTATAATTTTGTCATTTAAATAATTATTTTTATGAAAAATTAAATTTTAATTAAGTATTATCTCGAAAGTTAGAAGGGGAGCCTTGGAGTAGCTGGTAAAATTGTTGTCATGTGACCAGGAGGTCATGGGTTCAAGCCTTGAAAACAGTCTCTGGCAGAAATGCAAGGTAAGGCTGCGTAAGATACACCTTTGTGGTGGGGCCCTTCTCCGGACACCACGCATAGCGGTAGCTTTAGTGCACCGGGCTGTCCTTTTTTATTATTATTATCTCGAAAGTTAATCCAAATAGGCAAAATCTTGATTCAAATATAATTTATTCTCAAAAATAATTTATTTGAAAAAATATTTGTTTGATTTTATTTGACCAAGAAACCCGAGATTAAATTGATTATTCCGTGTTGGGTTACGATTTAATTTAGCCAAAATTATTAAATTTTCCCGTAATTGAAAATCAAATTTATAATGCAATTGGCCAGTTAATTTTTAATTTGGCCAAAAATTAAATAGATTTGGCTAAATTCTAAATCCTAATCTATAGGACATTTTATAAATGGCCTAAAATTCCTTCATAATGTAACACCCATCAGCAGTCCACCAACATAACAATTTCAATCATCCCACCAACTTCAACACCAGCCCACCTCCATCCGATCTCATCTATCGCATTCTGTTGGCTTAAACGCAATCTTCATCGAGTCAAAGCCTCAAACTGAATTCACAAACAAGCTGGTATACATTGATATACTCTGATAGACAGTGAGTATACATCAGAGGCAGCAGATGCACGCTATTTCATGGGTTATGATGAAAAATGGAGTTAAAATACGTAGGTATCCACACTGATATACACTTTATATGCAGTGGTATACAGAAAAATGAAGAAAGAAAGCTGTTGATATACAGCGGATATACAGGGGCAAAAATGAACTGCAAGTCCATGGAATTGATTCAAAATTGGACAGATCTTTAATAGGCCAAAAGGCGCCCAATTTTCACTCCTCTATTTATAATTCATTCTAATTTATTTTTATTTGCTTGAACACCTTAATTAATTAATCTAGATAAATTCTTCAAGGTGTCATTTTTGTTTTACCTTCATTTTCCCTTTCTTTACTTATTTGGATTTTTCCTTTTTTAAAAAAAAAATTATCTTGTTTAAATAAAAGAATAAAAATTGAATTTTATGTTAATTTTTTTAAAACAAGTCTTTCACATTAAGATGATTTTTTTTTCATATATTAATTAATCTCATTAGGTTAAAAAGAGTTTTCTCAAGCGTAAAAAGAAACGGATTTTCTTAAATCGAAAATTTAAACTCTTCCATAATTGATTAATTGTTCCTTATTTAATATTTCTTCTTAAAATCTATCATTTTCAAAATCAAGTTTTTTAAATTAACATCAGCCATCAAAACAAAAATTTCTGTAAAAATAATTCTTTCCCTTAAAACAAAAAATAAATTGTTGTTACTAAAAATAGGTTTTTGTTTAAAATTTTCTTTTCACAGTCAATTCTCTTTAGCTTAAAACAAACTATTTTTAAAATTTAATGAAATAAAAATTATTTTCAAAAATCACTCAATTCAAGTTTGATATTTTCATAAAAATTGATATTTCCGTAAAGTTAGTCACCCTCTTAAGTTAGTTAAAATATTTTAGTCAACCGGCTTAAGACAGACATTTCTAAGTGTCTTAAAATCCTTCTTAGGATGTTAATTGAATCTTTAAAATTTTTAATTCTTTTAAGTTTTTTCTTGATTTTTCTATAAAAATTAAGTGGTGACTCTGTAAATTTTCTTGAGTTATTTTAAAACTTTTCTAAGTTTTTAAATAATTTAAGAAGTCAAAAACCATTTTCTTATAAATAATTTATCTTTCCTTTGACAAATCCGAAGAGGGATAAAACAGAAATGGTGACTCTGCTGGGGACTTATTTAGGTTCTAACCAAAAGAAGTTTCTAATTTATTGTGGCTAATTACTATTTGTTTATTTGTTTAAATTTCATATAAACTGTCATTCCGTTCATACTTCCTCCACTCTAGAAAATTGATACTCACACACATTGTACACGCGGATTGTACATTATATTGTATCTTTTCAATATTATTTCAAATTATCTTACCTTAGAGAGTCGGCGTATACATGGGGTGAGCGGGAGTTTTACTGGTTGGGAATCACGTCCCTTATCATATAGGAAATCAAAGTTCGTGTCTACCCAAATCTTAAAAAAACTTAAGATAGAGTCATGCATGCATATATCTTAGTCGAGTCGATTCTTGGTATCAACTCCGCATTTAGGATATCCACCTATGTGTCGACGGATTTTCGCGACCCAATGATCAAAGAGCATATCTTATGTGACGTGATATGTTAGATGAATTCTTGTCGATTGCTCGGATCAATCTTTCATAATCACGAATATTTGATGTTTAGGCTCACCCCTGGCATAAAAAGGTCACCTAGTTTAGGACGCAAATATTTACGTGTTATCATTATGTGAGTTGCTCTGATTAAAAATAAATGGATCTACTCCTATCTTTATAGAACCTTTAGGCAGAAATATAAACTCACCATCTGAAAATCCAACCAAAAAATCCAATTTTTTTAAACTTGTTAGAAAACCTCTAAAATTTACTTCTATTAAACAGGAAAGTTGACTTTCTAAGATGTCAGAAAGAAGCGTTAATTCACCAATCTCAATTATCGATTTGGTTAGCGATGGGGAGAATGAAGATTCGTTGTTGAAGAAAATTGTTGAAATCAAAGAGAAAATAGCTGCAGCAAGGAAGAAAATTACAGTATTAAAAGAGGAAGAAAAGAGATTACGCGGAGAGGTCATCAAGGTTGATGCAGAAATATCTTGGGTGAAAAGGCATTACTGATGTAGATAGAAAAATCCTGGACGTCTCTAGGGCGTCTACAAGGGCCTCAAAATTTGAGCATCACGCAAGAAGGTTTGTTAATAATGTTTCAAACCTAATGCTGAAGAATAATTTCTCCACAAAGGGAACAACTAAAGTGGATTAAGGTTCGGGTAACGAGAGCATAGGATCGTCACTCGGTTATTGAAGAATAACAAAGAGAAGCTCGGGTAGAACCTAGGTTTATATTTCACTTTATGATGTCTTTGTAATCAAGAACTACGCGAGACTTGATCCCATGAAGGGGACGTAGAAGTTCTTTTTGAGCCTAGTCTCTTTATCTACTTTAGGGAAGGTATGGTTAGATTGTCTTTATGTAACTCAAACTACGTTGGACTTTATCTTTATGTAATTCAAACTATGATGTAATTCAAACCACTTTGGGATCATCTTTATGTAATTTGAACTATGTGGGGCTTGAATTCCCTGGCGGGATATGTAGGTAGCCTACATAAGGCTCGGCCCTTATCTTTTAAGTATATTATTTTCCCATTTATGGTGAAGATTTCAGAATTCAACAAGTCGAAGAGCAGAAGAATCTATGTTCAGCAAAAGTCAACCTTCCTATCAAAATTATTAACCAAAAATGAACACACAAAGTTCTATCCAAATCAATACTTAATCCGTGGATTAATTTACCTTTGAGAAGAGCAACTCTTTAGTGTTTAACTTTCCTCAAATATCTTGTATTTCTTGTTATGAACAGACGCTAACATAGTTACCCGTTGAGTTGATTTTCTTTATCAGGTAATATATAGAAAATCATTCTGTGTTGAAAACTGGAGGAACATCAATACTTTACTAGATATAAGGCAAATAAAGATCCCTCCCTTGACCGTCGCTTCATTACTGAAAAGGAAAGAATGACTGATAGTAGCGAGGAAAATGCTCTCACCGAAATTACAGTTAAAGATTGTATGATAACAACAAAAGGTGAGATGATTGCTGAATTAACTAGGAGAATAGAGGAACTTCAAAAAGAAGTACAACGAGCAAAAGATATAGCTAATATGGTTATTTCTGCTAATACGCTAGCCTTGGATAACCGTGTGCTTCCACTCCGATTTCCTTATTTTAGCTCTCCTAACAATGAGAACCAACCATACGATATACCCTATGCTTCAATTCCTAAACCTCCATTTAATCCCTTAATCCATCATGGCAAACTCACAATACCAACCGCGACAGTAATCCAACTACCTACCATCCTTAAAACTACACTCCAGATTACCAAAATACCTCCCCAAATGTCTTCGTTTCCTAAAACACTTATCCCACTTTTAATCCCAATGTCAATGTTCCTCTAAACTTAATTCACACCTATCAAAACCCCACTCATACTATACAAAACTCTTTGCTAACCCAAAATATCTCTCTCACTACCCTCTATGTCACCGTAATACCTGCATCTTACTATTCATTCCTCCAAAACCCAGAAATCGACCACTATGAGGAGATGGAAAAGGAGTGTAAGGAACCTGAATACAAACATGCTAGGGAGATACTATTGATAAAGAAAGAGATCGCCAAGATGAAGAAAACACATAGTTTGCCCAATGCAATAGGGTTTGGTTATGATTACCTTTGCATCCATCTCGATTTGAATTTGCCCGAGGGATTTAAAATTCCTAAGTTTGAAACATTCAAATCCTACTGCCCACTTGAGAGGATATTGTGAGCAAATGATAGGCACTGATAGAAATGAATCATTATTGATGAGGCTTTTCAGTCAAAGCCTAAGTGAAGAGGCGTTAGAATGGTTTGCTTCGCAAGAACTGCAATTAGTGGCCTGAATGGAGTGCTTTCCCTAGGGATTTTATCGGTAGATTTGCCTACAATTTCAAGATGATTCCTGATCGATATTATTTCAGCCACATCAAGAAAAAGTCTAATGAATTCTTTAGTGAATATGTCTATCGCTGGTGAAAAGAGGAAGCAAAGGTACGACCTTCTATGACAGAAGAAAAAATAGTTGTTGTATTTATCCAAGCTTAGGAGGGGGAATTTTATGAAAAGATAATATCAGCGGTTCGTGCTACCTTTACTGATTTGATTAAGATCGGAGAAACAGTTGAAGAGGGACTAAGGACAGGAAAGATCAGCAAAGCCTCTGACCAACTTGGATCTTCAGGAATCCCAAAGAAAAAGAAAGAAAATGTGTCTTTCGTATCCTCTAGTCCAAACCAAAAGTCGAAGAAATTTTTTGGGTCTAATTTTGGGAAAACATCATCACCGTCTATATACCCCCATCTCCACAAAATCCTCAACCTGTGTTTTATACCCAACCCAGTCCCCAAGTTCCACAATAAAATTTCTCTACCAATCAACAAAATTACCCAGCTCCATTGTCAAATTATTAGCCCACTTACCAAGCTCCACTTCTAAATTTTCAAGCCTACCAAAAAGCCCCAATTAACCAAAATTACCATCAAGTCTCTCCTCCTACTAACCTAAATGACCATAATCTTCCTCGCCCACATCAAGAAAAGAAAACGATCAGAATTTTCACTACTTTGGCTGAAACTAAGACTCAATTGTTCGAGAGGTTAAAGGCAGCAGGTCTCATCAAACCTATCTCACCAAAACTCACCAATACCAATTCTCAATTCTTCCATGCTGATCAATATTGTGCATATCATTCAGGGGATGCCAGACACACGACTAAAGATTGCATTAATTTGAAATATAAGATTTGATTTATCACAAGGTGATTTCACTTCAAATAGCGCCACCAAATGTTACTACCAACCCGCTCCCAAACCATGAAAGGGCAACCATTAGTATAATAAAAATAGATGATGAGAGGGTGATGAGCAAGTCTATAATGCAGGACAACCATGAAGAAGTGGACAAAGTAAAAGAAATATAAAAGGTAGTGACTTCCTTAAGTGTTATTGAGAAGCCCAAATTTGTTGTATTCACCGCACCTCATCAAGTTTTTGCCTTGGTTCCCTCAAAAGAAAAATTTGTAATGGAAGTCATCGCTGTAAAAGAGATGACTAGATCAGGGAGATGCTATACTCCAGAAGAGCTTGCTAATGATGCATACAAGAAGAGTGTTCAAAAAAGGCCAATCACTGAAGGAGAAGCTAAAGAATTTTAGAGAAGAATGCAACCAAAAGAATACTCTATTGTGAAACATCTGGAGAAGAACCCCGCTCAAATTTCTATTTGGGCATTGCTTATGAGTTCTCACTATAATAAACAAGCCTTGTTGAAAGTACTTGAAGAAGAATACGTACCCATAGACAAGTACAGAGAATTTTATGGCCATGATAAGTAGAGCGGTGGGAGACTATCGCATTAACTTTGGTGGAGATGAGTTACCTTTTGAAGGAGTAATGCATAACAAGGCGTTACATATCACTTTTAAATTCCAAGATAATATCATTAATAGGGTACTAATCGATGATGGATTAGGTTTGAATATCTGTCCATTATCTGTTCTGACTCAGTTGAACTATGATATAGGGAAAATTCTTCAAAATATAGTAAGTGTAAGAGTTTTTTATGAGGGTCAAAGAAATACCAATGGGGAAGTTAAGTTGCATCTTCAAATGGAGCCTCTAGAATTCCTAGCTGAGTTTCAAGTAATGGCCATTGCCACAAGTTACAATCTTCTCTTAGAAAGGCCTTGGATTCATGCAGCAGGGGTTGTTTCTTCAACATTACACCAATTAGTGAAATTTTTATGGGAAAATAATGAAGTGGTCATCCATAGCGAAGAGAGCCATCTGAGTCACCCTAATGGTTATGTTTTTGTGATTGAAGAAGTCCCAAGAGGGAGTGATTTTTAAACTGTGGAGATTGAGACCCAACTCATTACAAGCCAATACCTTCTATTTATAAGATGTTGGCCATTGTTATGTTGAGAAGCGGTTTCGAGTTCGGGTGTGGCTTAGGAAAGAATTTGGATAAAATCATTGAGCCTATTGTGATTCCAGAAAAATTGCCCAAATATGGGTTAGGTTATGTGACAAATGAAGCATATAAAAGGGAGACAAAGAAAAAAGGTCTAGAAATAGCGAAGAGGTTACCTCCGCTCTACCAATTATTTCCTATATTTGTAAAGCCTATAAGTGATGGTCTCGAGGATGGAATAGGGAACATGTTCAAAGAGTCTGATGCTATTGTAGAAGATTTTTCTGAGAAGACCAAGAACAAAACAGATAAACCAGAGGAAAAGTTATCGCTTCCACTCCAACCATGACTCCTCGGTTGATGTGGTAGATGAAAGAATGAAATTTTAATTTTGCAAAATCAGTGGTAGTACGAATGAGGCCCGAGATCCATCCTTTAAGTTTATTTACCTCATTTTCATATTTTATGTTTTCCAAAAAGCTCAGACCTGCACTAGTGCGGATCATAGATAATATTTTCTAAAATCCAATGAAATCTCCCTTATTGCGAAATATTTGTCTTCTATTTTTGTTGCATTATCTTATTACTATAATCTAACTTATGTTGTTTATGATTTTAGTAATAATAATTTAAAACCTATCAATGTCATGTCCTGTCAAGAGCCAAATAAACAAATTAAAGCAAATGATGATGAATGAGAAGAGTATGATGAAGAAATAATGGCCCTAGACCAGCTAACAGAAGAATTAAAAGATTTTGAGTATCGGGAAAGGCCCAACCTAGATGAGACTGCGGTAATTAATCTAGGTGATAAGGGTGAAGTCAAAGAAATTAGAATCAGTGTGCACCTGATTAATCACCAGAAAAGAGAACTTATTAGGTTGCTTAAAGAATACTTTGATATGTTTGCTTGGTCATATGAAGACATGCCAGGATTGAGTACAGATATCGTATCACACAAGTTGCTTATTAATCTAGGGTTCAATCCTGTGAAGCAAAAATCTTTAAAATTCAAGTCAGATCTAAGTCTAAGAATCAAGGAAGAAGTCACTAAGTAAATTTAATCCAATGTAGTTGAAGTCACAAAGTATCCAACAAGGCTGGCCAATATTGTTCTAGCACCAAAGAAGGATGGAAAGATCAGGTTTTGTGTCGATTATTGAGATTTGAATAGGGTCAATCCTAAAGATAACTTTCCATTACCAAACATCCATATTCTTATCGACAACTGTGCGAGACATGAAATGCAGTCATTTGTAGATTGCTTTGGGTATCATCAAATACTGATGGATAAAGAAGATGCAGAGAAAACAACTTTTATCATACCTTGGGGTGTTTATCAATATAAGGTGATGCCCTTTGGTCTCAAGAATGCTGGTGCTGCATATATGAAAGCCATGATAACCATATTTCATGATATGATTCATAAAGAGATTAAAGTATATATGGATGATGTAATCATCAAGTCCCGCAAGAGTTCATACCACTTAGCCCACTTGAGAAGGTTCTTTGATCGATTACAAAATTATAATTTGAAGTTGAATCCTGCAAAGTGTGATTTTGGGGTACGAGCTGGGAAATTGTTGGGTTTCATAGTTAGTAGAAGGGACATTGAGATTGACCCTTTAAAAATTAAGGCGATCCAAGAACTGACTCCTCCGAAGACAAAGAAGGAAGTCATGAGTTTCTTAGGAAGATTGAATTACATCAACAGGTTCATAGGCCAGTCAACGGCTATTTACAAACCTATCCTCAAAATGCTAAAGAAATATGTGCCAAATGAATGGACGAAAGAATGCTAGAAAACTTTCGACAAGACCAAGGATTATCTATCTAGTCCACCGATGCTAGTTCCACCAAGAGAAATAAGTCATCTATTATTGTATTTATCAGTCTCAGATAATGCATTTGGATGTGTCTTAGGGAAGCATTATGAAATTGAAAAGAAGGAAAGAGAAATTTATTACTTGAGTAAGAAGTTCACTCCATATGAATCTCGTTATACTCTGTTGGAAAGGATATTTTGTGCATTGACCTGGGTGGCCTGGAAGCTGAGGTATTGCTGACGTCATACACAATGTATTTTTTTCCAAAATAGATCCTTTGAAGTACATATTCCAAAAGGCCATGCCCAGGGGTAAATTGGCCAAATGACAAATGTTGTTAAGTAAGTTTGACATTGTATACGTAACTCAAAAAGCAATCAAAGAGCAAGACCTAACGGATCACCTAGCAGAAAATCCATTAAGTGAAAAATATGAGCCACTTCGAACTTATTTCCCAGATGAAGAGGTATTGTTTGTAGGAGAATATATTACTGAAGTATACCCGGGCTGGAGATTGTTCTTCGATGGGGTAGTTAATTTCAAAGGTTCAGGAATTAGAACGGTCTTGATATCAGAAACTGGTCAACATTACCCGATTACTGCCAAATTACGCTTTCCATGCACCAATAATATGGATGAATATGAATCTTGCATTCTTGGTCTCAGATTAGCTATTGATATGAATTTTTAAGTGTTACTAGTCATTAGAGATTTTGATCGATTGGTTCACCAAGTTCGAGGGGAATGAGCCATAAAAACCCTAAAATTATCCCATCCGTAGAATTGGTACAAGAGTTATGTAAGAGATTCAAGGACGTGGAGTTCAAGCACATTCCAAGGATACAAAATGAGTTCGTTAACGCTTTGGTCACTATATCCTCAATAATTCAATATCCGGATCAGAGTTATATCAATCCGTTAGAAATAAGTTTAAAGGAGCAACCTGCATATTATGCACAAGTTGAGGCAGAACCAGATGGAAAGCCATGGTACTTCGATATCAAGAGGTATCTATAAGCTAGGGCATACCCTGAAACCGTTAGAAATAAGTTTAAAGGAGCAACCTGCATATTATGCACAAGTTGAGGCAGAACCAGATGGAAAGACATGGTACTTCGATATCAAGAGGTATCTATAAGATGGGACATACCCTGAAGATGCAACTATCAATCAGAAGAAAATGATTTGCCGGATGGCCAATAATTTCTTTTTGAATGGGGAAGTCCTTTATAGGAGGACCCCAGATTTGGGATTTCTACGATGTGTAGATTCCTTCGAAGCTACAAAATTACTTGAAGAACTTCATGCCAGAATATGTGGACCTCATATGAATGGGTTCACTCTAACCAAGAAGATCCTAAGAGCCGGATATTTTTGGATGACCATGGAAAGTGACTGTAGCAAGTTTATGCAAAAATATTATAAGTGTTAGATACGCGGGGATCTAATCTGGGTGCCCCCACATAAACTAAATGCTATGAGCTAGCCTTGGTCATTTGTAGCTTGGGGCATGGATATCATCGGCCCAATAGAGCCACCAGCTCTAATGGACACAGATTCATCTTGGTTGCTATTGATTACTTTACCAAATGGGTGGAAGCTACTTCATACAAAGTTGTAATAAAGAAGGTAGTGGTAGATTTTGTAAAAAACAATATGATTTGTCAATTCGGGATACCCGAGTCAATCATCACAGACAATAGAGCCAACTTGAACAGCCATTTGATGAAAGAGATATGTGAACAGTTCAAGATCATTCATTGGAATTCAACTGCATATCGCCCTCAAATGAATGGAGTAGTAGAATCTGCCAACAAGAATATTAAGTCTTAAGAAATATGGTCGATAGTCACCGATCGTGGCACGACATGCTTCGTTATGCCTTGCTGGGATATCGTACAACAGTAAGAACTTCGACTAGGCAACTCTTTATGTGTTAGTCTATGAGACAGAAGTGGTAATGCCTGCAGAAGTTGAAATACCATCTTTAAGGGTCATCCAAGAAGCAGGTTAAGCAATGAAGAATGGGTCCGCACCCACCATGAATAACTTATGATGATCAATGAAAAAAGGATGAGCATTGTCTGCCATGGCCAATTATATCAACAACGAATGATTCGTGCTTTCAACAATAGAGTAAGAGCTCGCATGTTTGAAGTTGGACAATTGGTTCTCAAACGCATATTCCCTCACCAAGGGGAATATAAGGAAAAGTTCGCTCCAAATTGGCAGGGGGCGTATGTAGTCTGCAAAGTATTATCTGGAGGACCCTTGATTTTGTCTGAGATGGATGGCCAAAGGTGGACCAAACTAATCAATTTTGATGCAGTAAAGAGATATTATGTCTGATGTGGTATTTCTTTGTACTTGTTTTCCTATAATTGTTTTTCCCAATTGTAATCGTTTTAATGCTTTGAAATATTTTTAGAATTTCCTTTCCTCTTATAAACGAACTACGTTTGACCTGAATTCTCAAAAATGAGATACGTAGGTGGCCTACATCGACTTCAGTCAACTCCTTAGAAAATTTTATTTACATTATCTGTGAACTACGTTTGACCTCATTTCTGTTCAATGGGATACGTAGGTGCCACAATGGCTCGGTCATATCACCCTAGGAGATGGAAACTAGAACAAAAATTTTTAGAAGGAATCTCAAAAAATTCAGAAAAAAGAGATTGTCATCTCGTAACCTGAATGAAAGATCACACGAGGATATAGTAAGAGCGAATTTTGAGGAAAATATCAATAACCAGGGCAGAAATTTTGAGAAAGACCTCAAAATTTCCATTATACCGTACTACAGAGTTCAAAGACATGACACCAAAGATTCATCAGCGTCGAAAGAGCAGAGTAAACTTCATGGACCTTCCCCAAAGGCTCATATCTGAAACTCCTTAGCCACAATACTAAAAGATCCCAAGAGCTCACTGATAGAATGACAAATATGTCAAAAACTCGAGACGAAAATGTTCATTAAAGCTAGTAAATGACATGACTTAATTGACAGAGACCCCTCCCAATCTTATAAAAAGATTTTTGAAAATTATACTATATGAAAAAATACTTACTTTAAATTAATTTATGCTCTGATTTTTCCTTACACCCACAAACCCGGGAAGTCGAAGTGGGAGTCAAAAGATGACAAACACCTAAAGAAGAGGAGAATCCGATGATGACAATTGCAGGAGCTGAAGACTAAGACAGTCAACACAGATCAGTTTTGCTGAAAACTAAAAGCTTTTCTGTGGATGCAGGTTATCCTGAAGCCAACAGAAAACCAAAAAAAGCACTGGTTATTCAATATATTCCTTTGGTTTAAAGGAATACAACAAATCTAAATATCCAAAGGCCAATACGGAAGGGTCAAGATGGTCTGTAAGTTGAAAATAGTTGAGTTTCCCAAAACTAACAAGTTTTATATGGTTACAGTATCATCAGGCATAGAAAGCAAAGTGATGACTTACTCAAATCCCCAACAAATCAGGGATTGTAAACAACATGCGACGTTCAAAAATGGTACATGCAGAGGGGCCAAAATGCTAATGGATTATCAAGGTGATGATTTCTGCAATCATTATACGTTATTTGCATTCATTCTAATCTTCCTACTACATCATATCATGCTAAGAGGGTCATGCCGAAAGGGTCATGCCAAGAGGGTCATACCAAAAGGGCCATGCCGAGAAGGTCATTCCAAAAGGTCCATGCCGAGAGGGCCATGCCAAATTGGCTATGTCGTAAGGACCATGTCCCAAAGACCATATTGCCCTTATCGACTGTTTCGAAGAGGCAACAATCCAAGGGCATCTCTAAATTATATTTGATGCCCATGATTGATTCAAAATCTTCTATATCCGTTAATCACACAAAGGTGAAGGAGTCTGGTGTTGAAGGATATTTTGAAGCATTTCCATATATACCCGTTAATCACGCAAAAGATAAAAGATCCTGGCGCTAAAGGATATTTTAAAGCATTCATATCTGATGAAATCACACAAAGGCATCATAGTCTGGCATTGAGAGATATTTATCAGCTTCAAGTGCATCAATTACCAAATAAAAAATGGCATTCACCACCGGATATCAAGAAACATATAATTCGAAGGATGTATATAAGTCATTATCCAGGACGTACGACATACAAGATTTTTTTAGAGGTTGACAGTCCGAGGGTCATCTATAGGTCACATTATTTGAGATAAGATAGTGTGTAAGATTATCCACAAGTTGATAGTCCATGGATCATCTGTAAGTCGCAATAACATCCTAACCGGATAGTGTACAAGGTCCCAAAGATCGTCAGTTTGAAGGATGTCCATAAGTCATAACTAAATCCTTACCAAAAAATATGCAAAATTATCAAATTGATATGTCTAATGTTTCTCTATAAGTCGCGTCATATCCAATATCTATTATGCGGCAGGATTACCCAAAGACTACCAATTTGAGAGATATTTGTAAGTCATCTCTTATCTAAGGTCGGATAATGTGCAAGACTACCTGAGAGCTAGCGATTCGAGAAATATCTACTAGTCATCTCTTATCCAAGGTCGGATAATGTTTAGGATTACCCAAAAGCTAGCAACTCAAAGGATATCTGTAAGTCGCCTCATATCCAACATCAAATAATGCGTAAAATTATCCAAAGATTGATAATTCAAGGGAAATCTATAAGTCATATCGATACGAAAGATGAGCAAGACTTACCCGAAGTCACAAGAAAAGGACCATTATCGATAGCCGAAGGGGTTATCATCCTATAAACGACAATCATTATAGGTGATCAAAAGGTTTGGCATATCAGCATATGGCTATGTGGTTTCAGGGACCTCTCTATATGTGACATCGGTGCTCAAGAGGGCCACCCCACTTTAAAGAAAATTTTCAACCGTCAAAACAACTCTTTTATCCAAAAACAAAAGGGTTGTTGTGTTGATTATCGCAAGAATTGTCGCCCTCCTAATTTGTATATGAGAGGATAACGTCTTTCCCAGGTAGCAACTCACGCAAAAAAATATGGTAAAAGACTATAAACCCCTTTAGTAAATTATTTTTATCACTAAAAAATTTATTTGAGATGTTGTCGAGAGAATCCGAAAGGATGAAAATCTCAAACCAAAACTATAGGTGCAGAAGACTCCAAAAAGGACGCAGCACAACGTAGAACCTTTTCTTAGCAACGAACTGGGACATGGTCCGAAGAGGAATATCAAACTCTTTGGACGCGAGCTAAAATACCACTTCCACCACCATCAAACCACATCCCAATCAGAAGGCGTGTGGGTATTTTGAGATTTTGGTTTCAGTTCCACTTTCGGAGTATTTTCTAAACTCACGCCAAAAGTAACTTTCCTTTTTTCATTAAATCAGGGTGACATACACTCAGAGCTTTGCGAATTATGTCCATGTAGCTCATATTACATGTGTGAGGGCCCCATATTTTGTAATTGAGATAATTATAAGCCTTTAGTCCCTAGCTCAATTGTTCGTCGCTCAACTTGAGCCAAAGTTCGTCTTAGCATAAAAGACTACCTTTTCAGCCGATCGAGTTGAACTACAGGCAGTCTGATTCCCAAACTCTCAGGGTATGTAGGCTGGGCTCTTTATTGAAAACTCGACAGCATTCCAACCTTCTCCCAAATTCTCTTATTCCCTAGTTTATTTATTTTATCAAATACTCAAAAATCGAGTAGCTTGTGAACTTTTTAAAACATGTGCGAAAACCAACAACTTTAAGAAAATAATTTGTGGTCGGATAAAATTAGGAATGTCAAACTCTCTTTGCTCAGGCTTACTTGCATTCACCCTACCCAAAGAGAGGGACATTTATTGACACCTAATTTTTTATCCTCCACAATTGAATGTAATCTCGAGCTTCTTTGATTTTAATAAAATTATAATATTTATTTTATCTGAATAAAAACTTTTCGAAATATTTATCTAGGTAATTTTGTTAGTTTAAATAGCAATTATATATTCTTGTGTTCGTGTATACGAGATTGTATAATTCCGTCACTTAGATAATCATTTTTACAAAAAATTAAATTTTAATCAAGTATTATCTGAAAAGTTAATCCAAATAGGCAACATCTTGATATTAATATAATTTATTCTCAAAAATAATTTACTTAAAAAAATATTTATTTGATTTTATTTGACCAAGAAATCCGAGATTAAACTAATTATTCTGTGTCAGATTGCGATTTAATTTAGCCAAAATTATTAAATCTACCCGTAATTGAAAATAAATTGACCATAATTGCAATGTAATTGGCCAATTAATTTTTAGTTTGGCCAAAATTTGAATAGATTTAGCTAAATTCTAAATCCTAATTTAATAGGCCATTTTATAAATGGCCTAAAATTCCTTCCTAATCTAACACCTATCAGCAGCCCACCAACATAACAATTTCAATTATCCCAGTGAAAATTATCTTCAATGTATTTATTAGATTGTTTATTGCAAGTTATAGAAACACTTTTCAATAATTATTGGATTAAAGAAATAATTGTAAGTTTTAACAATTTTTTATAAAAATATTTTCTTAATAATGAAAAATATTTTTCAATAATTAATATTCACATTATCTCCTTATTTATAGTATTTAATATTTATCTCTCTTCATTAAATTTTTTGATAATTATGACAAGTGTTATTGTCGTAACTATTTTTTTTTAATTTTATTAATTAAGTTATAAAATTTGTTCTTAAATTAATGAGCAAAATATGGTAAGGATATTTTTTTATATTGATACACGATATTTGACTTTTAATTATATTAACTTTATTAATTAAGTTAAAATTTCAATAATTACATGATTTTTCATTTTTATTCTCTTTATCATAAATTAATTTTTTCTCTTCTTTTTAATGAACGATATGTCTTGTGTATGAAGTTGGGTTTTCCATCATATATTTCTTCTTTAGAATTCAAAGTTGCTTCACTTTGAATGAGCATATAAATTGAACATATTACTTAAAAATTTTGGTAGAATTTTCGTGTATAAAATCAGTATAAATCAATATGAAATATCAATATTTTGCTCAAAGTTTATAAAATAGTTTTTTACATGTTATATTTATTTGGAATAACTATAATGATTGCAGGTATAGAAATAGGGTTTCACCAAATATTATATGTTATTATTTATTTTAGTGTATGAAATAAATATTCAAACTTGTATTTTTTGAATTACGAAATTCTAATTAGGTAATACCAATTTACATACTCATTCCATTACTACATAAAATAGATAAATTATCTACAAAACTCTCAGTAACACATGTTGTCAAAAACTCAATCTTTGAAAAAATATATTACTCGATGTCTAAAATATCATACTACATACTAAATTAATTCACTGCTACAATGCCTGATATCAATTTAGATACCATTTTTATAAAATATGAAACAACTAATCACGACATAAAATCTTTTTTAAATACTTTTTTCATACTATACGAAACAACTAATCACGACATGAAATCTTTTTTAAATACTTTTTTCATACAATACGAAACAACTAATCATATTATATGTCACATCTATTTATGTGAGTTTGCTAAGATAATGATCTACTTCTTCACACATGCATGCGGTTATTCATAAATGATAGGTAAAAGAGTAATAACCCAAAAATAAAATAAATACAATAATACAAAGAACCTTTAGAAGAACAAACCAAATTTGGCATTTGTAGTATTCTCGCTCGTAATATTTTGCTAGTATACTACATTTTCAACATGCTACATGTTCCTGTAAGTAAATTACAAAGAAGGAATTAATCCTTTATATAATTACTGGACTATATGATTAAGCAAACTACTACAAGATGGAGAGCTTTGCTCACTATTCCATGGACTTTGTACTGAAACAGGAAAAGAATCCTTTATTTTTTCCATCGAAAATATAGCTTTGCTCACTATCCAATTTCCTACTTTGTTTTCAATTATTTTCTTTTGAATAACTACAATTTCAATTAAAATACTTTAATCAGTATTTTAATTCAATTTAATGCCTTAAATATTATCATTAATTAAGATATTTTGTGTTTTAATTAGTATATTTTGTTGATTTGTTGAAGAAGATCATTGTTGGAGAAAAAGAATATTTTTGGAGAAGAAGAAATTGTTTTAAAACCATTTGAGAGAAATAGGGAGTGATTGACATCCTTTAATAACTACCATTTATTTTAAAGGGTATATTATTTTTACCAAAAATAGAAAAATATTTTTAAAAATAAAAAATACTATTTTTTTAAAAAATGCTATAAGTTGCAAACTAAAAAGAGTTGCTATAACTTGCATTAAACAATCTAACGTTGTATATTTAGATTCCTCCCCCCCGTTATCCCACCAGCTTCAACACCAGCCCACCTCCAATGACCCGACCCGGCCAATACTCAATTACCCTTCTTCTCCTACAAATAAAATACCCAGCTAATAACTTTAAAACAAACGCACAACAACAACAACATAGCGTACAAACCACAGCAAAACCGACAACATACAGCGCAAAATTGGACCCCAATGGCTTAAACAACGACAACTTCAGCAATATCAACACCGAACAACGTTCAAACCACCGGATAATGGAAAATCTGGTGGTCTCCTCTCTCCCCTACTCTATTTCCATCTCCATCAACACCAACTGTTTTTCCATCACTTCTATTCAAGAAAGCCAAAGCCCAATGCCCTACAATTTCAAGAAAAAATGGGGAAAATCCAAAGAACCACTGGATTCAAGGTGTTTCACCTTTGATTCGACAACCACGGAGTTTAATTCGATAGGCTCAAGCTGGATAGCGCCCAATCCATCACTTTTCCTTCAAGTTGATTGAGAAGGGGTGACCCATGGCCCTTCTTTATTTCTTTTCATCATCAATTCCTCTAACACTTGCCTGTTCAAGAATTCAAAAGTTTGAATTTTATTAAAAGCTTTTCAGAGAAGCCGTTTGTGACCCAATTTTGCCTATAAAAGGAGTTTTTGTTCACCCTTTCAAGAGGGGTAAAGTTATGGGTGTCAAACGGGCCGGGCCCGATCAATTCGGAACTGACCCTTCTGTTTTAATCGGGTTGAGGGTCGGTTTTGACGCTAGTCAGGCTAGGTCGGGACGGGCCAAATAGTAAAAAAATTAAAACTCACCCTAATTCGGCCCACTTAATCCAATTCGATCAAACCCACCAAAATCCGGTCAAATCCGATTAAAAAAATCGGTCAAATCCGATAAAAAATATAAAAAAAAACTTTCTTTTTATATACATTACATATACTCACCTATATACATTATAAATAAGTTAAATAATATATATACACTATATATATAGTATATACTACATTAGAATTTAAAAAAATATACACATGTACACAATTAGTCAATTACTCATATATACGCATCATTCAATGTATATATACTACTAATAAAATATAATACAATAAATATACATTACAATATATATAGATATAGTTATATACTAATTTATAAAACATATACACATGTATACGTTAAATATACAAGATATATATACGTGTATATGCACCATACAATGTATATATACTACTACTTATAAAATATACTACAATATATATACATTACAATATATATAGATATAGTTATATACTAATTTATAAAACATATACACATGTATATGTTAAATATACACTTTTATAGAAGATATATACATGTGTATACGCACTATTCAATGTATATATACTACTACTTATAAAATATACTACAATATATATAGATATACTTATATACTAATTTATAAAACATATACACATGTATACGTTAAATATACACTTCTATAGAAGATATATACACGTGTATACGCACCATTCAATGTATATATACTACTACTTATAAAATATACTACAATATATATACATTACAATATATATAGATATATTTATATACTAATTTATAAAACATATACACATGTATACGTTAAATATACACTTCTATAGAAGATATATACACGTGTATACGCACCATTCAATGTATATATACTATTACTTATAAAATATACTACATTATATATACATTACAATATATATAGATATACTTATATACTAATTTATAAAATATATACACATGTATACGTTAAATATACACTTCTATAGAAGATATCCAATTTATAAAACATATACACATGTATACGTTAAATCTACACTTCTATAGAAGATATATACACGTGTATATGCACCATTCAATGTATATATACTACTACTTATAAAATATACTACATTATATATACATTACAATATATATAGATATACTTATATACTAATTTATAAAACATATACACATATATATGTTAAATATACACTTTTATAGAAGATATATACACAAATATACAAAACATATGCTACTTAATATAATAAATTAATAATATTTGGTAGTAAATTAATAATATATTAGAAGTAAGTTTTTAATTTAAAGTAGAAAACTAGAAATTTAATTTTAAATTTTAAATCGTTAAATGAAAAAATATAAAAAAACAAGGACTAAGGAGTGAATGAATTTGGGGAATTTTATTGGTTGTAAAATGATCCAAAATTTATAATTTACATGAATGAAAAATCTACAAATTATGCAACATTTTTTCTAACTCATTCATGTTAATATTAACGGGAACTTGCATAGGATAGTCGAAGTCAATGGGGAAAAACCATGCATTGGACTTGATTCTTCTGAGTTCTCCCGTGAAGTCATAATTTCTTCAAGTTTCAGCTCGTCGCTCAGCTCCGGTTTCATTCCTTGGTTTCTTCTTTCCTCTCTAATCCAACTCTGAGGTAAACTAGAACATTCATTGCATTGCTTCCCAATGAGTGTCAGTTGTCTCTAAGCTGCTGTCATCCCTGACTAAAGACGCTCTCTGATGCAACGGTTGACATTGGATCATTCAAGATATCTCTAGCTAATCTTGAAAGCACAGGATATTGCGTTTCATTACTCCTCTACCAATCCAACGTGTTGATCCGTCATCTGCGATCCTCTGGTGCCGTCCGAAGATAATATTTCAGCTCTTCCCGATAAGTTGATGTGTAAGTTCTCTCATCAACACTGTTCCAACAATTTAAATGATAAAACGAATCAGAAAAACTACTATGTGCCGGCCTTTTAGAAGATGATGGCTCCTCGGGAGGATGAGGAGCGACAATTGGAGTGATATTTGTAGATACGGCTAAATCAAATAAATCAGCATAGTGATTATATAATTTTTCTATGTAATCCTTTGCATCAGCCGTAGCCGTCCACAAATCAGGTTGTACTTGTTCAGAATCATAGTTAGTATTTATTTCTAAGTTAGTATAAATAAGAGTACTAAAGTGGTACATATTATATTTCATACACGGATTTAGCATAGCACCAACCAAGTAAATAGGGGGAATCGGGAAAAAATATTTTTAAAATTTTGTAAACATGGCGCCAACAGCTTCTTTATAACCTTCTTTATTTTTATATTCTTTGAGCAAACCAGAAATATCGGCTATATATGCCAAAATATTACAAACAGTAGGATAATAAGCACCGGAAAATTCAACCGTAGCTACATAAATTTTTTCTAAAAACTTAACAAGATCATTAATTACAACCCAATCAGAGTTATGTAGCATGCAATCAACAGAATCAACAAATGAACCGCAATATTGGTTAAAAGCTAGTGTAATAGAAATTCTATATTTATAACAAGTTTTTAAAAATTCATACGTAGAATTCCATCTAGTATCAATTTCCTCAGGCATCAAAATCGGTGTAAGTCCATTTTCTTGACATTTAACTTTAAATTCTCTAATTCTCGATCTACGATTATTTTCTTGAATAAAACCAACGACAAGACAAATTTTTTCAATATAAAACTCAAAAAACTCAAGACCATCTTTTACAATTAAATTATATATATGACATGCACACTTAATATGAAAAATTTCAGGCAAGGACGAAGATAGCGTAGATTTTAATTTTTTTATAGCAGTCTTGTTGTTAGAAGCATTATCAAAAGCAATACATAAAATTTTATTTTCGATACCATCATATCCGACAATTTTAACAATAGAATCAGCAATAAATTGTCCAGTATGTTTACGATCTTCATCATATAAAAAAGCAAGAATACGTTTTTGCATCACGAAATTACTATCCATTCAATGACAAGTAACGGTTAAATAATCATTTTTATTTACAGCACGACCAATATCAGAAGTTAGGGACAATCTACATTGAATATTTTTTAACAATGTTAATAAATAAAAATAATATTGTGAATGAAGTCTAAAAATATCAGACCGACAAGTAGTTCTAGGAATACCGTTAAACATAGGATTATAAATTGCTTGTATATAACAAATAAAGGCATCAGAAGAAGGAAAACTAAAAGGCAAACAACCCACAACTACCATTTTAGTTATTTCTTCCCGGTCCCTCAATTTATTATACTTCTTCGCTACGTGACCGGTTGCTGGGTCCATTCTAGTTTGCGTTGGTCCACCAACATCCCCACCACCTTGTGCAATATTTAACTCTCTTTTGTGATCTTCAGCTATATGTCTCATTAACGTACCCGTACCCCTTGTTTGCCTCTACTTCTATGCTTATATATTTGTTGACAAATATTGCATTGCACCTCAATTTCTGATATACGTTCAAAAAATTGTCATGCAGCACTAGTTCTTTTACGAGGTCTTGGGGCATTGGGAGGATGGGGATGGAGATTAACCGATTCAGATCTAACGTTAGCATCTCCTACTGCGGGTGTCTCAGCAATATTTTCATTATCTTCGTCTAAATTACCTGAATCTACTTCATTTTCTTCTTCTATACCGTAATTTTTCTGAGCTTCTACATAATCCATATCGTGAGCACCTACACCTATTTCTTCCTCAAAAGGTGTACCAAGCGGTACCGGAGGCGAAGACACTCGGGTATATCTACTACTTGAACTACCTCTACCGCTAGTAATTCGCTTTTTACTACCACTACCGCTTCCGGGATAAAAAAATTTAACACCTTTAGTAGCGAGGTTTCTTAATTTATCCATAATATAAATTAAATTAAACTAAAAATATTCAAAATACACAAATATAATAAAATTAAATATTAAACAATTAATACAATAAATAAAAATTAAACGTAAGAGATGGAACGACAATACCAAATTTTGGAAGTATCCGAAGGTTGCGACTTTAGAAATTTCCGCTCGTACTTTGTAAGCGAAAAATTAAAAAATTAAAGTGAACACTTTAAGAAATTAAATATATTGAATATTTGAGAATTGAAAATTGAGATTTGAGAGAGAATGAGATTTGAGAGAGTGAAAAATTGTGCGAAAAATGATTTGAAGTTGTAGGGTATTTATAGAATTTTTTTTGGGATTAAAAAATATTTTTTAAAGTTAATTTTTTTTTTTTTTTAATAAATGGGCCCAAACTAGCCGTTTGGACCCAAAAAGGGCTATATAGCTGTTGGGCCAACGGCTAGTTTGGCCCAAAATCCCATTTTTTTTTATTTTCTTTTTAAAAGGTATCCGGGCCGTTTAACCGGCGGGCCAGGATCGGGCTTGGTCCGGGCCGGATTAGTCGGGCCCATTTTAAAAAATAATCAGCCCGGGACCCGAAACCCTAAAGCCCTAAGGCTTACCGGGTCGGGTAAAACCGGGCCGAGTTAGTTACGAGGGTCGGGCCGTGTCGGTCCGGCCCACTTGACACCCTTAGGTAAAGTGGTAGAGAAATTGGAGGAATATTTGAGTTTATCACACTCTCTGATTCACTAAACTCTCTATTTTTCTTTACTTTATTTCTTCTGATTGTCGTCAATATCACTCGATTCTTATCACTCGCGTCTTGAAGTAGTGTGAAAGCTAATCGTCGTCCAAGTTCGCTACCCCGGAAAAGTTAACCTTTTTTTATTTTGAAATGCAGTTTTTTTTACGTTGTTGTTGTTGTAACCTCCCTGCTTCACCTTTATTTCGTCGTTTTGTTTTATCCCATTTTCGATTAATCTCGTCGCCTGGTTGCTGTTTCCTTTCCATATTGCTGCATAACGGCCATAATTTACTTATTGCTTAGCTGACTTGATTGGTTTCTATTACGAATAAAGCCTCGTCCTGCTTTTGATCGTACTTTTTGGAGTATAGAGTGACGAGGGAGTGTTCTTGTGGACATAAAGGTACAAAGGGGCGAATATCGCATGATATTTAGCGCTTTGTACTTTCCTCACTCTTAAACATTCTTAAGATTTCACTACCTCTTTTTTTTTGGATACGTCAATCTCGTTAAATAGAGCTCACTTGTTAATAAGTTTCAGCTATGTTTGAATTGAATATGTTGGCGAGCTCGCTGTGTTTCTATATCTTGATAAAGTACAGTATAGAGAGTGTTAGTATGAATACTACGGGATGATTTGTGAACAACTTATGGCGTTACCATCTTCTACTCCAAATAGTTGCTATGAAAAACTTAAGGAGATAGAGTATTTTATTTTTGAATTTTGCCCTAATTTTTTTTAAGGAAAAAGACTCAAATATGCCACTGAACTATCAGAAATGACTCATTTATGTCATCCGCTAAAAGTTGGGCTCATTCATGCCATCGTCGTTACAAAATCGGTCCATCCATGCCATTACTTTTTAACAGATGGTTTTTAAAAACAGTCTTGCCACGTGGCAGCTTATTAGAGGGCCACGTCATTTTTAATTTTTAATTTTAATTTTTTTTAATTTTTATTTTTTAAAAAATAAATAAATTTTTTTTATCCATTAAAAAGAATCCACACAACTTTTTGATCCATTGAAAATTAGTTTGATCTATGCTTTTAAAATTTGATTAATTTTTCATGAATATATTCTTAAAACATTCTCGTTCGATTAGTTTTTTTGTCATTTTTGACATATTAAGATTGTTTTCATATTTTACCTTTAATATTAATTATTTTTTTCTTCAAATTAATTTCAAATACAATAGTAAACATCATTTAATAAATATATTATAATAAAATAGCTATTTTAATTGACGGACGAGTAACTAAAAGGGAACGGAGAGAGTATACACTCCACGTTTTTTATCACTTTATTATTTTTTTTTTTTAAAAGATTCACGTTAACTAAAACTTTTGTCATTTTTCAGTTGAAACTGAAGGGATATATAAACATCAAATATTATTATTATATTATTGATAGTTAGTTTCTCATTTTGCCAACTCTACGTATACTATATATGTCGGCATGTTGTCGCCTTCCTGTTTTTGCAATGATAAATGATGATGCATAAAGTGTTACGTACAAATGTTGAATGCTGATTAGGGGCAGCTCAACCCTTTAGGAGAAAAGGTGGCCGCCTAAGACCCCAAAATTTGAGGGACCTATTTTTGTTTAGTAATAATAAATTATAAATTTTAAGAAATATATTAAATACTATTTATAGAAAAAAGAAAAATTTTATATAAAAAAATAAAATGCAAGGCCTCCGTTTGATTTTTGCCTTAGGCCATAAATTTGCTTGAGCCGCCCCTGATGATGTCATTCCATGCTTAATAAAAAAATAAAAAATTAAAAAGTTACTTACATTCGGCTGACAAAATATTTCATGTATGCTAAGACATACTATATGCTTAATCAGAATAGCGTTTGGTTATAAATTTTAGTAGTAGATTTTAAAAAAAAAATTCTTTAAATATTTGTTTGATCATGAAAAATTAATCAAATTTTAAAAGCATAGATCAAATTAATTTTTAATGGATCAAAAAATTGGGTGGATTCTTTTTAATGGATCAAAAAAGAAAATTATTATTTTTTTAAAATGACGTGGCCCTCTAATAAGCTGCCACGTGGCAAGGTTGTTTTTAAAAATCGGCTGTTAAAAAGTAATGGCATGAATGAGTCAGTTTTATAACGGAGATGACATAAATGAGTTCAACTTTTAACGAATTGCATAAATAAGCCATTTCTGATAGTTCAATGGCATATTTAAGTCTTTTCCCTTTTTTTAATTCCCTTCAAAACTTTGTGCTCAACTCTGAGCAATAAAACCTATGGGCTTGACTTCTATAACGTCCGGTCCATTTAGACGTTTGTCAAGTAACAATGAGATCAGATAGCCATTTTTGTGAGATACTAGTTTAAACGTACGTGTCTCGCACATTTAGTTTATAGATTATTTAAAATAAGGATTTAGTAACTATTATTAGCTAATTTTAGAATCATAAATATTAAGAAAATGATAATTTTACTAATGTGAATTTTATTCTTACAAGATAAAATAGTCGGAACAATATTTTGTGATAGGGCTTTATGCTTTTATATAATACTAGTCAAGTGTACGTGCTTTGCACGTATGTCTCGTGTTAATTAATAATAAATTTTTATAAAAAAAATTATTGTTTGTATGTAATAATATTCAGTACACAATTTTTTTAAAAATAACGTAAAATTTTTAAGATAAAAATTGTACTTTAAGAAAAAATGATAACTTATCAACACATTTGTGGGATCTGAAGAAGGTAAATGTACATAATCTATATCTAACCTTCAACAAATAATAAATACATAATACATAAACATGTCATTTAACTTTGCGTCAAATCACATCTATGATCTCAACTTTCGGTGTACACAAGTAGGCACTTAAACTTGTATAAAGTTAAATGATTAAACACACGTGTCCTGTGTGGCATAATACACATAGAACACCACGTAGGACAAGAATTGACCATGTAGGACGTCAAATAGGACATATGTGTTGTGTCTACTTATTCAACTTTATACAAAGTTTATGTGTCTACTTGTGCATACCCTAAGTTGGAGGTCATAGATTTGATCTGAGACCAAGTTAAAGAGCGTGTTTTCACAAGTAAAGTTGTCTCTTCAATCATAAGATATGTCAAGATTTAACAAAAGAACTTCTCAATTAGCAATTATTTATTAAGAATACATAATAATTTATTTATTGTAAACTTCAAGAACATTCTAAAATTCAGAAAACTTACCTTAAATCACAAGCAAAGTTGTCTCTCATAAGATATGTCAAGATTTCTCAAAACAAACTTCTCAATTAGCAACTGTTTATCAAGAATACATGTAATTTATTTATTGTACACTTCAAGAACATATTAAAGTTTAAAAAATTTATTCCAAATCACAAGTAAATTTATCTCTTTAATCATAAATATTATCAAGATTTCAATTGGTAGAAAATTCTATTCCTAAACTTATTTTTCCTCTACATAAAAAAAACTCGATATTACCAGCTTTAAACCCTCCTGACAAATCCTATAATAAGATCACTAAAAGCTCAAACAATATAAATTTAATATGCAATAAAATATTATATCATGTAGTCTTGCACACAGTGATAAAAATATATGCAACATGTAGGCTTCATAACTTCTTTTTATAACTCTTTATATAGATAATTGAAGTATTATTATTCCTGTACGAATCAAACAACTTAGCATGATAGAGTTCTATGCGAATTTATATTTTTATTAATAATAGATTTTTCTACTTTTATGAAGAATAGGTTTTTAAGTATTTGTTAAACGTGGCTACATATATTTTAGGAGCATAATTGAATAATTCATTAATTAAATAGATTAGGAGCACAATTTAGGAAGTGATATTTTAAAAATATATTTTCCGTTTACTATATATTTTAGAATTTCTTAATTATTGATTCTCCTCATATCTTACCATATTTTTTATCTTACCATAAGGTGGGAAAACATGAGCGGCTATCATCATTCGGAAGAAACCTGCAGCTCCTTTATTTTGGCAACTTGATGCATGACTTAGAAAGACTTTAAGAATAGCATAATTAATTAAGAAGACTTGAAAACAGAGATGGATAATGTTGTGTGCAAAACTCATACATACATACAAATGCAAAAAGCTTGAAGCTGTATTGCCATATAATCTGAACTCACTCATGTGCTCAGGTATATATATATATATATATATAGTAGTTGGTCCCTGAAAGAAACGATGGAGGGCAAAGTTCTTTGTTTGAGGAGGTGTTCAACTAGAGAAATGTGAGAGAACGTGAAGGAGTCAATGCAAAGCTCGACGAGGTCTGCTCCTTCTTGTTTAGCTTTGTGCATAGAAGTTGCCATTTCCTCGGGGCTTTCACATTCTAGTGTTGTGTACACCAACTGGTCATGCTTGAAACCCATCCGAAGTGTTTTAACGAAGGACAAAAAATTCAAATCACTTTTTTTAAGGGTCTTCATATTTTTAATATATTATAGATATAGATTATACATATAGGTTATAGATATAAATTATAGATTTATTGGTGAAAATATTTCCAACCATTAAATGAACTTTATACCATAAAAAGTTAAGTTATTTATTAAAAGAGAAAAGACATCTTTTCCCCTGAACTTGTCCTCCCAACTCACTTTAGCACTTAAACTTAACTTATGTTTATTTACCCCCTTAACATCTTTAAAGTGAATTACTTTCACCCCTTAATATATAATACCACTCTCATAACGAAGAGTGCATCACACTCGCTGACATGTCAGCGCCACATCACCGCCACGTCGGAGCCACGAAAATAAAGTATTTTTTTAATAATTTTATATATATATATTTTATATATATATATACATACATATTTTAAAATATATAAAAAATAGTTTAAATTAAAACAAAAATTCCACCCCCATTTTCCATCTTCTTCGTAACCCCCAGTCTTACCCCTCCCCTGCCCCCCTCCTGTCCACCCCCATACCTGCACACACACTCTGTTCTCTCCCATACTGCCCCACCTGCACACACACCTATCCACCTCCGTCCACCCCAATACAACCACACTTGTCAGATTTTCCGGTGAATTTTTGCTGGAAAACTCTACTCACTTAAAAAATTCAATTAATTATCAATATGTTCAAACAAATGAATCTAAGAAAGGTGAGGAAAAAGTTATGTTGGGTGTTTCTTTAACAAATGGATCTAAGAAATTTGAATGGGTGTTTAATGGAGGAAAATTTTCCTAGAATTTTCTTGTTAATATTTTCCTCTGAATAGTTTCCACTGAATAATTTTCGTTCAAATTATCCCATTTTTGAAACTGAAACTATCCCATGTTTTGTTTCCCATTTCTTTAACAAATGGATCTAAGAACTTTCTTTTGTTTTATTTCTCTTGCTAATATTAGCAATTGAGGAAAAATGGGTGTTTAATGGAGGAAAATGGGTGATTTCGATTCGTGTTTCTTTAACAAATAGGTGTTTAATGGAGGAAATATTTTAATTTAGTGTCTTAGTGGTTATTTTTTGATGGTGTTAATGGAGGAATATGAAAAAATTTAAAGGAGAGAAGTGGTGAAAAATGTATTTGAGGTTGTTAATTGAAAAATTTGGGTATTGTTGTTGATAATGTTTTGAAGAAGAAGAAGAAGAAAAAGAAAAAAAAAGTGTCTATTTTTTAAATCTTTTTTAATTTTATTTTAATATAATATTACTAAAATTAATTTTTTTAATAAATAAAAGCGCCCTTTTAAAAAAAAATACCACGTCAGCATTAGGGTGAAATAAATACACTTCAAAGATGTTAAGTGGGTAAATAAACGAAAGTTATGTTTAAGTGCTAAAGTGAGTTGGGTGGACAAGTCAGGGAGAAAAGATGCCTTTACTCTTATTAGAAAAATATTATTTGATATCGCATAAAATTATAATAAAAGTTAAGTTAATTGACATGCAAAGTTTTCTGGACAAAAAGAAAACCAAAAAAACTGGAAGGTTTATAGTATACAGTTTAAATAAGAAAAGGAATTGTATAAGAATTTTAAACAATTTTAAACTCCTAAATATTTCAACTATTATCAATATAAGTAAATAATTATTGAAGGAAAAAAAATAAAATACGATTTTGTTAAGCAAGTGATCTTTAATGAAGAACAAAAACTTCAAACAATATTTATTTGCTTTGAAGATTAGGTCTTCTTTTATGCTTGATTGTAATAGTTGCCTAGCCTTTGGATTTGCACTATTCATTTGCATTTAGTATATAAATAAATGCATTCCTTAATGTCTATTTGAACTTGATTGTTCATCAACTTAAGATATGATTATATGTTCATTATACTTTTTCTTTCTAAAATTATATGAGATGTTCCTATAGATAATGCATCATTAGGTCATTTAATATTATCCATTTGGTGCAGCACTTAAAATAGGATTGATTTTTTGATGTTTACTAAATTAGACAACTTTGATCACACCTTACTCACAGGTTGGTGCTTGTAGATGATGCAATACCATTCCTCTTTCAACAAATAATGTAGAGGATGATTTATAAGGTGTAGTTCATTTAGAGACTAAAGTTAAGGAGCTAATGGTGTCCTTTTGTGTATTAATTAATATATCTCCTAAATCAAACTTTATAATAAAAATAATTGAATAAGTAGTTGACTTCTGTTTCAAAGAAGCCTTTAAGAATCCACGAGAATTTTTTTTAATTCATGGCACCAATATTGTTGTATCCTGAATCAATCAATGGGGTAATTGAAACAAAGATATGAAATTCATCACCTGAATACATGAGCAACAGGTGATTTCTAAATCATGAATTTATTTTCAAAATCTGAAGAAGCTCCCGCAATAATGTTAGAGAGAGAGAAATGCAGCATTATGTGATAAAATAGAATTATCTTTTGCATGTTACATCAAATTTTTGTTCTCAGTATGAGATAATTCATCAAATATGCTATGAGTAAAATCAGAAACAACCATACAAATGAAATAAGCTTTATTATATATGATATAACAATTTCAAGATTATAGCTATTGATTAGAGAAGATAAAGATATATTGCACACTTTCAAACAGTCATCTTGTGAAAATTATATTTAATTCAAAATATATAATACAACCTTTCATCAACAAAACAGTCACTTTGTCTACGAACAAAAGTATGCACGTCATACTTGCGATAAAAAATTTATCTAAAATAGCTAAAAGAGTACTATCTACATTAGAGCCAAAACAAAGTAAAAATTATTCCAAATAGACTTACTATATTGTTAATTACAAGTTATAGCAAAACTTTTCAATAATTACTAGACTAAAGAAATAATTACAAGCTATAACAACTTTTCAGAAAAAATTATTTTAATTAAATATTTGAAATTAATTTTTTAATATTTATTATTTATACTATTTCCTTATTTTTAGCATTTAACATGAATCACTCTTAATTAAAGCTTTGAATAATTATGGCAAGTTATATTATTGGTATCAATGATTTTTATTTTTATTTTTATTTTAATAATTAAGTATTAAAGTTTGTTCACAATTTAAGGAGTCATATATGATAAATATATTTTTTAAAGTTAAGATTGAATTTTTTACTTTTTATTAACTTTAATAATTAACTTGCTTCTACACATTTTCACGTTTTACGGTCTTTCATTACCAATAGAAGTCTTAACTCTTTACCTTTCAACTTCTTTTTTTCCTTCTTTTAACTTTCTTCTACAAATTTTCACGTTTTACGGTATATCATTAGGAACAGCAAGGGCACTAGAGTGAATTTCATGATCTACAAAGATTTTTTATGCAATTTTATAATATTCACGGAGCTCGTAACGAGGTTTCATAGTTGCTTGTATCATTGATCAAAATGCTACTCTCTATTATATATCTTCTGATATGTGACTGTAACATGCAAGAAAATAATTCATTATCTTAAATTAAAAAAATATAGCATACATTGTCAGCCATTATTTAGCCACCATGTTTAATATACTAATGCTTTCATCTTCTTCTTCTCAAATTTCTTGATTAGTTGCTAAAATAAGCATCCTTTGCAGGTATCTGCATGAAGTTTGTTCATCATCTTTGATTCACAAGAATATCAAATCTGCAAATATTTTACTTAATGCAAAACTCAATCCTCATCTATCAGATTCTGGATTGGCATCGTCTTTTGCAAATTTGATTTTTTTCTGTATTAAATTGATATAAAATTGATATTGAATCATTTTTTCTATTTACTGTTTGTTTTCCCGAGATAGTTAATAATTTGATTTAATTTTTTGGTGCTCATTACTGTTTGTTTTTCTAAGATTGTTGGTATGAACAAAGTTTATTTTTTTATATTTATGTAGTATTTATATAATGTTATGTTACTTTAACATTTGTTTCGTATTTTACATCATTGAATGAAATTGATATGAATTAAGTCGCATCAGATGATATTAAATTTGATATCAACTACATCAAATTATACATTGTTCGATTCTGTAATTAGTAACATTTGACATGAATATTGTATTTTGATGTTTATTGGTGCTCATTACTCTTTGTCTTTATAAGATTGTTGGTATGAACAAAGTTAGTTTTGGTATTTAATATAGTATTTATATAATGTTCTTCATCTTCTTCTGCTAGAAAGCAAACACCAATATCAATCATGTTAATATTGATTATTTTTTTATTACTACGAAAAATTATTTGACATCAAATAATTATCAATTAATTTATTTTCAATATTTACGGTGATAGTTTTTCATGTAATATCCATTACATACACTAAAAGGTTATGTAACATAAAACATAATTTTTCTTATCGATTGTCATATTAATAAAACTCATTCAATACAAATGTGATATATGCGAAACTTCATCGATACCAATTTTAATATCAATTTAATACATTGAGAACTCAAAATAAAAATATTACTTAAGTATGAAATGAGTATATAAACTGGTTTCAACGTAATTTATTAAACAATTCATGAATATTGTATTAGTACTATACTAGTTTCATACACTAAAAACGGTTATAAGAATACACCATTTGTATGTAGAATCTTATATACCAACACAAATAACAGTTTGTTCAGTATTTTCATTAATATCCATTGGCATATATTTTATTGTCATATACAATAGATATTTAACAAAAAAATGGACAATACTACTTTTTTTATCTAAATACACCATTACTCCCATGTCATTGTGTATGAGCATTTTGGTGGGCATGTATCACTTATCAAAAATTTAATCTCAATTTGGATTGAGATAATGTCAATCTTCAACTATTTTGATATTGCATTAACCAATCTTCTATACTTTGAATCTGCATCTTACATAATCTCATCTACAACAAAATATTTAGGTCTCCCTCTAAACATATTAGAAAGTTCATTAGTAGGAATTATTTTTAAATTTCATAATTTAAAAATATGAAAATTCATAATTTCAACATACAAAAAAAACATACATAAAATAATACAACAAAATAAATTTTATATCAAAATTTTTCTACTCAAAGCAATCAGAATAACATTATGAAAAATAATTAATCTATGAAACATGGTCGAATTATGAAATCACAGATTGAATATTATTTTTTAAAGAAGAAATAGTTTATATGTTAATGAAGTTGGAAAATACTTTAACTCAGCATTTTAACAATAAAGAATTTAAGAAACTCATAAAAAATTATTTAATTATTTAAATACGTTTGATTGCAAAATATCAATTTTCATAAATAATTTAACATACCTAAGGAATCTCAACCCCCTCTGTGACGTATCATGATTGAATGCAAATTATCAAAATTCATATTTTTATAACACAAGAATTACTTATGTTTGCTTTTCTTTCAAAAAACAATGCTCAGTAGTTGCATAAAAGAAACGAAAATAAAAATTATGTATTTGATTTACTGAAACAAGTAAATCGTGTAGAAAAAGAAGATAGTGTATGAAGATGAAAACACTTAATGAAAATATTAAAATAGGAGAAAAGAAAAACTGTAAGAGAGATTTGGGGAGTGGATTGATATCAATAATAGGTTAGCTACATTTAAGGAATGAATATTGTATATTAGTTGTATTAAATCTTTATTTTACTTTTTTGTATTTTAAAAAAAATGAAAAAATCATTTTTAACTAATTTTTTTTAAATGAAAGTTTCTATAACTTGAAAACTAAAAAGTTTTGCTATAACTTGTAATAAACAATCTAATAAGTTTATTTAGTTTAGTTGCTAAAATAGATCCATAACATGTTAAAAATAGTCATTAACTCAAATCCATAACATATCTAAATAGTCCACCAAACAGACTCAAATATACCTAAAACAGATCCAAGATGAGGCTAATGACACTATCCTTTTTTTGTCCTTGACTTTTCAGTCCTTTGTACTCATAATTGATTTATTGTAACTGAGTCTCTTCCCTTTCAAGTTAATTCAGTTGGTGATATTGAAAGGTTAGTTGGTTCATCAACAATATATCTATCACCTAGGAAGCTTATAAATCTACTAGTTGATTATTATGGTGTTTGTCTTCTTTGTAGTTTTTGTAGGTGAAAATACAAGAAATATTATAACTGAAAAATTACAAGTGAAGAAAAATCAAAAGTTATCTTCTTTTTCTTCTTCGGCTGAGGCTCGGATATCTCGCTCTCTTTAAGAAGATTCAAGCCCACTACAGCAAAATTATTTCACCGGTCTAGCAATAATCTTCTTGACTTGTCCCCTCCAGGATACAACAGCCTTCTCAAAGAACAACTCAACAACTCTGGACAAGAGTTGAGTTCAAAGCTCCACAAAAAGAATACATCCCTTCAACTAATGAACTCTCTCTTTTACTATTTTTTGTTGACTCTCTATTATATTGTGTGTAGAAAAATATGCAAGATCACTTCTATTTATAGGAGAGGAAGTCTTTCATGCAATGAATAGGAAAAAGTAGTGGGAGATAAATGACATAGAAGTTATAAGAGTTACAAAAGTTACAAGAATTATACCACATAAAGAATAGGATAATGGAGGAATAAAGTGTGGGAAGTTACATGAATCTCAAAAAATTGTGATGAAATTCATCCATTACTAACTATAAAATATCACTTCTTGATGATGAAATGCATGCAGCTACCCACGTACGTGTATTATGTACCTTAAACCCACCATTAACACACGTTTAATTAGGCATAAAAGCTACCTTAGTTAATAGAAAGGTAACAGATTGCATGAATGCTCCATAACGTTCAAAAAGTCATACATAATAATATTAAATAATAATAATAATAATAAAATTCTAAAAACAACATCAGTTTTTGTAGATAAACTTCTTCATATTCGATTCTAGGCTTTAGAAGAGGGTTTTTATTATCTTTCTCAAACTCGGGCATTGAGTGCAAGAAAGATATTCTGAATCAAGAACATGTTGACTTTCTTAAGTAGGGTTGGGAGTTGTTAAGTTGATGTCCTTTTCATGAGGTTCCTCTTCATCAATTAAGCCTCTCCTGGCTGACCTCTCCTAGGCAGCATGTCTCTTTCTTCCCCTAGCAGATTTTCTGTTTAGTATGTCACGATTCGAACTAATGGATTATGTGAGCACCTATGCTATCCTAAGTAGTTAAGAGAATCCTTATTACCCAATCAAAAATATGCGAAAGACTTATATTTTTAAGAGAATGCTAAATTAAATATAACAAAGTAAATTAAATACCAGTAAATAAACTTTTCAGAAGCACCTTATAACTGTCTTTCACTACCCCAAGACCTAGTCAGACATGTGCAAGAGCTACCTATTATAGAATAGACTAACACTAAAATAATTAATAATGAGACTCCACTTCTGTCAAGAATGAGGTGCAGAAGTTGGTACTGAATATCGCCATCCATCTAGTAACTGCAAGACTAACCTGTGTTCAGTCTACACCCCCAAAAAGGGATGTAGAAAAATAGGCCCAGTACGAACACATGTACTAGTAGATATCATCGACCGATCAGTGTTAGTCCACATAATTATAAAATAGAATTTTTAAAAAAATTATGACATATTAATAGAAAAATAATCCAACTCAAATTGTAACAACATTATTATTTTACCTATATAAGTTACATCGTCCAACTAATCTTCTAACTCCATCAGTATTACATGCACTATTAACATACTCTAGTCTCATTAATTCACACCATCAATTATAATCCAATATCAATACATCATTATCCCTCTTTATTCACCTTACCTATTCCATTACTCACGTTCACAAAAATAATTCAGTAATCATAGACAACTCACACTAAACTCTTGGGCTAACAACCAAATGTTCTTTAATTATATTAAAGAATGATAACTAGCCAATTGGGTAAGCTATGATTACAATAAGTATAAATAAAGTAAGTTGACCAACACATAACTACAGAGTTTCACTTTTCCAAGTACATGTCATACAATCAATCTTAAGGATACAATCAAGTAAGGGATACAAGTCAACTCACATCTCAGTAAAACACACCAGAGAACTCCAGTCTCATTAGCAACCTTATAAGTACTCTTGAAGAAGGATTAATTCAATAATTAAAACTTCGGGATCATTTCTTTGGGACTATTTATTGGATTCATCGCTTTATATCACTTTGTTATCAGTTCCTTTACTATTATATCATCATGCCGGCTCGTGGCATCAGATCCAATCACGTCTCACAACAATACCAGAATTTAACATCGGCCACATTGCATACAAAAATCAATAAAGTAGAAATACCAAAATTTAACATCGGTCATTTGCTTCTAACAATCTTTTCATAAGTAATAATTATGTCCTTCTAAATCTCGCAAGTAGAACATCATTAGCTCATTATCAGCTTATTAAATCATAGGATCTTTGAAAATCAATACTAATACGCACACATATGCTAAAGAACTTATTTTTACCTAACTAGTCATGACCTACTGGGGATAATTTAATTTCATATACCGTACCGATGTGGTATTTTATCCTTCATAAATAAGTAATATTAATATTTATATTCATACCGATGTTTACCCGATCCTCCATAATCATATTATGTATATTTTATCAAATTCATCTCTCAGGATACAATACGGCATACTAAATTTACAAGTGCACTTAAAATCATAAAATAATTCAATCAAGTTCTTTCATTTATCAATATTTTGTACCCTCTCACGGGAATTATTTTAATAATTTATCATGATTATCGATAATCCATTTATGGCATTACTCCAAGGAGTTATCATTATCAAACAATCCTCTCATAGGCACAATTCAATAAATCATCATTATCAACAATTTATCCTCTCATGGGTGTCCAATAGATAAAGTATTTTCAACATTACCCAAACAAGAATATCATAAAATAAATCACAATTTAACACTTAAGCATATAAGTCACTATTGGAGCCTTAATCACTCAGTAATTATTAAAATACCACTACCTTCTTAAATACCACAACTTGGATTCTAACATCACCACCTATAACTAGTACATTCAAGATATCATTATCCTTTACCTCTTTCCATATAATGTAATCATCACACTAATTCAAGTCATCTGTTACTTAGATATTACTATGCTCATCATATTCGAGCCTATCATAATTCTCCTCATCATATTATTGTCCAATACATACAACTTAATACCATTATAACTCAACTAGGTTCATCACTAGAACAACTAAAAAAACATCATCTCCACATACTTCATTTACAACAATCTCCTTTCGAATACATAACACATAATATCATAAATATCACATAATCAATCAATAATATAGCTTTTTGGATTAAAGTAAAATCCTCATATCTTTATACACCTCAACTCCATGACCGTAGGTCTAGACATGCTATCTCCCATCAATTCTAATCTATGAAAATATAAAATAACACAGTCTTCTACTCATTAAAACTAACCTACTTGAAAGCCAAGCTTTTGGAAGAAGCAAGCCGCAATAAGAATGCTCTTTTCTTTGTTTCATGCCTAGGGATAATCAACCATCTAAACAATAAGCAATAATAAGAGTAATTAATAATTACTCTTCAAACAAATATCTTGAGGATTCAAACCTACTAATTCTACCCTTAATCAAGGTCTATATCAATTCCCAAGGTAAAGTAATAATTAACTAGTTCTTTCAAGCTTAACTCATCTCCATTAATAGAGTTTTTATGCTGAAAGTCTCATCTTTACGGGATTCAAAGCTCCTAACCATCAAAATTTATTATCTAATTTAGGATATTCATGTCAGGAATCTTTAATTTATAATTTAGAATTAGCTCTAGGTCATATTAAAAACACCCATAATTTTTTCCCAAAAAATCCATCATTAAAGGTCTTTCTAAGGATTTCAAGATGTTAAAGGATTAAAAGACGAAGAAAATAATGAAAAAACTTACCTCAACGAAGGACTTTCACCTTAAACTTTGTAAAATCACTTCTCTAGGGTTGGGAAATAAAGTTTGGAGATTTTAGACCCAAACACGGCTGAAACTAATTTAAATACCACCATAATTTTTGCTACAAGGAAATTCCCGTTTCAGCCTGGACAATGCTCAGTAAAATAGTCATAACGTTTTACTCTAAATTTAGATTGAAAAATAGTTTATTGCGTTGGAAAGAGGACTTAAATATCTTTGATTTGGTGTATATTGGACCTCGTAAATCCTAATTTTCTAAGAGATATGATCGTTTGAAGTTGGCTCTAATAGAAACCCAAATCAAAACTCTATCGGAAAGAAAGCTTTACACTTAACTTTTTGTTATGGATATTTTACGACATTAATTCATACCTAAATAACTTCCAAACTATAGTATTGATATTATTACTCATGAATAATTAAATTCATCGGCCTTGAGTGTAATGACCCTTCAGGTCATTTTTCGTGTTCCCTCTTATTTTCGCCGTTAGATCTTTTTCATAGCTACCTCAAGTAATTTATGACTTGTTGAAACTTATAGTTTGGTTACCAGAAAACTCGTTTGTTTTTTTAGGATCAATTCCTCATTTAGAAGTCTTCGTTGGTTTCGAATGGCCACCGAGCAAAAACTTCAGCAAAACAATCTCAGATACAAATTTCGACTGCACCAATAGCTCCGAAATATTAATTTTAGACTAGAAAGACTCTTGGTTTGGGTCCCAATACACCCGAGTTCATTTCAACCTATTGGTCGGAAAGTTGAAAAATCAAAATATATTGATGTAGGTCCCACAATTGGTCTAAACGGCCTCAGCTAGGAATTTCGACTTCACCAATGCATCCAAAACATCAAATTTAGGGGGTTTACATAGTAATTGTTTTTGCATAAAACGAAGTCCAAATGAGTCCAGGAGGTCAAAAATAAGTTTTGACCTTGCGGATCCCATTTAAGCGCATATAAAAAGCCCCTTTGGTCGAATTTTTGTCATTTTCCATTTTCCTTTGAACCCTAGAAACTCTAAAATGACATTGTAACTTCAAATTGATTCTTGGGGTGAGTTAGAAGCTTGATTAATATATATATTCGTGATTAACAACGAATTTGATGTAATAACCCTTTCATTTCATGCTCTAATTTCTTGAATTTTTGACAAAAACCCCAATTATCTTGAGGGCATGATTATAGCCCAAATTATCTTGGTTTTCACTTGATTCTTAAGGTTTATGATTCCCTAATGATAGTTGAACATTGGGTTGATCTCGGATACATGTTTTCCATTTGTGGGACCCACTTGAGAGCTTTTAGTGTTGTTTTTTGATCTGAAGCACAATGGTCAATATGGGTATCGAAATTCTAGTAATAATGTGTAGATTTTTTTAATGGTTTGGCACCTTGAAGAAGCTTCTTGAAAAGGAAAAGCAAAGGCTTAGCGATTCGTGAGCTTTCTTTGGATTTGAGGTAAGTTAGACTTACTTTTTGTTAGATTGCGCTATGTTATAGTATAATTATGATATTTTATTGGATTGGAGGGGTTCTAGGTGTTTTAATGTTTAAATGGTAACACTTGAAATTAGTTGAATTATTTAGGCCATTTGAACTCATATTTGGGAATACTTGACTTGTAGACTAGAGTCTTGGTTATTTGGACTTCATGTCTCACGGATGACATAAGAATGCTCTAGTTGTTAGATGAGAGTGACCTTGTCACTCATGTTAGGGGTAAGTTGGCCCTAGTTACCTATACTTGTGGGAATGCTTTAGTTTCCAAGAAGAAGTTAGGAGTAATGCTTGAGATAGGCTTTTACCTTAAGACTATTATGGCTCGCTATTCATCTAAGACTTGACTTAGACACCTTAGCTTAGTCCAGGGTAGAATATGGACTTAGTGTATACTTTGGTGGATTAGTTGTGGGTTCTTGACCCATATTAAGTTTGGATCAACATAGTGTCCTTGAAAGCCTTAGATGCTTGTCAAATGCTTAGAGAATGCATTTGGGATCATGATGGCTAGTTTTGGTAAATGACTTATGGTGACTACATAAGAAGTAATAAACTTGGTTGCTTACTAAATTATATTTAATGCTATGAATAGCTACGGATTTTTCTATTAATCAAGTCCATGACTATGTTACCATTTGGGCCATTGACTAGCCTATTATTTCGGGCTTTGGCTATGATATTATTTATGTTATGCTTTTGTCTAGTAACCAAATCATTGATTAGGCTGGAAAGCCCTCCCATCGCTAATATTGTGAGTCTTGATACTAAGGCTCTAGGAGGCATATTATTAATTTCATGAGGGGATATGCTACTAACCATGTTGAACCCAATAATGCATTATAATATTCATGCTATATATATTCATATATCTATGGATAAATTATCCCCGACGATGAATGATGAGATGTGAAGGTATACTCTTTTTTATTTCTCTTTTACTTTAGCCCTCGTGGGGATTGCACTTTACTTTAGCCCTTGTGGGCTTGTCATTTACTTTAGCCCTTTTGGGGCTTGTCTTTTATTTATTAGAATTTATTTAAATATATTGATGTTATGATGATGCCCGCAAGACCGGAGAATATATTAATGTTATGGTGATGTCGGGCAAGGCCGGATAATATATTGATGTTATGATGATGCCCGATAAGGACGGAGGATGTATTGGCTTTATGATGATGTCCGATTTGAGTCTGGATGATATATTGGTGATATTGATATCCGGTTCGAGTCCAGAGGATATGTTGATGATATTGATACTCGATTCAAGTTCCGAGGATATGTTGATATTGATATGTATGGTAAAATATTTATAAACACATATTTTTATACGTATATATCCGCATGAGAAATGAGGGTTTGATGTTAACCTTAGAACGTTGGTTATGGACCACTAGGGTTCAATACTTATAAAGTGGAGTAGTCAATAATTAATGATAACTAGGGAATTGCAACAGTTATTGGTTTAATGATAAATCAAGACTAGTTGGTAAGTGGAATCTAGTTGTAAAATGAGGATCCACCTAGTGAGTATTGTTAGCATTAAATAATGGATAATGAAAGAATATTGGCCATTAGAATAAGCTATGTGGTGACTAGTTTACTATTAAATAATTATGACTTGATGACTAGAGATTAATGGACTATTTAATGACCTTTGTATAGTAATATACATTAGTTAGTAAAAATGGATAAACTCATGGATAATGATGATAATATGGTATGAGGACCTATGGTCGAGGTTGTTGCCTAATGAAAGATGAGAAAATATTCGATTGTGATAAATACGAAATATAGTCGAATAATGTTGAGTTTTGGATACGTTGTTTGTTATGTATATATTGTTATTATTTCCTTGGGTGTACTCTCCGGTGTTATGTGACGCCATGATGGGTTCCTATACTTTAGGCACTAGTTGGTGTATGGGCTCCAACTTTGTACTTGTGGTGCTTGTGTTTTTGCTATTTTATGATTCTGAATTATTTATTTCTTACGCTTAATGGTATTGATATGTGATGATGCGTTATGGTATAGTATTATTCTGGTTGATTCTTTATATTATATACAGTGATGATGGAGATGATTTAGGTTTGATTTTGTACCTTGGCTTAGATATGTTTATCTTGTATTATATCATCTATATATCATGGCTTAGCTCCGTCGGTCGATGATTTCTACTGAGTATTCATTTTTTTGGTACTCATACTACACTTATGTACCTTTTTGGTGCAGATCAGAGTACTAGCTGGTGTTGTTGTGTTAAGTCTATGCAGTGTTGACATTTCGTAGATAGGTTAAGCTCTTGGAGTTTTGAGTCACGTGTTTTCTTCTATCTTTGATTCAGTCTTTTAAATTCAAGACAGATGTATTAACTATTTAAGATTCTTGGGTTGTATTTCTTTTACTATGGTATTTAGGTGCTCTTATAATAATATTACCAAGTTATGGAATTGGTATCCGGAGTTGATTATATTTTTATATTAGAACACTGTTTATGTATATCTTGTGTTTTTTGAATTTAGCCTAGTTGGGAAATTCCTACCTAATTAACCCTTTGCATTAGCTTCGAGTTATGGTATTGGCTTACCGGCTGTAGGAATTGGTAGGTGCCATCATGACCTATAAATTGAGTCGTGACAAATCAATATCCGAGCCAGGTTTCATCGATATTGCAGGTACAAGAGTAAGCGTCTAATAGAGTCCTATGGACGTTGTCATTCGTTTTCTACCTTCAGGAGGCTATGTGACATTCTTAGGAGTCTTTCACTTCTTTCATTCACATCGTGATAAGAGTCAGAGTTAGTTTGTAGAATATTTCTTCGACTTTACTCGTTCACAAATATTTAGGAGACGTACTACCTCTATGCGAGATGAGGTCCCGAGATTGGGCCCAAGGATCCTACTCCTATTTGTAGATGACCTAAAGGTCGAGAATGGCCTCGTGATGTATCCCTAGATAGGGGACAAGATAGGCTGCCTTCCCCGGACCCTATCCTTGTACCTGAGCCAGTGATTCCTATACCACAACCAGTGGTGGGCTAGGGACCGGCCCAAGCTTCACCAGGTTTCATTCCTTCTTCATTGCTCAGAGATGCCTTTATTAAGATGCTGAGTATGGTTGGTGGTGTATCGTCTGATGGTGCACAATAATGGGATAGGGGCACAGCCTATAGCTGCAGCTTCTAGAGTTGAGGTTCCTCCTGCGCCGGTAGTCGTTTAGCCAGTAGCCGCGCAGCCAATTGTGACCTAGCCTATTATGTCTGTTGAAGAGCAGAAGATGTTGGATAGATTTTTTAGATTGGCTCCGTCTAGATTTTTTTAGTGCTCCTGGAGAGGATGTATTTGAGTTTCTTACTGCTTGTGAGGATAGGCTTCATGGTTTAGTCCTTTTTGAGACTTATGGTGTGTATTACACCATATTTTAGTTAGATTTTTCTGCTCATCACTGGTGGAGAGGTTTCGCAGATTTTGGACCAGTTGGATCTTCTCCCGTATCATGGACTTAGTTCTCTAAGATGTTCTTGGAGAAGTATATGTCATGCAGCCTTAGAGATCGACTGAGGGATCAGTTCTCCAAATTGGAGTAGGGCTCCATGACATTCGTCGAGTATGAGGTCCATTTTTATGAGTTAGCCAAGCATGCGACTTTTATTTTGGACACTAAGTACAAGTGAGTTCATTGTTTTATCAGAGGGTTGAGACTCTCTATTCGAATGTCTACTCAGAGTCTAGTTGTTGTGGGTAGGAATTTTTTTGAGGTTTTAGATCATGCTAGAGTGATGAAGGAGATGCACAGGAAGAGTCGTGAGGGCCTTGATAAGAGGCCTAGGTTCAAGGGAAGATTTGGTAGGAGTCGTAGTGGATCCCGACTCAGAGGTGGTAGCTCTCATACTGGGTATCCTCAATGTCTATCTTCTCATCCTTAAAGTCAGCCTAGCTGACCAGTTCAGGCAGCTCTTCAGACTACTAACGGAGGTCAGTCTGGTGTTAGTGGTCGCCCTGAAAAGGGCGGTGATCAGTATTCTAGAGGTTCGTTTATGGGTTATTCTAGATGTGGTGGTTATTTTGGATTAATCAAATCTATTGGTGTTGGTTCTGCTTGTGATTTCAATTAGTCTTGTGGGATTCATGGTCATTATTCGCGAGATTTCCCTAGTCGTGGAGTGATGGTTGTTTCAGCCTAAGGTGTTTCCCCTATTAGAGCAGTTATCCCTCAGGTAGAGGTGGTTCTCATGGTGGCAAATGTGGTTATTAGGTTGCTTGAGGTGGTACTCAGGTAGGCAGGACAGAAGGTCGATTAGGTGTCCATCCAGATGGCAGACGTGGTCAGTTATATGCAGTACCTGCTAGAACTGAGTTTGAGACTTCGGATGTTGTGGTTACAGGTATGATTTTGGTGTGCCATAAGTCGACTCTTGCTTTATTTGATATCGAATCCACTTATTCTTATATATTTTCTTATTACACGCCACAGTTGGAGTTGACTAGTGATTTATTATCTATGTCATTACGTGTATCTACTCCTGTGGGTGATTTTTTAACAGTGGATCGAGTATTCAGATTTGTGAGAATTAGTGATGTTGATACTTATGCCGATCTTATTATTCTGGATATGCTGGATTTTGATGTGATTTTGAGCATAGACTGATTATCCCACTATCATGCGGTTATGGATTATTTTGCCAAAACTATTACCTTAGCCATGGCCAGCATATACCTAGGCGTATGGCAGGGAGTGGTTAGCCGTGATCCAACAAGGATTATTTTTTATGTTCATGCCAAGAGACTTATTTCCAGGGGTTGCGAGTCTTATCTCGCTTATATTTGTAATACTCGTGTGGAGAGTTCGTTGCTTGACTTTGTTCCTGTCGTTTGTAAGTTTCTTGATGTGTTCCCTACCGACCTATCTGGTATTCCCCCTGTTTATAAGATTGAGTTTTCTATTGACCTCGATCCTAGAACCCGACCTATTTCTATGGTACCTAACTATATGGCTCCTACCAAGCTTAAGGAGCTGAAATCTTAGCTTCAAGATCTTCTTAGTAAGGGTTTCATTAGACCAAGTGTGTCCCCGTAGGGAGCTTCTGTATTGTTTGTGAAGAAGAAAAATGGCTTCATGTGAATATATATCGATTATAGGCAGCTTAATAAGGTGGCAGTGAATAACCGTTATCCTATGCCTCACATTGATGATTTATTTGACCAGCTTCAGGGTGAAACAGTGTATTCTAACATTGACTTGAGATTTGGTTACCATCAGTTGAGGATTCGGGCTGAGGATATCCCGAAGACAGCTTTCAGGACCCGTTATGGTCATTACGAGTTTTTAGTAAGGTCTTTTGGGTTGACTAATGCCCCATCCGCGTTCATGGATCTGATGAACCACGTGTTCATACCTTATCTAAACTCCTTCGTTATTGTGTTCATTGATGACATTCTTGTTTATTCGAGGAGTAGTGAGGAGCATGCACAATATTTGAGAGTCGTGCTTCAGACTTTGGGAGATCATATATTTTTTACCATTAGCTTGAGTCGGTGACATTCCTTGGGCATGTGGTATCTAAGGCTGGTATAATGGTAGACCCAACTAAGATTGAGGCGATTCGTGATTGGGATAGACCTACGTCTCCAACAGTGGTCCACAATTTCATCAGTTTAGTTGGTTATTATAAACACTTTATTGAGGGCTTTGCGACTATTTTAGCCCCTGTGACCAGATTGACGCAGAAGGAGGTTCCTTTTCTATTGTCTGAAGAGTGTGAGTTGAGATTTGGAAAGCTCAAAGATTTTCTCACTTCATCTCATGTGTTAGCTCTTCCAATTGAGGGTGAGGGAATCACCATGTTTTGTGATGCCTCTGGTGTTAGTCTTGGTTATGTTTTAATGCAGCAGGGTCGTGTCATTGCCTATGTTTCTAGACAGCTTAAGGTTTATGAGTGCAACTACACCACTCATGATTTGGAGTTGGTAGAGGTAGTTTTCTCGCTTAAGATTTGGAGGCATTACTTGTATGGTGTGCATTATGAGATTTTCACCGATCATTGCAGTCTTCAACATCTTATAACCCAGAGAGAGCTTAATGCTCGATAGTGCAGATGGATGGAGTTGCTTAAGGACTATGATATTTCCATCTCGTATCATCCAGTTAAGACGAATGTGATAGCTGATGCCTTGAGTCACAAGGCAGTAAGTACGGGTAGCTTGGCTTGCATATCAGTTTCTCAGTGGCCTATGGTATGGGACTTTCAGTCCTTAGACAATTTGATGATTTGTCTTGATTTTTCAGATCCTATGAGGATTTTTACTTGTGTGGAGGCGAAGTCCTTCCTATTTGAGCAGGTTCGTGATCGTTAGTATGAAGATAGTAAGCTTTGCCCATTTCATTATTAGGTGATGAGTGATGTGTCCGAGAGGCATGTTATTGATTCTGAGGGAATTTTAAGATTTCAGGGTCGTGTTTGTGTTCCTCAGGTTGGTGATGTAATTCAGTTGATTTTATATGAGGCTCATAGCTCTAGATATTCCATTCATCCCGATACAACTGAGATGTATAGATATTCGAGACAACATTATTGGTGGGATGGCATAAAAAAAAGATGTGGCAGACTTTGTAGCTCGTTGCCTATGTTGTCAGCAGGTAAAGGCTGAGCATCAACGTCTTAGTGCTTTGACTCAGATATTGCCCATTCCCGAGTGGAAAGGGTAACGGATTACTATGGACTTCATTAGTGATTTGCCTCGTACTTATCATGGTTCTGATGGTATTTTGGTTATATTGGATCATTTGACCTAGTCAGTACATTTCATTCCTATTCAGATGACTTTCAGTCCTGAGAGATTAACTCATATCTATATTCAGGAGATAGTTCATTTGCATGTGGTGCCCATTTCTATCATTTCAGACAGTGATTTTGTGTTTACTTTGAGGTTTTGGGGAACATTCCAGGAAGAGCTGGGTACTTGACTGAATTTGAGTACAGTTTTTCATCCGCAGACTATGGTCAGTTTGAGCGACCTATTCAGGTGTTCGAGGATATGCTCCGAGCCTGTGTTATGGACTTTGAAGGCCAGTGGGATCAACACTTAGAATTGGCAGAGTTCGCATATAACAACAACTATTATTCAAGTATTGAGATGGCACCTTATGAGGCTTTGTATGGTAGGATATGTCATTCTCCGATCGTTGGTTTGAGACTTACGAGGTAAGGCCTCGTGGTATGAATTTGCTTCAGGACTCGTTAGATAGAGTCAGGGTGATTAAGGATAGGTAGAAAGCAGCTCAGTGTAGGCAGAAGGCCTATGCAGATCGTCGACTTCGTGCCTTGAGATTTGGAGTTGGTGATTGTGTATTCCTCCGTGTATCACCCTGAAGGGTGTGATAAGGTTCAAGAGGAATTGTAAGCTCAGTCCTCGATATGTTGGCCTTTTTAAAATTCTTTGCGTCGTTAGTGAGGTGGCTTATAAGTTAGCTTTACCCCCAGAATTTGTTGTTTTTCATCTAGTTTTCCATGTCATTATGTTGCGAAAGTATATTTCAGATCCATCTCATGTGCTTAGATGGGACTCAGTCCAGTTAGATGAGCAGTTGACCTTTGTGGAGGATCCCGTGCTTATTTTGGATAGTAATATGAGGCGGTTACGTACTAGAGATATTCGTATAGTTAAGGTTCAGTGGAGGCACCACCCAGTGGAGGAGGCCATATGGGAGATCTAGAGCAAGATACGGGCCCAATATCCTCACCTGTTCGAGACTTCAGGTATTTTCTTATCTTTAACTTTCGGAGATGAAAGTTCCTTAGTAGTGGATGTTGTAATGACCCTTGAGGTCATTTTTCATATTTCTGCTTATTTTTACCTATAGAGTTTTTCCATAGCTTTCCCAAGTCATTTATGACTTTCTAAAACTGATAGTTTGGTTACCAGGCAGCTCGTTTGATTTTTAGGATCAATTCTCCGTTTAGAAGTTTTTGCTAGTTTCGAATGGCCACCGAGCGAAAACTTCAACAAAAGAACCTTGGATGCAAATTCAAACTATACCATCAGCTCCAGAATATCGATTTTAGGCTAGTGATACCCTTGGTCCAGGTCCCAATATACCCGAGTTCATTTTGACCTATTGGTTGGAAAGTTGAAAAATCGAAAGATATAGGTATAGGGCCCACAATTGGTATAAACGACCTCAAATGGAAAATTCAACTTCACCAATGCATATGGAACATTGAATTAGTAGGTTTACATAGTTCGTTTGTGAAAAAGGGAGTTCGAATGAGTTTGAGAGGTCAAAAATAAGTTTTACTTTGCGGACCCTATTTAAGCACGTATAAAAAGCCCCCTTGGTCGAATTTTGGCCATTTTCCACTTCCCTTTGAACCATAGAATCTCTAAAATGACTTGGTAACTTCAAATTAATTCTTGTGGGTGATTTAGAAGCTTGATTAACATACACACACACACATATATTCGTGATTAACAACGAATTTGAGCTAAGAATTCTTTCATTTCATGCTCTAATTTCTTAAATTTTTTACCAAGATCCCAATTAGCTTGAGGGCATGATTTTAGCCCAAATAATCTTGATTTTCACTTGATTCTTGAGGGTTATGATTTCCTAATAATAGCTGAATATTGGGTTGATCTCAAAAATGTGTTTTACATATGTAGGACCCACTTGAGGGGTTTTATCATCGTTTTGGATCCGAAGCACAATGGTGCAATATGGGTATCAAAATTCTCGTAATGATGTGTAGATTGTGTTTTTGATATCTTGACACCTTGAAGAAGCTTCTCAAAAAAGAAAAGCAAAGATTTAGTGGTTCGTGAGCTTTCTTTGGATTCGAGGTAGGTTAGGCTTACTTCTTGTTAAATTGAGCTATGTTATGGTATAATTGTGATATTTTGTTGCATTCGGGGCGGGGGGGGGGGGGGTTATACGTGGTGGATTTATTAAATGGTAATGTTTGGTATTAGTTGAATTAACTAGTCTATTTGAACTCATATTTTGGAATACTTGACTTGTAGGCTAGAATCTTGGTTATTTGGACTTTATGTCTCATGGATGGCATAGGAATTCTCTAGTTGTTTTAGTTAGATAAGAGTGACCCTTTCACTCATGTTAGGGGTAAATTGACCCTAGTTACCTACACTCGTGGGAATGCTTTAGTTTCCATGAAGGAGTTAGGAGTAATGCTTGAGATAGACCTTTACCTTAAGACTATTGTGGCTCGCTATTCATCTAAGACTTGACTTAGACACCTTATCTTAGTTTAGGGTAGAATATAGACTTAGTGTATAATTTGGTGGACTAGTTATGGATTCTTGACCCATCTTAAGTTTGGATTGATACAGTGTCCTTGGAGGTCTTAGATGTTTGTTAAATGTTTATAGAATGCACTTGGAAACGTGATGGCTAGATTTGGTAAATAAATTATGGTTACTACACTAGAAGTAATAAATTTGGTTGTTGACTAAATTATGTTTAATGCTATGAGTAGCTACTCATTTTGCAATTAATCAAGCCCATGACTATGTTACCATTTGGGCCATTGACTAGCCTATTATTTCGAGCTTTGGCTATGATATTATTTATGTTATGCTTTTGACTAGTAACCAAACCATTGATTATACTAGAAATCCCTCTCATTGCTAATATTGTGAGTCTTGATTCTAAGGCTCTAGGAGGTATATTTATTGATTTCATAAGGGGCTATGCTACTAACCACATTGAACCCGATAATGCATTATAATAGTCATGCTATATATATTCATACATCTATGGATAAATTGTCCTCGACGACGAATGACGAGATGTGAAGGTATGCTCTTTCTTACTTCTCTTTTAATTTAGCCCTCGTGGGGCTTGCACTTTATTTTATTTTTTGTGGGACTTGTCATTTATTTATTAATATTTATTTATATATTGATGTTATGATGATGGTCGAAAAGGTCGGAGGATGTATTGATATTATGATGATGTCCATCAAGGCCGGAGGATATATTAATAATATGATGATGCCCGACAAGGACGAAGGATGTATTGACTTTACGATGATGCCCGGTCTACTTTTGAGGGATATGTTGGTGATATTGATACCCCGTTTGAGTCCAGAGGATATGTTGATGACATTGATATTCCGTTCGAGTCCGTAGGATATATTGATATTGATATGTATGATAAATATATAGAGAGAGTACATATATATCCACGTGAGAAATGAGGGTTTGATGTTGACCTTAGGGCATCGGTTATGGATCACTAGTGTTAAATACTTATAAAGTGGAGTAGTCAATGTTTAATGATAACTAGGGAGTTGTAACGGTTATTGGTTTAATGATGAATCAAGACTAGTTGGTAAGTGGGATATAGTTGTAAAATGAGGATCCATCTAGTGAGTAATGTTAGAATTATATAATGATTAATGAAGGAATGTTGGCTATTAGAATTAGCTATGTGGTGATTAGTTGACTATTAATTGATTATATGACTTGATGACTAGAGATTAACGGACTAGTTAATGACCTTTGTATAGAAATATACATTAGTTAGTAAAAATAGATAAACTCATGGATAATGATGATAATATGGAATGAGAACCTATGGTCGAGGTTGTTTCCTAGTGAAAGATGAGAAAATGTTCGATTGTGATGAATGAAAAATATGGTCAAATAATGTTGAGTTTTGGATACGTTGTTGGTTATGTATATATTGTTATTATTTCCTTAGGTGTTCTCTTCTGTGGTATGGGACGACATGATGGGTTTCCTTACTTTATGCACTAGTTGGTGTATCGGTGTCAACTTTGTACTTTTGTTGCTTGTGAATGTGTTTGTGTTATTTTATGATTCTGAATTATTTATTTCTTATGTATGATGGTATTGGCATGTGATGATGCGTTATGGTATATTATTATTATGGTTGATTATTTAATTATATGCAATGATGATGGAGATGATTAAGGTTCGATTCTGTACCTTGACTTAGATATGGTTATCTTGCATTATATCATCTCTATGTCATGGCTTAGCTCAGTCGGTCGATGATGCATATTGAGTACTCATTGTTTTGGTACTCATACTACACTTCTGTATCTTTTTGGTGCAGATTCAAGTACTTGTTGTTGCCATTGAGTTGAGTTCGTGCAGTGTTGATATTTTGGAGATAGAGTGAGCTCTTGGAGTTTTGAGTCGCCCGTTTCCTTCTATCTTTGATTTAGTCTTTTGAACTCAAGACAAATGTACTAACTATTTAAGATTCTTGGGTTGTATTTATTTTACTATTGTATTTAGGTGCTCTTATACTAATATTATCAGGTCGTGAGATTGGTATTCGTAGTTGATTATCTTCTTATATTAGAACATTATTTATGTATATCTTGTGTTCGTTGATTTTGGCCTAGCTGACAATCCCCACCTAATTAACCCATTACGTTAACTTTAGGTTATGGTACTGACTTACCTACTAGATGAAATTGGTAGGTGCCATCATGACCAGTAAATCGGGTGATGACATTGAGTCTATCTAGACACTCAAAAGATTTAAATCTTAGCCAAAAAGCTTGAGGTGACACAATAAATAAAATGATGGTTATTTTGGGCTCAAGTTAATATTGAGGAATGAAAAATAAGATTTTTTATGATTTATCATGGATAATTTAGTAACGATAAAATGGATCATTCCATAGTAATTACTTGTTTTCCCTGCTTAGTAGTAGCTTGCTTTGCATGTTTTATCATAGTACAAATAATGATGACAAAATCTAATTAAATATAAATGTGTTAAATATAAAGTCTAATTAAATTACTTTTTCAGAATCTTTTAATTTATAATTTCTTAGTCCAAAAATATTACATGTCATTACTTTTCCTTTTCCTAATTGCTTTCATACTCCTTGCCTCTTATTGCCTCTTCTTTTTATATATCCTCTTAGTTTTAGGTCTACCAACAAGCTTGATCATTTCTTATGATTTCATGACTTGTGAAGATAAACTTTTAGAAGAGTTCTCCTCTAACGGGTTGTAACTTATATTTGTAAATTTGCAAAGTCATCTTCTTGTTGTAATACTTATCAATTTCAGTCTTAGGATTTATTATTTTATGCTCTATGACCTTAATTTATGTGGACATAAAATTTCAGTAAGGTCCCGTGTCCTATAAGTATACCTCTTCTCTTTCAGAGTGGCAATGTGTATATCTTCATCTTCTATGACCTAATAGGATAAGTCCTACACCACGTTTCGGGAGGATATCTATCTAGTACATCTTCTCCAGCTTCTTTCTCCACCAACTTGATCTCTTCAAGTTGATCTTCAAATTCCTCTGAAAAATAGGACCATGTATCCCATAAGATAAGCTTTTTCCGTCCATATTTACCCCATTTTTTGCTCTAATTTTTTATAATATGTCTTACACAATATCTATTTGCTTCAGACAGAATAGTCCTTACTACATCAATTAACTTATGAACATCAAATAAAAACAACTTATATATAATGTAATATCATAATCAACAGATAAATTAAATAAATCAATGGTATTAGAAAAGAATGTTACCTTCTGTATGTTTGATATGAATGTTATTTCTACTATTTTGAAGTTAAAGTGAATGTTTCAGATGTTGAATGAACCAAGTTCAAGTTCTTTTAATCTCTTTGTTTACTACAACCCATGTTGTAGGATAAAAACAGTTTATACTATTCTGGTCTGTTAGCCTCCTAATATTATATTTTATGTTTTAATAATGACAAACTAATGATTGAAAATCTGCAGGATATTCAAGGATCTCTATTGATGGACACAAGGTAAGGAGATATGTTGAAGATTGAAAAGATCTTTGAGGAATTAATCAGAAGATCCGAGAAAGGAAGCAAGGAAAATAGAATCAATCAAATAACCAACTTCCCAGACTTATGGCAAACGGATCAAAGGCAGAAGGAAAGAACATCACACCAAGATTGAAGCAGCATTCATCACAGACCATCGACTTCCCAGATATAAGAAAAATAAATCAATCAAGATTATTACAAAGGAAGAAGATCACACCCTTTACATGGACATATCTAATGTGGACATGTACGACTGTGAAGGATGCACCACGCATGAACGTATTTGATATGGACATAATCTACGGTGCAATTCCTCAATCAAGGAATCATCCCCAAATTCTTGATTGAGAAAAAATCTCTTGGTTTTTTTTTATGAAGAATAGCAGTTGAAGGCTATAAAAGAAGAAGACTAAAGATAGACATAGGTTACGCAACTTCAAGAAGAAACCTCAAAGTGTCTCAATCTTAGTCTTACAAAGCTTTGTAATCTATAGCTTACAATTATTATATAAAAAATAGGGTTGAGTCAACTTTGTAATACAAATTGAAGCTGTGTCACGAGATCTGAAGAAAAACATAAGTCTTCAGAACTTATTTTTTATTATTATACTCGAGCCATCACTAAAAGATCTAAGAAAATATTGAAACCCAAGGGGATTGAAAGTAGGCACCACATTGGTGTTCCGAACCAGGATAAATCTTCGTGTTCTTCACTTTAACTCAATAAGTATTGTTAAATCTGCCTTAAAATTCATCTTCAATGACTTGAAGCAAATATACATCCTAAGAGATTTTCTCCTACCACCTGCTAGTGCCTCCTTAGACAATTGAATCACAACATCAGAACCTGAATTGCAAATCCTGAATTCAATTGCAAATAAGGCCTTTAATTTATTGTAAGAGGTTGTAAAATCATCTTGCAGAGATTGTAGAATCTCCCTTTTTGTCTCTTGAATTTTACTTAACCTACATTTAACTCAAACATCTATGTTAGTCAGTCTTCATATTCATCTTAAAAGTCATCTTCAATGCTTTGAAGTATATATACATCCTAAGAGATTTTCTCCTATCATCTGTTAGTAGCTATCACAACATCAGATCCTGAATTGCAAGTCCTCAATTTAGTTGCATAAGCACCTAACTATTATAAAAGTCTGTAAAACTATCTTGCAAAGATTTCAGAATCTCCTTTTTTGATCTCTTGCATTTTGCTTTATTTATATTTAACCCAAACACCTATGTAAGTCAAGCTTCATATCCTTGACCTTGTATTTTAGATCACTTTGAATCTTTTTCTTGAAATGATATGCTATTGTTGTGTATAGTCAATCAGATTGATGTCATATACATTTCAAATTCAATATGATCTATTAGTATTTTGACACTCACTTGATATTTGAAATGGATAATTTTCAGAGCCATATTTATATCTCAATCTTTTTTATCACCCTTCATCACAACAAGTTCTACCTTTTTAGACAAAACATAACTTTTGCAAATCTTGCTTTTGATATGTCCTTGAAGGTCATACCCTTAGCAATCTCTTCATCATCTTGTAAGCTACCTGTTATAGTCCTCTTTTTATAACAAAATCATCTAATTCACTAGTATCATATTTTGCACAGTTAGACACCATTTTATTATCACTACAATCTATTCATGTTTCATCGACTATTGGTACAAGTAAAATGAACTATCACTCAAGACAATGTCAAGTACATCAACAAGTAACTCACAGTCATCAGTAGCAAACATGTGATTGTAATAAATATTCTTAGATACAAAAGATAATAATATTCTAACTCCATCTCCTTGTATTTCAAAATATTTATCAAAAAGTCCAAGTACAATAAATTATTGGACACTTACAAAACATATTATACTTGTGTACTCATTCACTAAGTCGATAAAAGAGAGGAGATCAAGATCATACCCCTTCAAATAGTGGAGCCTTCCCTTCTAATAAAGTATTTCTGAAGTATTAACCCAATCATCACTATGATAAAGTATATGATAACTTTTACCATTTTAATAGCTTACAAAAGGTCAAACGTTATTATGTAATGAACAGTGTCAAAATGTAACAGATCCAAAACAATCAAAATAAATCCAAAACAGATCAAAAGCAGACCTATGTAACTTACATTATTATGTAACAAACAGTTATAAATGTAACAAACTCAAAACAATCAAAACAAACCCAAATTAGAGGCAAAATAAACTTATATAACTTATATTATTATCTAACAAATAGTTACAAATGCAACTGATCCAAAACAACTAAAACAGACCCAAATCAAATTCATAATAGAGCTATGTAACTTACATTATTATGTAACAAAATAACTATAAATGTAACATATCCAAAACATTCCAAAATCAGACCTATTTAACTTACATTATTAAGTAAAAAATAATTACTTCCTCCGTTTCAAAAAGAGGGACCTAGTTTGACTTGAAGGCTTTAAGAAAATAAAAAAAAAAGGGTTTAAATTTTGTGGTCCTAAATTAAAGTAATGTAAAATTTATCAAAATGTCTTGTGCTCTTAAACATGTCACGTGAAAAGTTGAAATTAATGTATTATCGAAAAAGGAAAAGAGTCATTTTCCTGAAACGGATTTAAAAAAAAAAATAGGTCATTTTTTTTAAATGGAGGTAGTATAAAGATAACAAACTCAAAACAGTCAAAACAGATTCAAAACAGACCTGTTTAACTTACATTACTATGTAACAAATAATTATAAATGTAACAGACCCAAGACAGTCAAGATAGACTCAAAACAAACTTATTTAACTTCCATTACTATGTAACAAATAATTATAACGTAAGAGACTCAAACAGATCAAAAACAAACCAATTTAACTTACATTTATGTTCACTGTAAAGATGAAAAACATTTTTACTTGCAAATGGGTATTCAAAAATGAGAATGAAAAATATATATACTTTTTTTTTTCTTTCAACTTCTGCAAGTATTGAGAATCTTGAACTAGTTTAAATAATAACAATTTCTGTACCTATTGTTAATCGGTATCTCCATTCTAAATGTTATTGTTTTTTTTATCTTAAGACAAATGTATTTAACTAAATCGATTATAATCACCACAACAACATTTTAAAAAGGTAACTCTATATAAAATTTTATGATCTGTAGCAAATAAACATTAAGATATATACTATTCCCTCCGTCCCAAATTGAGATGGAACATTGATTAAGAAAAATATTTAATAATATGTCTAGTTTATCATTGTACCCCTATTAAATGATGTTTACATTTTAATTTGAAGAAAAAGTAATTAATGCAAAGGATAAAATATGAAAAAAAAAAAAATGTTGTCTCTTCTTGATTAATGAAAAAAGATAAGAAAAATGAGAAATTAAATTAGGAAATTTGATACGTGTAATTTGAGACGGAGGGAGTATTTAAGAAAAAAGGGCAGTGAATAAGGAGCAAGAAAGAAGCAGTTCCTTTAGAATCCTAGAAAAGATTAGAAGAAAAATGAAAGCACGGATATCAATATTTATGAACGAACCATAGTCAAAAATTAATGTTAACAAAAAACAAACTCAAAATCTCAACTTTTAAACTAATTCATAGTAAAACCTAATATTAACAATAAATAACTGTTACATACTTATGTAAGTTGATAGAATATGTTAGATACTTGTGTTAATTGTTAATTAAAAATACTTTGTGTGTGTAAGTTACATTTTTATAGTAATTAGATATACTAATTAGATAATTGTTACATTGATTTGGTATACGAAGAAGGCAGCAGAGGCATAATAATTTCACGAGTTGTCCATAATAGTGGTAGGCATGTTATTGAGTTTGTACTTATTGAGTTTGTACATGTATCAATACTCACTAACAGTCAATAATGCAAAATACAAGAACCAAAATAACTTTAAGTATTTTTTTATTTACTTGTAAATAAAAATCTTTCCACAAAGAGAAGTGAAAGAAAAGGATGATAGATGAAAGGAAATCTCTAAAATTCATAGCAAAGCAAAATCCTAAAAAAAAAAAAAAAAAGACGTTTCTTTAATATAAAATGGCACAAATCTCAAATAAATCTCTGAAAAGATATCAAAACAAAATTCTAGAAAAAAACACCAAAATCTTAAAATTGGCAAGCACACAAACTCCAAAATCAACAAGAACACCAAACTCATAAAATCGGATTCATAAATGATTCTTTGAAACTTTCAATTCAAACAACAATAATCAAGACAAGAAAATAATTAAATGCAGGATGATGCTAAATGGCCATAAAGCTTTGGCCATAATATTAAAAAGTCTATAATATTTCCTCTGTCCCATTTTATCCATTTCAAATTTTCTAATTTAATATCTCATTTTACTTGTCCTATTTTACTTATCAAGTCAAGATAAAAAAAAAATTCCATTATACTCTTAGTGTAATTGATTACTCCTTATTATTAGCATTCTTGAAAAATGTTGCAAAGAAGAGTACCATTAAAAATACACCATTAAAAGTATAAATGGTGCTTTGATATTAGTCATCCATCAATATTGAAACTAACAACAAGACACAATTAAGAGGAGCAAAATGATAAAGTTACATTACCAATCATTGTTTTCTTAATAGCTGTGTCATCCAAATTTGGGACGGATAAAATGGAACGGAGGGAGTAGTCTTTTGGAATCTTTTTCTATTTTTTAAAGTCGAGGTAATTATGCATTAAAATATGTATACTCCCTATATTGCAATTTAATTGCAACACAGATTCTTAGGGAAGAATATCAATAGTCTTATACCATTAAAATATGTATATTTCTTCAAAAACATATATATTTTTTGCTATAACTCAAACACTACGTTTATTGTCTATTTTTTTCATGTTTTTCTCCGAATTTCTCTCCTTGTTACTAAAATGATCTCTAATTCTTTATTTTTTTAAGTATATGGTTAAATAAAATTAAAATATATATTTAAATAATTCTTAGGCATAATTTGTAAGATATCACAATGACGACAACTCAACATACCTTAAACCTGATAAACGTTGACACTTACAGAAATTATGCATATAGTTCACATTTATCGAGCGATATAAGTGTTAATCATATAACTATTTCACCCTTATATTACGACGATTTGATAAATTGTGAATTATTACTTATATTTGTTACTAAATGATCTCTAATAAATTATTTTTTTATTATTACGCTTAAATAAAATTAATATATATATATATATATATATATATATATAATTTTCAAATATAATTTGTAAAATATTGCGATAACAACAAATCACACATACTTTACACTTGGTAATCCGATAAGCCGAACCACTAGTTCACTAACCAAAATGTCATTATAGATTATTGATTTCGATTCGATTCTGAACAATCGTAGCTAGAGTCAAGGATGTTATGTTCAAATTTAAGTACTGATGGTCTTTTACTGTCACAAATAAAATTCTTGCTATGAAAGAATAAGCATTGATTGAGATCATGCTAAAATATTGAGATCTTTATCTAATTATTATTTTTTAAACTTGAAAAGGTGTAAAATTATACTAACTAAAATTAATTAAGAATGTCAATCTAAGTAAATGTATTTGAAAACGTATCTAACAATAATGATTATGTTTTAAAATTATAAAATTATACTTAAATTAACAAATAATGAGTATGTGTGAAAATTGACAAATTCTAAACGTATTTACCACTGTATGTTTTCAAATACTGAAAATACGTTTCAGTGAAAAAAATATTTAAGTGTGGAGGAAAAATATTTTAATAAAGAATTAGAATTAGAGAAAAAATTTTACTTGAGAATTAGAATTAGTAAAAAATTATGTTTAAATAGGTTTGAAAATACGTTTCAATTTTCACAATATGTTTCCAAATGCGTTTGATTGAAAATTATAAACGTTTATACCAATTATGTTTAATGTGTCGATGTCTATTATTTCTAAAGTCTTTTGAATTGACGATTGAAATATTATCAATTTTTTTAAAAAAATTTATCTAAATCTATTGATAACAATTAATAAAATACTTAATTAAAGATCATATTAATAACAATGTAAGTAACGATTCACAAGTTATTAAATCGGAGTAGACAACTTGTTACAACATCATATGACTCTCTTAGATTGATGTTGACTAGGGTTGACACTTACAGATTATATGTGTTTATTGTTTACTATAATGTATCAATATTTATCATGTCTAAAGTGTTTTGAGTTTTTGTTGTTGTTATTAAAATATTTTCAAATTAGATTAAAAATTATTTAAATATGCAATTTAAATTTGTATAAATATATTAATTAATATAATTCTACCACATGACATAGGAATATGATTTAAATAATGATTTACTTGATCAAATCGACGTGACATAGGAATACAAGTCTACCACATTAACGTTGGACTCTTTTTTATTGTTGTTAACTAGGATCGACACAAATGAACTATATATAATTTTATGATTTTTATAGTTTGTTAATGTCTAAAATGTTTTGAATTTTTTCTGTTGTTATTGAATTGTTTACACATTAAATTTTAAAAATTATTTTCAATTTATTTAAATATAATATTTGATAAAATTATTTAAATAGAGGTTATATATAATAACAACCATAAGTAATGATTCATAATTTTTCAAATCGATGTAACATATGGGTTCAAGACTGTAACATCAATGTGTGACTCTCCTAAGTTAATGTTAACTAGAGCCGACATATATGAACTATATGTATTTTATAATTTTTATATTGAATCGATATCTACCATGTCTAAACTATTTTGAGTTTTAATTGTCATTGAGAATATTTTCAAATTATATTTAAATAATTATCTAAATACGTTTTAAAATTTATTTAAACTCAATAATTGGTAAAATTACTTATTAGAGGTTATATTAATGGCAAATATATATAATGATTAGCAAATTATTGAATCAAAGTAAATGTATTAAGTTCTATATTACAAGAATAAAAACAATTACCTATAGAAAAATATGAAATTTATTAGTAGGCATGTTCTATTGATATCTCTTTTAATTTAATTGAAGCAGCAGTCCTAATGTTGTTGAATTTACTACATTCTCGATCCTTTAGATTAAAAAATTTGAAAAAAATACACAACAAGATTTTAAATAGCTAAAACCTCAGAGAAATAAATTCTTGAAGTGAATTTGTATCATTAGAAATTTTAATAATTTATCTTGTCTAATTACATAATTTTAATAATTTGTCTTGTCTAATTACATAATTTTAAGTAATTTTATTTTTCTGTTAATAAATTATAAAAATAAAATGTCAATAAACTTGAATAAAAAATACTTTTCTAAATTTTTAAAATTATTTTATATTCTAAATTCTCATTCTGAAAATGTGGCCAAATGGAATAACTGTCCAACAAAGACAAATAAAATTATTTATAATTATTTTTAAATTATCATTCAGTAATTTATATATCATTTTAAAAATATTTAGCAATTTTAAAATTACTTTTAAGTTTAGTATTATTTTAAATTAAAAAAATTATTCAAATAAATAAAATAACTTAACGTTTTTCTTCTTTGTTTGTATAGATATTATTTTGAAATGCAAAATCAACAAACAAATAAGTAAACAAGTTAGATGTTCAATCCCCATGTGTTGGAAGTAGCTAGAAGAATAAATGAAGAAAGGAAATATAAATTTGGGAGAAAAGGGTAAGAATGTAAAAATATAAATCTGCTTACAATGTGAATAGACTTTATTATCAAATTTGAGCCATTATGGCCACATTTTATGGCCAAAAGGATTTTTCCTTAAATGCAAGATAGTGGATGGAGAAGAAATATACATAATCTCTATTCGGGTATTGGATTTATTTTGGGTGAATTAATTTATTTGGAGTAAAATGAATTAAAAAATGGGTAAACACATACGATTGTGGGTCCCTCTATTAGAGTAAAGGATATATATAACTTAAAGAGTAAACACATAATTACACCATTGATCTTGTTCAAGATTTTTAAAAAGACACCTAAACTTTAACATCGACCTATTACCCCACGATTCTTCTTTATTTCGTTGCAAACACACCATTTTGCGCTGAATCTCAGTCACAACAAAGTGAGTGAAGACGCGCGCCAATCAGGTGCTGCCACGTGTCAACTACTTTTAATTTCATATTTTTTTTAGAGTAAATACATAATTACACCACTAATATTGTTCGAGATTTTTAAAAAGACACCTAAACTTTAACATCGACCTATTACCCCACGATTCTTCTTTATTTCGTTGCAAATACACCATTTTGCGCTGAATCTCAGTCACAACAAAGTGAGGGAATACACACGCCAATCAGGTGCTGCTACGTGTCAACTACGTTTAATTTCATATTTTTTTGATAAAATTTTCTTTTTTATTTAATTTAACACCCCACCCACCCCTTCTTCCCCCCACCCCATCCAACACCTCTCCCCCCCTGCGTCAGCAACTCCCCTAAACCCCCATTCAGCACCCCCACCCCCAACCCCATCAGCATCACCCCCTAACCCTCCAACCCCCTCTCACACTCCGTCAGCATGCATTCCTATTTTTTTTTAGGTTCAAATCACTTCAAAAAATAGTTTTATGATTGAATTGAAAGTTTTATAATTGAATTGAGTTTTAAAGATAATTAAATGATATGATTTAACTGAAAAATGGAGCTTTAATGATATGATTTAAAAAAAAAAATCTTCAATGGAGGAGCTTTGATGGTGACATTGTGTTGAAGAGCTTTAATGGGGTTGAAGAAGACATTGTGTTGAAGAAGAAATGGTGGGTAGTTAAATGATATGATTTAATTGTAAAATGGAACTTTAATGAATGATTTTTTTTTTTTTAAAAAAAAAGCTTCAATGGAAGCTTTAATGGTGAATTGAGTTGAAGAAGAAAGAGTGAGTGGGTTGGGGGGGGGGGGGGGCGGAGAGGAGTAGGGATAGTTTTATAAAATAAATAAATATTTTTTTCTTAAAAAAGAATATAAATTATATATCAATTATTTTACACTTGACAACTTTTGATTGGTCAAAAAAGTCAAATTCTTGCCCTTTCACGCGTCTGTGGCGCGTGTATACACGCAGAGGATCAAAATGGTGTATTTGCAATGGATTAAGTAAGAATCGTGGGGTAATAGGTCGAATTCAAAGTTTAGGTGTCTTTTTGAAAATCTCGGCCAACATCATGAAGTAAATACATAATTACACCACTGATCTTATTCGAGATTTTTAAAAAGACACCTAAACTTTAACATCGACCTATTACTCCACGATTCTTCTTTATTTCGTTGCAAACACACCATTTTACACTGAATCTAAGTCACAACAAAGTGAGTGACGACAGGCGCCAATCAGGTGCTGCCACGTGTCAACTATGTTTAATTTCATATTTTTTATAATAAAATTTTCCTTTTTATTTAATTTAACACCCCATCCAGCACCTCCCCCCTGCGTCAGCAACTCCTCTCAATCCCCACCCCCGTCCAACACCCCCACCCCCACCCCCATCAGCATCTCTCCCTAACCCTCCAACCCCCTCCCACACTCCGTCAACATGCATTCTTGTTCTTTTTCTTTTTTTGGTTCAAATCACTTCAAAAAATAGTTTTATGATTGAATTGAGTTTTAAAGATAGTTAAATGATATGATTTAACTGAAAAATGGAGCTTTAATGATATGATTTTTTAAAAAAAAAAAGCTTCAATGGAGGAGCTTTAATGGTGACATTGTGTTGAAGAGCTTTAATGGTGTTGAAGAAGACATTGTGTTGAAGAAGAAATGGTGGGTAGTTAAATGATATGATTTAATTGTAAAATGAAGCTTTAAAAAAAAAAGCTTCAATGGAAGTTTTAATGGTGAATTGAGTTGAAGAAGAAATAGTGGGTGGGGGCGGGGAGCGGAGAGGGGTAGGGATAATTTTATAAAATAAATAAATATTATTTTAAAAAAAAAAGAATATAAATTATATATCAATTATTTTACACGTGACAACTTTTGATTGGTCAAAAAAGTCAAATTCAAGCCCTTTCACGCGCCTGTGGCGCGTGTATACACGCAAAGGATCAAAATGGTGTGTTTGCAATGGATTAAGTAAGAATCGTGGGTTAATAGGTCAAATTCAAAGTTTAGGTGTCTTTTTGAAAATCTCGGTCAACATCAGTGGGGTAATTATGTATTTACTCTAACTTAAATGATTAAAGTTAGTGACATATATGTACCCAAAGTATAACAAAGAATATACACGTATCATTTATGATAGTTTGAAAATATAGATTTCTCTTTTCCATTATATATATAGTGATGCTATAAATATAATACTATATATAGTGAATGTCTACTTTACCATATATAGTGAATATCTATTTATGGAAAAATTAGAAACCCCAAGGATAGTTTTCCCCTATAAATAAAGGGATTTTTCTTCATTGTAATCAACTCCACAAGAATTCATGAGAAATAAAGAAGTCTTTTCTCTTCTCTCTCTATTCTTTTTGTACTTACTTTATATTTCATAACACGTTATCAACACGAGACTCTACCAAATAAGGTGAGATTATAAATCTAAAGGTAATGTTAAGGTTAGTAATTCTTTATGCTATTTGTCTTTTGCTATTAATGATCTAATTATTATTGGATTTGAGAAAAAAATAATTGATTTGGAACCACTTATACTTTAAATTTATTCATAAAGAACAATATTGTTAAAACATATGATGATGGATTTAAATCTCATCTCATTAAGAGGATAAGACATTGGGTTAAAAGTTTTCAATGCACCATGATGATAAGATGTTGGGTTCAATTCCCCCCGAGTTATGCTAAGAGGCCTTTATATGGATAAGACGTTGAGTTTGAATCTCAATGCACCATATTAATGATATTATGATGGCTAAGGCAAAAATAATATGTATTTGATAAAAAGTCATGAAACTTGTCCATTAAATATACTCTATTCTATGAATTGAATATGGTAGCATTATATGACAAGTCTGAAAGATGACAATTTGCTCCACTCTTAAAGTGAATGTGGTAGCAATATATGATATACTTTGAAAGATATGTATGGCTCAATGTGCTCCTGAAGTAGCAATATATCATGAAAGAGTTTATAAGCTATCCGAATTTGATAGGCTTAAGGAACGATTATACTTCATTCCTGGAGAATGAGAAGCTTGTTAATGCAAACGTGCACTTGATTGTGATGATATCACAACTCACCTTCGAAAGAGGCAGAATAACTGAGAATAGTTATTTTGAAATCTACTTCTAAAGTAGTAAATCAAAAATTTATTCATGTAATAGTAAATATGAAATTTACTAAAGAAAAAAAATACATGTCATGGTAAACTTGGGGTTTACTACTATAAATAAGTTCATAAGTTGACATGAACGATTGTGACATCTCGAAGATGTGCATATTGAGTATTAAACATGGATTGAAGAACTAGATGATTCTTCAAAAATTATTTATGTCATTTGTTCTCATGATAAGTTGGTTGGACCAACTAATATTGGGATTGGATCCCTTAAAATTTAAGAAGTATAAAAGGTGAATAATTAAGGGGCCATTCACCTATCATGTGACCTGTTAAGATGCATTGATATAAGATGATCACTTGTATGTTTATTGTCAATCTGCAGTTTGACATTTGTAAAGTTGCTTGCTCAATAAAATTGAGTTAAGAGCATAACTTTCAGATTGTGTAATCAAGACAATTCATCTTGATGACGCTGGTTTGACATTGAATGCCTTCGATAAATAACTAAACCATTGCCAATAAGAACAAAGCTTCATGTTTTGGTTTGAAATATGATATATTATATACAAAAGTACTTATATACATCAAACCAATAAATTATGATTAATTCCCCCTCAAAGTTGGTTCTGAGTTAGGAACCACACGTTGTCCATCTAATAGTTTTGATGTGCGGTATACGATTAATGAATATACCATAATGCACAAAGATGGATTTCTCAAAGAAGATGGAGGATGTATGTTAGTTTTCCTAACATAAGGGGGAGATTATAAGCAACTATGAAATATGTTAGGAATTATCATCAGATCCTCATTCAAAAGATAATTCAATTTGAATGCCGAACGCATCTCATATTTAAGCTGCAAGTGCTCTTATTTTGTATTCATAAAGGACAAAGTCTATGCATGCGTGAAGCGTGGTAGATCAATTGATTTCAAATGAAATAATCCTTCAAAAAGATGAGGAGCAAATAATCATAATAAGAAGGCAATGTGCTCTTGAAGAGCCTATGACATAACACTTCATGAAACCTTATGAGAGGTTTATGTACCTGAAAATAATGAAGCGATGAGATCTAAAAATGTTATGTCACACTGTGAACAGATACGAAATAAAATATCATTAATATCTTTGATACAATATTGACACAATATTATAAAAGATTACGAGGATCCGAATTCTATATTTATTTAAGCATGCTGACGTAGAAACATTTATCGAGTGACATGAAAGGATGCATCTTGGTAAGCATAACACTTATTTGATTTGCAGTTCAGACACTTGAAGATGTCACACATATTGATATTGTCACTTGACAAAAATCTATATGAAAATCCCTAAAGGATTTAAAATGACTGAAGCATATAAAATTTCTGGAAAATTGATGGTTTGATGGAAAATCCCTAAAGAATGAGAAAATCTATTCAAACTTGATGGTTTGAATATTATTGAAACTCTTGGAGAGTTTTCAAAAACAATAGATTATTTGTTGAAATAAAAAATATACCAATTTAGATTGGTTATAAAGTACTATATTTTAGTGCAATTGGTGCACTCATTTATCTTGCAAATACCACACGGCCTGATATAGTCTTTTCGGTCAATTTGTTAGCAAAGTATAGTTCTGCTCCTTCTAGGAGACATCGAAACGAGATCAAACATATGAGTTTATTTATTCTAAAGATTGTACTCCCGATCTTGTTGGTTATGCCGATGCTAGGTACTTATCTGATCCGTATAAAGCTCGATCTCAAATAAGTTATGTGTTCATATGTAAGGGTACTGGCATAGCTTGGAGATATATAAAACAGTCTATCTATCCACTTCATTGAACTATAATGAGATAATCGTTATTCATGATGCAAGCCGAGAATGTGTATGATTGAGATCCATGATACATATCATTCGAGAAAAAAGTGGTGTGAAATATGACAATGTACCCATAATTTTATACGGAGATAATGAAGCATGCATAGCACAACTTAAGGGAGGATTCATAAAAGAAGATTGAATGAAACACTATTCATCAAAGCTTTTCTACATATATGAGCTCCAAAAGAATGGTGATATTAACGTGCAACAGATTCGTTCAAGTGACAATGTGGCTGATTTATTCACCAAGTCTCCTTCAATTGCAACTTTTAAGAAGATGGTGCACAAGATCGGGATGCAAAGGCTCAAGGATGTTCTCATTAGGAGGAGTTAATACGTGTTGTACTCTATTTCCCTTACGAGGTTTTGTCCCACTAGGTTTTCCTTATAAGGTTTTTAATGAGGCAGCCTATATGCGTATTGTTAGAGATGTGTACTCTTTTTCCTTTACTAGATTTTTTTTCACTGGGTTTTTTCAGTAAGGTTTTAACGAGACACATTATCTATCAATTAGACATTCAAGGGGAAGTGTTATAAATATATTACCATATATAGTGAATGTCTACTTTATCATACATAGTGAATATCTATTTAAAAATTAGAAACCCAAGGTTAGTTTTCTTCTATAAAATAAAGGAGATTTTCTTCATTGTAATTAACTCCATAAAAATCCACGAGAAATAAAAAAATCTCCTCTCTTCTCTCTATTCTTTTTTTACTTACTTTAATATAAATAACAAGTGTGTTTTTTAAGAAGAAAATTTGAATAAACTTTATTTAGGTACCCTAACTCCGCTCATGCGGTCCCATTTATGATTACAAATTGAGACAGAAAATCAGAAGATTTGATCATTGAACTTCTCATTTTCCTTTTTATTTCCAGAAAACATGAGTAATTAATTAATAAGACAAATGCTGAAAAAGTTAGAAATATATCTTTTCGTGGGACCTGCATATAGGCATTAAATAGTTTTGCTATCTTAGTAGATTTTAAGTGAATAATATGCTAAAGTAAAATGCCAAAACACAAGTTCTGATATTGTGGTGGAGAGAAAAATGAAACTTTTGATCTTAACGTCACATATTAGGGCCTTTATGACAATGGAAATTACCTTTATTTCCAGTTTAATCATGAGATTTGCCGTTCAAATGGATTAGTCTTTAATTTTTATCTTTTAATGAAGCTATTTTTTAAAAAAATTATCCTAGAAATCAAACTAATACTTAGCAGAGCATAAGTTCATTAATGACGCGGAACATAACTTATAGAATATAATGATGTGAAAAATATAAATTTATGTTGCACTGGAAAATTAATTACCTACCTTGACAGATAAAAGTTAAAACCAGCACAAAATAGGGAAAGGTGCAAATAACCCTTCTTTTCAAGTATACCTGTCAATCGGGCCGATTCGGTTCAAATTGGCATCGACCCATTAAGTGTAATTGATATATGGGCCAGTTTGGGCCCAGTTTTAAATGAGCTGGTTCGGTCCAGGGCCAACAGTAAAAAGTTCAAAAATAGCCTGTGATCGGCCCATTTAGTCTAGAACCAGTTAAAATCTGTCTGGACCGGTTTAGTCCGGCCCACTTCGAGAAATGGGTTGGTTACCGGTCCTTTATGTAAAAAAAAAATTAAATTAAATTCAAATTTACATGTTTTTTCCAATATAAACTATATATACACACCTATATACATTTTAAATATGTTAAACAATAAACGTATAACATATATACATTACATATTATACTACTTTAGAAAATATATACACATGTATACAATAAATATATATACTCATATATACATGCAATAATACTACTTAACAAACTACATGAAACAATATACATACAACATATAGACATTACATATATACTACTACTTTAGAAAACATATACACATGTATAAATTAAATATATACTACTTTAATCTATAGAAAATATATACACATAAATACGTACAATATAATATATATACTACTCAAAATACTACTTGAACCAACATACATACAATATATATACACATTACATATATACTACTTGTCTACTTTAGAAAACATATACACATGTGTACATTAAATATATACTACTTTAGTCTATAGAAAATATATACACATATATACATACAATATAATATATATACTCCTTAAAATACTACTTGAAACAACATACATACAACATATATACATTATATATATACTATTTTACCCTATAGAAATATATACACATATATACGTACAATATAATATGTATACAACTTAAAATACTACTTGAAACAATATACATACAAGATATATACATTACATATATACTACTTTAGAAAACATATACACATGTATACATTCATATATACTACTTTAGTCTATAGAAAATATTTACACATATATGTAGAATATATACTACTTAAAATACCACTTGAAAGTTGAAACTTATATACATTACATGTTATAGTACTTTAAAAAATATACACACATATAGACATACAAGATTACAATGTATACTACTTAATATAATAATACTTGAAGTTTTGAATATATATTCAAAAATTTACATACACCACTTAAAAGATAAACTTATAGTCTTATATAGTATTTTTATACGCCAAATTATCAATACTAGTTGTCTAAGTAATATTTGCTAACATTATTTTTATTTTTTTCATTATATGTATACATGTTTGTTATGTTTATTACTTAATGTAAAGTTTGATAGTAATATATTAAAAGTATTTAATTCAAATTAGTAATTCGATTTAAATGAAAAAAAAAATATGTAATGAGTGAATGAATGTTGTATTTTATTGATTGCAAAATGATCCAGAACTTATAAGTTGCATCATTGAGAAATCTACATAATTTGCATCATTTTTTTCAACTTATGCATGTTAATATTAATGTAAACGGTCATAGGAAAGTCAAAATCAATGGGGCAAAATCATGCATTGGACTTGATTGTGCTGAGTTCTACCTTGAAGTCATAATTTCTTCAAGATTTTGTTCGTCTACCGGCTCCACCTCCATTCCTTGATTTTTTCATTCAGCTCTAATTCAATCTCTAAGGCAAACTAGAACATTCATAGCATTGCCTCCCAATGAATGTCGGTTGTCTCCAAGTTGTTGTCGTCTCTAACTAAAAGAGTTCTCCTATGCAACGATTGACATTAGAACATTCAATATGTCTCAAGATGATCTTGAAAGCACAGGATATTGTCTTTCATTATTCATCCACAAATCCAGCGCACTGATCCTTGCTCTACGATCCTTTATCGGCTGCCGAAGATAATACTTAAGATCTTCCCGAGAATGTGTTCTGTGTGATGAAGGTTGCACCTTGTCCCAAACATTTAAATAAACAAAGTAATCAGGATAATTACTATGTGCCTGTGTTTTAGAAGATTGTGGCTCCTCGGGAGCTTGAGGAGCAACAGTTGGAGTGATATTCACCGGTACGACTTTATCAGGTAAATTGACATAATGGTTATATAATGTTTTCATGTAATTGTTCGCATCACTCATAGTCGTAAACAAAGAAGGTTCTTTTTTAGGCTTTATCTCTAAAAGTTTATAAATAATAGAATTAAATTCGGTCATAGTATTATATTTCATACATGAATTTATTATAGCATCAATCAAGTAAATTGGGGGAAGAGGATAAAAATATTTTTAAAATTTAGCAATCATAATAATAATAACTTCTTTGTAACCTTCTTTATTCTTATATTCGTTAAATAACAAGAAATGATGGCTAAATAAGCAAAAATATTACAAACAGTAGGATAATAAGCATCAGAAAATTCAATCGTAGCTATATAATTTTTTTAAAAAAAACAAGATCAACAATTGCAGCCCAATCAGAATCTTGTAGCATACACTTAGGAAAAGAACCAGAATATTGATTAAAAGTCATTGTAATAGAAACTTTATAAGTAAGATAGGTTTTTAAATAATTATAGGGAAAAGTCATTGTTTCCACCCTAAACTATACTCGAAAAGTCTAGGTCACACCTAAACTATACTCGAAAAGTCTAGGTCACACCTAAACTATCATAGTGACCTATTACACACCTAAGCTATATAAAAGTGAAACTTTTTACACCCTGTAAAGCATTATACCACTTGCATGTGGTGCGGTGTTTCACATACGCCTGCCACATCAGCATAATATGGAAAAAATAATAAATTTATTATTTTTCCTACTTTTTCCTTTTTATTTTTAATTTAAACTTTTTCCTTTTTCATTTTCTGCTATATCCAATCTCAAAACCTCCATTGATACGGATATCATCATCATAGCCAAACTCAAATCATCAATTAATTACCACTATTAACTTTATAAACCAACAACAAAATTGCCATCACCTTCAGTTTCTTCTAACTTTGTCATCCATCTTTAACCCCTCTTTTCTCCTTCTTAATCGATTTTTCGACGAGATGGACAATTTTTTTTTAGAATGATGGAAGAGACATGAAACGAGAAAAACTTGAAAGTTGAAATCTGGCCAACAAAAATCGATGAAAGTATTGAAAAATAAAATTCGTCAGATTGAAAATTTTGGATGAATTAAAATCGGCCATTCTTTATAGTTCTCAATAAAATTGATAATGAAATAATTCTTCACATTACTATTCTATCAATAAAAAATAATTTAGGTATTTACATCAATAATGGTGAATTAGATGATGAAATTGATGTTGGTGGGTCGATGATGAAATCGATGGTGGCACTGATGAAATTAGTGATTGCAGGTGATGAATTGACGGCTATAGGAGTTGTTGAAATTGATAGTAGTGAGTTAAGTGATGAAAAAGGTGATGAAATTGAATGAAAAATCAACAATGGAGTAAGAAGAAAAAGCAAATTGACGAAGAAAGTTCTTCAAAAAAATAGAAGTTTCAATCACTATTAAAAATTGATTGAAAAAGAAGAAGAAGTAGAAGATACCAACAAGTGAGGTGTGAAGAAGAAGATTTGTGAAGGAGGCGGGGGTGGGGGTGGCGGGTAGGGTGGTGGTGAAGAAGAGGATGCTTGATAGGGAAGAAGATCTTAATTTTTTAACTTTTTTTTGCTTTAATTATATTACCCACGCTCCATCTTTTATTTTAATTAAATTTTTTTGCCACGTCAGTTTTAGGGTGTAAATAAATTCACTTTTAAGTAATTCAAGTGTGTATTAGGTTGCTTTAATAGTTGAAGTGTGTCTTCGATTTTTTGGATATAATTTAGGGTGGAAATAATATTTTGTCCCATAATTATAAGTAGCATTCCATCTAGTATCACATTCTTCAGGCATAAATATCGATCTAAGTCCATTTTGTTCATATTTAGCTTTAAACTCTTTCACTCTAATTTTTCGATTATTTCCTTGAATAAAGCCACAACAAGCCAGACCTTTTCAATATAAAGCTCAAAAAATTCAAGATCATCTCTTATGATTAAATTATTTATATAACAAGCACACTTAACATGAAATATTCCGGGCAACGGCGGAGAAAGTTCAACTTTTAACAAGTCAATAGCAGTTTTGTTGTTAGATGCATTATCAAAAACTATACATAAAACTTTTCTTTCAATACCGTAATATTTTACAACTTTAGGAATAGATTCATAAATAAATTTTCCAGTGTGTCTACGATCTTCATCATACAAAAATGTTAGAATACGTTTTTTGCATAACAAAATTACTATCTATCCAGTGACAAGTAATTGTTAAATAATCATTTTTATTAATAGCACAACCAAGATAAGAAGTTAGAACAATTCTACATGAAATATTTTTTAATAATGCAGATAAATAATAAATATATAGTGCATGTAGTCTAAAAATATCGTTCCGATAAGTACTTCTAGGAATACCTATAAACATAGGATTATAAATTGTTTGAATATAATGAATAAAAGCATCTGGAGAAGCAAAAGTGAAAGGCAAACAACCCACAACTATCATTTTCGCTATTTCTTTCCGGTCCTTCATTTTATTATAATTTTTAACTAATTAACCGGTTGTTGGGTTCAATCTACTTTGTGTTGACCCACCAACAGTCTCATCACCTTGTGCAAGACTTAGCTCTACCGCATATTTTTCTCTTAAATGTCTCATGAACGAACCCGTACCCCCTTTATTGCCTCCGATTTTATGCTCGTATGCAATTTCACAAAATTTGCATTGCACCTTAGTTTCTCCTTCTATTTTCAAAAAAAAAAAAAATCATGCAAGACTAGTTCTTCTACGAGATCTTACAGGGGCACGGGGAGGACGGGGAGGAAGATTAATCGATTCAGATCTAACATTAGCATTTTCAACTTCGGGTGTCTCACCAACATTTTCATCATCTACATCTAAATCAACCGCGTCTACTTCATTCTCTTCTTCTATACCATAATTTTCCTAAGCTTCTAAATAATTCATATCGTGAGCACCTGTAGACACCTAATTTCGTCCCTCCCCGATATTATTTTTACCCATTTTTACCTTATCCTACCGTGCACCCTCATCCATGTTATTATATCCCCACAAAATGACAAAAATAACAACCCAACTAATTTTATCTTATTCTAACAACCCCTCTCTATTAAAGTTTAACACCTCACTCACCTCACCCCATACCTCTAACCCCACTTACCCACTTACCCCACCCCTCACATTTTTAATCATTTTTCATAACAAAATGGGCCCCACAAGGAATCATCCATAAAAGACAGAGAACAAACATTATAAGGAGAGCACAAAACACATACATAGAGAATATACAGGGAAAGGTGCAAAAACAGAGGGATTCCATTTTTTTCTTTCTCCTTTTTCTCACCCACAACAACTTCGACACCATCACAGGCATACAAATTCACCAATAGACACACATGCGTCTTCTTCCAATTCTTTGGTTCTTCCAGAAACGCATGCAAGAACCAGCAAACACACCCACACTTCACTGAATACGCGCACAACACAGTTTCTTCTCCGCACACGATTAACGCACAGATCACAAACACCACACACAGTGAAGGACGAGTGATGGAGAGACAGTGAGTGGGAGAGGGTTCTAAACAGTGAGAGATATGAGAGATCGGGAGAGAGACGAACAAGGGTCGAATCGGTAAAGCTGAATGAAAATCGATAGGAATCCGGTGGGTGCGAGTTTACAGGACATCTCTTCGCCGGAGCTGACTGTTTCTGATCGTTTTTAGGCGATTCCGTTTAGAAAACATTAAAATTCGTCGGAAATCCAATCCTTTTCCGACTATTCGTGTTGTTGTCTGCATTCACGGACTTCCGACAACTAGATTTTTCAGGTTTTCTCATATTTTTTGGCTCGGGTATTCACACGTATTTTTGGACTTCTGTTCGATTTAGGTTTTGGGGTCATCGTGGTTCGAACTAGTTTTATTCGATTCGGGAGTTTGAGTTCGAGGTCTGTCCGTTGTGGTTCATTGGTCCCGGGTCTTCTGTCAGTTCAAGTTAGTCGAATAAAAGCCCCAATTTAAGGTCATCTCCTCACCTTATTCTTATTCTTAGTTCATTTTTATTATGGTGAGTGGTTGATTATTATCGTCTTGACTTTCTCTTTATTTTATGCGTGAGGTGAATGATGAATGTCGAATATTATTGATTGTGGATTGCTGAAATATTATTGTGCATTGATAGTCGAAGTATGTGTTAATCGTGTGATTGAGTATGAAATTGGGGATGGGAATTGCAAGGTTGATAAGATGAATTTGGATTGTCTTTGAGTTTATTGTTGTTATGTTTCATTCGGAATAAATATCAAGTTATAAATCCGATAGCATCATGTTTAGGCCGACAATGGATAGGCAAACGTAGGTTGGGTAAGCAAATTTAGAACTTGTGTGTTTTGCTGAATGTTGGAATGTGCGTGTGAATGTTTCTTTCTAGTTTATCGTATTTAGTTTAAATGCACCATTTGATCGGGGAATGCCCCGAAGCACTTGTATTATTTTATCCGGGGAATGCCCCGAGGTATCTTGTACTCGGAGGACGCTCGTGATCAAGGCCCGAGGCCTCGGGTAATGCTTTGGAGCATAGTTTAGGATTAATATAGGTTAGCGTAGGTTTACATTTTTTCATGTTTCTATTTCGGGACTGTATAATTGGACTGAATACTAAACTTTGGACTGTTTTGTCTTTGTGTGTTTTGATTGATTGTTCTATGTGTTTTTGTGTTGTTTATATATTTGTAATGTCAGATTAGCCGATACGCTCCACCAAGCGACCGTGGTCGAACCATGGGATTGAGGGGTGCCTAACACTTCCCCTCGGTCAACAAAATTCCTTAGCTGGAATCTCTGTTCGCGGATCAGTGTTACAGAGTCAAAAATCGTTTTGAAAAAGGATATCCACGGGTGACTTGGCACACCCGATTTATGTCAAGTGGCGACTCTGAGTTTTAAATATAGTGAATCATTTTCGAAACAAATCTTTATTTTTTCACTTAGTAATAAAAACCCTTTCGAAACTTAAAAATGAAATCTTTTTGGAGTACAAAAAAGGGGTATGACAGTTCTGGCGACTCTGCTGGGGACTTGTTCAGAATTCGAGCTTATTTTGGAGTCGTATCAGCTTTGTTTGGCACTATAGGTGTATAAACATTTTGTTTGTGTTGTTTTGTGTTATTGTTTTATCATTGTGGAATGTTTTCGTGCTCTTTGTGTACAGTATTTATCCTATGTGTTACCGCTTTTATATATGGCATCATGTGTCTACCCCCAGGTCTTCTTTCTGCAACAAGTCTGTAGTACACGTGTTGTACACGACCTCTAGTTGAGTCACCCTTATTTTAGGGGGGGAGCCGTCGGTGTTATGGAGTAGGTGGAAAGCAAAGCAGCCACTATCGACCATATGCTCCCCCGAACAGCCTTGTTAGAGAACCCCAACGTAGGTCATCCTTTAGGTCATGCTTATGTGCACCATACTGAGACCTAGCAGGACCCACATGGCCCTTTGTAGGAGACTCACCTCTAAAGCATCCCTACATGCTAACTGTTGCATCTTTAAGGGTAACGTGGTCATTTGATGGACTGATTTAAAAAAAAAACATGAGTTAGAAGCAAAGTGTGTAGGCAAAAAATTGTTGAAAAAAAAAAGATTTGGTAGTTTTTAGGGTTCTTTATGGCTTTTGTTTTTCACAATTCAAAAATTCAAAAAAAATAATATTTTTTTACTTTTTGCACTCATTTCCCAAAAAATCAAAAACGTTAAAAAAAATTCCTTTTATTTCTTTAGTAAGCATTCATAATTCGAAAACTCCAAAAACTATTTTTTCCTTTCAACAGGAGCTTTGTACATTCTTATATAGTGAAAATGCCAATAAGATTTTCCTTCGTAATTGTTGGTGTCAGTTTTAGTTGAAGTGTCTAATTAAAAATCCAAAAAAGATTTTATTTGTTTGTCTTTGATTGTGTCTCTTAAGTTAGGGTCAATCTATTAGTTAATCATTAATTGTCCAATCTGGACGAACTACGCATCCCTGATTCTCCTCTCTCGGGAGTGAGATACGTAGGCAACCTATTGTGGGTTCGGGGATCTTATTTTAAAAATCCAAAAATATTTTTCTTTATTTTTCATTTAGAGTAGGTGTCATATACATCAATAAAAGAAAAGTACAAAAAGATTTTTCTTTAATAGGTTCAAGTTTCATTTTCGTATGAAAAACAAAATTGAAAACCCAAAAAGATTTATCTTTGATAATCATAGATTTCATTTTGTATAGGGGTGTTTAAACCTGAAAAATACCAAAAGATTTTTCGACAAATTGTTATTTTCTTTTCTTCTTAAAGTTTCAAGAAAAAAATAAGAAAAGAGTTTAATTTGGCCATTTTGGCAAGACTTCACGAACTACGCACACCTGATTCTCCTCTTTCGGGGTGAGATACGTAGGCGCCCTTCTTGGGTTCGGTGATCTTTTCAAACAACAAGGAAAAAGAAAAGGTTTTGAGAAAGTGTTGAACTAACGCATTTGCTATCTCTTGTCCAGTTAGTTTAAGGTGGTTGGTTTGTGACATTTTGGCTGGTCTTCCATATTGCTCCAAGTCACAGAGGAAGTTATGGCCAACAAGGATACCGAGTTAGTTGTCACTAATCAGATAGGGAGTTCGGGGAATGAGAATGTAGGAGATAATGAAGAGATTCGAAAATTAAGGCGGCAAATAATAGAAAAGCATCGAGCTTGGGCTAATGGGTTGCCGCCTCCTCTAGTTCCCGCTGATAATCTGGAATATCTTTCTAGCTTGCCTCCCGTGTCACATGCACAATTTTCTATTTTTGTTTATATGCCACAACATGCATCAGGATCGACTCCGGGGCAACAATATCCAACCACTTCCAATGTTCATTTTCTCACTCCCCAATCCAAGACTACCACATACTCGGCTCTAGCTGCTGTTCATGCATTTGCGGCGCCACCCCCACCTGAAGCTCTTACTTTTGATGTTCATCCACAAGTTGTATCTCCCTACTCTACAAGAGAGCCTGCATTGAATATTTTTAGTGATCAACATTATGCTCTCGAGCCCACATTTAAGTTGACTGGTCCTTACGATTGCCCTTAACCGCCTAAATTTCCTCCTAACACTGAGAAGCCTGTTATGACAGAAGAACAAGAGGAAATAGCCAGAAAATTGAGAAGTTTGGAACTGACTATGAAAAAATTGCAAGGACTTGGGGGATACAAAAGTGTCTCATATAAAGATTTGTGCATGTTTCCAGGTGTACATCTTTCTTTTGGTTTTAAAATGCCGAAGTTTGAGAAAGATGATGGACATGGTGATCCTGTAGCACATTTGAGATGCTATTGCAAACAGCTAAGGGGTGCTGGAGGGAAGGAAGAATTACTCATGGCATATTTTGGTGAGAGTCTTTCAGATCTAGCTTCAGAATGGTTTGTTGACTAAGACATCGACAAGTGGAACAGCTGGGATAACCTTGCTAATGAATTCGTGCAACAATTTCAATACAATATGGAGTTGATTCCTGACGAAAAATCTCTGACTAATATGAAGAAAAAGAGTACTGAAACTTTCAGAGAGTATGCAATTAGATGGCGTGAACAAGCTGCTCGGGTGAAACCGCCAATGAAAGAAGTAAGATAGTGGAGGTGTTTATTCAAGCGCAGGATGAAACATATTATCAATACTTGTTACCTGCATTAGGCAAGCCATTTATTGAGGTCCTCAAAATGGGGGAGATAATAGAGGATGGAGTTAAGACCGGTCGAATTGTGAGTTTTGCAAAATTGAAAGTGACTACTCAAGCAATTCAAAAAGGTTCGGGAAGTGTTGGAGGAAAGAAGAATGAGGAAGATGCATCTTCCATTATAGTTGGACAACAGGCACGGGTAAGAGGACCATACCATCGTTACCTATGGGCTCAAACCCAAGTTTATGGCTAAGTTCCACAGAATCTTTCCCAAAATCCATTATATTTCATTGCCCCATTTCCATATCAAGTGTATAATGCGCAACCATATGTTCAACCCCTATCTTACCCACACTAGCGCGCGCCAACTCTGTCGAGTTATCCTCCAGCTCCACATACATACCGAAGCCCTTCTAGGTCTAGTTTTCAATTTAAGCCAAATAATGAAATAAGACAGAAGTCGAGGGATAACTTCACACCGATTGGAGAGTCATATGCAAATTTATTCCAGAGATTGGTACAGCAGGACATGATCACTTCTCTTCTTGGGTATACTCCTGACCCACATTCAAGAAGTTTTGATCCTAATGTATGATGTGCATATCATTCTGATGTTCAGGGTCACAGTATTGAAGATTGTCGTGCTTTGAAAATAGAAATTGAAAAGATGATTCAAGATAAATCAATCACGGTACAAAAGATTGACAGTGAGGAAAGCTCTAGTCATGTTGATATGCAAACCAATGGCTAAGTTGTCAGGCTGAGCAATTGAGAAGTCACCCCCCTCCCTACTAGGAAGAGGTCTGGTAGTTTGTTTTATTTTATTTTCTGTTTTTCGAATTATTTCAGGGTTGTAGTTCGGGATCTATCTTGTTTTGTCCTTTTGTCGTTTATGTTCAAACCCTTGTATCTTTTATTTCAACTAAATGAATTATCCATTTTCCTTTGTGTTTTAAATATGTGTTATTTGTTTGTTTTCTTTATACAGTACATTTTATGTTGACTCTAGTGATATGACATGCTTGCGGAATTTTCAGCCAGATCTTAAAGTCCAATTTAACCATGAAACATTAAATCAGAGGGTTAAGGTGAGAAAAAGCATCTGAGAAAAATTGATAGAGTGTTGACACATTTGGTGACCATGTTGAAGCCTTCTTTCAAAATTAAAGCAATTATTTTGAGAATCACAAGAATAACTTGGTCATCAATTGAAAAACAAAGCTCAATTAGGTCAAATAGCGGATGTGTGCTCCCGAGGAACAGAACAAAAATCAACTCCACGAAAGCATGAGTCATTCAATGTGAGGGATGTACAACAAAGGTGAAGTTGTATGTTCGACAAGTGTAAAAGAAGAGGTGGCACATATGCTCGGGGCAAGTTAGTGTTGTAAAACATGTCATAAGTGATATTGATTGTGTACTTTCACATTGCATGCTATGTACTAGCATCTTCAAGAATTCATATGATGAAGGCATTTCATTCTGTTATCCATATATTGTGTCATCCTTTGTGTACCCCATTTGAGCCTTAGTTTTATTTTTTTTCATACCCCTCTTTTGGAATCAAGATACAGTCAACAAAGCTCAAAAGATAAGTGTCGAGCAAAAGAATAGAGTCAAAAGTTTAAAAAAAAAATATGTCAAAAAGAAGGAAAAGAAAAAGTGTCAGGTAAAATAGAGTAAAAAAAAAATCAGAATCAAGCAAAAGAACAAGATGCCAGAACTACGCGTGACCTGATTCTCATCTCTCAGGGGTGAGATACGTAGGCTGCCCTACTAAGGGTTCGGTCCAACCAAATAAATAATTTAGAGTCACCCAGTCAAAAAAAACTGGGGCATAAGTTAATCCTCATTGTTTGAGTCGATTCCAAAAGTTGTAAGTCCTACCCCACTTTAAGTATCGTTTGGGCCCCATGCCATCCTTTCTTTCTAACCTTATCCAAAAGCCAAGTTACAACCAAAGAAAGACCTTCAGATCAATCTTTGAGAATGTTAAGGCTAAGCATGCAATGCATATGATGACGCATTTTGGGAACTACTCCTCTTCCTTAGCATAGGGAATCAAGAGAGAAATAAAAATGAGAGAGTCTTATTAGTGAAAACCCTTGCGGACACCATAAGGCGATGGTAAGTTTTGAAAATAAAAATGAGAGAGTCTTATTGGTGAAAACCCCTCACGGGCACCATAAGGCGATAGTGAGCCGAGAGAAAATGAAAGAAGCTTGTTGGCGAAAACCCTTCAAGGCGCCACTAGCCGAACGAGGTCTTAAATGCAATTGACCTAAGGAAACAACTCAGTTTCAAGGCCATTAACTCAACAACAATTGGTAGAAAGTTTGGATGGAAAGATCAGGCAGCCTGACCCAAAATGCATGGCATAATCTTTGGAGTTGACTGTCATTTTTAGATAAATTTTTATTTCTTTGTATCAATGGGGACATTCATTATCTTTTCTTTCTTCTCTTTATTTTGTTTATCTTTCTTGAGTCAGTTATCCAAATAAAAGTCATTATCATTTTTCTCTTGTTGTTGAGTCAAGTCTATGTCGAAACAAGTGAGAAAAGATTTCAAAACTGGCTACCAGCTTCTTCAATTGCAGAAAGCAAGACAAAAGGCCAGCACATGAAAGAGACATGATTGTGAGCCGAAATAAGGCATGCAGAAAGTTGTGTCAACAGAAAATTCTGGGAATTCATGAAAATACCAAGGGTCAAAGAGTTTATCTGAGAAGCATGGAAAAATAAAAATACTGTGTTTGTTTCAGAAGAACTCTTAATAATCGGAGTTTGGGTCAATGATGCAGCAAGTCAATGACATATGCTAATGGTTGGAAGCAAGGTTAAATGTGACCGGGGCAAGAGCAATTTCCACGAAAGCCAAAGCCACAAACCAGTCACCATATTTTTAAACTAACAAGTTTTCTTTGGATGAAACAAGAACACATGCTACCTTCGAATCAAGGATTTCAAAGCCTAAACATCAAAGGTCGTAACATTCTCACTTTTTCAAATGCAACAGGCAATATTGCTGCACATATTTGATATTCAATGCCATGGAGATGCACTTCCTTGTTTGGGTAATTCCAGCAACATTTGTGAGGAAATGTACTTCCTTGTTTGGTAATTCAAGTAGTATTTGTAAGGAGACGCACTTCCTTGTTTGGATAATTCAAGCAACATTTGTAAGGAGACACACTTCCTTGTTTGGACAATTCAAGAAGCATTTGTAAGGAGACGCACTTCCTGGTTTGGGTAATTCAAGCAACATTTGTAAGGAGACGCACTTCCTGGTTCGGGCAATTCGAGCAACATTTGCACTTCCTTAATTCAAGCGCTATCATAAGGAGACGCACTTCCAAAGGAGACACACTTTCTTGTTTGTTAATTCAAGCGCTATCATAAGGAGACGCACTTCCAAAGGAGACACACTTCCTTGTTTGGTAATTCAAGCGCTATCATAAGGAGACAAACTTCCAAAGGAGACACACTTCTTTGTTTGGGTAGTTTAAGCGATATTTGTAAGGAGACACACTTCCTTGTTTGGGGTAATTCAAGCGGCATTTGATAAGGAGACGCACTTCCTTGTTTGGGTAATTCAAGCAACATTTGTAAGGAGACGCACTTCCTGATTTAGGCAATTCAAGAAACATTTGTAAGGAGACGCACTTTCTTGTTTGAGTAATTCAAGAGACATTTGTGAGGAGATGCACTTCCTTATTTGAGTAATTCAAGCGGCATTTGTGAGGAGACGCACTTTTTTGTTTGCGTAATTCAAGAGGCATTGGTGATGCACTTCCTAACTTAAGTCTTGATTCATAGAAAATGCACTTTCTAGTCGAGTTATCGCACTTAACCCTAAGGAGACGCACTTCCTTGCTAGTTTTCATTTGTCAGGTGGCACACTTTTTAACTTAAACTTGTATCTCTAGAAGACGCACTTACTAGTTAGAATCCCTCACTTTAATTCTTAGGAGACGCACTTCCTAGTCTTGGTTATTCAATTTTACTCTCAAGAGATGCATTTCTTGGTCAGAGTCTTGATTCATCATTGCAACATGCAAGTAGTATGATGTGACTTTTCCAAAAGTCTTTTGATGATAAACTGGGAAAAAAATAATTTTAATTTCTTTTTTTGAAACTTTAGTTTTCTGGCAAACGAAATTTCTCTTTATAATAATCTTTGTTTGGGATAATTTCCCTTTTTTTAGTTTTGATGTGATTTCAGGAGTCCGCCTGAAGAACAGGGTGAATAAATGGAAAGTCAAGCAACAAAGTGAAGAAATAAAAAGTCAAGCAACAAAGTGAAGAAATAAAAAGTCAAGCAACAAAGTGAGGAAGTTGAAAACAAAGCAACAAGGTGAAAAGTTGAAAGTTAACAGATTGAAGAATAGCAAGTCAGGAGCCCGCCTGAAGAATATGGTGAGGAAATTGCAAGTCAGGAGCCCGCCTGAAGAACAGGGTGATGAAACTCAAGTCAAAAGTCAAGAAGAAGCTGCATAGATAGGATTTTGTAATTTCGTTTATGTTTTTAACTTGTAATTTTCAATTTTGATGTAATGACAGAGCCGCGGATCGGAACTTCGATGGAACCCCACTCGACTTTCCAACTCGGTTGTCATTCTTCCTTCTGTTTCTTCCTTTGAATAATGGTCGGGACAAAATTCTGTCTTGTTGTCTACTTCTTTGTCTGAAAACACTACGTGTTTACATTCAAAGGGGGCATGATGTAGACACCTAATTTCGTCCCTCCCCGATATCATTTTTACCCATTTTTACCTTATCCTACCGTGCACCCTCATCCATGTTATTATATCCCCACAAAATGATAAAAAATAACAACCCAACTAATTTTATCTTATTCTAACAACCCCTCCCTATTAAAGTTTAACACCTCACCACATACCTCTAACCCCACTTACCCACGTACCCCACCCCTCATATTTTTAATCTTTTTTCATAACAAAATGGGCCACACAAGGAATCATCCATAAAAGACAGAGAACAAACATTATAAGGAGAGCACAAAACACATACATAGAGAATATACAGGGAAGGGAGCAAAAACAGAGGGATTCCATTTTTTTCTTTCTTTTTTTTCTCACCCACAACAACTTCGACACCATCACAGGCATACAGATTCACCAATAGACACACATGCGTCTTCTTCCAATTCTTTGGTTCTTCCAGAAACGCACGCAAGAACCAGCAAATACACCCACACTTCACTGAATACGCGCACAACACAGTTTCTTCTCCGCACACGATTAACGCACAGATCACAAACACCACACACAGTGAAGGGCGACTGATGGAGAGACAGTGAGTGGGAGAGGGTTCTAAACAGTGAGAGATAGGAGAGATCGAGAGAGAGACGAACAAGGGTCGAATCGGTAAAGCTGAATGGAAATCGATTGGAATTCGGTGGGTGCGAGTTTACAGGCAATCTCTTCGCCGGAGCTGACTGTTTCTGATCGTTTTCAGGCGATTCCGTTTAGAAAACATTAAAATTCACCGGAAATCCAATCCTTTTCCGACTATTCGTGTTGTTGTCTGCATTCACGGACTTCCGACAACTAGATTTTTCAGGTTTTCTCATATTTTTTGGCTTGGGTATTCACATGCATTTTTGGACTTCTATTCGAGTTAGGTTTTTGGGTCATCGTGGTTCGTACTGGTTTTATTCGATTCGGGAGTTTGAGTTCGAGGTCTGTTCGTCGTGGTTCATTGGTCCCAAGTCTTCTGTCAGTTCAAGTTAGTCGAATAAAAGCCCCAATTTAAGGTAATCTCCTCACCTTATTCTTATTCTTAGTTCATTTTTATTATGGTGAGTGGTTGATTATTATCGTCTCGACTTTCTCTTTATCTTATGCGTGAGGTGAATGATGAATGTCGAATATTATTGATTGTGGATTGCTGAACTATTATTGTGCATTGATAGTCGAAGTATGTGTTAATCGTGTGATTGAGTATGAAATTGGGGATGTGAATTGCAAGGTTGATAAGATGAATTTGGATTGTCTTTGAGTTTATTGTTGTTATGTTTCGTTCGGAATAAATATCAAGTTATAAATCCGATAGCATCATGTTTAGGCCGACAATGGATAGGCAAACGTAGGTTGGGTAAGCAAATTTAGAACTTGTGTGTTTTGCTGAATGTTGGAATGTGCGTGTGAATGTTTCTTTCTAGTTTATCGTATTTAATTTAAATGTACCATTTGACCGGGGAATGCCCCGCAGAACTTGTATTATTTTATCCGGGGAATGCCCCGAGGTATCTTGTACTCGGAGGACGCTCGTGATCAAGGCCCGAGGCCTCGGCTAAAGCTTTGGAGCATAGTTTAGGATTAATATAGGTTAGCGTAGGTTTACATTTTTGCATGTTTCTATTTCGGGACTGTATAATTTGACTGAATACTAAACTTTGGACTGTTTTGTCTTTGTGTGTTTTGATTGATTGTTCTATGTGTTTTTGTGTTGTTTATATATTTGTAATGTCAGATTAGCCGATACGCTCCACCAAGCGACCGTGGTCGAACCACGGGATTGAGGGGTGCCTAACACCTTCCCCTCGGTCAACAGAATTCCTTAGCCGGAATCTTTGTTCGCGGATCAGTGTTACAGAGTCAAAAATTGTTTTGAAAAAGGATATCCATGGGTGACTTGGCACACCCTATTTATGCCAAGTGGCGACGCTGAGTTTTCAATATAGTGAATCATTTTCGAAACAAATCTTCATTTTGTCACTTAGTAATAAAAACCCTTTCGAAACTTAAAAATGAAATCTTTTTGGAGTACGAAAAAGGGGTGTGACAGCACCTGCACCTATTTCATCCTTAAAAGGTTGACTAATTGGTACTTGAGGCACACAGATATATCTAGTTCTTGAACTACCTCTATCAGAATCGCCGTTATTTTTTTTTGCTATCAGTGTCACTTTCGGAACAATTTTTTTTAACACTTTTATCGAGGTTTCTTAATTTATTCATATTACAAATTAAACTAATAAATATTCAAAATACACAACAATAATAAAAATAAATATTCAATAAATAATACACTAATTAAAAATTAAAAGTAAGAGATGGAACGACAATATCAAATTTTGAAAGTATTCGAAAGTTGCAACTTTATAAAACTTCCATTTGATATTTGTAATTGCAAAATTAAAAAATAAAATTGAGCATTTTAGGAGATAATTAGAATATTTGAGAGAGAATGAAAGAATAAGATTGTTTGAAAAATGATTTTGAATTTGGGGAATTTATAGAAAAAATTTTAAATTAATTTTTTTTCTTTTAAAATGGGCAAATCAGCCAAAATGGTCGTTGGACTGCCAACGGTCCATTTGGCCAATTCAACCCCAAAGTTCCAAATAAAAAAAGATTTATCCAATCGAGCCGGTCCAATTCACCGGTGGTCCTGGTCCAATTTCTTAACTGGGCCAATCCACCGGGCTGATCCTGCGAGACGGCTCAGCCCGGGACCCCTGGCCGAGGAATCCGGTGGCCCATGTATACATTAAATATATACTACTTTAATCTATAGAAAATATATACACATATATACGTACAATATAATATATATACTACTCAAAATACTACTTGAACGAACATACAAACAATATATATACACATTACATATATACTACTTGTCTACTTTAGAAAACATATACACATGTGTACATTAAATATATACTACTTTAGTCTATAGAAAATATATACACATATATACATACAATATAATATATATACTGCTTAAAATACTACTTGAAACAACATACATACAACATATATACATTATATATATACTATTTTACCCTATAGAAATATATACACATATATACATACAATATAATATATATACTGCTTAAAATACTACTTGAAACAACATACATACAACATATATACATTATATATATACTATTTTATCCTATAGAAATATATACACATATATACGTACAATATAATATGTATACAACTTAAAATACTACTTGAAACAATATACATACAACATATATACATTACATATATACTACTTTAGAAAATATATACACATGTATACATTCATATATACTACTTTAGTCTATAGAAAATATGTACACATATATGTAGAATATATACTACTTAAAATACCACTTGAAAGTTGAAACTTATATACATTACATGTTATAGTACTTTAAAAAATATACACACATATAGACATACAAGATTACAATGTATACTACTTAATATAATAATACTTGAAGTTTTGAATATATATTCAAAAATTTACATACACCAGTTAAAAGATAAACTTATAGTCTTATATAGTATTTTTATACGCCAAATTGTCAATACTAGTTGTCTAAGTAATATTTGCTAACATTATTTTTATTTTTTCATTATATGTATACATGTTTGTTATGTTTATTACTTAATGTAAAGTTTGATAGTAATATATTAAAAGTATTTAATTCAAATTAGTAATTCGATTTAAATGAAAAAAAATATGTAATGAGTGAATGAATGTTGTATTTTATTGATTGCAAAATGATCCAGAACTTATAAGTTGCATGATTGAGAAATCTACAAAATTTGCATCATTTTTTTCAACTTATGCATGTTAATATTAATGGAAACGGTCATAGGAAAGTCAAAATCAATGGGGCAAAATCATGCATTGGACTTGATTGTGCTGAGTTCTACCTTGAAGTCATAATTTCTTCAAGATTTTTTTCGTCTGCCGGCTCCACCTCCATTTCTTGATTTTTTTCATTCCGCTCTAATCCAATCTCTAAGGCAAACTAGAACATTCATAGCATTGCCACCCAATGAATGTCAGTTGTCTCCAAGTTGTTGTCGTCTCTAACTAAAAGCGTTCTCCTATGCAACGATTGACATTAGAACATTCAAAATGTCTCAAGATGATCGTGAAAGCACAGGATATTGTCTTTCATTATTCTTCCATAAATCCAGTGCACTGATCCTTGCTCTACGATCCTCTATCGGCTGCCGAAGATAATACTTAAGCTCTTCCCGAGAATGTGTTCTGTGTGATGAAGGCTGCACCTTGTCCCAAATATTTAAATAAACAAAGTAATCAGGATAACTACTATGTGCCTGTGTTTTAGAAGATTGTGGCTCCTCGGGAGCTTGAGGAGCAACAGTTGGAGTGATATTCACCGGTACGGCTTTATCAGGTAAATTGACATAATGGTTATATAATGTTTTCATGTAATTGTTCGCATCACTCATAGTCGTAAACAAAGAAAGTTCTTTTTCAGGCTTTATCTCTAAAAGTTTATAAATAATAGAATTAAATTCGGTCATAGTATTATATTTCATACATGAATTTATTATAGCATCAATCAAGTAAATTGGGGGAAGAGGATAAAAATATTTTTAAAATTTAGCAATCATAACAATAATAACTTCTTTGTAACCTTCTTTATTCTTATATTCATTAAGTAAACAAGAAATGTTGGCTAAATAAGCAAAAATATTACAAACAATATGATAATAAGCATCAGAAAATTCAATCGTAGCTATATAATTTTTTTTAAAAAAAACAAGATCAGCAATTGCAGCCTAATCAAAATCTTGTAGCATACACTCAGGAAAAGAACCAGAATATTGATTAAAAGTCATTGTAATAGAAACTTTATAAGTAAGACAGGTTTTTAAATAATTATAGGGAAAAGTCATTGTTTCCACCCTAAACTATACTCGAAAAGTCTAGGTCACACCTAAACTATCATAGTGACCTATTACACACCTAAACTATATAAAAGTGAAACTTTTTACACCCTGTAAAGCATTATACCACTTACATGTGGTGCGGTGTTTCACACACGCCTGCCACGTCAGCGTAATATGGAAAAAATAATAAATTTATTATTTTTCCTACTTTTTCCTTTTTCTTTTTAATTTAAACTTTTTCCTTCTTCATTTTCTGGTATATCCAATCTCAAAACCTCCATTGATACGGATATCATCATCATAGCCAAACTCAAATCATCAATTAATTACCACTATTAACTTTATAAACCAACAACAAAATTGCCATCACCTTCAATTTCTTCTAACTTTGTCACCCATCTTTAACCCCTATTTTCTCCTTCTTAATCGATTTTTCGACGAGATGGACAAATTTTTTTTCAGAGTGATGGAAGAGACATGAAACGAGAAAAACTTGAAAGTTGAAATCTGGCCAACAAAAATCGATGAAAGTATTGAAAAATAAAATTCGTCAGATTGAAAATTTTGGATGAATTAAAATCGGCCATTCTTTATAGTTCTCAATAAAATTGATAATGAAATGATTCTTCACATTACTATTCTATCAATAAAAAATAATTTAGGTATTTACATCAATAATGGTGAATTAGATGATGAAATTGATGTTGGTGGGTCGATGATGAAATCGATGGTGGTACTGATGAAATTAGTGATTGCAGGTGATGAATTGACGGCTATAGGAGTTGTTGAAATTGATAGTAGTGAGTTAAGTGATGAAAAAGGTGATGAAATTGAACGAAAAATCAGCAATGGAGTAAGAAGAAAAAGCAAATTGATGAAGAAAGTTCTTCAAAAAAATAGAAGTTTCAATCACTATTAAAAATTGATTGAAAAAAAAAGAAGAAGTAGAAGATACCAACAAGTGAGGTGTGAAGAAGAAGATTTGTGAAGGAGGCGGGGGTGGGGGTGGCGGGTAGGGTGTTGGTGAAGAAGAGGATGCTTGGTAGGGAAGAAGATCTTAATTTTTTAACTTTTTTTTGCTTTAATTATATTACCCACGCTCCATCTTTTATTTTAATTAATTTTTTTTGCCACGTCAGTTTTAGGGTGTAAATAAATTCACTTTTAAGTAATTCAAATGTGTATTAGGTTGCTTTAATAGTTGAAGTGTGTCTTCGATTTTTCGGATATAATTTAGGGTGGAAATAATATTTTTTTCCCATAATTATAAGTAGCATTCCATCTAGTATCACATTCTTCAGGCATAAATATCGACCTAAGTTCATTTTGTTCATATTTAGCTTTAAACTCTTTCACTCTAATTTTTCGATTATTTCCTTGAATAAAGCCACAACAAGCCAGACCTTTTCAATATAAAGCTTAAAAAATTCAAGATCATCTCTTATGATTAAATTATTTATATAACAAGCACACTTAACATGAAATATTCTGGGCAACGACGGAGAAAGTTCAACTTTTAACAAGTCAATAGCAGTTTTGTTGTTAGATGCATTATCAAAAACTATACATAAAACTTTTCTTTCAATACCGTAATATTTTGCAACTTTAGGAATAGATTCATAAATAAATTTTCTAGTGTGTCTACGACCTTCATCATACAAAAATGTTAGAATACGTTTTTGCATAACAAAACTACTATCTATCCAGTGACAAGTAATTGTTAAATAATCATTTTTATTAATAGCACAACCAACATAAGAAGTTAGAACAATTCTACATGGAATATTTTTTAATAATGCAGATAAATAATAAATATATAGTGCGTGTAGTTTAAAAATATCGTTCCGATAAGTACTTCTAGGAATACCTATAAACATAGGATTATAAATTGTTTGAATATAATGAATAAAAACATCTGGAGAAGCAAAAATGAAAGGCAAACAACCCACAACTATCATTTTCGTTATTTCTTTCCGGTCCTTTATTTTATTATAATTTTTAACTAATTAACCGGTTGTTGGGTTCAATCTACTTTGTGTTGACCCACCAACAGTCTCATCACCTTGTGCAAGACTTAGCTCTACCGCATATTTTTCTCTTAAATGTCTCATGAACGAACCTGTACCCCCTTTATTGCCTCCGATTTTATGCTCGTATGCAATTTCACAAATTTTGCATTGCACCTTAGTTTCTCCTTCTATTTTCAAAAAAAAAAATTCATGCAAGACTAGTTCTTCTACGAGATCTTACAGGGGCACGGGGAGGACGGAGAGGAAGATTAACCGATTCAGATTTAACATTAGCATTTTCAACTTCGGGTGTCTCACCAACATTTTCATCATCTACATCTAAATCAACCGCGTCTACTTCATTCTCTTCTTCTATACCATAATTTTCCTAAGTTTCTAAATAACTCATATCGTGAGCACCTGCACCTATTTCATCCTTAAAAGGTTGACTAATTGGTACTTGAGGCACACAGATATATCTAGTTCTTGAACTACCTCTATCAGAATCGCCGCTATTTTTTTTTCCTATCAGTGTCACTTTCGGAACAAATTTTTTTAACACTTTTATCGAGGTTTCTTAATTCATTCATATTACAAATTAAACTAATAAATATTCAAAATACACAAAAATAATAAAAATAAATATTCAATAAATAATACACTAATTATAAATTAAAAGTAAGAGATGGAACGACAATACCAAATTTTGAAAGTATTCGAAAGTTGCAACTTTATAAAACTTCCATTTGATATTTGTAATTGCAAAATTAAAAAATAAAATTGAGCATTTTAGGAGATAATTAGAATATTTGAGAGAGAATGAAAGAATAAGATTGTATGAAAAATGATTTTGAATTTGGGGAATTTATAGAAAAAAAATTTAATTAATTTTTTTTCTTTTAAAATGGGCAAATCAGCCAAAATGGCCGTTGGACTGCCAACGGTCCATTTGGCCAATTCAGCCCCAAAGTTCCAAATAAAAATAGATTTATTCAATCGGGCCGGTCCAATTCACCGGTGGTCTTGGTCCGATTTCTTAACTGGGCCAATCCACCTGGCTGATCATGCGAGACGGCTCAGCCCGAGACCCCTGGCCGAGGAATCCGGTGGCCCATTAGACCGATTCAAACTGGACCGATCCTTCTAAACGGGTCGAGTTAACCGAGCCAGAACGGCCGACCAGACCCGAATGACCGATTTATTTTCAAGCAATGCCAAATACTCGCTTTCCCATTCTTATATGATACTTTCACTATTTGAATATTTCTTTAGTTGCAGTTTGCATATATTTTCTAATAATTTAAATTATTAAAAAAGTATGATTTTTATTAATATCTTTTATGGGAGTGTTAAAATGTAGTTAAGGAGATTCAAAAACCGTCCAAAGAAAAAAGAGAAGAAAAGAATTGAGAGTTTAAATTTTATTTGGAAAGGTAGAAGTATTGATCCTTCTGATTCAAACTCTTTATCATTTTTTCGATAAAAATTTAACTCCATTTGATGTTAGTATCAAATCATACTAAATTACGAGTTAGATTTGTCTCTTTATTAATTTGACTTCACTTATTTAAAATTAAAAATAGGTTTGGCCTCGCCGGACAGGAGTAAAGGCTCAGTTAGTAGACAATAATTTCTTGTAGGCTCCTTAATTCGCCAGTGCAATAACTGTCCAAATTATTTGACGCTTTTTATCACTAAGTCTCAATTGAATATAGCATTATAATTTCTGAACTAGTTATATATGATAAGGTGTGATATATCAAGATTAAATTTGACATTAAATTTAATTAATGATATAAATTTATAACTTAATTTTAGGATATTTCATTTTATCTCGGGTAATGAACAATCTAAGGGGTCGTTTTAGTGTGAGGTACTAATACAAATAGTCTCGGGATAAAAATTTTAGTGCTTCGTTTGATTACCTAATTCGAGATAACTTATCACGGTACTAATAAACAGTACCGGAATAAGTTATCCCATACATTTGATGGTATAACATTTTCATCTTAATTTATCCTTGGGATAAATCCATGAAAAGACATAACTACCCTCCAAATTCTTGATTATCACTTTTCATATATATATATATTAGTTTACTACTATATATAATTAGAGAGAACATGAGATTTTGGTAGTCCTCACATTAAATTTTTTTGTCAATTTTATCCCTAATTTAAATTTTAATTACTCTACAAATTTTGATCCATTTGCTAAATTTGAACAATTATATGAGCTTATTAAATGTTACAAAAATGATGAGTCATGAAAAAATGATAGTAACACCATAAAAACTGCTCCTATTTATACAATCAAATTCAAAATTGATCCAAGGGTTTATTATTTTTCTATTTTATAGATATGTTTATTAATCTTATTTCAAATTTTCATTTTTCCTGACAAATTTATCATGGACAAGTAATTAAAGTATCTTGACATTCCCTTTCTAACTTAATACATGCTTAATTATTAAATAAATAAATAAATATTTTTATATTTAGCTAAAAAATATTTGAAAATTTAATTTTTTTAAAAATATAGACTTTGACTCTCCAATTAATGATACTAAATAATAAAAAATGAGAGTAATTCTTTTTCACATTTTCCTAGGATGAATTTTTTTAACAAAAAATGAAATTATCAATACTTTATAAAATTTAGGATAAAATAAGTAATTTAACATAAAATATTAAAACTTCATGCACATTTAAAAAATATTAACATAAATTTCTTAATATGTATTTTTAGGAAAAAGAAATTAATAAGTTAAAAAAAATTAGTAGTTTTTTAATTTCTTTTATATGGTTTAATATTAAGGAAAATAATTAAGTTATAAGGTGAAAGATATTTTTGTAAACAAACTATTTATTTTTAAAATGAATTCAATGCATATTATTTTTAGTACCACAAATCAAACAATCACTAAAAAATAATACCAAAATAACTAATTTCATTACAACTAATCCCAATATAGCTAATTACAATATAATTAATTTCAGCATAACTTATTTTCTAACCAAACAACCCTGTAAAAGGTTGTATTGGTGAAAAAACTTCCCAACTACCCACCATATTTAGACCACACGAACCCTTCTCCTTCAACAACCATTCTGTCGTCCCTTTCCCCAAAAACATACCCACGAGGGGCTTTTGTCCTTGTGATTCCTCCGTCCCACTTTATCCATCACAAATTTTTTAATTCGATATCTCATTTTTTTTTTTTTTTTTTACTTATCAAAATAAGATAATTTTTTTTTCTATATTTTACTCTTTATATTAATTATTTTTTAAAAAAATTAAAATGTAAATATCATTTAATAGGGGTACTATGGTAAACTAGTCATATTATTTACTCCTATTATTTTTCTTAATAACTACGCCATCCCAATTTGAGACGAATAAAATAAGACGGAGAGAGTAATATTTTAATATTAATACAGGTCATGGAAAACCAAAAAAAAAAAAGGAGTTTATTTGAAATTTTAAAAATTGAAGTAAAAATTATGTTTGATCATATATTTATAAAAAACTATTTATAATTTAAATATATTTTTTTAAAAATATGATTTATATTTTTTAATTTGTTAGAACTAGCAAACTCATCTAACTTGACTAATTTACCTTCAAATATATGTCAAATTTGCTTTAAAAGATTGACGTATAAAATTAGATAGTCACGTAGCATCATAATTCATAGATCAGATCCTCTAAATGAGTTCCTACAAACTATTAAAAATAATTTTTCACCTTTTTAGACAAGACATGACGAAGTTATAACTTACTGAGGACATGATCTTAGATATGAAGGTGTGAAAAACGTGTATTAGGATAGACGGCTAGTAGGAACTAGGAAGGAACATAACCCTTACTAGTAGTCATAGTACTACCCTTGTGGCTTCTTATTATTCGATTTCTACTACTATATATTATTCTATGTAGTTTGTTTGTAGTGATTATTTGTTGTAATACTGTTTTGATACTAGCTATTGCTTCTGTTACTAGTTCACTTTCATTCATCATTTTCTAGATTGTTTGTTTGTAGCTGGGGCATATCAGAAACCTCTCTACCTCACCTCTGAAATAGTGATATAGTGTGCGTACACTCCATCCTTCTCAGATTCACTACGTGAGACTACACCTCAGGGGCGGAGCTAGGCCTTGTTAGTGGGTTCGGTCGAACCCCCTTCGACGGAAAAATACATCATTTATACATGGTTAAAATTATTTTTATGTATTTATAGTAGGTGTTGAACCCCCTTCATCTATATTTTCTTCGAATATTGAACCCCCTTAGTTGAAATCTTGGTTTTGCCTCTGCTACACCTGCTATGTTGTTGTTGTTATCATTGAATTTTTTGAAGTTGGAGTTGTGTCTGATATAACTTTTGCAAATAATATTTGGTTATTTGAATATATTTTAAAAAAAAGAATAAAAAAAAACATGAAATACTACATTTTAAATGGGGTTATTTTATAAGAACTAACAAAATAGGGTAAATTCGAAAATAAAAATATAGTGAGAATGAAATAAGAAGTGAGACAAAGTTTTAAATATTTTTCAAATAAACACTAATTCTTAAACAAAACACGGATTTTCAAATAAAATGGATTTTTTTTTTGAAAGAAAATAAAAAATATTCATGACCAAACGTGTCCTTATTTTTCTCCATATATACTTTTCTTCTAGCTATGCTTCACTAGCTCACCATTGTTATTGTCTTTAAACATTTATCTAGTTATTTGCATCACTCATGGCTGATATGGATCGTTCTAGCACATCAAATAACAATCCTTCCATGGACTCTTCTGGTAATTATTCGTAAATATTTCTTTAATGCTTCTAATTCTGTACGTTTTATTTTATGTGTCGCTATAACTAATCACTGATATTTTCAGACTCGAAAAATTGCATTAGTAGTTCAATTTATTGTCTAGGTAATCTTTTACCTTATTGGCAAATGATCGATTCTTCATCTGATAACTAGATTGTTTTATCCTTAATTTAAAACCTTTCACATAAGATGCGAAAGAGGCATTGAGAATTTTCATTGAATCAGGTTAAGGGTATTCAACATAATTATAATTTATATGTAATATGTTTTTTTGGACGAATTAGGTTAAGGGTTCAAACCTTGGAAATAGCCTCTAGCAGAAATGCAAGGTAAGGCCGCGTACGATACACACCTTTGTGGTGGGCCCTTCCCCGGACAGAAGGGGAGCCTTGGAGTAACTGGTAAAGTTGCTGCCATGTGATCGACCGGGAGGTCACGGGTTCAAGCCTTGGAAACAACCTCTGGCAGAAATGCAAGGTAAGGCTGCGTACGATACACCCTTGTGGTGGGCCCTTCCCCGGACACCACGCATAGCACTAGCTTTAGTGCACCGGACTGCCCTTTTTTATGTTTTTTTGACTAATCAACTCACCATCCTCTTTGATAGAAAATTATATTATATATCTTAGTGGTGATTATTTTAAACTTTGAATACACTTAACGAAATTTCTCATAACTAAAGTAGTAGTAGTATTAGATAGTACCTCTTTATACGCCTTTCCATTTCTTTCCTTATTAACCTATTACCACAGTCCATATATAAAGATTGTTCTTGACTTCTTGTGTCTAGATATTTGATTTCATATTACTTTAATTAGTGAACTTGTAGCTAAAATATTAAAGATTCGGATATGCATACGGTCTATATGTTTCTTTTTTTTAAAAAAATAATTTTGATGATATATGCATGGTTTTAGCCTTGTATGGATAAAATATTACCCTCTTCACATTTATTCTTTTTTTTTTTTTCCTCCTTTAACTCATAAGATATGGATAATAGGACCTTTGATTCCTTAATTAGTGATAAAACTCTTATTTTAATCTCTGTAATATATGAAGCATATTTAACCTTCAAGTATTGAAGTCATGTGCATTTTTATTCCATTAATTATTAATTGGTTCACTGTTTAATTACTCATGTAGTATTATGATACTTCTGATATTATTGCAATATAATTTTTTGTTAATCTTTCCATTAATATGTTTAGCATTTGAGGCCAATAATGAAGAAACTTCGAAGCTTGAATTTTCAGAAGACGAGGAATTCCTCGTCACTAAAATGTTCAACTTAGTTGGTGAGAGGTAATTCATCATTCTAATTGTCTAGAATTATTAATTTTAATTCATTTGTCTTAATTTATATGTCCTTTTTTCTTCTTTAGGTTGTTTGAAAAATAAAATCACTTTTTACAATTAGATTATACTTTTTGTGTCTCATTTTAATTGTGGCTTTAATTTTTTTCATGCGCATTTAAAAAACAAATACTTCCTCTATTCCTTTTTCCTTTTCAGGGTTAAAAATAGAAATTTTGATCAATATTTTAAGATTTATTTATTAATCAAATTGAAAAAAGGAAAATTGCAACTTATAGTATTTTTCGTATAGTTTTTTAATATTTAAGTTTTGATTCTAAAAATTTAAGTTAATCTAATCTAATTTTACGTTGAAACTAAGTTAACTTAACTCACAAAAAACGAAGGATGAGTATATATAAAATATTATTACGCTATCTGTATCTAATTAAGGACGAACATTTTTCCCTCTTAAATGTATTGTATATGTTATGATGTTATGAATTTAACCAAGATGGAGGGGCTAACTGCAAAGATGTCAAATTATATTTGGGATCCCGGAAAGATGCCTATATATAGTAGAGGAATATAATCTGTTAGGGGATGTTAATATGTTATAAAGTTGTCTTTTATTTTCTTAGCTAAAGTTTTAGCATTCTGAAACCTCCCTTTCCTATTTTTCTTTTGTTTCTACGATAAATTCTTATTTCAATGCATCTGATTATGGTTCTCCTTATGATTCCCCTTCGTTACAGTATACTTTTTCGTTGTTAAGGATAATAATGGTCAATTTTAATTTAAATTCGTGAAGCGACAATTATTTTGATTTTCAGGACAAATCTCTTGAGCTAAAGTAACGAGGAAATTGTAGAATTCAAAATTATTTTTATTTTCATAAATAAATTAAATTAAAACTGAGAGAATAGTATATATAGTACTCCCTCTGTTTCATATTAGATGGCGGCCCCTATGTACTTGACACACCCATTAAGAAAATATTAATTAGGGGGTTTATTTTACTAAATTAGTCTTATTAATTATGCTTTGAAAATATAAATTTGAATAAATACACTTTGTTTAGTCATTTAATATTAAGGGTAGTATTGGAAGAATATAATAAAATTCTTTTGATTTCATCAAAGGAACAACTAAATTGAAACTAATATTTTTAGAAAGAAGGCCAATTAAAACGAAACGGAGGAAGTAACACCGTATTACACGATTTTTCATGTGAATTTCGAGTTTTTATGATCTTGGGTTATGTGTTCTCAGACATATATAAAGTATTAACTATTAAATTGTAATGATCCTTAGGTGGTCATTAATTGCTGGAAGAATTCCAGGAAGAACTGCAGAGGAAATTGAGAAGTACTGGAACTCAAGACATTCCACCAGCCAGTAAATATTTTCTGATACATATAATATATGATTAGGATTATATTTTATGATTACTATTCTATTTATGTAGAAGAAATTGAGAAACACTACTGTCACACCCCTATTTTTACCGCATTCGATCCCATTAGGGAATTGGTTTTAGAGAAAAATGGGTTTTTTTAATTTAAGTGACGTTTTGAACAGGGATTATTTTATTTACAGAGTCGCCACTTGGAATTGAGTTTGGGTGTTCCAAGCCACCTTATTGAATCCCTATTCAAAAGGAAATGACTCTTTATTTTATGATCTGCGAACTAGAAATCCGGATAAGGAATTCTGTTGACTGAGGGGAAGGTGTTAGGCACCCCTCGAGTCCCGTGGTTCTAGCACGGTCGCATTAATGACTTACGTCTGGCTTAAATTAATCTCTTGGATACATAATATTTGTTAGCCTAAAAGTTACTTACATCCTACTTTGAATTTATTTTAAATTATTTAATTATATTAATGCGTAGCTTGCCAGTAGCAGTACTTTCCAGTCATACCACAAGTTTTGATACATTTCTCGTGCCTTTGAGGCATTTATGAGTCGTCCCCATTTTCCTAGTCTAAATAAGCACCTAGTAGGTTTAAAATCTACCCAACCCAGTTCAAGCGACTTCAAATGGTATATTAGATTTTATTGCAACGAATGGTCGGTAGCAGGGTTTTCCTACTTCATTGCTAACCTCCTCTTATATGTTAAATTATTAATTTTCTAAAGATTGAGGACCTAAAATAATTCTTCGAGTTCGCTCTCTCGCAAATGAGTTTTTCCTCTCTATTATTATTGCGGGGTTTAAGGCGAATATGTACCCCATATCACTCTTGTTATTCTGGTAAATCCACTCGGATTTCGAATGTCTAGAAATTTACTGTCATGACCTTGAAGAAATTTGTTTAGAATTAGCCGTTAGCCTAATGCATGATTGATCTGATTCACATCGGCAATTGATAACTTGTACTCATTATATTGAATAATTATCAAATACTCAATTTCGAACTAAAAAAAAAAAAAACTAATATCATCAAATTTTATCCATTTGACTCCAATCAAATTTACAAAATTTTCTCATAAATGAAACAACAATTCATGCAAAATAAGAGTCAGTACTCATATCACATGAACACCATGCATACAAATCTAATGTCATATACCAACATGCTTGATTTAAATCTTTTGCATGCTTCCAGTTCCATTATTTATACATGAATGATTTTATTTTCCTTCAGGACCAAACATTATAAGTTGCATGAATAAAATTCTAGATCACTAAAATCACTATTTGCTAGTATTATACTGAAACTTGATTAGTAGAGGGTAAAGTTTGACTTAAAAAGAAAATGATTAACTTCTTATGCAAATAAAAATGCTCGATTATTTTAGTGTTGTTAATTAATTGGTACCCTTACTTACAAGATTTCACTCTATCGACTTAACGGTTTAGATCTGAATATTTCTACACTAGAAACAAAGGAAGACACAAATGTTAGTAAACCACCCTTTTCTCTCCTTACTTTCAAGGTCTACGTAGAGCGAGAGCTTAATATACCAAATTATCGTCCTAAGACTGATAAAGCTGTTCATCATTTTTTTTTGATATATAGTGAAGCAACAAACAAGGCTTACGACAAAAACGGTCAACATCTAACCGCTACTCATCATTTTCTAATCTAAATAATACTTATACAAAATTTTATTGAATCTTCTTAAGCAAATTGATACATATAGCTCTCGAATATATGAAGTTATCATGCATTAAAGATAAATGAACAGAAATTTCATTCAATGGGATCCAGTTGACGAGCATGATACGTTTCATTCTAATTTTACAACGACTGATTAGTAATTCTAAGACTAAAGAAGTTGTATTAACCTTAAAAAAGGAGTTATTTCATCTTCTCGGACGAATATAAGATAGTGTTCATTTTAAATTTTAGAAAAAGAAAGAAAAGAAAAATAAGTATCAATATGTATACATGTAGATGAAATCCATACATTCCTAAGACATCAGTATCTTGAAATCACCCCAGCCATGTCACGTACACACATATAAAATTCGAGCAAACTAGATACGATACACAAACTTTGCATGAAACTATTTAAACAATGTTATTCATGCTTTGATTCTCAATAAAACTTTAAAAAAATAATGAAACTGGGTTGAATAAGAACCTGTCGACAAACTGAATCGAATTCGAAAAATAGAAAGCCGGTGCTGTGAAGCTCGAATGAAGCCCCAAAACTCAACTCAAACTCGACACTCTTTTCCTTCTCTTTTTCCTCTCTGTTGTTGTTTCTTTCTCCCTTTTTTTTCGTTTTTATTTTTTCTGATCTTTCTCTCCTCTGTAATGTTCCCCTTCCTAGTCTCTCTCAGTGTTTTTTCTTATAATGGTGTGTGTCTGAGTGTTTTATAATAGTGTACGTATATGTGTGTCGTGTGTTGGTGTGGAGGAAGTGGGAAATTGGAAAATAATGGGAGAGTGGTTTTAGGTTAGTGGGAAAAGGGTGATGGGGTAGTTTAGGGCTTCTTTTTTAAAAAAAAAAAATTAATGTTTTAAATAAAAATAATAAAAGCAAAAGAAAAGAAAAAGAAAAAAATAAAATTTATTTAAGACTAATAAATTATAAGTAAGTTAAATAATTAGTCTTAAAACATGATTACGGAATATTAATATCACTAGATTATTTATTAAAAATTAAAAGAAGAAAACAAATATGATTTAAAAATTTTCCTTTTTTTTCTTAGTAAATAAATAAATAATGAAAATAAAAGATTATTTAAAATGTAACTCTATTTTTGTAGTTTTCAAAATTTTTAAAATAAATTTAGTAAAAATATGATAAACTTAAAATATCTATTTTAAACCCTAAAAAAAAATTAAACACTAAAATGGCAAAAAAAACACTTAGGTTAGTCAAAAATTAGGTGTTTACAGAATGCCCCTCTTTTCTTGGAAATATGGAGAATTTTCAAGAAAAGAAGTAAACATGACTAATTTTTGGTCCAACCATTTATTCAAAATTAATACGTAAATAAGTGGGAAAGAGGTGTGACCGAACCCTGGCTTTGGGCATCCTACATATCTCGGGTTATAAGAGAATCAGGTCACGTGTAGTTCAAATAGGTGTTGGAATGAATGGATGAGTTGGAGAGTCGAGGTGAGGTCCCATTGAGTTTCCGGCTCGTGGCTCCTTTTATTACATCAGAAAAAAAAATTAAAAATGAAAGATACAAGATCCTATCTATTCTAATTGTCTTGATTCTCTTGCTTCAGATCTTACACTTGGATCTCCAGTTATCGCCTCACTTTCTTCTGGTGGGTACCTTGATCTCAAAATTTTATCTTGAAGTTAGAATTTGAGACTTGAACTTGAAAGTTGGATTGAGTCATTGATACTCTACCAAAGAACAGTTCATAGAATACTATAGATGCTTGTTCTCCTGATCAGAAGCTAAACGGATGTCTCTTGAGATATTGGGCCGCTACGGATGCAAAACTGACTCTAACTATCTTCAAACTGATCATTCTTCTATATTCTAACCGGAGATGAAATTTCATTCCTGGATAAACCTGTGCTTTGCAGAAAAACTTGCAAGCCATCAAAGAAAAGAAAATAAAACAAACAAAATTTTTTTTGCCATAGTTTGCCCTAGAAAAAGTTTGTGAGTTATTAGAAAAATTACACAATAATTTAAAAATAAAAATATAAAATGATAGAAATCAAAGCTAGGTATGCAATAAAATAAGATTCTTGTTCTCAATAATGCAACTAAATGATGTTATGCCTTGCGAATGCATGAAAAAGAATTAGGAATTTTGCTTCTAAAAATGCGACTAGGGATTGTCATACCCTATGAAGACATAAAGAAGAAAAATAGGAAGGTTTATTTCCTAAAATGTCAACTAGGGGATGGCGCTCTATGAAGACGAATAAGATGTCCACTAGGGGACGGCGCCCTATGAAGACGAGATAAGATGCCAACTAGGGGATGACGCCCTATGAAGACGAGATAAGATGTTAACTAGGGGATGGCGCCCTATGAAGACGAAAAAGATATCAACTAGGGGATGACGCCCTATGAAGACGAGATAAGATGTCAACTAGGGGATAACGCCCTATGAAGACGAGATAAGATATCAACTAGGGGGTAACGCCCTATGAAGACGAGATAAGATATCAACTAGGGGATGGTGCCCTATGAAGACGAGATAAGATGTCAACTAGGGGATGGCGCCCTATGAAGACGAAAAAGATATCAACTAGGGGATGGCGCCCTATGAAGACAAGATAAGATATCAACTAGGGGATGACGCCCTATGAAGACGAAATAAGATGTCCACTAGGGGATGGCGACCTATGAAGACGAAATATGATGTCCACTAGGAGATGGAACCCTATGAAGACGAAATAAGATGTCCACTAGGGGATGACACCCTATGAAGACGAATAAAGATGTCAACTAGGGGATGACGCCCTATGAAGACGAGATAAGATATCAACTAGGGGATGGCGCCCTATGAAGACGAATAATAAAAATTAGGAAATGGTGTTTCCTAAGACGTCAACTAGGGGATGGAGCCCTATAAAGACGAATAAAGATGTCAACTAGGGGATGACGCCCTATGAAGACGAGATAAGATGTCAACTAAGGGATGACGCCCTATGAAGACGAATAATAAAAATTAGGAAATGGTGTTTCCTAAGACGTCAACTAGGGGATGGAGCCCTATAAAGACGAATAAGATGTCAACTAGGGGATGGCGCCCTATGAAGACGAATAAGATTAGGATTTTTTTATTTTAATTTTTTGTTAGAAAAAAAATGCCCCAGTTTTGAATATGAGGGGTTTTATTATTATAATTATATTGATACGAACTTAGGATTATAGAAGTATAACAAAAAGAGAAAATTTAAGAAAACTTAACTTTGCTATACTTGTTTTTTTTTTTCACTAAACTTCACAAAATTGCTTTGCCCCTGTTCAAGCAATAAAAAATAAAAATTGTGAGTTTTAAAATTGGTAGTTGATTTGTGGCCTTGAATCCCTTGGAGGTTTGCGTTATCCTTGCCCCAACTTGATACGGTTGATTAAACTAATTGGTTGGTGAGCTTGAATCTTCGTCTTTCAAATTCTGTTGCATTTCTGTTTGTTTCAGGATGATTCTGTTCTTCATTTTCAAATGTTTCACTCGTAACACTTATCTTAACTGGCTCCCTATCCTTGTCAAGGTGGTATACGCCCAATAATCTCTGCTCAATTTCACTGGAAGCCATGGTCAATTTTGCGCGTTTTTTTTTTTTTTTTTTTGTATTTGGTGCAAGACTTACGCATAAAAAAAAACAGAGTGTGTAAAAATGAAATAAGGAAAAATCAAAATAAGGAATAAAAGAATTATGTTTGAGTAGAAGATATTTCTAACAGTAAAAGAAGAAAGCTTATTTGGAGGTGTGTATTAACTTCAATGAAGCATGACACACAATTTGGAGTAGACATTTGACCCTTCAAAGCTGTCTAATCTCAAATTAGGCTGCACCTTTCAATCAAATCAAATCATCCTTCTTGATCTTTGTCCTGTCATGATAAACTTTGTTTGACTAAAGTTATTCCTTCTATGATTTTCTCAATTGACCTCTCTAATTTCGATTGTCTCGTTCATCATTGTCTTATGGCGCCCCTGAGGGTTTTCACCAATAAGATTTTTTTTTTCTTTTTTTGATATCTTGTGGTGCCTCCATGGATTTTCACCTAGAAGCCTTTATATATATATATATATATACCACACAAGGCTTGACATTCTCAAAAATTGATCGGAAGGTCTTTAATGGACAAAGGGAAAAGAATTTTTAGGATAAATTACAACTTAAGAGCCATATAAAAGTGACAATAGGATATATATCTCATCTTTTTTGAATACCAAGATTTTTTATTTTTTTTGGGGGTCGTACCGAACCCTAAAATAGGGCTGCCTACGTATCCATTTAGGAATCAGGTCGAACGTAGTTCAATCCTATACGCATTATTCTTTTTTTTTCCGGCTCCAAAGAAGGTAAGCAAGGAAAGGTAAATAAAGCTCGAAGGGCTGACAAGGGATTAACGACATTTAGTTAAGTAGAATTATGGCCTTTCGTCATCTCAACTTGAGAATGTTAAGTACAAGTGTGTCAAATATAATATCTTTTGACTGAATCGGCATTGATAGCTTTTTCTGCCATTTTTCCGTCCGGATCCGCAAGTTGCAAAGCTTCATTTGATAATACTTGTTTAACTATGTATGGACCTTGCCAGTTTGGAGCAAACTTTCCTTTAGCCTCTTCTTGATGTGGAAGGATGCATTTTACAACAAGTTGACCGATCTCGAATTTTCTAGGACGTACCTTCTTATTGTAAGCTCGTGCCATCCTCTGCTGGTATAATTGGCCAAAGCAAACTGCCGTCAACTTTTTTTCATCTATTAACGATAATTGTTCTAGTCTAGACTTGACCCATTCAGTATCATCAATCTCGGCTTCAACAATGATTCGAAGCGAGGGAATTTCGACTTCTGCGGGTATCACAGCTTCAGTCCCATAGACTAGTAAATAAGGAGTTGCGTCAGTCGATGTACGGATAGTTGTACGATATCCTAAAAGAGCAAACGGTAATTTCTCATGCCACTGTCGAGATCCTTGGACCATTTTTCTAAGAATCTTTTTAATATTCTTGTTCACTGCTTCCACGGCTTCATTTGCTTTGGGACGGTAAGGGGTAGAATGATGATGCACAATCTTGAATTGCTCGCACACCTCCTTCATTAGATGACTATTGAGATTGGTTGCATTATCTGTGATAATGGACTTTGGTATACCAAAACGACATATGATGTTGGAATGAACAAAATCCACTACTGTTTTCTTCGTGACTGATTTGAAAGTAGCAGCTTCTTCCCATTTGGTGAAATAGTCAATAGCGACCAGTATAAATCGATGCCCATTAGAAGCTTTTGGTTCTATTGGACCGATTACATCCATGCCCCAAGCAACGAATGGCCAAAGAGCAGACATAGGATGCAGCTCTGAAGGTGGCGAGTGAATCAAATCACCATGAATTTGACACTGATGACACTTGCGAACAAAGCAAAAGCAATCTCGCTCCATAGTTAACCAATAATATCCTGCCCGCATAATCTTCTTTGCTAAAACATAGCCATTCATATGCGGACCACATACCCCCGAATGTACCTTCTTCATGATTCTTTCAGCTTCCTGAATATTAACACATCTCAACAAGTTCAAGTCTGGGGTTCGTTTGTACAGAATCTCCCCACTTAAGAAGAAACCATTAGCAAGTCGCCTAATAGTCCTTTTTTGATATGCATTGGCGTGTATTGGATATTCTTTTGACTTTAGGAAGCGTTTGATATCATAGTACCAGGGTTCATTATCTGGTTCTGCATCAATTATATTGCAATAACCATGTTGATCTCGTATCTGTATCTCTAATGGGTCGATATGCGTATTTCCTGGGTATGGGAGCATAGAAGTTAGGGTAGCCAGGGCATCAGCCAACTCATTATGGGATCAGGGAATATATCTAAACTCGATAGACTTGAACCTTTTGCTAAGGTCCTCTAAGAACTGTTTGTATGGAATGAGCTTGATATCTCCCGTTTCCCATTCTCCTTGAATTTGTCGAATGAGTAATTCGGAATCTCCCAACACCACTAACTTGTGTACATCCAGATTTATTGCCATATTTAACCCCATGATGCAAGCTTCATATTCTGCTGTGTTATTAGTACAAAAGAAATGAAGTCGTGTTGTGGAGGGATGATGATGTCCGGTCGGTGAGACAAGAACCGCCCCAATTCCTACTCCTTTGACATTGACTACCCCATCAAAATATAATTTCCACGCATACATATCATCTTGAACTTCTTCCTCAATTGAATTAATCTCTTCATCAGAAAAGTAAGTTTGCAAAGGCTCATAATCATTGTCGACTGGGTTCTCTGCCAAATGATCGGCCAATGCTTGTGCTTTCATAGCGGTACGAGTAACATACACAATGTCGAATTTTGTAAGTAAAATCTGCCACTTCGCCAATCTACCTGTGGGCATAGGTTTTTGAAAAATATACTTTAAAGGATCCATTCGAGATATGAGGTAGGTTGTGTAGGACGAAAGATAGTGCTTCAACTTCTGAGCAATCCAAGTTAGGGCGTAACATGTCTTTTCTAAAAAAGTATATTTTACCTCATAACTCGTGAACTTTTTGCTCAAATAATAGATTGCTTGTTCTCTTTTTCCTGTGATATCATGTTGTCCTAAAACACAACCAAAAGAATTGTCCATCACTGACAGATATAGAAATAAAGGCCTACCAGGTTCCGGTGGGACCAGTACTGGAGGATTTGCCAAATATTCTTTAATCTTATCAAATGATTCTTGACATTCGTCTGTCCATTGGATAGCAGCATCCTTTTTCAGCAACTTAAATATCGGTTCACATGTAGTGCTGAGCTGAGTGATGAATCTGCTTATATAATTCAGCCTTCCAAGAAAACTCATGACCTCAGTTTTATTCTTCGGAGGCGGCAATTCTCGAATGGATTTTACCTTGGAGGGGTCCAATTCAATGCCTCTGCGGCTAATTATGAAACCCAAAAGTTTTCCGGATGGAACTCCAAATGCACACTTGGCTGGATTGAGCTTAAGATTATACTTTTGCAATCTTTCAAAGAATTTCCTCAAGTCATATACATGATCGACTTGTGTCTTGGACTTGATAATGACATCATCAACATATACTTCTACTTCCTTGTGCATCATGTCATGAAAAATAGTAGTCATAGCTCTCATGTACGTAGCTCCCGCATTCTTTAAACCAAATGGCATGACCCTGTAGCAATAAGTACCCCACGGGGTGGTGAAAACAGTCTTTTCTGCATCTGTTTCATCCATCAAGATCTGGTGATATCCGGCATAACAATCCACGAAAGATTGGATCTCATGTTTAGCACAATTATCAACAAGGATATGAATATTGGGTAGCGGAAAGTTATCTTTAGGGCTTGCTTTGTTCAAATCCCTATAGTCAACACAAACTCTAATTTTTCCATCTTTCTTCAGTACGGGCACCACATTAGCCAACCATGTGCTGTACTGAGCGACCCTGATCACGTTCGCATTCAATTGCTTCATGATTTTCTCTTTGATTTTATCGCTCACGCCAGTTTTAAACTTTCTTTGTTTTTGCTGGACCGGTGAAAAATCAGGGTATGTAGGCAGTTTGTGGACTACCAAATCAGTGCTTAGACCCGGCGTATCATCATAAGACCAAGCAAAAACATCCTTATACTCGAACAAAATCTGAACACTATTATTCCTGATATTCTGATCCGCATGAATACTTATTTTTATTTCTCTAACCTCCTCACCAATTCCCAAATTTATTATCTCAATGTCATTTAAATTGGGTTTGGGCTTATCCTCAAATTGATCCAATCCTTCTTTGACTTCCTTATCAGCTTCATATTCATCGTATTCATCTACCGTTTGGTTTGTTGATTCGAGATTAGACAACTTTTTAGGATCTAAATGTGAACTCCGTGTGCATGTCATGTTATCAGAGCCAGTATTAACATAACTAAAAATAAGATAAAAATGAAAATTAAAAGAGGGAAGAAAAGATAAATTTACTAGAAAACTTGAATTTCATTTCATTGAATCGAAAAGGATAAGAGGGTTAACATGAAAGCAGAGCAACTAAACTATGTGGACTACAACCCTGAGAATAGTCCAAAATGCAAAAGAAAGAAAAATAAAACAACAAAATAAACTACCAAGACTCCTTCCTTGTGGGGAGAGGAGTGGCTTCCCAGTTAGTGAGCTTGATATTTGGCCCGACGAACTGGACATTTGCATGGCTAGGGCCTTCACCCATCTGAACCATGTTTATTTCATAAAATATTTCCTTGAGACCTTGACATATTTCATCCACATCCCTGTTAGCATATGGGTCTTGATTTTCTTTCTTTTGAGCTTTCGTGAAAGATTGGCTAATGTGTGGAACCGTACTTGTCAATTTCTAAGCCTTCTTCTTCTGCTCTTTCGCCCATTTTCTATCTGCTGCGGTAGGCTTAAATCCTAAGCCAAGGTGATGTGGCTACCACATGGATCTACATGGTTTTTAATTCCTTGCAGCGAAACCCCTAATCCTTTTCCCGCTTCATAACCATTTTGTAGCATTTGGCTAGCCACCATGATTGAAGTTGAAGAGAGATGAGGCCCCGGAATCGGCGTGCCTTCCACGACTTGATCAGCTGTCACAATTTCAAAGGCTTGATAAATGAAAGATTCACAACCCCCTTTTGCTTCGATACAGGGTACAGAAGGATCTCGATGTATGAGAAGGTCATCCTCTCCATGTACAATGATTTCCTAATTGTCGTGTTCAAACTTAACTACTTGATGCAAAGTAGAAGGTATGGCTCTGGCCGTATGGATCCATGGTCTTCCTAAAAGTAGGTTGTAGGAAGTATCCATGTCTATTACTTGAAAGGTGATCACAAACTCAACTGGTCCAATAACCAAAGCAAGATCTATATCACCAATGGTGTCTCGTTTTGCACCGTCAAAAGCCCGAACACATACATTATTGGATCGAATCCTATCTGGGCTGATTTTTAATTTTTGCAAAGTAGAGAGAGGACAGATATCTACTCCTGAACCTCCATCGATCATTACCCCTTTTATGTAATATCCTTCACATTTGATAGTCAGATGCAAAGCCTTGTTGTGACCAGAACCTTCTGTGGGTAACTCATCATCAGTGAAAGTGATTCTATTTGCTTCAAATATTCTACGAACCATCTTTTCTATTGGACAGACCGTAGTTTCCTTTGGGACGTATGCTTCATTCAACAACTTAATCAATGCCTGATAATGTTCTTTAGAATGTAGCAGTAGGGATAATAATGAGATTTGATCCGGGGGTTTTCTCAATTGATCGACAATGGAATAGTCTTGGGTTTTCATTTTCTTCAGAAATTCCTCAGCCTCTTCGTCTGTGACAGTTTTTTTCATTGGCCCTTGACTATCTTTAAACTATTTTGGTCTCCTTAATTCTTCTGGAGCATAGCATCTTCCTGATCGAGTCAAACCCCCTATTTTGTTTGTTTCTTCCATGACCTCTTTTCCTTTGTACATCACCGTGGTTTTGTTGTAGTTCCATGGGATGGTTTTCAAGCTTGTCACTGGGAGCTGTGTTGCGTGTCTTATGACAATTGGCTCTGTTATTTTTCTCATGTTGTTGCGTTGTTGGTCGAACCATGCGGGAGCACTCGAAATATATAGTTTTGGCCCATCTTGCGCTATTCCCTTTAGCTTTGCGGGAACATACAATACCATCTTTTCTGAATCTTGGGGTCTTATAATGGAACTTGCTCCTTTCACGATCAGTGGTTCTCTTTGCATATACTTCAGTGCTTCACCCGGGTTCTCCTTCAAGGTGCCTATTTCCATCACTACTTGGCTTGTTGGCTTGTAGTCTCTATCGTCAAAAATCATCCCTACGACGTGTGTGTTACTATGACTGGGAAGTGGATTGTCGGTAACATTCGGTGTTTCTTCTTTTTGTATTACGATTGACTTGCTTTCGATTAACTTTTCAATGGGTCTCTTCAGATTCCAACAATTTTTGGTACTGTGACCTTGAACATTTGAATGGTACTCACACCTTACATTAGGATCAAACCAACTTGCATTCAGATCCACTTTGAAGGGCAAAATAGGTTCAATTCATCCTAATTTGACCAATCTCCGCAACAGGCTCGTATACGATTCTCCAATTGGGGTGAAGTTTTCCCTTGGCCTCTGTTTTCTCGTATAGTCTTCCTGAACATATGGATTACGAGGGGCTTGGAAATTTTGCTGCCGCGGACGAAAACCTTGTGGCGCAGGTGCCCGCCATTGTGGACGCTGAGGAGTTCGGGCATACGCTTGAGCATTAAGAACAGCAGGTTGAGGTGTATAATAATGTTGAGGAGGGCTGGGTAGCCCCTGTTGGACATTAATGTAAGGGTAGTTTCGTCCTCTTTGGGTATTGCCCGATCCTGATACCATCATGGATCCTTCCTCCTTCTTTTTTCGATTTCCAAAACCACCTGATCCACTCTGAATGGCTTGTGTAGTGGCCTTGAGGGCGGTTTGGCTCACGATTTTTCCTGATTTGATGCCATTCTCCACCATTTCCCCAATTTTTATTGCTTCGGCGAAAGGTTTACCAACCGCGGTTAGTAAATAATGAAAATAATCGGACTCTTGAGTTTGGAGAAAAATGTCAATCAATTCCTGGTCCTTCAGTGGCGGTTTGACTCTAGATGCCTGTTCTTTCCATTTTATGGAAAACTCTCGAAAACTTTCAGATGGTTTTTTCTTCATATTAGCGAGAGAAGTACGGTCAGGGACAATGTCGAGATTGTATTGAAATTGTTGTACAAAATCTTGAGCCATATCATCCCAAACGTGCCAATGGGAGATGTCCTGATTGATAAACTATTCGGAGGCTATTCCCATCAGACTTTCTCCGAAATAGGCCATAAGCAACTCCTCTTTCCCTCCTTCTCCTCTGAGTTGATTGCAATACCTTTTTAAGTGGGCCACTGGGTCACCATGACCACTATATTTGTCGAATTTTGGGGTCTTGAACCCTATTGGCAAATGAACATTAGGGAACATACACAGGTCTTTAAAAGAGACAATTTTGTGTCCTCCCAATCCTTGTATGTTTCTCATACTCTGCTCCAGACTCCTCACTTTTCTAGTTATATCTTCTTGTTCTTCATTCATTATAGCCTTCTCAATCATGATATGAGACTCAGGTTGATGAGCGGGCTGATATGAATTTACGGGTTTGAATGCCAATTTAGGAGGATAGACTTGATCATGATTTAGCTCGTTGATAGGCTTCTGTATCATTGATGGAGGATTTATATTAGTTGGCACGGCCGGAATAAAAAGCGGGTTGTTCGTGAATGATGGATTTGGAGGACGCATGGTGGATGTGCCAGTAGCGCTAGACACATTAGAGTATGGACCAAATCCAGACGGATAAAGCGGATCGTCGACTTGGGCTTGAGTAGAACTGGGATGATTTGCATCTGAAATACCAGGTATCGAGGAAGGCGGAGCTTGTCCATTCGCCCAGGCCTGATACATTTCCGCAATTTGTTGCTTCAATAACCTATTCTCCTCCAAAAATGCGAACTCTCGTGGAACTAACTGATCTCGACCTTCTTCATTATCAGATTTTGTTCCATCTTTTCGAGTCATCTTTTTTTTCTCTTATACCTTGTGTTGTACGGGTGAGAGGCCAGCTTAACCACAACCAACCACCTTACTCTCTCTCTCTCTTATGAAACAGAAACAAATATGTTAGGATTTAGAGCTTTAAAAATATTGATATATTCATAGCAAACTCAAATGTCATGCACCTAAGTAATTTCCTTCCTGAAATGGACTTAGGAAAACCCTCTTGTTTCATCCCAGCTTTGGTGAATTAATTTTTTTACCCTCATTATTTAACGCCAATATCTTAAAATTATTACTTGAAACTTGAAAAAATATTTGATCGCACCCGCCGAGGGTTGCCTACGTATCATGTTTTATATAAATCAGATCATCACGTAGTTCATGGATATAGTAAATATATGTATATATTCAGAAATAAAGAGAATAAAAACTTGAAACAAATGCAAAATTTTCCATACATTTCCAACTGTTCTTTAAACAAAGCTTTAATGAAAGGAAACTAAAATTATCTAAAACTAGAACAGACTCGGAATACTGGAGAAATACTAAAAAAAACCTATAAAGAAACTAACTCTAAGAAAACAAGGACTTTAATTATCATCAAGATGCCTTCCAAAGATGTCTTGCAACTTAATCCTCCCTCAGACTTGAGTAGATCCTGGATAATGCTTTTGGCAGATGTGGAGAAAGAGCACGTGCCTGACGGCCCAGATTTTCATCACCTCGGTGAAGATACTTAGCATAAACATTAATCAAGGTTTCACTGAGCTAAAGTACTTCTCCCCTAGCCTCGATCATACTCTCATGGCAGTTTCGCACCCAATGCTGCGTAGTGCGGACGGTATGCTTTAGGTCTCCTTCTTGTTCATGAAGGTCATCGATCTGATAGTGAAGCGCCTGTCGTTCGGTCATCCACTGGTTTTTCTCAACTTCAACTTCCTTCTGAAAAGTCGTGAAGCGCCTCGCTATTTCTCTTTCCCGTTCCATGGAAGCTTTTAGCTGAGCCTGAAGCTTCGACTGTGTACTTGTCAGCAAGGCCTTCTCTTTCTCAAAATCACTCGATTGCTGCTCCATAGCACCGGTGGCAATATCCAGGTCTTCTTGTAAGGCATGCATGGCAACACGTTTCTCTCTCTCAATCTCCTTACGAGCCAACCTAATTCTGGGCTCAAATCTCGCCTCATGGTGAACCAATTCTTCTCTAGACCTTTCCAGATCATTATTTAAGACGTGCAGAGTAGACCGATAGTTCTCTTCTACCTCTCGTCGAGCCTGCTTAATTCTGACTTCAATCTCCGCTTCTCGATCCACTGGCTCTCTGGCTGACCTTTCTGGCATAGCTTTAGGAGGAGGCTGGTCATGAAACCATGGCAGATACCAATAGTCTACCTCGCCCTTATCGCGGTATTCTACCATGTGATCGAAACCTGAAAGTACACATCCTCCCCAAATCTTAAGTATCTCAGTCTTCCTTAGAGGGATGTCAGGGAGGAATTCGTACATGAACTCTTTCATATCCTCGACTGGCGGTATATGCTGACGTCGACCGAATTGTCGCATGACTCTTAGTGGCACGTAGGGCTGAACACCTCGGAGACCCATTAAGACGATGCAGGGTCGGAAAGTAGACATATATATCACCTCTTTTGAGGGGAACCAATGATAATTCCACACTATCTTGTTCGTCGTCAACCCCTCAAAGTACTCCTTCCAAGATCTTATTCCTTCGGGAAAGTTTTGGTCCTCCATCCTCTTCTCTTGGCCATTGATATAATCATTCCATTCATCTCAAAAATCCACAACAAATGGATGATAACGAACATGCTCGAGCATCCATAACTGCAATAGAATGTTACATCCTTCAAAATAGTCCGCCTCATTTTTGCACATCGTCAGGGCCCGATAAATGTCTGCCAAAATCATGGGCACGAGGGTGACCTTAGGATTCTTCTCGAAAGCGGTAATAAACGCAGCCAGATTGGTGTTGATTTTTCCTCCTCTCTTCGGAAATACCATGATTCCTAAAAAAGCCACTATGAATGCTTCATAACTGTGTTTTTCCCAGGTTCGGTAGCACCCTCCGTTGTTAAGTTCTGATCTAAAAAACTCGAATCCCCTTTCCTGACCATATCTTTCGTACAAAAATTCTAGACTAACCCATCCATTTTCTAGGCAGCCTCCTATGTTCTTCTCTTTTATGTGCAATAGCTCGAAAAATCTTTCGGAAGTGACATGCTTCGGTATCATGGGTTCTCCTCGGTGAAGGTTCTTTCCCTTTCCAATAAATGCTCCTATTTCCTCCAGTATGGGAGTGAGCTCAAAGTCGGAGAATCAGAATACGTTGTTTGAAGGATCCCAAATCTGTACCAAAGATTCTATCACGTCTCTTCGTAGTTCAACACTCAACAAACTCCTTAAAAATTCCAAGTGTTTATATACTTCTCCCTGTCCATAGTCAGTCATATTGTTATACCATATCCGCAATAGCTTTGGAACTTTATCCAACACCATGAAATGGGGTACTTCATCATCCCTCGGCCTTTTGTCACTCCTTCCGAATGAGTTCATATTGCCCTATAGGATAATGATAGCAAATAAGAATTCTATTTTAGGCATCCTAAAACAAGACAAAAATAATTTTTGAAAAAAGTTGACGGATGGCACGAAATAAGATTTCAAAATGAGTATGAGAAAGTGGCAACCGACAAAACAGGAAGTATCTTCTAAAACATCCCCAGCAGAGTCGCCATCTATCACACCCCTATTTTTACCGCATCCGAACCCGCTAGGGAATTGGTTTTAGAGAAAAATGGGTTTTTCCAATTTAAGTGACGTTTTGAACAGGGATTATTTTATTTATAGAGTCGCCACTTGGAATTGAGTTTGGGTGTTCCAAGCCACCTTATTGAATCCCTATTCAAAAGGAAATGACTCTTTATTTTATGGTCTGCAAACTAGAAATCCGGATAAGGAATTCTGTTGACCGAGGGGAAGGTGTTAGGCACCCCTCGAGTCCCGTGGTTCTAGCACAGTCGCATTAATGACTTACGTCTGGCTTAAATTAATCTCTTGGATACATAATATTTGTTAGCCTAAAAGTTACTTACATCCTACTTTGAATTTATTTTAAATTATTTAATTATATTAATGCGTGGCTTGCCAGTAGCAGTACTTTCCGGTCATACCACAAGTTTTGATACATTTCTCGTGCCTTTGAGGCATTTATGAGTCGTCCTCATTTTCCTAGTATAAATAAGCACTTAGTAGGTTTAAAATCTACCCAACCCAGTTCAAGCGACTTCAAATGGTATATTAGATTTTATTGCAACGAATGGTCGGTAGCAGGGCTTTCCTACTTCATTGCTAACCTTCTCTTATATGTTAAATTATTAATTTTCTAAAGATTGAGGACCTAAAACAATTCTTCGAGTTCGCTCCCTCGCAAATGAGTTTTTCCTCTCTATTATTATTGCGGGGTTTAAGGCGAATATGTACCCCATATCACTCTTGTTATTCTGGTAAATCCACTCGGATTTCGAATGTCTAGAAATTTACTGTCATGACCTTGAAGAAATTTGTTTAGAATTAGCCGTTAGCCTAATGCCTAATTGATCTGATTCACATCGGCAATTGATAACTTGTACTCATTATATTGAATAATTATCATATACTCAATTTCGAACTAAAAAAAAAAACAATATCATCAAATTTTATCCATTTGACTCCAATCAAATTTACAAAATTTTCTCATAAATGAAACAACAATTCATGCAAAATAAGAGTCAGTACTCATATCACATGAACACCATGCATACAAATCTAATGTCATATACCAATATGCTTGATTTAAACCTTTTGCATGCTTTCAGTTCCATTATTTATACATGAATGGTTTTATTTTCCTTCAGGGCCAAACATTATAAGTTGCATGAATAAAATTCTAGATCACTAAAACCACTATTTGCTAGTATTATACTGAAGCTTGATTAGTAGAGGGTAAAGTTTGACTTAAAAAGAAAATGATTAACTTCTTATGCAAATAAAAATGCTCGATTATTTTAGTGCTGTTAATTACTTGGTACCCTTACTTACAAGATTTCACTCTATCGACTTAACGGTTTAGATCTGAATATTTCTACACTAGAAACAAAGGAAGACACAGATGTTAGTAAACCACCCTTTTCTCTCCTTACTTTCAAAGTCTACGTAGAACGAGAGCTTAATATACCAAATTATCATCCTAAGACTAATAAAGTTGTTCATCATTTTTTTTTGATATATAGTGAAGCAACAAACAAGTCTTACGACAAAAACGGTCAACATCTAACCGCTACTCATCATTTTCTAATCTAAATAATACTTATACAAAATTTTATTGAATCTTCTTAAGCAAATTGATACATATAGCTCTCGAATATATGAAGTTATCATGCATTAAAGATAAATGAACAGAAATTTCATTCAATGGGATCCAGTTGACGAGCATGATACGTTTCATTCTAATTTTACAACGACTGAATAGTAATTCTAAGACTAAAGAAGTTGTATTAACCTTAAAAAAGGAGTTATTTCATCTTCTCTGACGAATATAAGATAGTGTCCATTTTAAATTTTAGAAAAAGAAAGAAAAGAAAAATAAGTATCAATATGTATACATGTAGATGAAATCCATACATTCCTAAGACATCAGTATCTTGAAATCACCCCAGTCATGTCACGTACACACATATAAATTTCGAGCAAACTAGATACGATACACAAACTCTGCATGAAACTATTTAAACAATGTTATTCATGCTTTGATTCTCAATAAAACTTTAAAAAAATAATGAAACTGGGTTGAATAAGAACCTGTCGACAAACTGAATCGAATTCGGAAAATAGAAAGCTGGTGCTGTGAAGCTCGAATGAAGCCCCAAAACTCAACTCAAACTCGACACTCTTTTCCTTCTTTTTTTCCTCTCTGTTGTTGTTTCTTTCTCCCTTTTTTTTGTTTTTATTTTTTCTGATCTTTCTCTCCTCTGTAATGTTCCCCTTCCTAGTCTCTCTTAGTGTTTTTTCTTATAATGGTGTGTGTCTGAGTGTTTTATAATAGTGTACGTATATGTGTGTCGTGTGTTGGTGTGGAGGAAGTGGAAAATTGGAAAATAATGGGGGAGTGGTTTTAGGTTAGTGGGAAAAGGGTGATGGGGTAGTTTAGGGCTTCTTTTTAAAAAAAATAAAAATTAATGTTTTAAATAAAAATAATAAAAGCAAAAGAAAAGAAAAAGAAAAAAATAAAATTTATTTAAGACTAATAAACTATAAGTAAGTTAAATAATTAGTCTTAAAACATGATTACGGAATATTAATATCACTAGATTATTTATTAAAAATTAAAAGAAGAAAACAAATATGATTTAAAATTTTTCCTTTTTTTTTCTTAGTAAATAAATAAATAAATAAATAAATAAATAATGAAAATAAAAGGTTATTTAAAATGTAACTCTATTTTTGTAGTTTTCAAAATTTTTAAAATAAATTTAGTAAAAATAAGATAAACTTAAAATATCTAATTTAAACCCTAAAAAAAAATTAAACACTAAAATGGCAAAAAAAAACACTTAGGTTAGTCAAAAATTAGGTGTTTACAGAATGCCCCTCTTTTCTTGGAAATATGGAGAATTTTCAAGCAAAGAAGTAAACATGACTAATTTTTGGTCCAACCATTTATTCAAAATTAATACGTAAATAAGTGGGAAAGAGGTGTGACCGAACCCTGGCTTTGGGCATCCTACATATCTCGGGTTATAAGAGAATCAGGTCACGTGTAGTTCAAATAGGTGTTGGAATGAATGGATGAGTTGGAGAGTCGAGGTGAGGTCCCATTGAGTTTCCGGCTAGTGGCTCCTTTTATTACATCAAAAAAAAAAATTAAAAATGAAAGATACAAGATCCTATCTATTCTAATTGTCTTGATTCTCTTGCTTCAGATCTTACACTTGGATCTCCAGTTATCGCCTCACTTTCTTCTGGTGGGTACCTTGATCTCAAAATTTTATCTTGAAGTTAGAATTTGAGACTTGAACTTGAAACTTGGATTGAGTCATTGATACTCTACCAAAGAACAGTTCATAGAATACTATAGATGCTTGTTCTCCTGATCAGAAGCTAAACGGATGTCTCTTGAGATATTGGGCCGCTACGGATGCAAAACTGACTCTAACTATCTTCAAACTGATCATTCTTCTATATTCTAACCGGAGATGAAATTTCATTCCTGGATAAACCTGTGCTTTGCAGAAAAACCTGCAAGTCATCAAAGGAAAGAAAACAAAACAAACAAATTTTTTTTTGCCATAGTTTGCACTAGAAAAATTTTGTGAGTTATTAGAAAAATTACACAATAATTTAAAAATAAAAAAATAAAAATGATAGAAATCAAAGCTAGGTATGTAATAAAATAAGATTTTTGTTCTCAATAATGCAACTAAATGATGTTATGCCTTGCGAATGCATGAAAAAGAATTAGGAATTTTGCTTCTAAAAATGCGACTAGGGATTGTCATACCCTATGAAAACATAAAGAAGAAAAATAGGAAGGTTTATTTCCTAAAATGTCAACTAGGGGATGGCGCTCTATGAAGACGAATAAGACGTCCACTAGGGGATGACACCCTATGAAGACGAGATAAGATGTCAACTAAGGGATGACGCCCTATGAAGACGAGATAAGATGTCAACTAGGGGATGACGCCCTATGAAGACGAAAAAGATATCAACTAGGGGATGGCGCCCTATGAAGATGAGATAAGATATCAACTAGGAGATGACGTCTTATGAAGACGATATAAGATGTCTACTAGGGGATGGCGACCTATGAAGACGAAATATGATGTCCACTAGGGGATGGCGCCCTATGAAGACGAAATAAGATGTCCACTAGGGGATGACGCCCTATGAAGACGAATAAAGATGTCAACTAGGGGATGACGCCCTATGAAGACGAGATAAGATATCAACTAGGGGATGACGCCCTATGAAGACGAATAATAAAAATTAGGAAATGGTGTTTCCTAAGACGTCAACTAAGGGATGGAGCCCTATAAAAACGAATAAGATGTCAACTAGGGGATGGCGCCCTATGAAGACGAGATAAGATTTCAACTAGGGGATGACGCCCTATGAAGACGAATTATAAAAATTAGGAAATGGTGTTTCCTAAGACGTCAACTAGGGGATAGAGCCCTATAAAGACGAATAAGATGTCAACTAGGGGATGACGCCCTATGAAGACGAATAAGATTAGGATTTTTTTATTTTTGTTTTTTTTTTAGAAAAAAAATGCCCCAGTTTTAAATATGAGGGGTTTTATTATTATAATTACATTGATACGAACTTAGGATTATAGAAGTATAACAAAAAGAGAAAATTTAAAGATTTATATCCGGTCCTATATATCCTCTTATTATATGTGTCCAATGCTAGTAAATCTAATTTTTAAAGGTTCAATAGATTAGTACCCCTACGACTCTATCATTATAGTATTAAGCTAGTTCAATTAGAAATTACACTGTATTGGCGGCTGAGTGACCTCAATCCTTGTACACGGTAGAAAGTTATACATACTAAGAGCAAATTATTAGTGAATTGAGGATGTAAGTTCTTTCATCTGCATTAAAAGGCGCTCAAAAGTCAAAATCAAAAGGCACAATATATAAATATGCTCTTTAACTTAGCATCAAATTACATCTATGACCTCCAACTTTGGATGTGCACAGGTAGACACTTAAACTTGTATAAAGTTAAACAAGTAGATACACATATCCTATGTGGCATCCTACATGGCCAATTCTTGTCCTATATGGCGTCCTACGTGTATTATGCCACATAGAACGTGCGTGTCTACTTATTTAACTTTATTCAAGTTTAATTGTCTACTTATGCACGCCCAAAGTTGGAGGTCATAGATGTGATTTGGGATCAAGTTAAAGGGCATGTATGTTTGTGTATTATGTCAAATCAAAAATCCAAATTATTCATGTCGGTTAATTCAAAACCAAACTTAAAAAATCCAATCCAATCTGAGTTTATTTTGATTGTAATTTCTTCAATTTAAGAATCGAAAATTCACAATAAAATTTTCATATTCAATTCAACGGCCGAATGCTAACCCCGTTAAACATGAAAAGAGGGTCAGTTGATGTTAAGGGTGTCTAACGGGCCGGGCCGGGTTTGACGTTAACCGGGCCAGGCCGGGCCGGGCCAAACAGTAAAAAAATTAAAACCCACCCGGACCCGGCCCACTAAACCCAATCCGGTCAAACCCACCAAGACCCGATCAAATCCGGTCAAACCCGGTTAAAAACCGGTCAAACCCGTTTAAAAAATAAATAAAAAATCCAATATACACTATATACACTCCAATATACAATATATATTTTTTAAAAAATATATAAAGTATAAACAATTACACATATATACGTACCATTCAATATATAATTATATATGACTATACGTACTACTTTAAATAAAACATTTGCTATAATAGTATAATATATATATATATATACACTACAATATATATATATACTAATTTATAAAACATATACACATGTATACGTTAAATATATACTACTTTAGAAGATATATACACATATATATGCACCATTCAATATATACGTACTACTTTAAATAAAATATATACTACAATATAGTGATATACATATATATATATACAATAATATGTATATATATATAGTTACATACTAATTTATAAAACATATACACTTGTATACTTTAAAGATATACGTCTATAGAAGATATATACACATATATACGCACCATTCAATATATATGTACTACTTTAAAAAAAGTATATACTACAATATATATACTAATTTATAAAACATAAAGTAATGTATACGTTAAATATACACGTCTATAGAAGATCTATTCACATATATACACTCTATTCTATGTATATGTAATACTTTAAATGAGATATATGCAATATATATACATTACAATATATATTTGTATAGTTATATACTAATTTATAAAATATATACACATGTATACGTTAAATATACACGTCTATAGAAGATCCATTCACATATATACACTCTATTCTATGTATATGTAATACTTTAAATGAAATATACTATAATGTATATACATTACAATATATATTTGTATAGTTATATACTAATTTATAAAACATATACACATGTATACATTAAATATACACTTCTATAGAAGATATATACACGTGTATACGCACCATTAAATGTATATATACTACTACTTATAAAATATACTACATTATATATACATTACAATATGTATAGATATACTTATATACTAATTTATAAAACATATACACATGTATACGTTAAATATACACTTCTATAGAAGATATATGCACATATATACATACCATTCAATATATAATTATATATGACTATACGTACTACTTTAAATAAAATATTTGCTATAATAGTATAATATATATATATATATATACACTACAATATATATATATACTAATTTATAAAACATATACACATGTATACGTTAAATATATACTACTTTAGAAGATATATACACATATATATGCACCATTCAATATATATGTACTACTTTAAATAAAATATATACTACAATATAGTGATATACATATATATATATACAATAATATGTATATATATATATAGTTACATACTAATTTATAAAACATATACACTTGTATACTTTAAAGATATACGTCTATAGAAGATATATACACATATATACGCACCATTCAATATATATGTACTACTTTAAAAAAAGTATATACTACAATATATATACTAATTTATAAAACATAAAGTAATGTATACGTTAAATATACACGTCTATAGAAGATCTATTCACATATATACACTCTATTCTATGTATATGTAATACTTTAAATGAGATATATGCAATATATATACATTACAATATATATTTGTATAGTTATATACTAATTTATAAAATATATACACATGTATACGTTAAATATACACATCTATAGAAGATCCATTCACATATATACACTCTATTCTATGTATATGTAATACTTTAAATGAAATATACTATAATGTATATACATTACAATATATATTTGTATAGTTATATACTAATTTATAAAACATATACACATGTATACATTAAATATACACTTCTATAGAAGATATATACACGTGTATACGCACCATTAAATGTATATATACTACTACTTATAAAATATACTACATTATATATACATTACAATATGTATAGATATACTTATATACTAATTTATAAAACATATACACATGTATACGTTAAATATACACTTCTATAGAAGATATATGCACAAATATTCAAAATTTATTCAAAAAAAAATAAAAAACAACGACTAAGGACTGAATGAATTTGGGGAATTTTATTGATTGCAAAATGATCCAAAATTTATAATTTACATGAATGAAAAATCTATAAATTATGCATCATTTTTTCCAACTCATTCATGTTAATATTAATGAGAACTTGCATAGGATAATCAAAGTCAACGGGAGCAAAACCATGCATTGGACTTGATTCTGCTGAGTTCTCCCGTGAAGTCATAGTTTCTTCTAGTTTCAGCTCGTCGCTCGGCTCCGGTTCCATTCCTTGGTTTCTTCTTTCCGCTCTAATCCAATCTCTGAGGCAAACTAGAACATTCATTGCATTGCTTCCCAATGAGTGTCGGTTGTCTCCAAGCTGCTGTCGTCCCTGAAGGCGCTCTCTGATGCAACGGTTGACATTGGAACATTCAAGATATCTCTAGCTAATCTTGAAAGCACAGGATATTGTGATTCATTATTCCTCCATCAATCCAGCGTGTTGATCCGTCGTCTGCGATCCTCTGGTGCCGTCCGAAGATAATATTTCAGCTCTTCCCGATAAGTTGATGTGTAAGTTCTCTCATCAACACTATTCCAACAATTTAAATCATAAAACGAATCAGAAAAACCACTATGTGCCGGCCTTTTAGAAGATGATGGCTCCTCGGGAGGATGAGGAGCGACAGTTGGAGTGATATTTGTAGGTACGGCTGAATCAAATAAATCAGCATAGTGATTATATAATTTTTCTATATAATCTTTTGCATCAGCCGTAGCCGTCCACAAATCAGGCTGTACTTGTTTAGAATCATGGTTAGTATTTATTTCTAAGTTAGTATAAATAAGAGTACTAAAGTGACACATATTATTATATTTCATGCACGGATTTAGCATAGCACCAACCAAGTAAATAGGGGGAATCGGAAAAAAAAAAATTTAAATTTTGTAAACATGGCGCCAACAGCTTCTTTATAACCTTCTTTATTTTTATATTGTTGGAGCAAACCAGAAATATCGGCTATATATGCCAAAATATTACAAACAGTAGGATAGTAAGCACCGGAAAATTCAACCGTAGCTACATAAAATTTTTTTAAAAACATAACAAGATCATTAATTACAACCCAATCAGAATTATGTAGCATGCAATCAGCAGAATCAGCAAATGACCCGCAATGTTGGTTAAAAGCTAGTGTAATAGGAATTCTATATTTATAACAAGTTTTTAAAAATTCATACGTAGAATTCCATCTAGTATCAATTTCCTCAGGCATCAAAATCGGTGTAAGTCCATTTTCTTGACATTTAACTTTAAATTCTCTAATTCTCGATCTATGATTATTTCCTTGAATAAAACCAACGGCAAGACGAATTTTTTCAATATAAAGCTCAAAAAACTCAAGACCATCTTTTACAATTAAATTATATATATGACATGCACACTTAATATGAAAAATTTCAGGCAAGGACGGAGATAGCGTAGATTTTATTTTTGTTATAGCAGTCTTGTTGTTAGAAGCATTATCAAAAGCAATACATAAAATTTTATTTTCTATACCATAGTATCCGGCAATTTTAACAATAGAATCAGCAATAAATTGTCCAGTATGTTTACGATCTTCATCATATAAAAAAGCAAGAATACGTTTTTGCATCACGAAATTACTATCCATCCAATGACAAGTAACGGTTAAATAATCATTTTTATTTACAGCACGACCAAGATCAGAAGTTAGGGACAATCTACATTGAATATTTTTTAACAATGTTGATAAATAAAAACAATATTGTGAATGGAGTCTAAAAATATCAGACCGACAAGTAGTTCTAGGAATATCATTAAACATAGGATTATAAATTGCTTGTATATAACGAATAAAAACATCAGAAGAAGGAAAACTAAAAGGCAAACAACCCACAGCTACCATTTTAGCTATTTCTTCCCTGTCCCTCAATTTATTATACTTTTTCGCTACTTGACCGGTTGTTGGGTCCATTCTAGTTTGCGTTGACCCACCAACATCCCCACCACCTTTTGCAATATTTAACTCTCTTTTGTGATCTTCATCTATATGTCTCATTAACGTACCCGTACCCCCTTGCTTGCCTCCACTTCTATGCTTATATATTTGTTGACAAATATTGCACTGCACCTCAATATCTGATATACGTTCAAAAAATTGTCATGCAATACTAGCTCTTTTACGAGGTTTTGGGGCACTGGGAGGACGGAAAGGGAGATTAACTGATTCAGATCTAACGTTAGCATCTCCTACTGCGGGTGTTTCAGCAATATTTTCATTATCTTCGTCTAAATTAACTGCATCTACTTCATTTTCTTCTTCTATACCATAATTTTTCTGAGCTTCTACATAATCCATATCGTGAGCACCTACACCTATTTCTTCCTCAAAAGGTGTACCAAGCGGTACCGGAGGCGAAGGCACACGGGTATATCTATTACTTGAACTACCTCTACCGCTAGTAATTCGCTTTTTACTACCACTACCGCTTCCGGGACAAAAAATTTTAACACCTTTAGCAGCGAGGTTTTTTAATTTATCCATAATATAAATTAAATTAAACTAAAAATATTCAAAATACACAAATATAATAAAATTAAATATTAAACAATTAATACAATAAATAAAAATTAAACGTAAGAGATGGAACGACAATACCAAATTTTGGAAGTATCCGAAGATTGCGACTTTAGAAACTTCCGCTCGTACTTTGTAAACGAAAATTAAAAAATTAAAGTGAACACTTTAAGAAATTAAATATATTGAATATTAGAGAATTGAGAATTGAGATTTGAGAGAGAATGAGATTTGAGAGAGTGAAAAATTGTGTGAAAAATGATTTGAAGTTGTAGGGTATTTATAGATTTTTTTTGGGGATTAAAAAATATTTTTTAAAGTTTTTTTTTTTTTTTAATTAAATGGGCCCAAACTAGCCGTTTGGACCCAAAAACGGCTATATAGCCGTTGGGCCAACGGCTAGTTGGCCCAAAATTATTTTTTTTTATTTTTTTTTATATTCCGGGCCGGGCCGGGCCGATTAACCGGCGGGCCTGGACCGGGCCGGGTTAACCGGACTCATTTTAACAAAAAAAACCGGCCCGGGACCCGGAACCCTTAAGCCCTAGGGCTTACCGGGCCGGGTCAAACCGGGCCGGGTTAGCTAAAAGGGCCGGGCCGGTCAGCCCGGCCCGTTTGACACCCTTAGTTGATGTTAGGAAGACCTAATAGAGCTTGTTCCACTTGGTACCTTGCATGAAGTAACAAAATAACCAAAGTATACTCAAAATGGGAGGGGAAAATCAAGAAAAGTTATACAAACTTGTTTACATAGAATCAAACATACAAACAATAATATACAATTACAAACTTGTTTACATAGATAGAATCACACACACAAACATTAATATACAATTACACGAAATAGAAATTAAAACCAACAAAAGATAGAATGAAAACAAACTTGTGCAATCATGAATTGACCTACAAACATACAATAACATCTTCAACGACATATTCCTGAAGTATGAAACTACCTCATCTGAAAACTTAACTTGTAAAAAAAAAAACACATTTTTAATAACTTAATCATGTCTGCAACACGTCCATCACACGCATGCGATCCTCTCAATAGGGTGAGTAGAGAAAGACTACATATGATAAACAAGATATAAGGAGGCAGAAGAACCCATAATAGGAAGATGAAAGGCCGCTGCTCCCAGAACTACCTCCACCTCCACCACGCCGACCCCCCTTCACGGGATCCGTGAAGAGGCACATGACCATGAGTAAAACGAGAACAATCAACACTAATTTAGATGTGATTGCCATCTTCTTCAAATTACTATGCAACAAAATATAGGTGCAATAAAATTAACGTTTGATATACATATATAGAAGAGAGAGAGTTGTATATTGGTCAACGAATAGTGCTAGCTATTTTGAACATATATAATATAATTACCTAGGACGGTCGACGTGCGTAAGATGTTTTCATTGACATGATTTTATGAAAATTCACAATAATATATTAATCCCTCCGATCTATATTATATTATATATCGTTTTTAGTTTGGACATTATCCTTAAAAAAGTTTAGTCTATCTCTGAAAAATAAGGTATTTTCACTAAATTATTTTTAATTAAGATAATCTGTTTAATAGGATTTCTTGGTTACGTAAAAACACCATTTGTCTAAGGGTAAAATTTGGCAGAAAAAAATTAATGGCTTCTTAATGGAGTATGTAAAAGGGAATTTATTTTGGACTAAATATAAAGGCTAAAAACACCAGTTAGACCAATTTTTAGAGGTTAAAAATTTATTATTTTGGATTAAAATAATATTTTATTTTCTCTGTCTCAATATATGTGATGCTATTTAATTGATATGAAATTCTCTCTCTCTATATATTATTTTATATCTAATAAGAGGTAGTGAGGAAGAGAAGCAAGCATGTCTTCGTCAACATGCCTGCTTCTCCTGCTTCCTCCGTAATTTTATTATGTAATCTCTAATTAATTATTATAAGTTATTTATGTATTATAAAATTAATAATATTTAATAAAAAAGTAAATTTATATTTATGGTCTTGTCTGCTTCATAAGCTGCTTCTTCCTTGATTTTATTATATTATCTCTAATTAATTATTATAAGTTATTTATGTATTAGAAAAAATTAATAATATTTAATAAAAAGTAAAAGAGATATTTATGACATGTTTGCTTCAGCTGCTTCACCCAAGTATTTGTATAGTGATTTTGTTATATCACTTCTAATTAGACACGTCTGCTTCTCTGTTCCAATCGTGATTTTACTATGTCACTCCTAATTAATTATTATGACCATTTAAAAAATTTTACAAGTATTTTTTATAATAATTTTATTATATCACTTCTAATTAATTGTTGTGAGTCATTAAGACATGTCTGTTTTGCTGCTTCAATCGTAATTTTACTATATCACCCATAATTAATTATTATGATCATCTAAGCATTTGAAAATTACATAAAAAGTCTTATAAATTACAATAGTTAACAAATTAAAATATCTTTAAAAAATAATTTATTATATATTTTTAAAAAAATATTATAAATTACAATAATTAAAATAAATTTTAAAAAATATTTGTTAGGCCCATGCCTTGCGCGGGCTATTGATAACTAGTGTATATATATATAAATAGTTATGGTTATAAATTAGTGAACCTATTGCTAGCTGTTTTGAACATATATTTAACCTAGGACGCACTCTGGATGTGGGTTACATGATTACATGATTTTATGACAATGTCAAAAGAGTGTATGTACTAATGTAGGGAAAAGACATCGTTTTCATCCTAAACTATATTCGAAAAGTCGAAGTCATACCTAAATTATACTAGTGACCTATTACACACCTAAACTATAAAAAAGTGAAACTATTTACACCCTGTCAGGCTACCACCACTTGCATGTGGTGTAGTGTTTTACACGCGCTGCCACGTCAGTAAAAAGTATCATTTTTTTATAGTTAAGATGTGTAATAGGTCACTTATATAGTTTAGGTGTGGATTCGACTTTTCGACTATAGTTTGGGGTGGAAACAATGCCTTTTCCCTTAATGTTTTTACCTGTTTACTTTTGTTATTTAATAGGCTGGATGCGCCTAAAATAAGTGTAACACACGCGCCTTAGAATGGGGGTCGCGGAGAGGTAATAATATCACTTTTATATAGTTAAGGTGTGTAATAGATCACTTATATAATTTAAATGTGGCTTAGACTTTTCTTGTATAGTATGAGGTGGAAATGATGCATTTTCCCTACTAATGTATAAATAACATAAATACTCCATTCGTTATTTGGTTTCTTGTTGATTTGATACAATCTCTTAAAAAAGTTTTACAAGTGTATTTCATTAAATTAATATTTTAAAGATATTATGAAATTCTAAATTTGGCTACTACACTTCCCATTTAATAATATTTGTTCTCTATTGATTTGCCCCACATGTTCAGAAGAATAAATAATAGAGTAATTTTAAATACTATATCAACTTTTAAATATAATTAGTTTAATGCTTTGAAAAATATATTAAAATAATATTTATTGGTGTTATTATGCATTTTAATATTAAAATTAAAATCTTAATTTGCATGATAATTTATGAACATAAAGTGGAGAAAGTGGTGTCATTATATATTGATAACTCTTGTAACTTCTAACGCTTTATTTGTCTATTATCTACCCCATTATGTCTTGTAATTCATATGACCATTAGTTGTTATAACTCCATGGTCATTAGTTGCATGTAACATAAGTAACAATAAGACTATTTTTCTACCTACATTACTCTAATTGTTAATGGTGATAGAATGTGGCCTTTAGCAATTTGTAACTTCTCTCATTATTTTGTTGTAACTCTCATGTCATTTAGTTTCTTGTAACTCTTGTAACCTAAAGACTATTGATCTTTCCTCTTTACCATCTCTTTTATTATTTCTATTCAATACAAGAATGAATACCTCATTTATAAATAGGGGTGGTTTTGCATGTTATTATATGTACAAGAAAATATGATAAGTGTGAAAAAAATTATAGTGTGCAGTAGTGAAAGAAAGAGTTGAGACAAAGAAAATATTCTAAATCTTTAACTATATTCACTATACAAAGAGAGTAAATATATGTTGAAGGAAGGTGTTCTTATGGTGGAGCTTTGGACTCTCAACTAATCCGGAGTTGCTTGAGTTGTACATCGTTGATGGGCTGTTGTATCCTGGACAAGTCACGAGATATACTGTTAGATCGGTGTAGATTATGCCACAGTGAGCTTGAATCTCCTTAAAGAGAGCGAGATATCAGTGCTTCAGCCAAGAATAAGATATTTTCTTCACTTTTGTTCATTTTATTTTCAACTGTAAATTTATTGTAATTGTGGTATATTACACCAACAATTTTAAGGAGATTCATGTTTTGTTACAGTTGAAAAAATTGCGGATATCAAGATGGAGATTATCTCAACATCTTAACGTCACTAGTCTCTTCAAGAGATGGAAGAAAAGAGATGAAGTTTGAAAAATTACGGATCTCAAGATGAGAGATCTCAAAAGATGGATGACAAGAGATAGACATGTAAAGTATCTTTCTACTCCTCAACTCAAGCGGAGGAAAGGTAAAAAACTTTCTACTTGTTACGGAGAAAAGGTAAAAAGTTACATATTATTTTTCATGAATAAAATGATTCTCTTCATGAAAGTTTATTTTCTTAAAGTCTCAAAATAGTGGGAGCTAATGAAATGAGAAAAAATCACTATGAAAAATATGATTTTGCATTTTTGAGAATGCTTAAAAAAAAAAAAAGAAGTTACAAGTGTATATATTAGTCTTGGAATAAATCATATGTTACTATTTGAATATTTATTAATGTCGTTGGCTCTAACATGCATGTTATTAAATAAATGATAAATTGAATAGCCAATTTGACATTAAATATTTGGGTGAGATAAATTTCATTCTTGAAATGAAAAATACCTAAATTAAGTGATGAACTTTTCCTTGACATGTCACATTATGGTGAAAAAAAAATTGTGAAATACATTTTGTTGATTGTATGAGCCATGCAACTCTTTTTTATTCAAATACGTGAAAGTGATGTTAAAAAAAGGAATTTGCTAGCCTAATAAAATATGAAATATGTGACAATTGCACTTGCCTGAAATTGTGTAAAAGTACTTAAACAGGTTATTACAAGCTAATCGGGTATATTTACTTGAAAAAAATTGTGGCTTGTTTTATTAAAATAAATCCTGTTTTACTTAAAAGTGTTTTGACTAAAAAAAAAAAGGATTCTATTTGTTGAAATGAAAAAGCAAATTATTATTTGCTAAACTCTAGCGAGGAGGTTGAACTAATTATTTTAGGTTCAACTAGTGAAAAATGAATTAACCAATTACTTTATTTTGAGAAATTAATTTCTCTAATTTTGAGTTATTGTGATAGCACCAAATTCATTGGTAAAGTATAAACCATTATTATAATGGTAAATTCAGACCATAAGGAGAAAAATGCAATATTGTGAGATCATATTGATCAATGGTATACCAATATTAATTGTGTTAAGTTTGTGATAATCTTGCAGATGAACTAGTCAAGGCCTTGACAAGATAAAAGGTCTGAAACGCATCGAGGAGAGGAAGAAAGCTTATAAAAAATCATGAGTCATATATGAGGAAACCTAACCTGGGGACTAGAGATCCTATAGCCAGGTTCAATGGGAAGAACGAAGCATATGATGACTTGGTGTGAGATGCACTATTATTCAATCCTTTCTATGATGTGAGTGTATTTTATTCCTGTAATGATCTGTGAAGGGTGAGTCTAAGAACCCTTAATGAAATTCTGTATCTCGTATGAGTGGGGTGTCGAAATTACAGGACCACTCTTGACAGATTTCACCTATGTAAGTGTGGAAGTAGACCGCTTCTTACGGGAATAAGGCTTATTCTAAAAAACGCTCATGAAAAATTGGAATAGCACATGGCCGTATCGTGCTGGATTTTAAAGCTTATGTCAATACCTTGATTGTCGTATGTAAGCAGTGATACTTTATTTCCCTTAAGTAGTCATAGTTCAAGTCTGAGACCACTACTGACTCTAGAGTAAAGTTTACTGTTTTACTAAGTGGGGGTTCAATGCAGAGCACACCTTCATTATGCACAATAGTCTCCCTTCAACTAAATTGGTGAAATCTCTTATTTAAATATTAAAATGAGTGGGGGATGTTGGTGTTATTATGCATTTTAATAGTAAAATTAAAATTTTAATTTGCATGATAATTTATGCACATAAAGTAGAGAAAGTGGTGTTATTATATGTCGATAATTCTTGTAACTTCTAATGCTTTATTTGTCCATTATCTACCCCATTATATCTTGCAATTCATATGATCATTAGTTATTGTAACTCCATGGTCATTAGTTGCATGTAACATATGTAACAACGAGACTATTTATCTACCCACATTACTCTAATTGTTAATGATGGTAGAATGTGGCTTTTAGCAATTTGTAACTTCTCTCATTATTTTGTTGTAACTCTCGTGACTATTAGTGTCATTAGTTTCTTGTAACTCTTGTAACCTAAAGACTATTTATCTTTCCTCTTTACCATCCCTTTTTATTCTTCCTATTCAATACAAGGATGAATACCTCACCTATAAATAGAGGTGGTCGTGCATGTTATTGTATGTACAAGGAAATATGATAAGTGTGAAAAAGATTATAGTGTGTAGTAGTGAAAGAAAAAGTTGAGACAAAGAAAATATTCTAAGTCTTTAACTATATTCACTATACAAAGAGAATAAATATATGTTGAAGGAAGGTGTTCTTATAGTGGAGCTTTGGACTCTTCAACTAATTCGGAGTTGCTTGAGTTGTACATCGTTGATAGACTGTTGTATCTTGGAGGAGACAAGTCACGAGATATATTGCTGAATTGGTGTAGATTATGCCGCAGTAGGTTTGAATCTCCTTAAAGAGAACGAGATATCCGTGTCTCAGCCAAGAAGAAGATTATTTTATTTTCTTCACTTTTGTTCATTTTATTTTCAATTGTAATCATTATTATAATTGTGGTGTATTACACCAACAATATTTAATAATAAGAATAAATTGGATAGAAAGAGTAAATTATCCATTGATTTTCCAAAATACTAGTCTAGGTGTCCGTGTCTTGCGCGTGTACCTTACTTTAATGAGTTTAAACGTTACACTAAATAACATATTTATTTAAATAATAAAGATAAATACAGTAATTAAATTCAACAAATTTTGAACATGTAAGGATGGAGAATTTTTTTAGTTAGTTATATAGTAGTTGTAGGTGAAATACACTAACAATCCTTTAAATTATGGTTGGTGTCTTTAGTAAGCCGATCATTAGTACTTCATAATTCACAAAGTTGGACAATCTGTCTTGATTTCATTCTAGACGTGCAAAATTTGACCTGCAGATTTCGCGTCATTTTAATCCCTTTTCTTGATCAAATAGTTGGTATCACTTTTCTACCACTCCAAATCTATTCATGCTCTTTCTATGCACAACACTCATAATTTTAAAATTTAGTTTGTAATATAGATTCAGAGAAACAGTAAAATTAGTGTCTTAAGAAAAAACTAATCATGATATTTACTATGATTTGATCAGGTGACCAACATAAAGATAATCTAATATTAAAAAATATATAATTTATTGAAAAATAATCTAACGCTAATCAAACAATTCAAGCAAATTTCTATGTAAATGGAGCGACAAATTAAAATTAGTCTAAAATTTATCAAATTGGTATTTTCTTTTCCCTTTCGACTTCTTCTTTTTCATTTTTAAATTAATTCAGGATAATATTTCTATTGATGTTGCAATGAGGACATTTAAAGTTAACAATGCTTCTATGTGTTGTTCATGCAAACATCAAACCATTATTATTTTCAAGTTTTTTCTATTACTTTTTGGTCTATAGAGATTTAATTAAATTGATATATGATACTATCACTTATTGATCATGGAACTGTTTAAAATAAACTTTGTTCATATCTTAAGTATAAGCGTTGAGGTATCTTAGTACTGAATTTCCTTGTCATGATTTATGCCTTCCTGTAAATCAGACACCTAATATTGCTATTATATTCAGTTGTAAAGAGCAATTTAATTTCATACCATTCAAATTATCATGAAACAAATATATAGGATCTTCTCACGGACCATTAATGTTGTAGGTATGAACAAATTAAATATAGACAAATTATAAATAAGAGTTATTAATTTTTACATAAAAAATTTCTTTAAACCGGTTGACATTCATCTACCACATGTAAACTACAACCAAATAATACGATAATGGAGATATCAAAATAATACAAATAAACAATTAAACCTAACCTTTATAAAAAAAAAAATTCAAAGTCGTTCGATATTCATGTACCACCTGTAAACTACCACAAAACAATGATAATAGAAATATCAAGATAATACAATTAAACCTAATTTTTACCTGAAATAATTTTTCAAAGTCAACCGACATTCATCTATCATCTGTAAACTCACCTTTACACAAAAAATTTCTCTAAGCCGACCGACATTCATTGACCATATGTAAACTACAACAAAATAATATGAAAATAAAGATATCATAAACAATGCAATTAAACCTAACTTTTACACAAAAAAATTCTAAAAGCCAATCGACATTCGTATATGACCTGCAAACTAACACAAAATAATATAATAATAGAGATATCAAAATAATACATTAAACATAATCTTTACCTAAATAAATTCCTCAAAACTGACTGACATTCATCTACAATACGATAATACAGATATCAAAATAATATAATTAAATCTAATCTTTACACAATTTTTTTTTCAAATCCGACAAAACAGTGATCTGCGATCTGTAAACTACAATAAAATAATACGATAATGACCGTAAAGCTTCGGTCTCCAATGAAAATAATTTTTGTTTGATTGAAAATTCTGATATAAAAGATCTAATTGTTTTCCTTGTCTAGTCTCCAATGAAAATAATTTCGTCTCATTGAAAGTTTTGATTCGAAAAATTCATGTTTTTTTCTTATCTATTTAATCTTTTGATTTCTTATGCGAATTTGATAATCTGTTATTGATTTTATTAAGCGAAGTGAGAATCAAGTTTCGTCAATAAAATAATGAACTGTACATAAACATCAATAATGAAAAAATTAAAATCGAGATAACTTCTAATTAATTTTAAATTAAAAAAGCAAGAGATCTAACCAAGGATCTGTTGAACGTATCACTTTCTCGACGAGTCTAATAATATTTAAATAGTCATATGCTTGCTTTCATATTTTAAAGTTGTGACGAAGAGATTGGTTGAGATATCGATGGATCACGAAATAGGCATCACTACTTCTACAATATCTACCGAAATTTTTTGTACAAAATTAGTTAATATATAAATTATAATATGTAGTTGATTCTTATTTAAATTGAAACTTATTCCAAGAAACTTTCCTTTGCAAGCACAAAAATTTCAGCCAATAGAATTTTTTCTTTCCACGCACAATTTCTTTAATTTTAGTACCTTCGACATAATTCTATATAAGGAATATTTTAATAACTAATTTTAGGTGATTTTAAAGTCCTAAAATATTACATATATAATTAAATAATAATGGAAGAAAATAAGTGAAAAGATAATTTTATCTATTGCGGAGTCTTTTAATAAAGGGCAAAAAGTTCAAATTACTTTTCTAACGACCTTCATACTTTTAATATATTGTAGATATAGATTGCAGAAAAAACACTAACGGCTTATTAATTATGTAAAAGATAATTTATTTTGGACTAAACAAAAAAGTTAAAAATACCAGTTGGATCAATTTTTAGAGGTTATAGAACTTTATTATTTTGGACTAGAATAATATTCTACTCCCTCCGTTTTAATATACGTGATGATATTTGTTTGATATGATGTTTAAGAATAATATTATTTACGTTTGATATATATAGTTGTAAATTAGTCAACTTAGTGCTAGCAATTTTGGACATACATTTAAAATTTAGTCAGTCCTAAAAAGTAAGAGGTATTTCACGAAATTATTCTTACTTAAAGAATAATCTATTTAATATGATTTCATAGTTATGTAAAAATATCATTTATTTATGAATAAAATTTAGAAGGAAAAATTAATGGCTTATTAATGGAGTATGTAAAAGATAACTTATTTTGGACTAAATAAAAAAATTTAAAACACCAGTTGGATTAATTTTTAGAGGCTAAATCTTCATTATCATGGACTAGATTAATATTCTATTCTCTCCGTCTTAATATATGTGATGATATTTGATTGATATGAAAATTGAAGAATGATATTAACTTTTGATCTATATATATAGTTTTAAATTAGTCCGTGTAAGCTATTTTGAACATATATTTAACCTAGGGCTGTGGATGTGCGTTGTATAATTACATGATTTTATGACAATGTCAAAATAGTGTATATACTAATCCCTCCTATCCATATTACTCCATTCGTTATTTGGTTTTCGTTGACTTGATACACATCTCTTTAATTAGAAATGTATTTCATTAAATTAATATTTTAAAGATGTTTTAGAACTCTAAATTTAGCTACTACTCTCTTCATCTAATAATATTTGTCCTTCTATTGACTTGGAAAACATGTTAAGAAATAAGGAAAATTTACATATATACACAAGATAAATTTACCTTATTACAATAAATTCCATATTAGAAAAATAATTACATAAATCTCAAAATTATTACTGAAATTCCCTATTTTTTTTTACTTTTTCTCTCATCCACCTCATACATACAAAAATAACATTTTTTACTCCATATTTTGTACATCATTTTTTGCTCTATATCTGTGCTCCTTTATTTACGCCTAGAATCAAGCTAACCTGCTATGCGGAGTTTCAAATTATTCAGTTATCAACCATTAACTGAACAAAGTTCATCTTCTTCATTTAATTTTAAGTTTTTTATTTCAACTTTATCAAATCAAATTTGGATTTGAATTTTTCTTTGTTGCAGGTATGTACTCATCAAAGTATCCACTTTTGTAATCCAATACCATTGTGAGAGTTGAATTTTTATGTATTTTTTCATATATTTCAAAGTCAGATCTTTACTTTTTTTGCTATTTATTTGAAAGTGGTTAGTCCATAAAGTATAAACTTTGCTATGGAATCTGGTCCGAGCTGTATAAGATTACATGTATAAGGTGTACACATACATGTGAAATTGTATAAGATTATATTATGACTTGTATAAGGTTTACACATATATATGTGAAACTATCGTTTGATTTAGTGTATAAGATTACATTATATATTTCATTCTATGTATAAGATTATAGTATACTTTTGTTAAGATTATATGATAAAATGATATCAAATATTATTCTATGTATAAGATTACATTATACATTTTGTTAAGATTATATTGTGAGTTGTATAAGGTGTACACGTATATGTGAAAGTGTATAAGATTATTTTATGACTTGTATAAGATTTATACATACATGTGAAAGAATTGTTGCTAGGTTGTCTTTTATTTGTTTTGACAATTTAATTTTATTTTTAAAGTTTATTAGTGGTAAAAAGAATTTGTTAATTGATTAGGGGTATTTAATTAGTGGTAAAAAAAAAGATTCCAGCAAGTTCCATATTATTAACATGCATGCAGTTGCTAGCTGGTTTTTTAGTTTCAGAGATTAGTTAGAAAGTAGTATTGGTTACGTTTCTATGTTTTTAAAATTTCCACTAGATATTATCAAAAGAGAAATTTTATTTTGCTATGGTTGAACAATTTTATTTTAAGCAAAAGAAAGATTTTTCATTCTGTCATGTAACCTTAATATTAATACTTGTCGAAAAGCCAAAATATAAAATATAGACCTCGAAGGAATTGTTGATTATTTAGGAAAAAATAAAAAAGTTTCTTATTTTAAGGTGCATAATTATGGAAGAAGTCTACTACTTTGTTTATATTAATATTTGAAGTTTATCATTACTAACTAATTTTGAATTTGATTTATCAATTACTATTTTCATGCCTCCATAAAATTGGTGCATTAATTAATGATGTTAATTGTGAGAGATAATAATATATAGTATCAGATTTTATTTTCATAAGTATAGGCAAATCGGTTCACCTCATACATTGTAGTAACGTATAAGAGACATAGTAATGTATAAGTATTTTTCAAAAGTTGGGAGAGAGAAAGTATAACCGGGATCCTATGTAATTATTTTTATAGAGGTTGAGATTTATGTTGACAGAGTAATTTTAATCACTATATTACCTTTTGAATATAATAAATTTAATGTCTTGAAAAATATATTGATTAATAAATAGTATTTAATAATAAGGATAAATTGGGTAGAAAAGAGTAAATTGTCCATTGATTTTTTAAACTAAACAAGTATTGTTGACAATAATTTTTAGTACAGTGGACAAATATTGTTGGAGGAGGGAGTACTATTCCCTCCGTTCCAAAATAATTAAATTGTTGGAGTATTTTTTTAGTGTTCAAAATAATTGAATTGTTCATTATTCAAGATAGATATTGAATTATTTTTTTTCAATTTTACCCTTCATTAATTAAATTTTAAAGGATGAGTTCTAATGATCATTACTAATGTTTTGGAGTTTGAAAAGGGCAAAAATGAAAAAACATAACTAATTTATGTCTTTGTCTTTTTTCTTTAGATGTGTGTCATATTGCAACAATTCAATTATTATGGAACAGAAAGAGTACTATTTTACGTAGTCATTTAATACAAAGATAGCATGGGAATAGAAGTACTCCCTCAGTGCTCTTTTTGGATTGTGATTTTGTTTCTAAATAAATATATGTTTAAGCTTTCAAGAATAGTTTGATCATAATTTTCCTAATATGCCCTTATCATAATTTTCCTAATATACCATTGAGTTTAAATATAGCAATCAATGTCAACTTAGAAATAAATAAAATTTAATCAGGGGTAAGTTGGTAAAGTTACTCATTATGTCCTTCTTTACTTATCCACTATACTAAAAATAGATGTCTAACAATACTTGTTTAGTTTAAAAATTAAAAAATAAGTTACCCATTTCTACCAAGTGTACTCTTAGCATTAAATACAATTCATTATTCAAAGCATTAAATTTGTTGTATTCAAATGGTAATATGATAAAATTATCCCTAAATTTACTACTCCCTCCGTTTATTTTTACTTGTTACTATTTCGCTTCTCGATGTCAATTTATCTGAACTTTGATCAATATTTTAAGACGTATAATTTAATATTTAAAATTTAGTTGATCGAAAATTATACCAAAATGCTACGAGATGCAATCCATCTCATAGTAATATGATGAAAAAATATATCTTAAAAGATGTGCTCGAGTCAAAAAGAGCACTTATATAGTGATAAAGAGAGTAACTCTCTTAATTTACCACAATGGACAAGTAAATTGAATTTTTATGTTTAGTATAGGGACCAAGTAAAATGAAACGAATGAAGTATGTATTGTTTTTAGTATAGACACTATCCCTAAGACATTCACTTATCTGAAAAGTAAGAGATATTTTTACTAAATTAAGAATAATTTATTTAATGTAATTTCTTATTGGTTATTACGTAAAAACACTATTTATGTATAGGGTGAAAATTATTTTTCCCCTCAACTTTACTTTAAAAATTAAACACTACCGCAACTTTATGCAATAAGTTAAAGGGTGTTTTACATAAATCCTTACATGTTTACCCCTAATTACACCCTATCTCGATATTTAATAAAATTTCATAAAATTTTGAATCTGATACATCTATTAACAAGAGATACATCTTATCTGATACATCCATTAAAATAGCTCTGGCGCGCTAAAAAGGAAAAATAACAAAAATTGAGGAGAAAATCACGCTTCATAACTTAAAAATTACTGTCAAAATTTTTAGAAAATCATAATTAATTATAATGTTGATATTAAAAAAAGGACCCTTATTCATTTTGTTAAAACATTCTTCCGCTCTCTTTGAAATTCAAAAAAATTATCACCCCCTCATCTGAACAACTCCACCTCCTCATCTTTCAGAATTTCTTTTAAATCTTCTAGAATTTTAGCGTTACAAGAACTGTCAAACTTTAACGGATGTGGTGGAACTTCTTTGACAATGTAATGCAGACCCACTACTAAAAATAAATAAAAAAACGATCACACATTGTGGTCGGAAAAAATCGACCACAAGTGGTCGGTTTTTAAATTTTTTTCTTTTAAAAGCTTTTATATTTTAAAAAATTAAAATAATTATTTCAATAATTTTTATATTAATTATAATTTATTTTACAAAAAAAAAAACCCGACCACAAGTGGTTTGTTTTTAAAAAAAAAAAATTGAAAAATATTTTTTAATTTAATTTTAACAAAACCGACAAGTAGTGATCGTTTTTTATTTTTTTAAAAAAAGAAAATACTTTTAAAAAAACCGACCACTTGTGGTCGGTTTTTAATTAAAATAAAAAAATAATTTAAAAACAATTATGTTAAACATAATCTTTATATGTAATCAATAATTATATATATGTAATCAAATATGTATATTAGTTTCATTAAAAATAGTTATATATATAATGAAATATATATATAATTTTTTGAAATTATACTGATCACACATAGTCGATAATCAGTATAAGAATAATAAAAATCAATCATTGTTAAATTTTTTGAAAAAATTACACTTAAAAATATATCAAATAAAATAAATAAATTACGTTAAACACAGAGGCGAACCCAGGATTTGAACTTGACGGGTGCACCTTTATATTTAACATAATAATTAATAGTGACAAAGTTCGACATGCAGTTCTTTGAAAACTTATTAATTATAGTATTTTATAAGCAAACTTTTAATATTATTGAATATCATTAATTAGATTTAATATGAAAAAGTGTGTTATCCATCATACTTGAATTCAATGCACTTTTATATTTTAAATAATAATAAAAAGTTTTTAAAAAATATGAAATTCGAGAGATTTGTTTGCTCGATGGTTGTACGAAAAATGTTTGGTTTAAGCCTATCTCAAACTTTAAATTACTAATTTTTTAAATAAAAAATAAGCCAATGATCAAAAGATAAAAGAAATAAACATTTACAGTACAAGATGGGGAGAATATCTACATTTTGAAGTTGGAGAGGAGCTTATATTTTGAAATAAAATAAAATGAAAAATACTTTAACAATGTCCACAATACACAAAAGAAAAAAGAAAAAGTGTAAAATAAATGATCACTAAGTAGAAATTTTTTTTAATCAATTGATATATATATATATATATGTGTGTGTGTGTGTTTGCACTTAAAATTCCAAACAGAAAATAACAAACAAATAGTGTATTTGGAAAAAGGAACAATAAAAAAATATTGTTGTTGGGATTCGAACCCGAGTCATCATGCCATAAAAAAAAGACTTTAATTGACATGTTCAACCATCTTGCCAATCAAGTCAATTATTTTCGGGGGTGCACAACATATATTTAACATAACACCCTGATATATATACAGATATACAAACTATATATACAGAGTTTTTCTCGAGGCTAGTGGGTGCACATGCACCCTCTATTGCCAAGGTTGGTCCGCCTCTGGTTAAACATAATCTTTATCTTTTACTTATGTTTCAATAAATAAAATAAATATTTTCCTTCGTATATACGTTAAATGACGTTAAACAAGCATAATCTTTGTATAATGAATATGTGTGTGTGTGTATATATATATATATATATATATATATATATATATATATATATATATCAGACCATTGAGATAATGATATTATGTTACTATTTCAGTCATAATAATGTAATATATAACCGATAATTCATCAGAATATAATGAACGTGTTCTATTATAAGGTAATATAATTGTGGATGTGATATATATATATATATACGCATTCAAGAGTTCATATATATAAATACATCGCATTATATTATTGGATAATACACCTGTGTACGTATGTGATATATATAGTACGTATTTAATTAGAATTTGATATAGTCGATAGAGTGTATATGTGTGTATGTATATATATAGTGTATACATATTATACAGTGAAGTTATATTAATGACATAAGATAATGTATCTATAATTCATCTGAGTATTTGTGAAATACGTAGTATGTTATTATGGGGTAGTATAATCGTGTATGTGATGTTTATAGCACGTATGTGAAACCTGATAGACAATTGAATATATGTATATATACGTATATCTCGTGTAGTGACGTATGTAGTAATCGAAAGTTAGATAACTGAATGTATATATCAAAATAGTTTGAATGATACGTTAATATATATCATACTATTGAGGAAGTAGATATACTATTTTGGTCAATGTAGACGCGTATGTTGTTGAAGTTGTAATAATGTAAGAGTAGTATTACGAGGTATATATATATATATACATATAATATTTTATTTAAAAGCTAATTAACCAAAAACTTATCGTCATTTACAAAATTCATTGATATTATTATACGGTTGAGGAAATATACTACTTGTGTTAATGTGTTGATAAAATAACTACTTATCTGATTTATATATATACGAATTGTATTAAATTAATTGGATGTTGTCCCGGTCTCATACACAGTGTATGTACTGTGTATTTATATATATATACAAATTGTATCAAATTAATTGAATGTTGTTATAGATATTATAGAATTTATTAAAATTTTAATTTGTTAAAAAATAATTTTAATTTATTAACTTATTTTTGTCATTTATTAATTTATTAATTGTAATTTGTTAAAGTTTTGATTTCAAAAATATATTTTTTAAAATATTACGAAAACCGACCACGTGTGGTCAGTTTTCGTAATATTTTAAAAAAGAGTTTTTGAATAACCCGACCCGACCCGTAATAAACAATTATAACACAAAAACACACTCAAAACCCTCATTTTCACCCGTCCTACAACAGCAAGAACACGAAAACACACCCAAATTCCTCATTTTCATTTTTCTTTCTCCAATCTCCATTGTTCTTACCCAACTTCTTGGATTCTTTGTGGGTTTAATCAAATTTTCAAGGTACTACTCTATCTTAACTTTTAATTTTGGGCAAGGTAACAATTAACTACAACTCGTTAACTAAATTTAGCTTACTTTAGTATCCACAAACTCATTTTTTAATATCTAGAAATGTTAAAGGTCTACATACAAATATCTTAGTATTAATTTCGTCAATTTGTTGTGGTTTGAGTTCTAGGGTTTGGATATTTATTTTATTTAGCTAGATTTTAGCTAATTTTTGGAATTTGAGATTGAATTAGCTAATTGTAGGCTTGTTCCTACATTAATTTGATTTTGAATTACCTAAATTTTGGTTAGTCTTGACACTTATTTCTCCATTTTACTCATTAATTGTTTAATTTTTTTGGGAAAAAATCTTATTTCTATTCCTTTACTAAGTTGTTGTAATAATTTAAGCGAAAGATTATTCTTTGTAACAATTTTACTATTTGACAGATTTCGAATTCGGTATAAGGATCGGTTTGCTATTTTTCCGGTGACCGCTTATCTTTCACTTTAATTTAGGCCAAACAAAGGTAAGTTGTTATCTTCTTGTTATTGTTCATACTGAAGGCTAGTGAAGCCGTGTGTGGCCTTGTTCGATTCACTAGCATTGTTGTTATCTTCTTGTTATTGTTCATATTGAAGTCTAGTGAAGCCGTGTGTGGACTTTCGATTCACTAGCGTTGTTGTTGACATCTTGTTGGTCTTGTTGTTGCTTGTTTTGAATGTGATTTGTTAAATTTGGTGACTTAGTTGCTTGAAAATGATTAAGTGTAGGGACTTTAAAGGGGATTTTCTTATTTTGAATGTGATTTGGTAGGTGACTTAGTTGCTTGAAAATGGTTAAGTGTAGGGACTTTAAAGGGGAATTTTTGTTTTGAATGTCGTTTGGTAGGTGACTAGTTTCTTAAAAATGGTTTAGTGTAGGGACTTTAAAGGGGATTTTTTTTATTTTGAATGTGGTTTGGTAGGTGACTTAGTTGCTTGAAAATGGTTAAGTGTAGGGACTTTAAAGGAGATCTTTTTGGTTTTGAATGTGGTTTGGTAGGTGACTTAGTTGCTTGAAAATGGTTAAGTGTAGGGACTTTAAAAGAGAATTTTTTCGTTTTGAATGTGCTTTGGTAGGTGACTTAGTTGGTTGAAAGTGGTTAAGTGTAGTATGGTTTGGTAGGTGACCTAGTTGCTTGAAAATGGTTAAATGTAGGGACTTTAAAGGGAATTTTTTTATTTTGAATGTGGTTTGGTAGGTGACTTAGTTGCTTGAAAATGGTTAAGTGTATGGACTTTAAAGGGGATTTTTTATTTTGAATGTGGTTTGGTAGGTGAATTAGTTACTTAAAAATGGTTAAGTGTAGGGACTTTAAAAAGGATATTTTTGTTTCGAATGTAGGTGACTTAGTTGGTTGAAAATGGTTAAGTGTAGGGACTTTAAAAGAGATTTTTTGGTTTTGAATGTGGTTTGGTAGGTGACTTAGTTGGTTGAAAATGGTTAAGTGTAGGGACTTTAAAGGGAATTTTTTTTGTTTTGAATGTGGTTTTTTGTTTTGAATGTGGTTTGGTAGGTGAATTAGTTGCTTGAAAATGGTTAAGTGTAGGGACTTTAGAAGGGTTTTTTTTTTGTTTTGAATGTGCTTTGGTAGGTGACTTAGTTGGTTGAAAATGGTTAAGGTGACTTCATTGAATTTTTGTGACTTGATCTAATTGATTGCGTAGATGAAACCTGATCATAGCTAGATATATCAACGGAACAATGATAATAGAATGAGTATTAAGGAGGAATTTGTTGAAGGTGTCAAAAGATTTGTGGAACATGCTAAGACACTTGATGTTTGGACACGTTTTGGGGCTATTCGTTGTCCTTGTGTTAGATGTGATGGTATAATTTTTTTAAGTGAAGAAGTTGTAAATGAACATCTTTATAGAAAGGGGTTTCACGAGGACTTTTTAAGATTGTGTGGTATTCATGGTGATGTTGCACAAAATAACTTTGTTGTTGGAGAAAGTAGTAGGTCTGCAGCGCATAATGAATATCAAGATACTAGGATGACAGGAATGGTGCACGATGCTTTTGGGATGCAACACGGGGGCGACTTTAGAGAAAATGTCGAAGATTTTCCTAATAGCGAAGAGGGCAAATTCTATGAACAATTGCATGCTGCTAGTCATCCTTTGTTTGACGGGTGTTCGCACTCTCGTTTGTCTGTTGTTGTTAGATTATTAAGTATTAAATCTTACTGGAATATTGCTGAAGGAGGAATAGACTCAACGATAGACCTAATTAAAGAGTTAGTTGACCCCGGTTTGGAGGTTCTTGATTCTTTCTATAAGGCAAAAATATTGGTGTCAAAGTTAGGTCTCTCCTTGGTTAGAATTGATTGTTGTGAAAATGGCTGCATTTTATACTTTAAGGAAAATGCTAACCTAGAGTCCTGTAAGTTTTGTCAGCACCCTCGATATAAGCGTGGTTCTAGTGGAAATCAAATTGCTATTAAGGCGATGCATTATTTACCTCTAATACAAAGGTTGACGAGGTTGTATGCTTCAAAAGCCTCAGCTCCTCATATGAGGTGACATAATGAAAATAGAAGGCCCACTGGTGTTGTGTGTCATCCATCTGATGGAGAGGCTTGGAAGCATTTTGATGCAACTTATCCAGATTTTGTAGCTGAGCCACGAAATATTCGTTTGGGATTATGTGCGGATGGATTCTTTTTTTTTTTTCAGTTGGTGCTACGTCATATTCATGTTAGCCTGTATTTATCACTCCTTATAATCTTTCTCCTGAAATATTTTTGACTAGTCCCTATATATTTCTGAATTATGTTGTTCCTGGCCCGCGTAATCTAAAAAGTGGAATAGATGTCTACTTGCAACCTTTGATTGATAAACTTTAAATTTTATGGCATGAGGGGGTTGAAACTTGGGACACCTCTCTTAAACAGAATTTCAATCTGCGTGCATATCTAATGTGGACTGTTAATGATTTTCCTGCTTATGAAATGTTGTTTGGGTAGATGACAGCTGGAAAACTGCCTTGTCCATACTGCATGGAAAAAGCAAAGTCTTTCACATTGAGATATAGCAGAAAAAATTCATGGTTTGATTGTCATCATTGTTTCTTGCCACCTGATCATGAATTTAGGAGACTCAAGAATGCATTCAAAAGGAATAACAGGGAATATGATGGTCCACCTCCAAGGCTGTTTGGTCATGACATCTGGGAGATAGTTCAGGATTTGCCTAAGGCCAGTGAAGAACCATTGTACAGGCTTGATGAATATGGTGTTTCGCATAACTGGACTAAGCAGCGTATATTTTGGGAATTAGAATATTGGCCAGATAATTTACTTAGAACTAATGTTGATATCATGCATACTGAGAAGAACTACTTTGAAACCTGTTCAACACAGTTATGGATGTCACCGACAAAACAAAGGATAATCCTAAGGCCAGACTTGACTTACCAGAATATTGCAAACGCGATGAATTACACTTACAGGAGGGGCCCAATGGTAATGCTATTAAACCCAAGGCTATTTTTACATTCAAGTTGGACCAAAAACGTCAAATATGTGAGTGGGTCCAAAGTTTGAAGATGCCTGATGGATATACCTCAAATTTGAGAAAGAGGGTTGATATGACACTAGGAATATTGCATGGAATGAAAAGCCATGATTGTTATGTTTTCATGGAACAATTACTTCCAATTGCTTTTATTGGTTTACCTGAAAACATATGAAAACCAATAGCAGAGATCAGTTTGTTCTTTAAAGACTTATGTGCCGCCACACTAAAAGAAGAAAATTTGGCGTGAATGGAAAGTAATATTGTTGTTATCATCAATAAGCTGGAGAAGATTTTTTTGCCAGGGTTCTTCAATGTGATGGAACATCTTCCCACTCTCCTTGTGCACGAAGCTTGGCTAGGTGGTCCAGTTCAAACTAGGTGGATGTATCCATTCAAACGGTAAACAAATGCAACATATTTAAATTCATACATATCTTTTTTAAATATAGCAAACATCTAATCTTAAGATTGTGCAGGGCAATTGAAAAATTGAAAAGGTGTCCCAAAAATAAACATAGGGTGGAAGGCTCTATAGTTGAGGCATATCTTGCAAGAGAAACGTCTGAATTTTGTTCATACTACTTTTGTGATGAAGTTGCTTGTTCAAGAAACCGACCGAATCGTCATCAGGACGATGTGAATGAGCCTTATTTGCAACCGATATCAATTCTCAATCAATCTGGTTGTAAGGCTAAAAAGACCATACTTCGCCGGTTCACTCCCACGGAATGCAAAGCAACAACTTTGTATGTCTTGCTGAATTGCCCGAAAGTTGAGCCCTTTCTGAAGTAAGGAGATTAAAATTTTAACATATCTTATTTGTTTACTCATTCTCTTAAAGAAACTAATTGTGTTTCGCATGTTGGATCTTCAGTTTATTTAAGACTCAATTCCATGAAAATCAAGTGTATGCATTCTTTGCAATATGATTTACATATGAGGTTCAAAGGTGTATTAATATTTCTACAAATTTTAAACATTTACACATTCCTCAACTAACATATATATAATATATATGCATAATATTTTTCGGTACACCACTCACCAAATGCAGCCGCATACGATCAACTCTTGAGAGATATTTCTTTGGGTCCAGTTGAAGCTCATGCAATGTCCCATTACACAGTAAATGGGTTCAAATTTTCCATCGAACAACACTCCAGAACAAGGAAAACAAACAATAGTGGTGTTTGGGTTAAGGGTGATGATGATGTTGATTACTTTGGCATCATACACGAGATCTTAGAACTGGAGTATACTGGTTTCCCAATAAAAAAATTGTCCTCTTTCGATGTAAGTGGTTTGATCCAAGCACAAGAGGCACAAGAGTACATAAGGAGCATAAGATCATTGAACTGAAGCACAATAGCTCGTATCCTGTTTACGATCCATTTGTTCTAGCGGAAAATGCTAAACAAGTGTATTATGCTCCTTATCCATTGCGCAGTGACAAATCTGATTGGTGGGCTGTAATAAAAACAAAGCCTACGGGATGGGTGGAAGTTGAGAATATGTTGTAGACTGCATATCAAAATGAAATGCAGATTGATCACTAGCTAGTGGACGTTGATTTAGTGGATAATTTGAATCACCCGGAAAATATATTTGAAGAAGTTAATATTGCGCAAGAAGAGGCTGAGTGGGTAGGAGATGAGGAAACTTTTGAAGAGGGTGAATGGTTTAGTGTAGAGTCTTCAGAAGAGAAGGATTAGTTGTGTAGGTTGTATTTATTATGTATTGATGTTTTTATGCTTTGTACTATATATTTACCTTTATGTTTCTCGGTTAAGATTGATATGTAATATACTATTTAAGATTGTTGTTTTCACTGTTCCATAATTTATATAGTAACAAAAATATTCTTGTCTATCTCGTTTTGTTGGAGCGATTTGAAATGTGAATTAGTAACTTGAAATTAGTTATTAGGAATGTTTTCTTATATATTCATTTTGTAGGAACTAACTACTTGTTAACTTTATATAATTTAGATGTCAGGCAGAGGTGACAAAGGTAAGAAAAAAGTTGATCTTACAAGACCAAAAAATAAAAAACAACATCTGCCTTATAGACGACCGACAGATATTCATAATCTGAGGGTCGATTTGCTGACGTGACAGCACGACCCTCGTATTCTAGGTCGTCCCAGCATTCGGTTTCCACTCCTACGCATGTGGGGCCACTTCATGGGTCTACACCAACTCAATCTGCTCCCATCACCGTACTACGACCACCACAATACTATTAGACGGCCGCTGGCACATCCGGACATTTGCCATCATCGATACCCTTCTGTAGCAGTTATGCAGCTACACACAGTGATTCTGCTGGATCTATTGGGTTGTCGGATCTTCAGCTTGGAGGCACTCTATTTTGTGTTTCAGATCCGCCCACGCCAGTGCATCCACCATTACTTGATCTGCAGCCAGGAGATAGAGATGATTAATGAAGGTTTTATCTCATTCCATTTGCGACAGGGTAAGATTTCTGAATATAATAACATGATTCATTTTTTCATTACTATATTATTATGCTCTATGAAATTACTGTTTGATCTTGTGTTGTATGTTTAGGCCGGATGCTAAAGTTGGACAAGCTGTGAGAAAATACATTTGTCAGAACATCAACGGCTACTGGACCAGTTGGCGGTAGGTTCCAGAACTTGTCAGGGAGAGAATGTTTAAAGAATTTAAAGTAAGAATTTAACTCATCGACTACTTAACACTTTGTTAGAACACATGATTGAATATTATATTTTTATTTTTATTGTAGAAATTTTACTAGTGGGATGATGCGAATACATTTCTTATAAGGAGGAACTTTTTCAGAAGATGTAGAGTCAGGTTTAACGGTCTATTGGATTATGCCCGAACCAAGTTGGTAAAACCTGACTGGATTAGTGAACCCTTATGGCAACTGTATATTCGCCTTTGGAATAACGAAAGATACCAATTGCTGAGGGAAAAAGGAAGGAAAGACTAGGCATCATCGAAGGGTGGCTTCCTACATACTGCGGGTGCCAGAAGTACCCTTGCAGTGCAGGAAAAATTGGTATATAACTTTTACAGTATTAACTATTTGTTTCTATTTAAATTTTTAAGTATTTGAACATTGATAATTTTTTAATATGCAAGAAAAAGAAAGGGTAGGGAGATACCACACGATGAGCTATTCGAGGAGACTCATCTGAAGAAGAAAAAGAACTCTACTGATGAAGATGTCTGGGTTGAACCTCGTGCAATAGCTGCCCAGGTAAGAAACAAATATTGCATTTATGAATCTTTTTCTCAAATTTGATATTACTCAATTATAAGTACTTTAATATTTTATTACTTTTAATTTTAACTTTACTTTGAATTAATATAGGACAAATATAGGTAGCTCCTTAGTGAGTATCGTAGTACTCAGCCTCCTGAAAATCAGGGTGACCCGCTACCCCGACATGTAGAGGAGGAGTTATGGGAAAAAGTTTTGGGTCCTGCAGTTAGAGGCCATTACTACAGACACCACAACAATTTTTTTGACGACAATATTAGGTGTTCGTTCGGCCCTGCATACTCTAGCTCTTCAGTTGATAGAGAAATCATTGAAAGACTAGAAAGTACGGTTTCTAAACTCACTGAAGAGCTTACTGAACAGAGAGAGAGAGGTCTCAGAAAAGGGAGGAGGAAACTTTTTCACAATTCAGGATGCTGCAGGAGCAGTTCAGCTCTTTCATTCAGACTGCAAGGATTATTCCTCCGTGTTCTGCTGATGCTGTTCGGGCTGCAAAATGACACCCTGCATGATATCAGCACGGATGAGGATATGGAAGACGAGGACGAGGACAAATTCGATGATGATGACTTTTAATTTTTTGACTTTTGTATGTGTTTACTTTGAATTTAGATATTATGTTGTAGTTTGTACATTTTTGAAACTATTGTTGTAGTTGTTAACACTTTTGAAACTATTGTTGTACTTTGAATTTACACATTATATTGTAGTTTGTACTCTTTTGAAACTATTGTTGTGTTGTACACTTTTGAAAGCATTTATAATTACTGATTAAAAAAAAAAATCACAGTTTACAAAAAAAATAAAAAAAAACAACCACTTGTGGTCGATGTTTATTTTATTTTATTTTTTAAATTATTTTTTCAAATTTAAAAAACATAATAATAAATTTTAAAATAAATATATTTTTTTGAAAAAACGACCACCGGTGATTGGTTTTTTAAAAACTACCAATTGTTTACCGACCACACAGTTTGGTCGATTTTGTGGTCAAAATTTGGAGAAAACCGATCACTTGTGGTCGATTTTTGTGGTCGGTTTTCCCCTTTTTTTTTAGTAGTGACCCTTCATTGAGATACATAAAAAATAGAGCAGTTAGTAATCGACTTGATTAGTAGTCATATTGACTGAGATACATTCATTTTTTTAAGTTATTAGATGGAGATACATAATTCTATTCAATTTAAAAAGCGATACATAATTAAAATTATGTCTCATGTATGAAATTAGTGTTAATCATGTATCTCAACATCAAAATTTATTACTGAGAAACATTCAATTTTTAATCGGTTTGATCGACATACATAATACAATAATTAGATTGAAGAGAGATACATAATTAAAATTATGTCTCATGCATGAAAATGATGTCATTTATGTATCTCAACATTAAAAATTATGTATTTGACAAATTTTTTAATCCGGTACATATATATAATACCTTTTGAAGTGTGTCTCTTTTGATTTTTTCAACAACTTTGCCTTTTGAAGGATTAAACCTTTCCTTTCAAAGAAGCAGAATATCATTTTTCTTTGATTTAACAACATTAATGACCGCATCGGGAGCACAATCGATTTTCGCCATTGATGATGTTGGTGCGGTGATATTAGTAGCATCAATGATAAATCGTTTTCTTGAAAAAGGAAGAAAGCGACATCAATGATGAATCGTTTTCTTGAAAAAGAAAGAAAAGTCAAGAAATTTCTTCCACAAATTTTAAACCTAAAGGAGAAACTGAAGATGAAAAAATGAGCAGTAAATAAAGATCGTTTTCTTGAAAAAAGAAGGAAAAAAAGCCAAGAAATTTCTCCTGCAAATTTCAAACCTAAAGGAGAAATTAAAGATGGAAGAAGGAGCAGTAAAAAGAAGGAAAAAAAGCCAAGAAATTTCTCCCGCAAATTCCAAACCTAAAGGAGAAATTGAAGATGGAAGAAGGATCAGTAAATAAGGGAATAGGCGAAGTTTATGTGAGAAAGAAGGGTGTCTTTTCCTTTTTTGTGATGTATATGATATTTTAAGAGAGAAAAGTAAATAAGGAATTTAAGTAATTATTTAAAAGGATTGAGATTTTAACTAGTTAACATAAATTAGGCTGTGGTGTTAAGTAATTAATCTAAGTTAATTAAAATAACATTTGTACAAACTTTTAGAGGGTTAAAACAGCAATTATTTTGGATCAGAATATTACATTCCACTCCCTCCGTCTCAATATATGTCACGGTACTCCATTTGATTGGTACAAATTTAAGAAAGAAACGAATACTTTTAAAATTTATGGTCTAAAAAGTCATAAATTTTTGTCTGATTATAAATGATTTCGTTAATTAACAAAAACATGAATGTTAAAATTAAATTATTACTTATGCTCAAAGCTCCTACTCCTACGTCCATCTTTATTTATCCACTATTAATCTGACACATACTTTAAGAAATAATAAATAATAGTTATTTGAATATAATTTTGAGAAATGCATTGGGTAATAAAGAGAATTTAACAGCAATGATAAAATTAATATAAAATTATAAAATATTTATTAATTTTTCAAATTAGATAAATATTATTGAAAATTCAATTTTCGGTATTTAGAGACCTTAAAGATCTTTTGAACAAACAAAGATGAATTCTTAGGCTTGACTTCTTCAACCTTTTCCTCCTTCATGTAGTATGCATGTAGCTTTCTTTACTCCACCAAAGTAGATGAAGCTCTTGCTAGTGTTTTCTTTAAAATCTGAGACTACGGAGAACCTCATATAACAGTCATACAACATAGTGACAGATTGAATATCACCCCTATCAAACAACAACAAATAATTAAGCAGATCCAATTAGTTTTAACAGTCTATTAAGATACTCCATAATAAGGACAAACAAGTAAGGGGAGATTGGATCTCTTTGCCTCAAACCTCTCCTTGCATTAAAATTTTTAGATGACACTCCATTTATAGTGCATAGAATAAGAACCTATTTCAAGAAGCCCCACTCTACTGGATCATATGCATTTTGCACATCTATTTTTAGCATGCATCTTGGTGGAATTTCTTTCCTCCCATAGCCTCTCACCATTTCGTGGCTCAAAATGATATTGTTTGTAATCACTCTACCTTGTACAAAGGCTGCTTGACTTGCATCAACAATGATATCCATAACATATTTCATCCTCTATGTATGCACTTTAGAAATGAGTTTATAAAGAGTGGTACAACATGATATATATAGGACTAAACTCCTTTATTATTGTAGGATTCTTAACTATAGGAATTAGAGTCACTTTAGGAATTAAAGACACACTAGTGCAGTTAACTGGCTTGTTTATATGTCCAGTATCAAAGAACTCTAGCACTACATTTATAACTTCCTCTCCGATCACATTCTAATCCTTGTAAAAGAAGCGTGCATTGATTCCATCTCCACCATCAATACTCTTTTAGATCTAAGTGAGCCTATTCTCTTGTTACAGGTTTTAATAAGCTCCAACTGTTGATGCCTAGCGAGACCATTACCATTCTTCATGACATCAGGATTAATAGTTGGAAGAGTCTCAGCTGCAGTACCTAACAGCTTAGTGTAAAAAGCAATGATCTCCCATTGTACCTCATCCTCTTTAATAAGCATAGTACCCTCAAGGGACATCAAGTGTTTGGAGGAATTTTGAGCTTGCCTTTCTCTCTTAAGGCTGGCAAAGAAATATTTGGTGTTTGCACCCCCTAGTTTCAGCCAGTTCATTCTAATTTTTCTTGAAGATACTTTCTTTTATCAAGCTCAAATGTTCAAAGCTTCTTCTTCAGCTCCTTCTCAACTGTAAACATACTAGGATCATGATTCAAAGACCTTATTATTCTTTGCATGCGTGCCAACTATTCACTGATAGTGTTAATTTTTTGAGTAACCGGCCTATTGAAATCTCTAGTATTAAGTTTTTCAAGCCTTATTTCCCAACTATATACCTTGATTTTGTCCCACACCCTCTTCATAATACTGCCTTGACATCTTATTTTCCAAGCTAATCTTGTTGCATAATAGGAAGAAACTCTCCATGCTCAACAAAGAGGTTGAAGAATTTAAAAGGCTTATTATGCCTTGCCTGATTTAAGACCAAAGGAATAGCTATAGGAGTGTGGTCAGAACATCCAGGATCCATGAGTATAGTTTCAATGTGAAAGTACACCTACTTCTGCTCAGCATTTATTATGGCCCTATCAATTTTGCTATGGACGTGACCATTTTTCCATGCATACTTACTCTATACATACTTCAACTCAGCAAAGCTATGATCCTACACAAACTCAGACAAGTCTTTGATCTCACTCAGTAGTATCTGAGCTCCCAGTGCTTTTCATCCATTTCTAATACAGTATTATAATCATCAAACTGTACCCAAGGCTCCTGCATATGAGTAACTAAGCTACTGATCAAGTCTAGCCATAGCATTCTTCTATCCCCTATATTATGCAAACCATACATTACATTGATCAGTTAAAACTTCATCCCGGCAGTCACCACTTGCCCATGAATGAATTGCTCATCCATGACTGTAGGTGTAACATCAAGCATTTGGCAATCCCAAGCAACCCATATCCTGTCTCAGCTTTGTTGGTCATAGTTACCACACCAGCTCAATTGCTTTGCTAGTTAACTTATTATATTAGAAGCATACTGCTGCTGCACTTTATGCTCCTGAACAACTATAAGAACTACTCTATTTTTATTCAAAAAACTAGCTACCTCTTTCTGCTTATGCAACTTATTCGATCCTCTTAACATTCCAAGCAACCAATATCAAAAAATCATGGAGGAATTAGTGACGCCACCTCCCCTATCAACACTACATCGCCCAACCTCCTTATTCATTCCCATTGACTGTGTACTACCTAGCTCCTCCAAGCATGTTGAATCCATTAGTTGTAGGAGTAGTTATAGAGGTCATTACAGTCTTCTATTTTACTGCTAATTTGCCTCTTGCTTCTTTCCACTCATTAGGCCTAGGCTCTTGTTGTAAAGGAGGGAACACCACAACAGACTAAATATAAACCTGTTGCTCAATGGCCTTGTTCTTATTTAGCACCTTTTGATGATTAGTCTGTGGCTTTTGTTATCAAGTAGGTATCATTTTAGGCTCAATAGGGCTTTTCTTCGCCTTGGTTGGGTTGTAAGGAGGCATTTAATTGTAAATAGTTTGCTCGTATGGGGCATGAATGTACTTTTCTCTTCTTTTTATTCATGATGTTGTTGAAATGCTTATTAATATTCATGATGTTTTATGAAAGAAAAATATTATTCAAGATGATTACTATGCAGACATAATGAACATTGAGGGAAAATTTGATACATAAAACTCTCATGAATATGATAGCTTGCGTATTGCTTTTAATTGTCTATGAAGTGCCTTAATACGTTAGGCTCGTGCTAACATGGGCCATACCCTATACCCCTCTGGTCATTAAAATATTTGCTAAGTCATTTTTATACCAAAAGTTTATTTCTTTATTGAATAAAAATCTTTGCTTACAAACATGTTTACATGATCTAATATTTGAAAATGGAAGCAGCTGAAATTGTCATGCTTCCACGTTTAAGTTGCAGGAAGTCTTCTTTTTTAATTTATTTCTTCCAGCATAATTTGATAATGCAAAATAAACTTTCAAATTTTAAAAAAATTGAGAACTCTTCAAACTACAAAAAGATCATAAAAAGAAAATAGTGAACCAATTGTCTGGCAATACAAATTAATTTGTTTCTTTAGCGACATTGAAAAATTATTTAGCTTGGTTAATTTAAAATTTAGAAGATCTTTAGAGAGAGTTTTTTTCTGTTTTTTCAGCCGGTGTTCGGTATTTATATTGAAGCCCGACTAACATGAAATTTGCACATGAAAGTCCCACATTGGAGGTAAAGCACTCTCTAACGAAGGCGATTCAATACTCATAAAGATCGAACCAAGAACTCTGGCTAAGGATCAAGAAGTACTTACCACTCTAACCGTCACTGATTTTTGGAGAAGGTTTGAAAAATACAAACCCACCCCACCTTCCCCCACCCCCTACAAAAATATTTGGCATCTCCTACATATTATTCATATTTTTTAATCGAAAATTATTTAGCAAATTACCGGCCTTAAAAAATTGGCACAACTTAGGCCTCATTTGTTTGCACTTACACTACTAAAAAAATGCCAAAAAGCGACAGTCAGCGTCGTTTTTTTGGGCAAAAACGACAAAAATCCATCGCTTTTTTTTCCGTCTCAAAAAGGGGTGTTTTTAGAAAAAGACGGTCTGTGTCGCTTAATTACGACGGACAGTGTCGCTTTTAGGAAAAAAAAAATTTAGTTATTTTTGAAAAAAGCGACGTTGTGAACAAAAAAAAATAAACACATGAACACAACGTCGTTTTATTATTTTTTTTTCAGAAAAATTGACACTGTCCGTCGTAATTTGAGAAAAATAAAATATATTTTTTTTAAATAGCGACGTTGGTCGTCGCTTTTTGTTCTTCATAATGAATAAAAAGCAACGTTGATCGTCGCTTTTAGTTCTTCATAATGAATAAAGAGCAACGGCCGTCGTCGCTTTTTGTTCTTCATAATAAATAAAAAAGCGACGATGGTCGTCGCTTTTTATTCTTTATAATGAATAAAAAAGCGACGACCGTCGTCGCTTTTCTGCATTTTTTTTAATGCAGAAATCTACATTTTCTTCATCCCACCTACTAAATAAAAATGAAATTCAATATATACATCCCACATGCAACACACATTATTACAATAATCATACAACACACTACATCAACAAATCATTTAAGCAATTCAAATCAACAACACTTAAACAATGAATCCAACAACATTCAAAATACTTAAACACTCCTAAAGATTTTTCACTAAAGTAAAAGCTAAGTTCAAAAATATCTAAAAATTATCTAAAAGTCAAGTCCAACAACACAACACTAAGGAGTAGCCCCAACAAACTCCTCATCACCCTTTGTCTCCTCTACGCTACTTGAATCAGGAGCAACGGCCTGTGTCAAGGTACGTCTAAGATGAGCAATCTGATGTGACATAACAACATGTCTCTCAAAAATTGTAGAAATGGCCTGATCGTGTTTTGCCAACCAACAACACATTGTCTGAAAATCAATTGACTAGTGTTATATGATTTTATATGACTAGTATATATATATATATATATATATATATATATATATATATATATATTAAAGTTAACTAAATAATAATTAAATCTAATATACCTTAAACTCTTGAAACATGGCTTGTGTAGAGACTATTGGAATGTCCCACCACTCGTGCCAAGGATATATAAAAAGTCTCATAACGCTCTCCCTTACAGCCTCACTAACTTCTTTTGACGCGGGATACCACCTGTAAATAACATAATAAGTATGTAAGCTTGAATATTTTATTAATGAAAAAATAAACCTATCAATTGAAAAATAAACTTACGAAGATCCATCAAGCTCGATAAACACTCTACCAAGCATGTCCGTATCTCCAGGAATTAGACCAATCAAATCAGCATCAATATCTTCTTTTACTGGAGGAGGTGCACCAATTTCAAGTCATGAATTCACATTTTCAAATGATTACACTTTACTAATTTCAAAACACAAGTTCATCTTTCAAGTAACTACACTAAATCATTTACAAGTCACTAATTCACTTCTCAAGTAACTACACTTGATTAATTTGAAGTCACTAGTACACATTTCAAAACACTACACACAATCATTTTCAACTCTCTAATTCACTTCTCAAGTGACTAAACTTAACCAATTTCAAGTCATGAATTCACATTTCAAGTATCAACACTAAACCAATTTCAAGTCATGAATTCACATTTTCAAGTGATTACACTTTACAAATTTCAAAACACAAGTTCACCTTTCAAGAATTACACTAAACCATTTTTAAGTCGCTAATCCACTTTTCAAGTGACTAGTACACATTTCAAAACACTACACTTAACCATTTTCAACTCTCTAATTCACTTCTCAAGTGACTAAACATAACCATTTTCAAGTCATGAATTCACATTTCAAGTCATGAATTCACATTTCAAGTATCAACACTAAACCAATTTCAAGTCATGAATTCACATTTCCAAGTGATTACACTTTACAAATTTTAAAACACAAGTTCACCTTTCAATAACTACATTAAGCCATTTTCAAGTTGCTAATACACTTTTCAAGTGACTAGTACACATTTTAAAATACTATACTTAACCATTTTCAACTCTCTAATTCACTTGTCAAGTGACTAAACATAGCCATTTTCAAGTCATGAATTCACATTTCAAGTATCAACACTAAATCAATTTCAAGTCATGAATTCGCATTACTAAACCATTTTCAAGTCGCTAATCCTCTTTTCAAGTGACTAGTACACATTTCAAAACACTACACTTAACCATTTTCAACTCTCTAACTCACTTCTCAAGTGACTAAACTTAACCATTTTCAAGTCATAAATTCACATTTCAAGTATCAACGCTAAACTAATTTCAAGTCATGAATTCACATTTTCAAGTGATTACACATTACGAATTGATTCTTTAACCATTTTCGTCCTTAAATAATGCTCATAACTTATTTGACTCCTATAATTATCTAAGACACTTATGAGATCATTTACTTAACTTCCACTTCATATTATCCATTATGTGGTCCTAAAATTCTGTTAACTCTCAAAATTAAAAAAAAAATTGCCAGAATTTCCTTTGTAAATAGGCCTATTGCAAACCTGTCAGCTAACCAGAATACATATAAATACGCTTCAGAGAAGGTTACAACAAATATGTTACTCAACTGATAATACACGAGGCTCCACTTGGCCTTATAGTCAAATATAACATACAATCAACACTATAACCTATCTAATATTTTACCTCCGAATGCTGCATTCATATAGAATAAAGGGACACATGCTAAAATTACGGAACAAGCAATTTCAAAATGGCCAAATTATGTATTGTAAAACAACTACTTTAATTAACACCCAAGACAATAAGAATTACAAAATTAAAAGTAGCACATAGACAAACACAAATGACAGAGAATCAAACAAAAGAAATCAATCACTTTTTGTTAATTTTGAATTCAAAATCTATCAAAGAAAAAGAGAAAAGAGGCAGAATATAATTAAAATCAAACGTAGATATTTAAACATTTGGTCAAACCTAGGATGGGTTGAAGGTTGTGGTGGCGGGGCTGAAGGCTGTGGCGGCGGGGCTGAAGGCTGTGGCGGAGGGGCTGTCGGTGCTAATTCGTTGTTCGGCGGTGGCAGATCTCGTCGGAGGAGGAGAAATGGAGGCGGCAACGGTTTTGGCGAGGGCCGTTGTTGGCTCGTCGGTTGGTCGTTGCTGAGGCCGGTTGGAGCGGCGGAGATAAGGACGGAGACGTAAGGGAGATCCGAGAGGAGGCTCGCTGGCCAACCGGTAGGCTGCTCCGACGGCGGCAGCCATAGTGGATTTAGAGAGAAGGGAGAGAGTGTAGAGAGAGAAAGAGTAGAGGGGGGTGGAAGCTGTTTTTGGAAAATTAGGTTTAGGATTTCTTTGGTCTTAAAAGGAAAGAAAGGGATCCTTTGATCTCAGCCGCCGGATTAGTTTTGATCGACGGCTGAGATTTAAAGGTTTGAATAATTGATCAAAATTTAAATATAATTTAAAAACGAGTCATCAAATTAGCTTTGATTGTAATAAGAGGACTAAAGTTATAATGACTTGGGTAGAAATTGAGGCTAAAAGATAAATAAATTAGGCAAGGATTTCAATTTAGGTTATTATTAAAAAAATATTAGGGATAATAAATAAATAAATAAATAAAAATAACAATAACAAATACTAATAACAATAATAATAATAATAATAATAATAATAATAAAGAATGAAGAATACAAATTGACTATAATTGTAGTATCGGGAGGTCAAAATTTAAAAATTTAAAGATTGAGAATTTGATCAAAATTTGCATAAATTTTCTATTGAGTCACAAATTGACTATAATTATAGTATCGGGAGGTCAAAATAATAAGACATCGATATCAAAATAAACTAAACATATAAAATCTAAATTGTGACAATGCATTTGTAAATTGTGAGTGTGCACATTTACGTAAAAATAAATAAATATTAATAAAAATTATGTAAAATATCAAATTTGAATTAATAAATTGTGAAAAATGATAATTTAATAAATGTGGAAATGATGAGAAAAATAGTAAGACGTCGATATTAAAATAAACTAAGCAAGTAAGAATTAATGTTACGTAAAATTACTATATAAAATAGCAGCCTGAGAGGGGTATCATGAGGTCAAAATTGGGTGTTAACACAATTAAATCGATTTAGTCCCACAAATTAGGTCTGTAGAGGGTACAGTGTATGCAGACCTTCTCGAAAACCTATTAAAGCTTGAAGATTCTTGTAAAATAAAACACATCATGTAAGATTTTTGCTGCAATTAAGATTTTATTTTTTTTCTTGTTAATTAGTTGCTACTATTTTTATTTTATGCATATTTTTCTATTGGTTAAACCGAAAATCAAACCGTTAAGAACTAAAAATCGATAAAACAAAAACCGATAAAAAAAACCTTATTGATTTGATTATTGGTTTAACTTATTTAAAAATCGATAACCGATAAACTAAACCGATAATATTTAAAATCAAATTGAATCGACCGATGCACACCCCTAATTTCAAGAAAAAAATAGTGTAAATTGATTTTAATATTGACCGTTGATCAAATATGATGAACGGTTGAGATTAAAATTGCGGAGATGAGTCAAATTGGGATTATAAATTGGGTTAAAAAAAATATTGAATTGGAGATTTCGATTACGTTAATACAACGTATTAATATGATGAATTGTCGGTTAATTGACTTCATTATTACAACTTCAATAGTGTATTATTACCTCGATCATATGATTTTAACGTATTATTCAAAATATTTGGATATATAGATTCAGTTAGCTAGCTTTTAACTATATACATCACATACACGAGTCTATTACCTCGTAATACAACGTATTTTATTTCTACTCTGATGAATTATCATTTAATTTAGCTTACATTATTATATTATAATTTCAAAAATATATTATTACCTTGATCAATCGATCGTATGACATCAATGTATTCAATATATATAGTTGATTGACTATAAAATTCACAATATGTACTAGATACATCACATACACATGTAAACTATCCCGTAATACAATATTTTGTATATATACAATGATAAATTATCGTTTAATTTAGCTTATATTATTATATTATAACTTCAACAGTATATTTTTTTTATCAATCGATCGTATGATATCAATGTATTCAATATATAATTGAATACATCTAATTTTTTTAAAATTAAAATTATTTATTTAATAGTAAATTAAAAATCAAATATCGAAGGACAGTGTCATTTTCATAAAGTTAATTTTTATTTAGTTTTAACAAAAGCGATGTTGTCCGTCGCTTTTTTAAAAGAAGAAAGAAAAATTAAAAATATTTACAAATTGCGACAGTCGGCATTGCTTTTCTAGAATTAATATTATAAAAAATAAAAATTATAGCGACGTTGTCCGTCACTTTTAATAAAAATAAGAAAAATGAAAAGTAAATTTAAAAAGCGACAGACAACATCGCTTTTCAAAAAATTATTTTTTTTTAGTTTTAAAAAAAGTGATGTTGTCCGTCGCTTTTTCTAAAAAAAACATAATTACAAATTGCGACGGACAGCGTCGCTTTTCTAGAATTAATATTTTTAAAAATAAAAATTATAGCAACGTTATCCGTCGCTTTTAATAAACATAAACAAAAATAAAAATTAAATTTAAAAAGTGACGGATAACGTCGCTTTTCAATAAATTAATTTTTATTTAATTTTAACTAAAGCGACGCTATCCGTCACTTTTTGTAAAAAATTAAAAAAAATTAAAAATAATTATAAATTGCGACGGACAAAGTCGCTTTTCTAGAATTAATATTTTAAAAAATAAAAATTATAGCGACGTTGTCCGTTGCTTTTAATAAAAATAAACAAAAGTAAAAATCAACGGACTACGTCGCTTTTTAAAAAATAATAATAATTATTTTTTAATAAATTACGACGCTGTTCGTCGCTTTTATTAAAAAATTATAAATTATTTTTTAATTACTTGGCACAAAAATTCGCATAAAAAAGCGATGGATATTAAGACGTTGGCCGTCGCTTTTAATAAAAAATAAATAAAAATTAAAATTAAATTAAAAAAGTGACAGCCAACATCGCTTTTCTCGTCACTTTTTAAAGTGACACAGTCCATCACTATTTTTTGCGTCGCTTTTTGGCCATCTTTTAGTAGTTTTAATAGAGGTCTGAATCTGAATGACTCAGACTTTAGTCCATTAAGTGCGTTTGTTTTTTATTAAGATTTTAGCTCTTAATAAGTCTGAATAGGTCTTAAGCATTCAGATCTGGAACTAAGGTCTCATTTGTTTGCACTTAATGGAGGTCTGAATCTGAATGGTTCAGACTTCAGACCATTAAGAGCATTTGTTTTTATTAGGATTTTAGCTCTTAATAGGTCTGAATAGGTCTTAATCATTCAGATCTAGAACCAAGTCTTAATAGGTCTGAAGAGATATTCTGGTGTTGGATAATATTCACCACTCTATCTATAATCAGCAGTCACCACTACTAACCACCTCTGCCACCACCACCATCGTCAACCACCATCCACCACCAACAACCACCTCCACCATCACAACCACCATCGACAATAAATATTGCTACCAACCACTATTGTCAACCAATACCACACCTACTACCTCTATTATTCTAATTATATTCACCGCCACCACCGCCGTCAATAGCACCACTATCATCAACCACTACCGGTCAATCCCTACTACGGACCAACTCATCTATCACAATTAGCACCACCATAGAACCACTAAATACCACTAATACATCACAACCTCCACACATTCTTCGGCCACCACCACCATTGTCACTAGTAACGCCACATCTACCACCACTTCAACCACTACCATCACTACAATTTATCTCTACTAACAACCATCTCCACCATCACAACAAAGAACATCTCCAACTAACACCAACACATCGTCATCCATGATGTATTCATGTTTCATCCAACACAATCAACACCTCAAACTACTAACATCAAACAACGTCACGTCACAACCATCAACACCACCATCAATCGCCACCATCATAACAGTCACTACAATACCAACCATCATAATTATCACCACCAACATTATTAATCAATAACATCAATCATTGTCACCGCAACCACCATTATAAACCATCTCCACTATCACTAACAAACATAAATGTTTTTTCTCAATCAAACAATAATTTTGTTGTATTAAATTAATTACTTTTCTAATACATAATTAATTTTTTATTTGAATTGTATTTTTTATTTTATTACATATACAAATAAAATTTTTTTGCACATTCAGATGTTGAAAAACAAATAGTCTTAATCATTCAGTTTTCATATCTAGAGACAACATCTTAATCATTCTGATTCAGATGTCTGAATCTTAAAAAAAAACAAATGCACCTTAAGTCTTAATGTCATTAAGAGGTATCCTTATGTTAGATGATATTCACCATTACTCTATCCACAATCACCAGTTACCACCACTACCACTACTGTCACTATTGTCAACCACCACCCACCGCCACTAACTAACACTATCAACTACCATCACAACCACTTCCACCATTACTGTCGTCATTGACAACCAATATCGCTACCAATCACTATTGTCAGCCGCTACAAAATCTACCACCTCCATTCTAATTATATCTACCACCACCGCCACTGTTACTGCAAACGCTAACACCAATTTCAACACCAACACCATCATCAATCACTACCGACCAATTCATCTAGCACAACTAGCACCATCGCTAACTACCGCAAACACATCACCAACCTCCACACATTCTTCGACCATCACCACTATCATTGTCACCAGTATCGCTACCTCTACCACCACTTCAACCACTACTATCACTACAATCTATATCTACTGACAATAAGCTACACTATCACAGGTAACATCGTCTCCAACTACCACCAACACATCATCAAACATATCCATGCACTCATTTTTCAGCCATCACAATCAACACTTTTAATAACTAACATCAAACAACTTCACATCACAACCACCATCACTGCTATCAATCGCCACCGTCATAATAGTCACTACAATACCAACCATCTCTACCATCACTACTATCACCACCAACATTACTAGTCAATAACATCAATCATTACCACTACCACCACCAGTTTAAACCACCTCCACTATCACTAACAAAAATAAATATTTTTTCAATCAAACAATAATTTTATTGGATTAAATTAAATATTTTTAATATATTTCTAATTATTTATTTGAATTGTATTTTTATTGTGTATAAAAATAAATACATTTTGCACATTTAGATGTTGAAAAACAAACAATCTTAATCATTAAATTTTTAAATCTAAAGACAACAACTTAGTTATTCAGATGTGTATTCAGATTCAGACGTTTGAATTTTAATAAAAATAAATGCAGCCTTAGTGAACTAATCAAAGAGGCTTCTAATAGACATAGGATATTTTTATATCCCTTATTTATTGGTCTTTAAAATTGACATAAATTAAGCAATAAGCAAAGAGATGGCTATATATATTGGGGGGGGGGGGGATAACATAAACAACATTTAAAATAAAATTATTAATAGAAAAATGACTATTGAATTTTAATTTCATTTTTTAGTTATTTGCTAATAGCTTATACAATATTTATATAAATTTGATACATAGCTTATACACACATGTATTATGTATAGTAAAAATATAATTTTTATATGTGTTTTATACATACATACATATATAACAATGATATAATTTTAACCCATAAATTCGTTCCTCTTTTTTTTTTAGCATAATTGCATCAGTATGGTATATGAATTGTATCAGTAAGATACAAACTATATCTGAACAACCTGAGCCAAAATGACCCAAATTATGAAATGATCATAATATGAAATTTGTTTGGACTGATTGACCATGAATATCCAATGGCCCAAACATGAGTTAATTGTTTTGAAAAGGGACAGGTCATATCCTTTTTTTGTATTTTTTAGAATAACTAGTTTAGGTGTACGCGTCTTGCGCGTGTACCTCACTTTAATGAGTTCAACTATTACACTAAATAAGATATTTGTTTAAATAATAAAGATGAATATAATAATTAAATTTAATATCTTTTGAGTATGTAAAGATGGAGAATTTATTCATTAAACCTAATCTTTACCAAAAATATTTTTAAAAATCGATCAATATTCATCTACCATCTGTAAATTGCAACAAAACAATACAATGATAGGGACATCAAATTAATACAACTAAATCTAATCTTTACACATAATTTTTTTTCAAAGTCGGCCGACACTCATCTACCACCTATAGACAATAACAAAATAACACGATAATAGAGCTATCAAAATAATACAACTAAACCTAATCTTTACATAAAAAAATTCCTCAAAGCCGACCAACATAATACAACTAAACATAACTTTTACATCCAAAAATTCCTCAAAGCCGACCAATATTTATCTATCATCTGTAAATTGCAACAAAATAATACGATAAAAGTGATATCAAAACAATATAGTTAAACTTAAATTTTACACACAAAAAATTCTCAAAGCCGATTGAGATTCATCTACGAACTGTAAACTACCACAAAATAACAAACTAATAGAGGTATTACGATAATACAATTAAACTTAACCTTTAAGTAAAAAAAAAAATCAAAGCCGGCCCACATTCATCTAGCATCTGTAAACTAAAATAAAACAATAAGATAATAAAGATATCAAAACAATACAGTTAAACTTAACCTTTACACAAGAAATTCTTCAAAGTCAACCGACATTTATCTACAACCTGTAAACTATAAAAAAAATATAATAGTGACCACAAAGCTTCGATTTTAATCCAACTAATTCTTGTCAAAGCGAAAGTTTTGACCCCAAAGAATGATTTTGAATGAAAACAAAGAAGATATATATATATATATATATATATACACACACACACACACACGCACACACACACATGTTGAATTCTATTATGCTGACAAAAACATTGAAGAAGTTGAGGGTTAGAAAATCAAGCATCCACCAATCTAGACATGCAATCGAATCAAGTTAGATGAACATCAATCATATTCTTCCAATAGGTAAACCGGTTTGTTCTCTAGTTTAACGTACATCTCAATATTTATAGAAGTATTTCCTTAATAGAGTATTGAAGTATTTCCTTAATAGAGTCCTATTTTAGGAGTATTTTTCTAATTGAACAGTAGAAAGGATGATATTAATTAATTCCCCTACCATATATTTTAGGAGTCCCATATATTTTAGAAAGTCTAGTAGAAAGGAAAATATTAATTAATTCTCCTATCATATATTTTAGGAGTCTCATATATTTTAGGAAGTCTAGTTAATATAATAAAAAATAATTAAGTAATAATTTTTTTAAAATAGTGAAAAGACAGTTTTGTCCAAAGAAGAGTCTTTTAATGAAGGGCAAAAATTTCAAATCACTTTTCTAAGGGTATTCACACTTTTAATATATTAATAGAATAATAGATATAGATTATAAATATATATTATATATTATAGATTATAGATATAGATAACGCATTTTCCTTCCATAGAGTACGGTAAAACTTTTTTTTTTTATCAATATAATGGCACAATCATTATGAAATATTTGTACATGTACAAGCCTATGGTTCCAATTCAGCATGTGTATAGCTACATCGACACATTTTGTCGCTATAATGAATGTAGTCAAATATTTGTATACAGAATATGAATATTGCAGATGTATACAAATAATTTATACTTTATATGAATACAAGCACAAAAAATAATTGTTATACACGTTATGTATATTCAAAACAAATTGCATATTAGATACAGATAACATATACATAATAAATTTTTTGTAAAAGTTACATAAAGCCCGATCCTTTTGGAGTCAATTACTCCTTATCATAACTTTTTTTTAAAATTACTATAAATTTTTGAAAAAATTACAAAATAACAAAACTTATCTTTCATTAATTACAAAATATCCCATCTTCACAAACTTATTACAAAAATCCCATTTTTGGTATTTTTCTCTCCAAAACCAAATATACATAAGTAGGATGATTTCTTTCACCGTTTTTCACCCTTAAAACTAGGCTTAAATCAAGCATCAGTTACCTTTTTCAACACAACTGTACTTGGCTTCAACTTACAGCATTAAATTTTATTTTAATCTCTATTACTCATTTCGATTTTTAAGTGTTGAGGTTAGTAATTTTTCTTCATCATTTACTGAATCGAATTTTGGGGTTTTTTGAATGAACAAATTGTTGGATGTTCTTATTAAGTATTTTTTGGGGTTTCTTCGTTAACATAATCTTCAAAATCCTCCATTTGAAGTACGATAGTAACAACATAGTACTTTGTTAATGGAGCGTCCTCCTTAATTCAATTTTGGGGTTTTTTGAAAGAACAAATTGTTGCATGTTCTTATTAAGTATTTTTTTGGGGTTTTAAATTAACAAAATTTGGGTTTTATATCAATATTGTCCTTTTTTGTTTTCAAAATCGTCCATTTGAAGTAGAAATAAACATATTTGTACTTTGTTAATGGAGGATTCTCCTTCTTTTAGTTTAGGATTAACTCAGTTAGATACAAGTTCGGTAGTTGGGTTTGTACCCGGAGTTTTTGATTATGAGGAACCTAACTTTGCTGAAAACAAATCTAAATTTCGTAACGACCCCAACAAGATGAAAGAGATTAGAAAAGTTGTTGCTCAAAAGACGAACAAAACAGTTGGAAAATCATTAAGATTATCCAAAAAAGATGATTCTGGACGTCCACGTCTTCCTAAGGTATATATAATTTGTTTGTTTTTGTATATGTTGGGTATATGAATTTGTGGTGAGCTTTTTGTTTGAAATACAGTGAGATATATAGTTTAATATACATAAAAGAATAATGGGTTTATGTAAATTCTTATGTATGTGTTACACATACATTACTCAGCACATATACATAAGTTAGTTTATTATGTAAATTCTTATGTATGTGTTACACATTCATTACTCAGCACATATACATAAATGGTGAACGATGCTTTAATATTTTGGTAGACTACTACTGTGTTGTGAAGTTCATATACATCATGTTTTCTGTGTATATATGTATATTATACATGAAGGTAGTTCAGGTATTGGATATCAGCTATGTATATGTTGACATATACATCACTTCTGATATATTGTTTGATGTGTTTTTGAACCAATAATTATCACAAGTCAATTTTATGTATATGTTAGTAATATACATAAGTTTAGTGCTATTTCAGTTGACAACACATGTTCACATATCATGTGTTGTTTTATTCTCAATAGGGTATGAAATACAGGATAAGAAAGGTCCCTGCACATTCGTTGCATTTCGATAGTTATTGCTAAATTTGAAACACCGAATAATATAGTGCGTGCACTTATTTAGCAGCGAACCAGACGAATTAGCCCAACAAAGACTGGACGAGCTATCTCATTAAGGGCCTGTTAGGCCTCGTCAATATAGTCCATTGGACTTGGAGACCCAAAAAGAAACTTGAGATTTTTGCATTGTATATCTTGTCAACAAAATGACAGCCAATATACATATATCGTATATATTAATGTGCGTGTTGTGTGCGTTTATGTAGATGAGTTTGTATATGTAAATGTTATATATAAAAATATCCTTTTTATACACAATAATTTATATTTTCTACATATTTAGCTTAGCGGATGTAACTACTTTTGGCTGATGAACCAAATGTGTAACTTGCTTAAATCTTTTGTCTCGAGTATATTTCTTGAACTGTATCCAATTTGATGGAGACTAAAAGTATTATTGACTTAAAAATTGTTCAGTGTATATTTAAAGGAACTATTTCGGCCATCTTTGTCATTTACTATAAGTAAGACCACTTTGAAACTCTGCAAGCTTTTATTAGAACGTGGGGTTGCTGGTCATTCATCTGTTACTAAGAAATGTGGTCATATGACTGTCACTAAGTTAGTCAACATATTAATAGGTAAATGTGAGGTCGGGCTAAATTTGGATAGGTCAAAACAGATCAAAATCATAGACGGGTCATTATTCATCAACTTTAAAATTTGGTAGAAATAATGCTTATGGGCCATTGTTCGATTTTGTCTTTGAAAAATAACTATTGTTCAAGAGTTTAAATTAACTTTCATTGGTGAAATTCTAGGACTAGAGATTTTGAAAGTCTCAATGGCTATTTTCAATTGTGGAAACTAAAGGGTCGGGAAAATTATACTCCATGACTTTAGAAATAAGATGACTTGAATTTTTGACCCTCACTTGTATCAGTGATAAACCTTCAAGATCAAAAATGAAAAATTATTAACTTTGAATTTTTTTCATGAGACAATCATGGTCAAAAGTTTAAGATTATCCACCTCCGAGGCGCTATTCTTATAAATCGTGGCTATTCATGAAATTTTCTCCAAAATTTATTGTGTAAATTTCATAAATCCCAACATTTTAGAAGTAATTACATCCCATCCCATTTTTTTAATTAGTTTAGTCTCTCTCCCGTTTAATATATATTCTGTAAAAGACATATACATAACAAGTAATGTATATTGTAATCTGTTAGAGTCCTAGAAAACAGGGAGTAATGGATATTCAACATTCATTGACGTAAATGGTGCAACTAATTTAATACGTGGATTACTGCATCCCATAAATCATGTTTCATGAACGAAATTTTAAATTTTAAAAATCACAAATACCTAAAAACGCAAATCTGAAGCAACAACATAAATCAAAAATCAAATTTCATCTCTGTTTTTTGTTGTTTACTGAACAAAGAAAATTATTTTCAATTATTGAAGATGAATATTGCTATTCTTTTAAGGTACTCGGGTAAATGGAGATCTCAAATAGAATATGTGGATTATAAAAGTGAAGGGATTGTTGTTGCTGAATCAGTAAATTATATGAGGTTGATTTCGTCGATTGTTGATGAAATAAATATTAACGAAACTTAAAAAAATATTGATGTACGTTATGTTGTTGACGGGAATGATTCACCTTTTCATATCCGTAACGATAATAATGTATGATTGTATGTCGAGTTGAAAAAATCTCAACCGGCGTTCATGATGTATCCGTTATGTATTTCAACAACAGAAAAATGTGAAGATGGCATATTGTTCGATACGAAAACAGGAGTTGTGGTTTGCCTGGAAGGTGTTGAATCTGATGCTTTGGCTTTATCTGTTGCTGAGACACAAAATGAGTATGTTTTGTATGTACCAGAGGTTGAAGATAACTTGATATGCGATAGCAAGAGTATTGATGTAAAGGTGAAATAGATGTATAAGGATAAAAATACGCTTGTTTCAGTGATGTCGAAATATAAAGTGACTAATGGATTCAATGTTAGAGCAAAACGATCAGACAAAAAAAGGTGAAATCATATCTTTTTTATACTAAGCAGTATGATATATGAAATCATTGAATGTTTTATATTATTTGTTTTTAATTAAAATATTATATATAGTTGCATGAGCATGTGTATTTTTTTTGTGCTAAAACTAAAATCGAAATACAAATTATCATTGTGACCTTTGCAATATCTGTTTGTTAGTATGTTGAAGTTATGTATGTCTATGTGAGGTAATGAATTTCAATTTGTAATTTTTTTTGTATTTTATGAAAAGCCATTGGATACATACAACAAAACTGGTTACCATTTTCTTCTTTATTAATATTTCTGAGGTGCTTGGTTTAATATACATATAAGTTGCTATGTCTATGATTTTAATTCTTTATATTATCAGTTTTGGTAAGAAAAAACTGTTATGTATATTAAAACATATACATAAATAGTTATGTATGTGTAAACATATACATAACTGGTAACATGTCAGTAGATATGTAATTTAATCCATAATCTGCATACTTCGTCTTTAAAGTTTATTACGTGAATTATTAGATTGTCTATAGCGTTCTTTGATGAAATATTATGCATGTCTATGTTGTATTATGATGGATTTGTAACAATTAAATCGTTAAAACTTATGAAATGATGCAAAATATAATCATTTGAATAGTGTTTTTTATATTTCGGCTATGTACTCCTCTGTTACAATGAGAAATGTACGTGAAAGTTGGAAGCATCTAGTTACAAAAAAAATAGATATTTTTATGATTTGGAAATTTAATCCAGAACATACATGCAATTTGAGGGATAGGGTACTGCAGAATATTTTGGCGACAACTTCTTTTGTATGTGAATTCACAGCTCCAAAACTAGTTAACTATAAGAGAAGGCACACACCGGGGGACATCATTGAGGAAATGAAAGATGTATATGGTGTGGATATAAATTATATGAAAGCATGGCGTGCGAAGGAGCGTGCCATCGCTTTGCTGAGGGGAGGACCTGCGGATGGTTATAGACAGATGCCGAGATACATTTATATGTTAAAAAATATATATCCTAATTCGCACGTTGCAATGCACAAATCATGAAATAATCGGTTCATGTATTTGTTTATAGCATTGCATCCCATAATAAGGGGTTTTGAGTATTGTAGGCCTGTTGTTGTTGTTGATGGTGCACATTTAAGTGGACCATATCAAGGCACTTTTGTCTCAGCAAGTACTCTTGATGGTGCAGGTATGTGAAAAATCATAACTCCCTAATTTTTGTTAAACAATATTGTATTTCATATTTAATTTTTTTTAAGTTATTGAAAAAAATTTGTTAACGTTGTTTTTTGTATTTAAAAAAAAAACAGAAAAAATTATATTTATTATCACGTACGTATATATGTATATTCTAATATACATATGTTAACTATGTATATGTTAACATATACATCTATGTATATGTTAACACATAAAAATTTTGTCCAGTAGACTTTCAAAAAATCTTGTTGTTCTTCTACTAATACAGTTTTTACTTAATTTAGGATGCATATTACCACTTGCGTATGGGGTTGTGGATACTGAGAATGATAATTCATGAACATGATTTTTCAATCAGTTCAAAGCTGCATTCGGTGAACGTGAAAACATGTGTGTTGTATCTGATAGGAACGAAAGTATTATAAAAGCTGTCAGTGTCGTATATCCAAATGTCCCACATCTTGCGTGTATATGGCATCTTTGGAAAAATATTTGTAGTTACTTTCGTAAGAACAAAGAAAGTATCAGTGATTTGTTTTATTCAATGGCTAAAGTTTATAGGAAAGATGATTTTGAATATTTGATGGCAAAGATTGAAAAAGCTGATCCGAGAGTGAAAAATATTTATAAGAACCTGGTTATGAAAAGTGGAGTAGATATCATTCACCGGTAAATAAAGGTCAGATGATGACCTCGAATATTGCTGAGTGTATTAACGGTTGTTTGGTAGAGGCCCGACGATTGTCAATATATGGATTCTTAGAAGAAGTTCGAATATTATTTAGTTCTTGGAACTGTAAGAACAGTGAAATAGCTTCTTATACAAGTACCATTTTGGGGCGTCGATTTGAAGAAATTCTTACTCTCAACGGTGTGAAAGCTTTGAGAATGACGGTATGTATAAGCTTTAACTTTTTTAAATGTGCATTTATATGTAGTATTTGTTTGATTGAAAATAAGTGTATTTAAATTTTTATTTCCAGTAAAAAATAATTGGTTGAAATTTTGTTATTTATTGTTTAGGTGAAGGCTTCTTCAACATATATATATTCAGTTTATGAATTGGGATAAGATACATTGTTGATTTAGAAAATGGTTCATGCAACTGTGCGAGGTTTCAAATAGATCAAATCCCTTGTGCTCGCGCTATAGTTGTATTGAAGTCTAAACATGTAAAAGAATTTGGAGATTACTGTTCAGAATACTACAAGACAAACACATTGGTTAAGACATATGAGGTTCCAATCGTTTCAATGCCAGACAAGAAAGATTGGGATGTTCCCAACAGTGTAGATGAAGAAGAAGTGTTGCCACAGTTATACAAAAGACTTCCAGGTAGATCGAAGAAGGGGAGAAAGAAGAAATCAAGTGAAACACTTTCTTCAAGCACAAACCGTTGAGGACGATGCGTCCATGAAGGGCACAATAGGCGTTCATGTAGTTTTTTTTTTCAAAGGAGAACTAGTTTATTGTTTTGCTATACTCTTGAAGAGTACCAACTTATTTATTTTCGTGTTTTGTTTTCTTTTAAATAAATTATTATTTATTTTGATTTTAATTCTAGTGTTAATTTATTTTTATTATTTGTGATTTTTATGTATACGCTGGTGTATTTTCATAAGTGTTTTGAAATATTCTAGAGTAACACAGTTGTGTATATTATCTAACAATAGTTACCTGTATATCATAAAACGTACATAGCTCCAATGTAAAAACTGTGATGTGTATGTTTAATTTTTTAAAAAACTAAATTTTGAAAATCAACTGTTATTTATTTTCTTTATAATGTTGAATTAACTTATTGTTTTGCTATACTTATGAAGAGAAATGAAATAACATTGGAAACCAGTAGATGGTACAGTTATGTATATTATATAACATACATAAATTGTATTTATAGCCTTTAACTCAGATATATATTTTATGTATATTATATATTAATTAATGTAGATCATTTAATCTACATAGCTCTATTATATAACGTTTGAGTTGTAAATGTAAACGTATAGTTGTAAACAAAAAATTTAAAAAACAAATGGTATGAGTTTTACATATAGCGTTTAATTAACTTACTTCTTTAATATATTTTTTGTTTCAATTAAATGTATACTTTCGTATATTTTTCAACATTTATTAGTTAGTTATATAATGTAATATATATATTATAATATATACACAGATTAAAATTAGGAGGTCTTGTGTATATGAAAACCTATACAGACATTACATTTATGTATATTTAACATTATACAGTATTAACGGTAATGTATATTAAAAAAAAATATGTTATGAGTTTTACATATAGCGTTGAATTAACTTACTTCTTTAATATATATTGTTTTTCAATTAAATGTATACTAATGTATATTTTTCAACATTTATTAGTTAGTTATATAATGTAATATGTATATTATAAGATAATTAAATTTAGGAGGTTTTGTGTATATTAAAACATATACACACATTACATTTATGTATATTTTACAATATACAGTATTAACTTTTATTGTTTACAATGTATATGAAAACATACACACACATAATGTCACACCCCTTTTTCGTACTCCAAAAGGATTATATTTAAAGTTTGAAAGGGTTTTATTATTAAGTAACAAATTTTTTTTTTAAAAATTATTTCCAAAAGGACAATTTACATTTAAACTCAGAGTCGCCACTTGGCATAGTCCGGTGTGCCAAGTCACCATTGGAAAATCCTTTTCAAAATCGTTTTGACTCTACAAATGATCCGCGAACAGAGATTCCGGTTGGGGTCGTTACGAAATTTAGATCTGTTTTCAACAAAGTTAGGTTCCTCATAGTCAAAAACTCCGGGAACGAACCCAACTACCGCACTTGTATCTAACTGTGTTAATCCTAAGCTAAAAGAAGGAGAATCCTCCATTAACAAAGTACAAATATGTTTATTTCTACTTCAAATGGATGATTTTGAAACAAAAAAGGAACAATAATGATATAACAACCAAATTTTATTAAATTAAAACCCCAAAAAAAAAAACTTAATAAGAACATGCAACAATTTGTTCTTTCGAGAAACCACAAAATTGAATTAAGGAGAATGCTCCATTAACAAAGTACTAAGTTGTTAATATCGTACTTCAAATGGACGATTTCAAAAATTTTATTAAAGAAGAAACCCCCAAAAACACTTAATAAGAACATGCAACAATTACTTCATTCAAAAATTCCTAAAAATCGGTTCAGTAAATGATGAAAATAAAATACTAACCTCAGCACTTAAAAATCAGAATAATCAATGGAGATTAAGATAAAATTTAATGCTGTAAGTTGGAGCCAAGTACAGTTGTATTCAAAATGGTAACCGATGCTTCATTTTAGGAGAGTTTTAAGGGTGAAAAACGGTGAAAGAATACATCTTACTTATGTATATTTGCTTTTAGAGAGAGAAACACCAAAAATGGAATTTTTGTAATAAGTTTGAGAAGTTGGAATTTTTTGTAATTAATGAAAGATAAGTTGTGTTATTTTGTAATTTTTAGAAATTTATTTGGTAGGTCAAAATACACTTGATCAAGATTGACCAAATAACATGGTTATGGCCCAATCCCTAAATTCCCTCCTTTCGTATTTGTTTATTGGAAAACAAAATGTGATACAACTATTTTTGTTAAAATATTACCTTAAGTTCTTTCAAATTTACATAATTCTCAATCTTCAAATTTTATTTTGTATATTTACATTCACGTTGCATCCCAACCTATTTGGTTACACTATTTTGATCGTTTCGATCTAATAGTTTGATAGATCAGTTTAAATTCAACTCGTCAAATTAAGCTAACAAACAAGTCATAGTCCAACCAGTGTAAAACTATAGTCTATTATTATTATTTTATTTTTTTAAAAAAAGAGTAAATTTTGCCACCTCTATTTACAGGCTAGTGATTTCAAGACAACAATTTGGTTTTATGGGTGTAGAGACAGTTCTAGTGGCAAGAACAGATGCAGTAGCAACAAATTTGATCCAAACCAATGTTAGACACAGGGGATCATCTTGACGATTTAATTCCACGTAGTGGCGAATTTTATCAATAGAGAAAGCAACTCTAGTTTTTGAAGATTACCTATTCCTTTTTTAATCAAATTTCAATTTCATCGTACTGTTGATCGTTATTATTTCCCGCAAATGAGTTTATCTACAGTTCGCAATCAATGTCACCACTTGACTGAACGGAGAACCTAACTAGATAGCTTATGGCTGCTGGAAAAACAGGGCCAGAAATTCAATCCATTGAGGATAACTGGTTAGCAAAGGCACATCTCAAGACGTAATTTTTTGTATCTTTAATTAGTGAATGTAATTATTTTATACGTAATAGTTTATATTTTTGTAACTTTAATTTGTGAATATAATTATTTTCATCGACCAGCCAAATACGTAACTATTTCTTTCTTTTGTGGTTTCAATTTTGTTCCTTTTAGATACCTATACCTTTTCCCTAATGAAAATAGATAGCTAGAAAAGAGGAGATTAATTAGCTGAAAAGAAATAAAAGGTTAGGAAAAAAAAAAAAGATAGACAGAATTAGAACCTCAGAAATTTTTTCTTCCCAGTGGCATAATATAGTTTATACTAAACCAAGCAATATACTTTACCTTAAGAATCACAAATTAAGTGCCACTATATAAATTAACCATATGCCACTAAAAGCTTCATATGATCGTGTTACTAGCTGAAATCCTTACTCCTTCTAGTTTTAAGCTGGTTGAAGAACTATTAACGTACGACCCCGATTCTTGTTGAGATGGATTATCTTTTGGCCAAGCAAGCATTGAAAAAATTGGAGAGCGCCTATTCTTGTTTTGATATTATTGTGCAAGATTGTAAAACACTCATGTGTAACTTTACTTCTATATCTTTGTCTTTTATTAAAAGGTCACCGAATCAGTGTGCCCACATGTTAGCTAGGACTGCAAGTTCTATGTCATTATGCATTCGCGTCTTTGATTCATGATGTACATGGTTACTATTTGAATAATATTTGAGCTGCTGGTTCTTCTTTTTAGTGATAACAATTTTGAACTAGTAATAAATAAAAATGGTTTTATTGTAAATAACTATCGCTATTGCCCCTATAGCTCAGTGGTAGAGCGCCAGTCTTGTAAACTGGAGGTCTGTAGTTCGATCCTGCATGGGGGCACTACTTCTCTTTTAAATTTTATTAACTGCATTTCTTATAATTTTAAAAAACATGCTTAAACTTTTTCTTATTGTAAGAAGTAATTAATTCAAAATTTACTTTTACATTATTATTCATTAGATAGATGGATTTTAAAATTTGTTGCCATGTTACCATCATTTAATTATTTTTATAGGTGCTTATCAATAATCAGTGTGGAACTAATCAGAATAATCCTAAAAGTCATTAGTTATGACGTCGCGAAAGGTCAACCCTTCTTAGATTCTAAAAATTTTAGACATTAGTTTCTTTTATAAAAAATAACGATGAGATTTTAGACATTCTAAATTCGCCTCTCTACATCCACCCATGTTGAACAACTAAACCCTCCCCCCCACACAGAGGTCTGACAAATAGAGCTAGTGTGGACACAAATAATATGTGAGCCTAACATCTTAACTCTTTATTATGATAAAAATTACATTAAGAAATGAATCATCCCTTTAATTCAATACTAAAAGCTAATTCAAGAAAATAAGAATCGTTAAAGATTATATAAAGAAAAATTGTTATCCCACCCACCGATATGAAACTACTAACAAAAAATAAAAAATATCTTCATAATTGCAGTTGAAAATTATAGATACCTAGGAGAATATTCTTGCCCTGCAATATAAAAAATTTGGTTTGTGAAGGACCCGGATAACTACGAAACAACCCTGTGATTGTGAAGGACCACAGAATATTTTGAAACTACTATGCTACACTTGCTTGTATATACTAGTCAGGTGCACGTATTTTGCACGTATGTATGATGATAATAATAAGTGTATAGAAAAAATAAATTATTATCATTTATATCGAATAATATACGTGATCAATCTTCAAAAATTTCACTATTATGAATCAAATTCATTTAAAGTTACTTAAGACTAATTTCTTGATAGAGAAAAGTTTACCCTTCGAAAGATCTCTCATTTCTCTTTTTCCATACCACCCACGTCAAGGCAAGTAAAATCATATTTCATGCCATGTGTCTTCTTATTCATGACTAATAATTATAAATAATTATGAAATAAATGTATGAACAAAAAATTGAAAAAAAAAATAATACATTGAAACATCAACTATCTAATATTATACTTTGAAAGAAAAAATATATTTTAGAGTCTTGATGACTATACTAAAACATAAATTGAGCGATGTAAATTATTCCTAACGTCCATCTCTAAGAAACTGATGGAAGAATGAAATAGGCTATAAGTTTGGCTTGCTAACTCATGAAATCTCTAATCCCAATTCTGTTTTCTCTTCTAATACCCAAGCAATGACTTTGATTGATACTTGTTTGACACTATGATTTGTTTGTTATCATGACAAATCACAATTTTCACTTGATTTTTCTCTCAATTGTCTTTTTTTTTTTTTTTTTATGTAAGTATGATTATGACGAAAGAGTATTAACTTGAATTACGTCATAATAAGAAATATGACTAATATGAATAAGAAATAAATTTAAAACAGGAAAAACATACCTTAAATTTACTTGTAATCGGCATGAAGTCTCGTTTGCACGTTTTACACAAATCTTTCTTCATCTGCACAAACATATTAAAGAATAAATCGATAATAATTTATTTACGGAGAAAATAATTTAAGATTATGAAAAAAATATCTTATAAGTTAAAGAATATTCAACTTTGTTAAGCCTAATTTAAACCAACAACAAAAGAATATAAACTTATTTTGAAGATAAATTTAAATAATCAAAAAAAAAAACATCAAACATAAGTTTAAAACCCGGCTCCATAGAGGAAAGCTCATATTTGTAAGAAAAAAAGTGAAGATAAAAAGGAATTTGGATACAGTGGTTGGAAGTATATGTCAACTCTATCTATTTAATTAAAATAAAATATAATTCTTTACATATATTTTAGGACTGTTAGTTTATTTTCATATATTTTAGGATTCATATATATTTTAGAATTCGTATATTTTTAGTTTAGGATTCTTAATTTCTTTCCATATATTTATTTTATCAGGATTTTTCTCATATATTTTAGGAGTCCTTAATTTAATAATATAATAATGAAAGAAAAATGTGAAAAGACGATTTTGTCTATTATAAAATATTTTAATGAAGGATAAAAAATTCGAATCACTTTTTAAAGGGTTTTCACACTTTTAATATATTATAGATATAAATATAGATTATAGATTATAGATTCATCATAATTATTCCAATTATTTTGATAAATAGATACTTTTAAGGCTGCTGATTATAAATAAACTATTGTACCCTAACTAAATAAAATCGAGTTTCGGCGATGTATGATCATCACATTTACAAAAATAAATAGAAAAATGGTCAAAAATATTCTTCTACTATGTGCAAAAGTTAATTTATACCTTCTGTTAAATATTTGGTCTATTATTGCCACTAGCGAATTTAGAATTTTTGTTCAGGGGGTTCGATGAAAATTACATTATAAAGCAAAGTGAACGCCCGCTAAATTTTAACCTGCCTTATCACGCCTCTTTAACATTTCTTCTCAATTTTGCTTTGTGAGTCCTTAAATAATATCGTGCCTTTTTCTTACTTTCACTAAAGTTTTATTTTATTTCAAAAAAAATTTCCTTCAAATTAATCCCCTACCAAAAAAATAAGGTTCTTAAAAATGTGCAAGCATTAAATTATTTATATTATAATATATAATTAGTACTTAATAAAAAATAAAAATAAAAATTACTGAACAACATCAATATTAATATGTTGAATGATAAAATATAATTTAAAAGAACGAACTATGTAATTTGATCAAATAATCTGTAAAAATTGAAAAATTCAAATTTTTTCTATATTATGTAAAACTAGTCAAATATATGAAACTATTTTGAACAAAAGTAACATAAAACGCATAAAAAGAGATACGCATAATATGTTTTTTTTTTTTTGTTGGGGGGGGGGGGGATGGAGAGGTTTGAAAATTAATTTGAAAGTTATATAAATCTAGCTATGACTTTAAACTAATACTAAAATCTAGCTATGACTTTAAACTAATACTAAAAGCATGAAAATATTATATGTATTGAAATATTTTTCATTCCAACTATATAAAAATTTTGTACAAAATATTTTAGGCTCAGTATTTATACTTGAAAAAACAATAAATAAATAATTTTAAAGTAAATAATAAACACACATAAATGAATTAAATGAGCTAATTATTTTCTGTTAATCAAGGCTCAATTGCCAGAGTGAAAAAGGTCAAAGCCCAACTACTCATACTTAAAGCACACTGAAATGAATCCCCCTTAACCATTGAGCCATACATTTCAGTTGTATTGAGGGGGGTCATTAAAGCCATTATATCCGTATAACCCTCACCGCCACGTAGATTCACCCCTGACCATTGCTCCTGACGCTACAAAATTGGTGTAAAAATACCCCTTCTCCATGTAGGCACTCCAACATGGCAAACACCGGACCAAGTGGCCTCATATTTCGCTGAGGTAAATATCACGTGACATGTCAACTCACCGTCCCAACTACCGTTTAACGAGAGAACAAGGAATGGTGAAATAAAAACAAGACAAACATAGTTTCTTGACCGGTAAAGGTGAAACCAATATGGATCATAAGAGATCCTTGCCTTGTGATAAAGGGGATATTGTTTAATAGTAACATTAATTAATTGTAATTAACCAATCTTTTGATTGTAAAGGACCAAGCAGATTAGTGGTCCTTTACATATTCATCATGATTAGTCCAATAATTAGGCATCAAGAAACATGAGATTCTACAAGATTTTATGTTCATTCTTAAGTCTATTATTGTTAAGTTTGCTTGAACTTTTTGTTTCTTATGGAAAGATATTGTACCAAAAAGATTGTCATGAATTTCCGCAGAAAGATATATTATAAATGTCTTTGTACATGAATTGATTGATATTTAAAAAAATAATATTAATATTCGAAGTTAAGTTGAAAAAGGACATCACGTTGAAGATTGGTATATATGAATATGAAAACACAGTTTAAATACCTCTATTAAACCCCACTAAAACCTATTTTTCAAATTCTATATTTCAAATTTGAAGTTGAAATAATAAATCAATTTGATAAATAAGTACTTATTCAAAATTAATAATCTTCAAATAATATTCAAATTTTTTGGAATAATTAAGATCAATGGACAAACGGGTAGTAACATCTCTTAAGATTGTTCACGGGTATACATAGCGAAAATTGGGAAAAGTTGCTTATGAAAAAGGATTTTAAATTAATAATTTAATTTGCTTTAAACTTGGTGTTAGCTATTGCCTAGATCAAGTGAATGTGATACTTGGAAAATGACAAGCTGAACATGATAAGAAATTTTATTTTGAGTCTCAAATCGCACATCCTACGAAAATTATCATTCCCTACCAACTATTATTATTTCCAAAACTTATATATCTAATAAAAATAATTGTATGTCACTATATTAAATGTAAAGTCAAAAAATATATTTATTATCTTTTAATATTTATTATTATAATTAAAAGAATAAAAATTCAAAATTAAAACCCAGCTCTCTTAAAATTCTCTTTCAAATCGCCCCTCTCAATATCGCTCCTCCACAAATTTCCTCTGCTGATTAACACTCTTACTACCACTCTTCGCCATTGCAGCAACACTGTTATGGTAATTGATATTGCGTTGTACTTGTTCCTGTAATGCGATCTGTAAGAGCCCATCTTCGTCGTCACTGTTAGTTGATATTTCTTTTTAATTTTGGAATATATTATATAGTTTTTGAAGATTATTAAACTATACTATACTACTATAGTAAAATTAAATGAAAAATGTGAAAAAATTGTAGATGTGTGTTGTTAAATTTTTGGGATGTGTGGGTTCAGAATTGTGACGATTAGTTTGTTTATTTGGTTGCTGGGTGTTTAATAGAGAGGGCTTTGATCTTTTTTCATTCTCTCTCGCCCACACTCTATCTCCCAGTTCTTCCTTTTCAAGTAAGGCTGCAACTTTAATTTTTTTTCTTATTTCTGTATAGAATAGAATTTGAATCTATTAATGTCTTGGGTCTTCTTTATTTTCCCCAAAATGTGAATGAATATTTAGGGGTTTTGTTGCCTTGCTTAGAATTGTGTTTATGCTTTATGTGCTTTCCAACCAACATTCTTGTTGATTTCTTTCATATTCATTTGAGTTATAGATTCAGTCTTGTACCTCTATGTATTTTGTGTTTATTGTATTTTTGGTTCTATGATTTAACATTTTAGCCTTGTATCTATAGGCTTACCATTCCTCTTCATTTTGGCTATGGATGGACTTAACAAATGTATAATGAAGGGTTGAAAGGTTTGAGGTTGGTAGGTTTGTTTATCTGAACAATTGGCTCTCAAATAAATACCGTTAGTTTGTTACCTTCTTATTGGTTACTCTCTAACTGAATTATGTGTCATATTTTCCCTTTTTAAGTATTGAATTTCTCATTTTTACCCTTAATGAGATAATTTGTAGCCATAAAAATGTCTATGGATTGGTTTAGACCACAAATTTCAACCGCCTTTCTTTCTTAAATTCGGTGCCTAATCAAATACTATCATATCAATTGGGGCGGAGGGAGTATTATTGTTTCTTTTAATGAATAACAAGTTTTGATTTTGTTGGGTATTTATAGTTAACAGTTTTAGATGCTAATTATTGAATAAAAATGTGAATATAGCTTACAAATATTGAACTTGATATAAACAGTTAATTGCTGGCAGTAGCACTCTTTGAGGGCTTTCCGTTTTTCTCTTTCTGATATATACGTTGATGTTTTTGCATAAGTGCTTCTAACTTTTATATTCACCTTTTCTTATATTCAGAAAATATTCACAATATTCTTAATCGTAATATACCCTGGCCTGAAGTTCCAGAGGAATTGAGTCCTGAGACATATGATCTCATTGATCGGTAAGAGAATCCTTGGCTATTCTTATTAATCCCAACATAATTTTACTTAACAGTGAGTACTTTGGCCAGTAGCATGTGTGAATTTTCAAATTTAATTATTCCTAAATGAGTAATCAGTAATCTGTACGTTAGAGAGGCAGTGGAAGTTCTAATTGGTATTGACTACAAAGACTGGTGTTTTATATTGAAAGATTTCTGGTTGGCTATGGATGGACTTAACAAAATGTAGGATGAAGTAGTCCAAATGATTTGGTTGAACGGCTTGAGGTTGGTAGGTGTGTTTATCTGAAATGTGCAATACCATTGTTTGCATCCCAATAAATGGCAAGATTAGTTGAATTTTCACCATTTGTCGATCCAGGTGGTGGAGTTACCACACCCAAGTTGGGTCGGAGAAAGTAGGTGCTCGAGGATTAGTTCAAGTGTTGGCCTGGTTAGTACCTTTATTTTTAGGGTGGGGGTTTGGTGAGTAGGGGAGAAAGAGCTAGGAAATTCTAATTTTCTCTTTCTTATATTAATTTATGTTAGAAATAGCCTCTATACCTCTGAGACGGGTAAGATATGCGAACACTCTATCTTTTTTAGACCTATTTTATGGGACTACACTAGGTATGTTGTTGTTGTTGTTGTTATATTTTAAGGGGATGATGTATTAGACTTGTCACTATGAAGCAGAAATTAGAGTCACAGACTGATGTGGTTATGGAAGATAGCTTTATATTGAAAGCTGGTCACAAGTCCTAAGAATACTTAATCTGTTATTTTAAGTTCAAAATTTAAAAGCTGCACGCAAAAATATTGTGAGATTATTTAAAGAAAAAATGTAGTTGAGATCATGGAAAGGAAAGAACAAAAACAGTGGAACAGTTAAAGAAGAAATAAAGCATAACTTCAAATAATGTCACTCCTCCCAAAGTCTTTTTCATCATAAAAAGTGATCTATTAGTGATCTGAGAAGAAATAGATAAAAAGTTGTTAAATGATTATAAGTATAGTATACCATAGGTAAAAGCACTGTATACATGTTACACTTCTAATGTACATAAAGAGGAAGATAGTGTGTGCACATAAACATAAATATACGTTTACATTTATATAACCTTCTATGATGAATGAAGATGTAATTGGCTAAAAGGATACTAATGTAGAAATAGTTTCTAAGAGCAACACTGTTGAAATTAGAAAAATATGAAATCTAGATGTAGAATAATACAACAAAAACTATATCTCAACCCAAGCTAGTAACATAAAGAGACACGACGAAAACAATGGTGGCCACTGATGGTGGTTCGGATAATGTAGACAAGAAGACTGATGAGTTTATAGCTAAATTTAGGAAGCAAGTTAAGCATCAGAGAATTCAGTCCATTCATACATCAGCTAGGCAACCCGCTAAAAAGCCACTCCAATAAAGTGTTCTTGTTCAAAACTGAGGTGATGCTATTAGTTTTATGTAGTTATGGTTAGGGAGGAGTTGTCTTGTTGTGAAGAGTTTCACATCGATCCTTTTAAATGATGGATGGCCTCTTTATATTTATATGGCTTGAACAATCGTCGCCTAGTGATTTAGCTTTTTGTGGTTGAGTTAGGCTCAAGTGTCGTATGTTACATGCTATCTTTACTTGCCATTAGAAAAAGTCTTATAGTTAGCTAGTATTCACTTGAGACTACAGATTTGTCTTGTCTAGCCTTTTTTACCCTTTTCAGTTTGTAATTCTAAAACTGAGATTTCTGGTGCAAAGGGATTTTAATATTGCAGTTATAGTTAGTCACTTCTGCTTGCACCATTAGTTGATTACTACCATGAGGTTCATTGTGGTTATTGCTATGGCTAATTCCATGTCATGGTAGGAAAAAGAGAACTTTTGATTGGCTAGGTTATGATGGTTAAAATGGTATTGTGCTTCTGTTCTTCAAAAATATGTCTGATGTTCATAGATTAACAAGTAGTACATATATCCCGTTGTATGTTACCACCATTAATTCTTCGTTCATGATCGCCATATCAGTACTCCAAGTTGACATATTGTTGTGACATGTATTTTGCAGCTTCGCATTCCCATTTTATCAAGTTATGAAATGCTGCTAGCATATTAATATATTTTGTTTGTAGAAAAAATAGCTTGGGAGGCTGATATACAGTATGCGAGAATGAAGGTCCAATTCGATGCATTACTTGCTTCGGGAGATTCCCTTGTCCCACAATTTTCCCTCCTCGACTGCCCCAGTCTCTACCTATTTTACATGGAGTATATATTCAATATAGAGGTGTGACTGAGGAGCACGATAGTGATGAAGATGATGAGGATTATTACATGGACAATGCACCACCGTTTTGTTAAAGTTGAGTGTTGTGTTAGATAATATAAACTCTGTACTTTATGATGGTTTATTTGAATTATTAAGTGTTTTTGAATGCATGAGAGCTGTGAAATAGCCGAATCAATAGTACTATTGTATAAATAACTTGATTGTTATGTTTTTTCGTTCAATTTCAAGGTACTTTAAGTTGATTTTCATTTAGTGTTCATTGGATGAGATATTTAGTACTTGTGTTTATTGTTTGATTGATTGGTGTGAGCACTTGAGCTCAATTTAGTTAATTGGATTGTATATATTATTGAATTGAATTAAAATGGCAGGTCTATGTAAAAGCTGTTATTATCATCAATTTTTTTTTGGTAGAAAATAGACATCATGAAGTCACTGTGTTGCATTTTGCTTTTCCAGCAAATAAACAAAAACGACCACGCGAGGTCTCTTCTTTGCAATTTTATTTTTTAGACACTCAAATAAGAGACAACAAGAGGTCCCTTAAGTTCTAAATGAAGTGTCTTTTAATTAAAAAGATTAAAAAAAATAAAATCAAATAGAGACCTTATGAGGTCTCTTTTAATAAAATAATAATAATTATAAAAAATCTTTTAGAGACCTCGTGAGGTCTCTTTTTGGAAAATTCAAAAAATAACCTAGTGACCTCGTGAGGTTGCTTTTAAGCGACTTCATGAGGTTTCTTTTAAGCGGCCTCATGAGGTTTCTTACAAAAAACGACCTATGTTTTAGAGACCATCCATTGAGGTCGCTTTTGAAGTCTCTTTTTTTAGAGAAAGAGACCTCATGAGGTCTCTTTTCACAGGTTTTTTAGTAGTGATCGTCATGGTTCATTGTAACTTGAACCCACTTGAACAAAATTTTGGATTCGTCACTGCGTGTGACGCCCTTACGGAGGACAAGTTGATGAAGGCAAAATAAAGTCGGCATGCTTGTAGCGCACTAGGCTGACAAGCTTTTGAAGATGTGGTGCACGTGACATTTCAGGAGAATCTCATGTTGGTATATGAGGGGAAAGTGAATCGATTTATAAGGCATAGTTCAATTTTACATGATCGTACATGCGCTTTAACTCAATGATAATGTAGTAGAACTGGTAGGCTTGCTGAGCCCGACAAGCTTGTGAAAATAAGGTCTACATGACATCTTAGGCAAATTCGAAATTTGAATGAGAGAGAAAAGTGAAGAGATTTATAGGACATAACTCAAGTTCACATGATATATGATGAGTTTTTGATCTCGATGGTATATATAGCCTAAGGATAAATATGCGAGGCCCTATCGAGCCAAAGAGGGTGACAAGTATTATGTGCTTGAGTCATGACTAATATGATATGATATTAGAATCAGCACCCCACCAATATGATGGTGGCACAAACCTCAACGAGGACACTCATAAGTTGTAAGAAGGGGGTATGCGTGTGACACTCTTGATAGAGGGCGCTGATGAGAGTGGGTCACGCAGGATCGGTTCCGAAAGAGTGAAGAAAAAGGGGATGTTTTGTTAATCACCAACTAGTTAATCAGACGCGAGCCCCTTCTCGGGCGGATTCCTCCTTTTGCTCCTCAGTGTACGAGGTATTAACAACCGTTTTCAGCTGTTGTTCCCCTCCCAAGGGCTGGCAACACGAGTTGTGCATTGATACCTCACGCGAATTCCATATCAATATAGGAGAGAAAAATGAATAGTTTTATAAGGCATAACTCAAGTTCACATAATACATGCGCCTTTAGACTCTGATGATGGGTAGCCTAAGAGGCAATAGGTTAAAACAGACAATACATGTCATGAGCTTGGATTATGACTAAACGCAAGTCTTAGAGCTTGGGACTTCATCATTTGTCAAATTTTACCTACTAATACTAATACTAAGCCGACATGTTATCGGCAACCCATGTTCCAAATTCTTGGTTGTTAACAATTTGATTGACTAATTAATTTTGATTTTCCCACCAACTTAAAGCTGATAATTACTTCATAGGATAAACATATTCTTAATGACTTTAATTTGATGCCACTAATTTTCTATCAACTTTGAGAAAATTCAATTGGTGGATGTGATCCCACAACTATCAAATTTTGTCTATTTTAATCTCGATCATGCACTAGTGTCCATCTACTAGGCACTAGCCATAGATTTTCTACAACTTTCATAATTGACATTACTAGGCACCCGTCAAATAATAGTCAATAAATGTATATTTTTATATATCCAACATATGATATATATATAAACTGTACATTTTTTTTTATATAAACTAATATATAATTTTTTATATATATATTTGGCTAATTATATGAAGGGGAGTTTTAGAATAACTAGTAAAATTATTGTAATGTGATCAGGAGGTTACGTGTTCAGTCCTTGGAAACAACCTCTTGCGAAAATGCAAGGTAAGATTGCGTACAATAGACCCCTATGTTGGGCCCTTCACTGGGTCTTTCATAGTGTTTGGAAGCTTTAGCTCATCAAACTGCTTTTTTTAGGTTTATGAATATCATTATATCTCTAGCCGACTAGTCAAATCTGTAACTTTTCCTTCCAATAAAGATGCTTGAAACTGACATGAAACCTGACATTAGGAGGCTTATCAAGAAGACTAAATGGAATATTAACTGACAACCTTGATTGTCATGAGCTTAATCTTGGATTTTCTATGGTCATACTATACCTAGAGTCACTTTAATGTTCCATCAGAATTAGATGGTTTTGAACTATTTATTTTTTCTCCGAACTCATGGTCCAAGTTAATTATTACGTTTAGTATTCATTATCAATGATGACTTTATAAGAAAGTTATAACCAACATATTTTAGATTTTTCTATATTATAATATAATGAGAGTTTTCTGACGGAAGACAGACTGATGAGAACAAGTCAACAAGAAGAACCGGGAGGTGTTTGTGAATTATAGGTTGGTAAGCTTTCGAATACAGGGTAAATATGATATATTAGCCAAGTATATATGATATATTAACCAAATTCCGCAACGCAAAAAAGGAATGAATTGTGTGGCACCCGTTCACATGCATGGTACATGCAAATTTTAGGTTCGATGATGGTGTAGCCTAAAGGACAAATAATCTGTGAAATTTATTAGGTCAAAGTAGACAGTATACGTGTCATGAGCTCTGACAAATATGATAGAAGAGACAACTTTCCACACTATGATGGTGGAGGCAGATCATGCCTATGGACGGGTCAACAAGAAGGACTGCCAGACTTCTAGATTAGCAAGCATGCATCCATGATTCGTTGAAGGGTGCATAACACATCAAAAGCAATTTTCATTGGAAAAGGTGAAATATGTGAGGGGCTATATAAAGTGAGGGTACAAGTTCAAGTGGTTTGGACTCGATGATGATATAGATCAAGAGACAGATCAATGAGGTTCATCGAGTCAAACGAACAATACGTATCATGAGACTGTGACAATTAATGATTGTATAAAAGTGTTAAACTTCAAACAAAAATGTTTTACATATATAGTATGTTGGATGTGATTTGGGCTCAATGATGACATAGATCGAGAGACAAATATGTGAGGCTCATTGAGTCAAACGAACAATATATATTCACGCTGTATGTCCTAAACTATTATACTCAATTTTCAGATTGATCCTTGAAAGTACACAGATTTTAGACTTGTACCTTTATTTTTCGCTTTCATTATTTTATGAGAGTTTAATATTATTAGGGAAAAGGCTCAAATATGCTATCGAACTATCAGAAATGACTCATTTATGTCATCCGTTAAAAGTTGGACTCGTTTATGCCATCGTTGTTACAAAACAAGTTCATTCATGCCATTACTTGCTAACGGTGATTTTTCAAAAACAGCTTTGCCATGTGTCGTCCTACTAGAGGTCCACATCATTAATTAAAACAAAGAGAAAAGGCTCAAATATGTCATCGAACTATCAGAAATGACTCATTTATATAATCCGTTAAAAGTTTGGCTTGTTTATGCCATCGTTGTTACAAAACAGGTTCATACATATCAATACTTGTTAATGACGGGTTTTCAAAAATTGCTTTGCCATGTGTCATCTTACTAGAGGCCCACGTCATTAATTAAAATAAATTAATAAGAATTAATTTATTTTCTCTTACATTTTGTTCATAATAGTCAGTGCCTTGAATCTTTGAGGAAGATCACCTGTCATAGCATTGAATGAAAAATCCCTGAGGCATAAACATTAATCGACCAAAATATATGTAGCAGAAAATGATTAACTAGTCATTTTGAGGTTTGTAAGGCTTGGCAAAAGAATATTTGGGCCTCACTTGTTTTTACCATTATTGGAGCTTGGCCTAAGAATATCACAAAATATATTCAGTTGTTTAGTCAATTTAATGTAATGATCCATTTCGTTGTTACTAAATTATTCATAATAAATTCATGAAAATTCTTAATTGTCATTCCTCAGTATTAACTTGGGTCCAAAATAGATATATTTTATTTATTACGTCATCTCGAACTTTTCGGTGAAGATTTTAGCCTTCGGATGTGTCTAGATAGACTCAATCTCGATGAATTTAATTATTCATGAGTGCTAATATAAATACTTTAGTTTGAAAGTTCTTTAGGTATGAATGAAGGTCGTACAATATCCCTAACACAAAGTTAAGTATAAAACTTTCTTTCTGATACAGTTTCGATATGGGTTTTTATTTGGGCCAACTTCAAACGATCATATCTCATAGAATATAAGGAGTTATGGGTCCATTACCTATCAAATCAAAGATCTCTGAGTCCTCTTTCCAATGCAATAAACCTCTCCTCAATTTGAATTCGGAGTAGAAAGTTATAACTATTTTACTGAGCATTGTTCGGATTGAAACGAGATTTCACTGTAGCAAAAATTCTGATTGTATTTAAATCAAATGCAGCCATTTTTGAGGTCTAAAACCCCCAAATTTCATTCCCCAACCCTAAGAGGTGATTTCCCAAAGTTTAAGGTGAAATTCGTTCGTTGAGGTAAGTTTTTTTCATTATTTTCTTCGTCTTTTAATCCTTTAACATCTTATAATCCTTAGAAAGACCATGAATTAAGGATAGAACTAGTGAGTTTGAATCCCCAAGATATTTGTTTGAAGAGTAATTGTTTAATTACTCTTATTATTGCTTGGTTTTTAGATGGTTGATTATTCCAAGGCATGAAGGAAAGGAAAGATCATCTTTGTTGCAGCTTGTTTCTTCCAAAAGCTAACTGTCCAGGTAGACTAGGTTTAATGACCAGAAGATTGTGTTATTTTATATTTTCATAATTTAGAATAGACGGAAGAAAGCATTCTAGGCCTGTGGGCATGGAGTTGAGGTGGATAAAGACACGAGTCGTTAACTTTAATTCCAAAAACTATATTATTGATTGATTATGTGATATTTATGATATTATGTGTTATGTGCCCGAAAGGAGATTGTTGTAAATGTAGTATATGAACATGATATTCTTTTTAGTTGTTTTAGTGATAAACCTAGTCGAGTTGTAACGGTATTAGGTTGTATGTATTTTGCAATAATATGATGAGGAGAATTATGCTAAGATCGAATATTGATGAGCATAGTAATATCTAAGGGATAGATGACTTGAATTAGTGTGATGATTGTATTATGTGGAAAGCAGTAGAGGATAATGATACACGCGAATGTGCTAGTTATAGTGGTGATGTTAGAACCCAAGTTGCGATATTTAAGAAGATTATGATATTTTTAATAATGAATGAGTAATTAAGGCTCCGATAGTGACTTGTATGCCTAAGAATTAAATTGTGATTTATTTTATAATATTCTTGTTTTGATATTGATAAAAATACTATATCTATTGGATGTCCATGAGATGCTAAATTGGTGATAATATTGGTTTATTGAATTGCGCCTATGAGTGGCTTGTTTGATAATGATAACTCCTTAAAGTAATGCTATGAATATTTGTTGATTGGTATTCGGACATGCTTGAAATTGTTGATGCTTGGATTGTTGATGCGTGTATAAATGATTGTCGAAAATTTACTTGATGGAATTGTCTTATGACTTTAAGTGTACTTGTAAACTTGGTACATTGTTGTATGCTGTGAAGTTGTATAAATTTGATATTGGTAATACTTGTTTATGTTAGATCGGGTACCACGTCGGTACGGATATGTATATGTTGGATCGGGTACTACGTCGGTACGGATATGTATATGTTGGATCGGGTACCACGCTGGTACGGAAATGTATATGTTAGATCGGGTACCACGCCGGTACGGATATTACTACTAAAAAATGATCAAAAAGCGACGGGTTGTGTCGCTTTAAAAAGCGACGAGAAAAACGACGTTGACCGTCGCTTTTTTAGTTTATTTTTTATTAAAAACGACGGCCAACGTCTTAATATCCTTCGCTTTTTTTGCGGATTTTTGTGCCAAGTAATTAAAAAATAATTTACAATTTTTTTAATAAAAGCGATGGACAGCGTCGTAATTTATTAAAAAATAATAATTATTATTTTTTAAAAAGCGACGTAGTCCGTCGATTTTTGAATTTTATTTTTATTAAAAGCGACGGACAACGTCGCTATAATTTTTAATATTAATTATAGAAAAACGATGCTATCCGTCGTAATTCGTAATTATTTAATTTTTTTTTATTTTTTCCAAAAAGCGACGGCCAGCGTCGCTTTTGTTAAAATTAAATAAAAATTAATTTTTGAAAAAGCGACGTTGGTCGTCGATATTTGATATTTTTTATTTAATAATAAATAAATAGTTTTAACATTTAAAAAAATTAAATCAAATATATAAATTTTTAAAAAGCGACAACCAACGTCGAAATTGGCCGTCGAAATAAAGTCAACTTTTTAGTCCACCGTATTAGGACAAAAGACCCATTCTTTTCTTTTTTTTTCTCTCTCTCTCTTCCTTTCTTTCTCTCTCGCGCCGCTTCTCTCTCTCTCTTCCTTCCTTTCTTTCTCTCTCTTCCATCGCTATCAGTGACACTTCGAGGTCGTCATCGATGAGGTTGCTATCAGTGATATTCACACTTTGAAGTAACTTTTCACTGGTTGCTAACATTTTTTTCTGTTATGGAGAATTTTAAATTTCTAAACTTGTGGTAGAATTATCAGGTGTTTTTGTTGATTTACTTCGAATTTGATTTTCTTGTGAGTTAAATGGTAAAAATATGCGTAAAGTATTCGGGTTTTTTTGAGTTTTATAGCTGAATTAAAAGGTATTTTTGTTGATTTTGTTCGCTTGTTTTACTTCGAATTTGATTTTTTTGTGAGTTAAATGGTAAAAAATGAAAGTATTTATTTGTTTGAGTTTTATAGCTGAATTAACAGGTGTTTTTGTTGATTTTTTGCTTGATTTACTTCGAATTTGATTTTTTTTGTGAGTTAAATGGTTAAAAATATGCTTAAAGTATCCCTTTTTTTGAGTTTCGTAGGTGAATTATTAGATGTGTGAATTGTTATTGTGTATAATTTAGTGCTGAAAAATGTATTAGGTCGAGGTCGACTTTTGAAATTGATTTTGTGTCAACATGATGAAGGACTTGTACTTGTTAAGGTGTATTTCAAGAGAGGAGATTTCACGTATAATTTAGTGTTGATAAATTGTGGTAGAATACAACATGGCTCAAAAGAAGTTCACTTAATTCACCATGAGTTCAAATTACAACTTCTGTTATGGAGAATTTTAAATTAGCACAACTTAATCTAAAGAGTATTCACATAGCTTCTTGGCCTGAATAGTAGTTCTGATAAATAGATATGTTTTGTGATTGCATTTTGTTATTAAAAATTAACACACTATTATTGACACCACACAAATTCCTCCTATGCCATGATGACACAAGATTTATATAATAATGTGAAAACTGACTACCAAGGTACAATTTCTACGTGAATGATTCAAGAATGTAGGAAAATAGTTTACAGGTTCAAAACTCAAAGGGAAGGATTGGGCTTTAACCTCCATCCAGTAGGTATGGGAGGCCTATGAATTGGGACTGCAGCCTAGTGTTAGGGGCCTTAGTTTTTCTAAGAGAGAATATTTGGACATCCCTAAAACTGAAATGATTTAGGGAAAATAAGTGATATGGATGGGATACCTCAGGCAGTAGGGGCATATGTTTTCTTACAGAATAAAAGTACAATTCTTGAAAGTATCTAATACAATACCAGTACATTTTATTAAAGAAATATTTTGATATATGAGGAAATGAACTCAATAGAGCAAAACTGATATAGGGGATTAGTTTGGGTTTGACATGTGATTGATTAGTTTGCATTGCATTTGAAGAAATTCTATGATTTGATATGATTATGTTCTTTGCTAGTTTCATGCTTAACAAACAAAAATTAGTTAATCTTTTCATAAAATTTGTCATGTGATGACTTATTCTTTGAGCCCATTCTGAAACTTTTTGGTTAAATAAAGTTTGAAACTTTTGCTTTCTTGGGGATTCCCTTTTCATTCTATTAGCATTATATGAAATTCTGTATCTTAGTATGTTTTTCTTCTTTGTTAATTTCAAGTTTCACGGCAATAATATTTATTACTCTCTCTATTCCATATTAAGTGACTTAATGAGGTATGACACACCCCTAAGAAAAACATTTAGGGATGAGATTACATTCTACCCTCCTCAGACCCCATCACATCTTGTGAGATTATACTGTGTCTATTGTTGGTGGTATTGTTTCTATTGATCTTGCTAGATTAAGTTGAAAAATGGTTTAAGATTTGTCTTTTTGGATTAATATTTCCATTATGAATAGGTTGGGTTGCTATTTCTTCGAAAAAAAAGTTGGTTGCTATTTTTCGACGATCGCTTGCCTCTTTCTCTTCAAATTAGGCCAAACAAAGATAAGTTTATTCTCTCTATTTTCATATAGTGAAGTCTTTATATGTAATGTAATGGTTAAATTATTTGTTGTAGAAGGCTTATAAAGCCATAGGTTTTGTGATGACTATATGGTGTGAGAGGGACATGCGACGCCTCTACTTATTAGCTTTATTAAATTTATTAAATTATTTGACTTATATTGCAATTGAGAATGTGAACTAGTGACTTGAAATGTGAAGTTAATGACTTGTGACTTGAAAATGCTTAAGTGTTGCTACTTGAAATGTGAAGTTAACGAGTTAAAAATGCTTAAGTGTAGTTAGTTCAAATTGTGACTTAAAAATGGTTAAGTGTAGCTACTTGAAATGTGAAGTTAATGAGTTGAAAATGCTTAAGTGTAGTTACTTGAAATTGTGAACTTGCGACTTGAAAATGCTTAAGTGTAGCTACTTGAAATGTGAAGTTAATGACTTGAAAATGCTCAAGTGTAGTTACTTGAAATTGTGACCTTGTGATTTGAAAATGTATAAGTTTAATTACTTGAAATTGTAACTTAAAAATGGTTAAGTGTAGCTACTTGAAATGTGAAGTTAATGAGTTAAAAATGCTTAAGTGTAATTACTTTAAATTGTGACCTTGTGACTTGAAAATGGTTAAGTGTAGCTACTCGAAATGTGAAGTTAATGACTTGAAAATGCTCAAGTCTAGTTACTACAAATTGTGAACTTGTGACTTGAAAATGCTTAAGTGTAGCTACTTGAAATGTGAAGTTAGTGACTTGAAAATGCTCAAGTGTAGTTACTTGAAATTGTGACCTTTTGATTTGAAAATGCATAAGTTTAATTACTTGAAATTGTGACTTACAAATGGTTAAGTGTAGCTACTTGAAATGTGAAGTTAATGAGTTGAAAATGCTTAAGTATAGTTACTTGAAATTGTGACCTTGTGACTTGAAAATTCTTAAGTGTAGCTACTTGAAATGTGAAGTTAATGACTTGAAAATACTCAAGTGTAGTTACTACAAATTGTGAACTTGTGACTTGAAAATGCTTAAGTGTTGCTACTTGAAATGTGAAGTTAATGAGTTGAAAATATTTAAGTGTAGTTACTTCAAATATTGAACTTGTGACATGAAAATGCTTAAGTGTTGCTACTTGAAATGTGAAGTTAATGAGTTGAAAATGCTTAAGTGTAGTTACTTGAAATTGTGAATTGTGACTTGAAAATGCTTAAGTGTAGCTACTTGAAATGTGAAGTTAATGACTTGAAAATGTTCAAGTGTAGTTACTACAAATTGTGAACTTGTGACTTGAAAATGCTTAAGTGTTGCTACTTGAAATGTGAAGTTAATGAGTTGAAAATGTTTAAGTGTAGTTACTTCAAATTGTGAACTTGTGACATGAAAATGCTTAAGCGTTGCTACTTGAAATGTGAAGTTAATGAGTTGAAAATGCTTAAGTGTAGTTACTTCAAATTGTGAATTATGACTTGAAAATGCTTAAGTGTAGCTACTTGAAATGTGAAGTTAATGACTTGAAAATGCTCAAGTGTAGTTACTACAAATTGTGAACTTGTGACTTGAAAATGCTTAAGTGTAGCTACTTGAAATGTGAAGTTAATGACATGAAAATGCTCATGTGTAGTTACTACAAATTGTGAACTTATGACTTGAAAATGCTTAAGTGTTGCTACTTGAAATGTGAAGTTAATGAGTTGAAAATGCTTAAATGTAGTTACTTCAAATTGTCAATTGTGACTTGAAAATGCTTAAGTGCAGTTACTTCTAATTGTGAACTTGTGACTTAAAAATGCTTAAGTGTTGCTACTTGAAATGTGAAGTTAGTGAGTTGAAAATGCTTAAGTGTAGTTACTTCAAATTGTGAATTGTGACTTGAAAATGCTTAAGTGTAGCTACTTGAAATGTGAAGTTAATGACTTGAACATGCTCAATTGTAGTTACTACAAATTGTGAACTTGTGACTTGAAAATGCTTAAGTGTTGCTACTTGAAATGTAAAGTTAATGACTTGAACATGCTCAATTGTAGTTACTACAAATTGTGAACTTGTGACTTGAAAATGCTTAAGTGTTGCTACTTGAAATGTGAAGTTAATGACTTGAAAATGCTCAAGTGTAGCTACTTGAAAGTGATTTAAGTGTATTAACTTGATATCTAAACTAGACTTGATTTTTATATGTTTTAATGTAAAGTTGCATATTATTGAATATCTATATTTTTGTAGATGGATCATCGTCTATGGATGTATAATATGAATTATGAAAATGTTGGTGGTTTAAAACCCCAATATCTTGATGGCGTTAGAGGTTTTATCGATCATGTTATGTCACTAGATCTATTTCAAAAAATATAGTGGTTAGGTGTCCTTGTAGTTCATGTAGGTACTTGAAGTTTTTCCAACCAGATATAGTTATGACTCATCTCTATCGTAATGAATTTAAGCCAAGATACTTTGTGTGTGTCGATCACGGAGAAAGAGATGGTTTGAATAGTATATTTGATAATTCGTTTCCTGTGGATGAATATGACATGCTTGTACATGGTCGACATGCTAGGATTCAACATGCTAGAGTTCAACATAGGGTGCAACACGATAGAGTGCAACACAAGGCTAGGATTCATGAAATGGTCAATGATGATTTTGGTATTGGGGATGGGATGGAACCCGAACAGAATTTAGAAGAAGATCCCAATGAAGAAGCAAGAGGTTTCTATCAACAATTAGAAGAGGCTAGTCACCCACTATGTAAAGGGAGTCTGCATTCTGCTTTATCTATTACAGTTAGATTACTGAGTATCAAATTTGATTGGAATGTTGCTCAATCTACTATGGACTCTATGGTTGGTCTTTTGGTTGAACTAGTAAATCCAGAGTTGAACATACCTCAAAATTTTTATCAAGCAAAGAAATTGGTTTCCAAGTTGGGATTGTCATATAGTAGAATCCATTGTTGTATAAATGGTTGTATGTTGTTCTATAAGAATGATGCTGAATTGGAAAATTGTAAGTTTTGTGGACATGCTCGTTATAAGCGGACTCCCGGTGGAAAGATGGTTTCTATTAAGGCGATGCACTATTTACCTCTTATACCTAGGCTAAAGAGGTAGTATGCTTTGATGAGTTTTGCCCCACACATGAAATGGCACCATGAAAATAGAAGGCCACCAGGTGTCTTGTCTCATCCATCAGATGGAGAAGCTTGGAAGCACTTTGATAGAGCTTATCCTGATTTTGCTAGTGAACCAAGAAATGTTAGATTGGGGTTGTGTGCAGAAGGTTTCACACCATTCTCTAATTCTGGCACACCTTATTCTTGTTGGCCTGTATTTATAATCTTCCACCTGAGATGTGCATGACAAGTCCCTACATATTTCTAACTTGTATTATTCCAAGTCCCCGCAATCCAAAAAGTTTGATCGATGTATATCTCCAGCCATTGATAGATGAATTACTACAATTATGGCATGAAGGTGTAGTAACATAAGATATATCAACTAAGCAGAATTTTGTTATGCATATCAATTTAATGTGGACTATTAGTGATTTTCCTGCATATGGGATGTTATCTGGTTCGATGACTGCTAGAAAGTTAGCTTGCCCATAATGCATGGAAAATAGTAAAGCATTCACTTTAAAGTATGGTTGAAAAAATTCTTGGTTTGATTGTCATCGCCAGTTCTTACCAATGGACCACGAGTTTAGAAGAATGAAAAATACGTTCAGAAAGAATAAGATTGAGAATGATCCGCTACCTCCATTACTGTCAAGACATCAGATTTGGGAGAGAGTTTGTAATTTGCCTAAAGTTACAGATGTTCCACCTTCTAGACTTCCTGGATATGGTGTTGAACATAATTGGACCAAACAAAGAATATTTTAGGAGTTGTCGTATTGGGGGAACAATAAACTAAGACATAATCTTGATCCGATGCACATTGAAAAAAATTATTTTGATAATTTATTCAACACAGTCATGGATGTTAAGGGCAAGACAAAAGATAATTCAAAAGCTAGAATGGATATAAAGGAGTATTGCAAAAGAAAGGAATTATGGTTGAAGGAAAAAGAAAATGGCAAATTGTTTAAGCCCTAGGCCAGTTTTTCGTTCACTTTAGATGAGAAACGGGAAATATGTGAGTGGGTTAAGAATTTGAGGATGCCTGAGGGCTATGCTTAGAATTTAGGAATACGAGCGGATATAGAAGAAGGGAAGTTGATTGGTATGAAAAGCCATGATTGTTACGTTTTTATGGAAACCTTGTTTCCTATCGCATTTAGCCACCTTCCTGAGAGGATATGGAAACCAATCATAGAGATAAGTTTGTTCTTCAAAGATTTGTGTTCGGAAAAGTTGTTAGAGAGTAGCTTGGACAGAATGGAGCAGAATATTCCTGTCATCACTACTAAGTTGGAGAAGATCTTTCCATATGGCTTTTTTGATGTGATGGAGCATCTTCCAATTCACCTCGTAAAAGAGGCACGTCTTGGAGGCCCAGTTTAAATGAGGTGGATGTATCCAGGAGAGAGGTAAATTTTTTTAAACTAATGCCATCATTTTCTTAAAAAAATTACTTTTATCTACCTAAGATAAAATTATGCAGGAAAATTGGCTAGTGCAAACAAACTATTAAGCAAAGGGGAAAGATCAAAGGTTCGATTTGTAAAGCTTATCTTGCAAAAGAAACTGCTTATTTTTGTTCGTACTACTTTGGGGTGAAGTACCATGTAAGATAAATAGGTCCAATCGTAATGATGAAGGTGATGGTGATCCTATGTTTCCACCTATATCGATTTTTAACAATTCAGGTAAAGGATCTAAAGTTATTGTACGTGAGCCCTCACTGGTATGGAAAGAAAATCTATTGTGACACATGTTTTGCTCAATTGTTCAGAGATTCAACCATATCTTGAGTAAGTGTTAATGATGTTATCGAATTATATTAATTTGTTAAGGACACTTCACTAATAAAAAAATCTTAATGATGTACACTTGACAGTTTATTCATTAGGAAATGGGGTAATGATGCCACATATACGAGGTTTTTAGATTGGCTACAAGAATATGTAAGTATGAAAGATCATATATACATTTACGAAAATTATATATAGGTCATTTAATAAAATTTATATTTTGATTTAACGATATGTAGGTTTTGGATGAACATAGTACCGTCGAACATTTGCCATTGTGAGAGATATCATATTTGGTCCTGCAACTCAAATTCAGACAATGAATAAATATTGTGTGAACGGCTTCAAGTTTCAAATCGAGAAAGTTTCTAAGTATAAGAAAACTAATAACAGTGGCGTGTGTATTGAAGGTGATATCGACGGTAATGGTCAAATCGTTGAATATTTTGGTGTCATCCAAGAGATATTAGAAGTCAAGTACCCTGGTTGTCCAAAAAAGAAGATAATTCTATTTCAGTGCAAGTGGTTTGATCCATCACATAGAGGTACCAGGGTGAATCAACAACATAATATAATTGAAGTTAAGCACATGAGGCAATATAATCGCTATGATCCCTTTATGATTGCACAAAATGCCAGGAAGGTATATTATGCTACTTATCCATTGCGCAGAGATAAATCCAATTAGTGGGTGGTTATAAAGAATAAGCTTGTGGGGAGAATTGAGATTTAGAATGTGTCAGATGTGGCCTACCAGAACGAAGTCACAGTTATTGATCAAATAGTGGATGATGAGTTAGAAAACAATCTTGAACATCCTTAACGCATATTAGAAGAAGTTTCTGATGATGAGATCATTGACATCGAAAATACTGCGGAAGAAATAGATGAGGGAAATGAATCATTCTAGAAGGATGAATGGGACCATGAAAATGAAGAGAAAGAATGGGAGAGTGATGGAAATGAAACAAACGATGAGGAAGATTGAGAGAATATAGATTAGCTTGTTAGTTTTTTTTACTACCACTACTTATTTGTTAATACTTATAATTTTTTTTTGTATTCTAATGATGTAACTAAGAACGAGGTTCTTTCTAATTTGATTGTTGTTTAAGTTTATATTATTAATTGTTGTGTTTTGATAATAATTATTCGTGATAAAAATATTTATTATTTAATGGTTAGACTTGGAAATCAAGACTGAAATATCATAGTCTAGTGGTTGTAAAAGATCACATACTTGATTTACACTATCAAGAAAAACTTATGCTATTTAAAGATATTTGTGTTAATACTATCAAAAAAGCTTGACGGTTAATTTGGTGCTTATTAAAGAAAATATAAGGTTGACTTCAGGTATGTATATATATGTATGTGGTTTAAATATGCACACAGGTGCATTTTAGATTTGGAAGCTTTGAGCTTATGACCATCACATTCCACTGGTTTCAGAGTCATGTTTCAGTAGTAGTAAGGGTTCAACAATGGACTTCAGTAACGGCTCTTTGTTACATTCTGGAGCTAAGTAATTAGAGTCTTTGGCATCATACTCCACTGTTTTTACCTCGGTTTGAGTAGTCATCACCGTTGTATCTTCTGTATTGAGAAAGGTAGAGATCTTTTTACAGAGACTGGTGTCGAGATATTCTCAATACTGACAGTAGCTCGATGGGTTTGAATTATATAATGTGCAACTAACTTATAACCCAGTCCTGCAATCTGGTCAAGAGTTAGGGAATGGAAAAGAAAGGAAAAAAGAAAATGATATGATTAAGAGATTGAAAGAACAAAAAAATGTATGGAAGAATAAAATTCTTTAAAAAATTATTACCTTCCTATAAAGAGCACCAGTAGAAGCCCAACCTTTTGCTTGTCGGCATAAGCTGCAGTTGCAAATTCCTCGGCAAACAGGGCAAATTCAGTTTGGGTTCTTGTTAGCTTCAAGTATATGTTCTCCCATTTCTGTGAAATATGATCTTGAATTCTGTTTGGAACAATTGTAGCTTTCCATTTGTATGCTAAATTTTTCTAATTTAAGCATCTCACTTATTCCTGGTAATTATCATTTCAGTAACACCATTTTTCATATGTGTATTCCAAGATCATTTGATTGTTCATTTTTGCAGGGGGTGCCTACTCTGGAAGATGCACTATCCATAGGGTTACCAATTCAAAAAGAGATAGAAGTTCTTCACACTTCTCTTGAAGGGATAGCTAACAATTTGCTGCTGGAATTGGTTTTATCTTCTCTTCCAGAAGAAACACGGAGGTGTGGTTCAGATATTGTGTTACAACTGAATCATAAGGCAAGTATCTGAAACACTATAATATTATGATTTAAGGTTGAACATTTCCTGTTCTTATAAATCTGTTTCTTGCTAGCTGCTTGTGACCTATGTGTTACCACTATCATAAAGCCTTGATGGGTTATTAACGTAGTCATTGACTAGATAGATGCAGACCAATGACTTTTTAGGAACTTTGGTAATTCAAATTGTTATTGCTCTGAAATTTGAAATGTAGTTTTATTGAGGATAATGAGAGTTCAAGAATTTATAGACTATGTCTTTTATGCCCCTATCTAAGGTAGTTTTTATTTCTTAAACTCTATCTGTGGTTTTCTGTTTATATACATCTATGTTTTGTGTTTGTTACCTATGTCAATATTGACCACATATGTCCTGTCACCTATGTGCTCCACATATTGTAAGATGATTTGTTTCTTAAGATAACTCAAGCATAGCTTACACCTACACCTTCAGTAAATGTACTTTCACTTTGTTGTCTTTTTTTTTGTTGTCTTCTTTTTTTGCTAGTTGGGGTTGTAGATTGTCTTCTTTTTTTGTTGTCTGCATGCACTTTGTAACATGGAGGAGTAAATATATCAATAACCTCAACTTCACTTGAAAATCCTGAAAAAGAGAATCATTCACTTGTCTGCTACTTCAAAAAATCAGAATTCAAATGGAAAAATCATTCATTTTGTAGCAGGTAGTTTAATGTAATCTTGCCATACAGATGGAATCCGGTGGTAGAGGCGATCATCTTGGTCTTGATAAGAATTCAAAGTCAGCTGGTAAAAAGAAAACTAGGACGCCAATAAATTCTAATGATATTCCTGGTCGACTTTCTTCACAGCCACAGATGCACACCTCTTCATCAGGGAGGTCTTATGTCCCATTTGGCACTGGTAATCCTGTAGATTATCATGGTCCTAGAAAGCAGCGACAGGTGTGCACTTCTTATGCTCCACATACTTTCAATCCTCCTACAGATATAGGGACTTTGAGATTATCATCTAGTACTCCATCCCCTCGCGATTCATCCCTCCACCTCTCAGGATTGCGATTGAGAAATAGTTCTGACTCCGATGCGCAGACATTTACTCCCCCATTTGATGAACCTTGGGTACTGTCTAGAGTAGCCTCTGCATCTGGATCTGCACCTCCACCTCCACCTCCACCTCCACCTGTAGAAGATGATACTGATACACATTTGGTTGGTCTAGTTCCTGGAGATAAGGAGATGCTTGGTAGAGTCTTCATCGAGTCTGATGGATCTACGTAAGTTTATTTTTTAATTCATAAGTTTATTTTTTTATTAATAAAATATTCATGCCTACATATTTATTTTGTTCTTTACAGGTGGCATCCCGCATCAAAAGAAGTTAATAAGGCAGTAAGAGAGCGCGTTAGGAGACTTTTTTCACAACTTTGGCACAGTTGGTCAGAGATTCCAGAAGACCATAGATAAGCAATGTTTAAAGAGTTCAAGGTATACTAGATTTAATTATTATCTAGTTAACTTTAATAGTAATATATATTTGTATATGCGTATATATATATATATATATATATATCATATAACACTACTCAATTGATTTTCAAACAATGTGTACTTGGTTGAAAAAGCACAATAGAGCTATATCCACTATTTTTTAGAGGAATACTGGTGCAAAGCTACGAAACTGGCTTGAACGTGTTAGGCGTACAGGCAATGTTGCATGATGGGTTCTCAAAGAGGTATATGATGATTTGTGTATTTATTGGGAATATGCTTAATATAAGGCACTCAGTGAGCAAAATAAGAAAGCTAGAGCCAGTTTAAAAGGTGGCTCATTGCATACCGGAGGGGCAAAGAGTGTCAGCGTCATAGTTCGAGAAATGGTAAGTAGTTGCCTTAGGTTTTAATTTATGTGTTTATATAAAGTTCATTAAATATTAATTGATTACGCTTATTTACCTTGTGTTTGCAGGAGAAGAAATTGAGTCGCGAACCAACTCAACTTGAGACCTTCAGACGAACACATCTTCTGAAAAAGACGAATGAGTCGGACCCGGATGTGTGGGTTGAACCCAGGGCTAAAAATGCCAATGTAAGACTTATATTTATATTTTACTCTGTTATACTATCTCTCCCTTATAATTTCTTATATTGTATCGCGTCTAAATTCAAGTTCTTTAGATATTTGACGAACCTTAACAATTGAAGCCATCAGTCTGATTTGGTTGATAAAAATAGTGATGTTGTCTCATATATAGTCTGGTAACTGTGTATAGCCAAAAAACAGTGATTTTTACTTTGTTGTGTACATATAGTAGATGGCGAACCCTTACTGAAAATTCTAACCGTGTTGGATCCTTCAAAAATACACTTGTAATGAATAAATTAAGTTACTTATCGAGTCCAAATGATCTATAATTTTCAGCTTATTTCATTCTATCTTATTTTTTGTATTTAATATGTAAGCAAAAATATTAAAATTTATGTTATATTCCACCTGACTTAGTAATAATAAAAATGACTAATGTGTCTTTTTAATATGCAGAATGAATATATACGCTACCTGTCTAAGTTTGGTTCAACCTGGCCACATAGGACGAAGCAAATAAAATTTGGACAAAAAAAGTGGCGGGAGGAAAAAAGAAGGGGAAAACCTATGGGTTTGGTTCTCAAAATAATTTACGATGTCTTTGTGCTGGATGGGCTAGTATTGATTCCTCACGCCAGGCTGAGGCGATTGACGGTGTTCAGTTTGCTGCTATGTCGCAGCAAATTACTAATCTTTCACGTTCCTTCGCACAGTCCGTTGCTCAAAATGAAGTCATGCGCAAGACTGTCGAGGAACTCAAGAAACAAGTGGTTAGCATGAGTCGTCGTCATCGTCGTTCTCCATCTCCCTATTCAAGTAGCAAAGAAGAAACAAAAAGTGATGAGTTTGTTGACACTACTAACAACACTACTCCTTAGTGTTAGTTGGATTTGCTCCTAGACTTTTTTTAGACATTAATTCTTGAACTTAACTTTTAACCTTTGAATTAAGAAGCTTAAAGACTTAGTTTTGGATGTTTTTGAATTACTTGTTAAGTGTTTTTGAATATGGGATAAGTGTTTTGGATGTCGTTGAAGCGTTGATGATTTGAATTACTTACATGTTTTGATGTAGTTCATTGTATGATTAGTAATCTGTGTTGTATGATGTATATATCAAATTGTATTTATTTGATAGGTGGGATACAGAAAAAGCAAAGTTGTGCAGTCCAAAAAAATACAGAAAAGCGACGGACAGAATATCTTTTGTCCGTCGCTTTTTTTAAATACATTTTCAGAAATGCAACGCTTTGCATCGCTTTTTTATTCATTATGAAGAACAAAAAGCGACGACCAACGTCGCTTTTTTAATAATTATAAAAAACAAAAAGAGACGACCAACGTCGCTTTTTTAATAATTATGAAATGCAAAAAACGACAACCAACGTCGCTTTTTTAATAATTATGAAATGCAAAAAGCGACGACCAACGTCGCTTTTTTAATAATTTTGAAAAACAAAAAGTGACGACCAACGTCGATTTTTCTAAAAAAAATATTTTATTTTTCTCAAATTACGACGGATAGCGTTAATTTTTCTGGAATTTTTTTTATATTTTTTCAATAAAATGACGGCGTCCGTTGTTTTTTGTTCATCATGTTCTTCACCTGAAGAACAAAAATCAACGGACAACGTCATTTTTTGTAAAAATAACTATTTTTTTTCTCAAAAACCGACGTTGTCCGTCGTAATAAAAGCAACGTAGGCCGTCGTTTTCAAAAAACAACGCTCCTTTTTGAGACGTAAAAAAAAGCGACACTTTGTCGTCGTTTTGGTCCAAAAAAGCGATGCTGGCCATCGCTTTTTGGCATTTTTTTAGTAGTGTATGTATATGTTGGATCGGGTACCACGCTGGTATGACTATGTATATGTTGGATCGAGTACCACGTCGGTATGGATATATATATGTTGGATCGGGTACCACGCGGGTACGGTACATGAACATAGATTGTTCCCTGCAGGTCATGACTATTTGGACAAAAATAAGTCTCATAGCATGTGTGTACATATTTGTGTTGAGTATGTGGATGTTTATAGGATGGTTGATATGTTTGATGGTTGTGTGGCTTATTTGTGAGCATTGTTTAATCTGTTATTTTTGTATTATTGATTCATTGGGTATTGAATTGTGTGATATGTATTTGAAAAAGTGAAACTTTGTACTTACTTATATGTTGGTTGATGTGCTTCATTTATACGTGTTTTAATGGTAGCTTATCAGAATGGCTAGTTATCATTCTTTAATATTATAATAGAGCATTTGGTTGTTAGCCGAAAATTTAGTGTGGGTTGTCTATAATTACGAGTTTGTTCCTGTGAATATGAGTAATGAAAAAGATAAGGTGAATAAAGAGGAATAGTGTTGTATTAGCGTTGGATTGTGGTTGATGGTGTGAATTAACAAGGCTAGAGTATGTTAGTAGCGAATATAATATTGATGGAGTTGGAAGAGTAGTGAGATGTTGTAACTTATATAGGTAAAGTAATAGTATTATTACAACTTTAGTTGAATTATATTTCATTCAGGATGTCATGATTTATTTTTCTTAATTTTATTTTATGATTATATGGACTAACACGATCGGTCGATGATGCCTACCAGTACGTGTGGTTGTACTGACCCTACTCTTCTACATTCCTTTTTGGAGTGTAGACTGAATGCAAGTTAGTTGCAGTTACTAGATGGATTACGATATTCAGCACTAACTTCTGCATTTTCCTCCTGCCAGATGTTAGAGTCTTTGTATTATTTATTTTATTGTCAGTCTATGTTGTAGTAGATAGCTCTTGTACATGTCTGCCCAAATCTTGAGACAGTGAAGGACATTTGTAAGAAGTTTTTGAAAAAGTTTATTTATTGGTATTTAATTTATTTTATTATATTTAATTCGGTATTTTATTAAAAACAGAAGTCTTATACATATTTTTAGTTGGGTAGTAAGGAGCGTAGGTGCCCACACGGTCCGTTAGTCTGGGTCGTGACACTTAATTGGGGCAATCACATAATTTTAATTAGTGACGTGAACCTTTAGTAAGACGACACATGGCAAAACTGTTTTTTGAAAAACCACCTGTTTCCAACATAATTTAAATTTATGGAATATAAATTTTAACCACAAACAAAAATATGAAGAAACAAGATTTTTTTATTGATAAACGATTGTGGTTACAAATCTGTTCTTCCCTTGATTCTTCTCTCTTGATTTTCTCCATAGTTCGAGGGCGTTAGTGGCTTATTCTCGAACATAGGATGATCTCTTTATGAATATTCCATGATTTTGTGGGATATTGAAGATTCCGATCTTTTTACGAATGCCCATCAACTTATGGGATATTCAAGATGTCTGTTTCAGGGAACATGTTACCCTTCAAATAGGCGAGATTTAGGGTAAAATAGCCTTCTAAACTCTAACAGAATTTGGATTCTTATTGAAGAGTTCACAAATTTTAGATGTCAACAAATGCCCCTACTTCAAGGCTTGTCGAAGTGTAGATTTGATGACGAGTCTTGAAGTACCAACAGAGCTTCCATCTTTATGCGGTGGCTACAGATTTGCAAATCTGATTTATGAAAGAAGAGATGAAGGACAGATTTGGTCCCACTAGGCGTGCCAATTTGTTTCCAACATAATTTAAATTTATGAAAAATAAATTTTAACCACAAACAAAAATATGAAGAAACAAGAATTTTTTATTGATAAACGATTGTGGTTACAAATTTGTTCCTCCCTTGATTCTTCTCTCTTGATTTTCTCCGTAATTCGAGGGCGTTAGTGGCTTATTCTCGAACATAGGATGATCTCTTTATGAATATCCCATGATTTTGTGGGATATTGAAGATCCCGATCTTTTTACGAATACCCATCAGCTTATGAGATATTCAAGATGCCTCTTTAAGGGAATATTTGCCTCTTTATATAGGCATAATTCAGGGTTTAAGGTAAATTAGACTCTAAGAACTCTAACAGAATTTGGATTCTTTTTGTAGAGTCTCACAAATTTTAGATGTCTACACCACCGTTAACAAGTAATGGAATAGATGAACCTGTTTTGTAACGACAATGGCATAAACGAGATAAACTTTTAACGGATGGCATAAATGAGCCATTTCTGATAGTTCGATGGCATATTTGAGCCTTTTCCGTTATTTTAATTAATGATGTGGACCTCTAGTAAGATGACACGTGACAAAACTGTTTTTGAAAAACCACCGTTAATAAGTCATGACATGGATGAACCTGTATTATAACGACGATGGCATAAACGGGCCAAACTTTTAACAGATGACATAAATAAGTCATTTCTAATAGTTCTTATTCGATACGCTTGACTTTTATTTTAGTTTTGATAATACTTAAATTACTAAAGAAAAGGGTTCACCTATTAGGTAGCAGTTCTTTAGGCAGTAGTAGTTTGATAACTTTAATTTTTAAAATAATAAAATGTCATCAGTAGCTATTATATAATATGTAGATCTGCATGTTATTTTGTTTAGTAATTTTCAGGAATATATTGGACATTATCGTTAGAGTAGATACATTATTATATGATTATATGTTTTAGTTGTTGCTAATATGTCAGCATCATATCTAAATCATTTCTCAATGCAGATAGAAGAGGAAGTAGGGAACTCAATCAAATAATCAATTAAGGAGAATGTGACAAATAGTAAACTTAGGGGCCGTTTGTTTTAAGGTACAAAAATAAATAATCCCGGGATAAATTTTTTTATGCATGTTTGGTTTGCAATATTCGGGATAACTTATCCTGGGACTAATAAATAGTATCGGGATAAGTTATCCACCCAATTGGTGGGATAACAATCCCATGATTATTTATCCTTGGGATAAAAAATAGAAAAAGACACAATTGCCCTCTAAATTCTTTTTAGATTATCACTTTATATATATATATATATATATATATATATATATATTACTTTATTTTTTTAAAATAAAATATAAGGTATTTTTATAAAATTATGGACAAGTTATTAAAGTATGTTGACATTCTCTTTCTAACTTAATACGTGCTTAATTATTAAATAAAAAAATATTTTTATATTTAGATAAAAATATTTGAAAATTTAATTTTTAAAAAAATATAATTTGACTCTCCAAATATTAATGATACTAAATAATGAAAAATGAGAGTAATTCTTTTTCACATTTTTTTATGATGAATTTTTTTAACAAAAAATGAGATTATTAATATTTTATGGAATTTAGAACAAAACAAGTAAATTAACATGAAATATTAGAGATTCATACACATTTAAGAAATATTTTATTTATGAATATATTATACGTTAAATTTATTTGAATAATTATTATGTTTAGTTATATATTTTAATTTTTCTAAAAAATAATAAAAATGTCGACTCCATTGTTGAATTACATATTTTAAATTAAATACTTTTTTAATTACTTAAAATTTGATATTTTATATATCAATTAAAATAAATTTTAATATTCTATATTATATGAATGATATGTATTTAAATGAAGTGACATAAACACCAAATCATCTTTTACTTTAATAAATTTAAGTTGAAAGTTTTTATTTCAAACTAAATAAGATGTAGTAAGATTTTTTCTAAACACACATGGCATAATCATGGGAAGGCACACGCAAAAAAATTAAAGTTAAATAAGATGAAAGTTTTATTTTAAAATACACACGATATAATTATGGAAATGCACACACACACACAAAAATTAAGCTAAATAAGATGAAAGTTTTATTTTTAAGAATAAATATTTAAAGCTTGAAAAGATGGAGGGCATTTTGGTAATCAATTAATTTATTTCTAGAAATTATATAATGAATATTACTTTGAATACAACAAACCAAACACTCAATTAAAACTAATCCCAGCATAACTTATCCCATCACAACTTATCCCAACATAACTAATCCCAGTATAACTTGTTTTCAAACCAAACGACCACTTAGGGATGGTTTGGTTTGAAGACAATTATGTTGAAATTATTCATTATTTTGAAATTATTTTTTATTGATCATTGAGTTTGTTGTATTAAAAATAATATGTGTTTGCATAGTTTTTAAGAAGTTGTTTGTTTACAAAATACACTCCACCTTATTAAGTAGAAAAGGGATTTAGGGGATCTCAAGATTATTATTTTTTATTTTCATTGTTTTATTCTGGAATAACTAATTCTGATATTATGATTTCACTCTTTGACAGGGATAAGTTATTACGATACGAATTATTAATTCAGATATAACTTATCTTGAAACTAATACTCCTACCAAATAAGGAATAAGACGGTATTAAATTTTTCTCCCAAAATTATTTTTTAGTTTATCATACCAAACGAGCTCTTGAGGAATTAATGGGGAGTTACATGAGAAGTTACCTGTGCTCACCTGCTAAACCTGTATGCACATGGAGGGGTCTTAAATTAATTATATTAAGCAGTTTTCTGAATATTTAAACTGGAAAATGACATTAAACTAAGTACCAAAACATTCATTGCTAAACCTACCACGCTGAAACTTTTCTATCTCTATATATTTCTTTTTTGTTTTGGTAAAATGGTTTCAAATTTAAATTATACTATTTGAAATTGAACAACTTTGCCTTTTGCTAATGTTTTGGTCTAATTATAATGTTTAAATCATAATCAAAAGGTAAGAGATAAATTTTGATTTTTATTCTTGATTTGGACACGTGAAGTCCACTCATATAATATGAAAACTCCGTTATCATCAATAAATATGTGTCGCTTGTTAACGAAAAGGATATGAATAGACCAAATATATAATGCAGTTGAATTATTTACACATTTTCCCTTTATTTCTACTGGACAATAAAATTTTCGATCGAAAATAATAATTCGAGACAAAAAAAATATATTGCAACAATCAATTTATTGATTTCAATGCGAGTGTTACAATCTCTATGAATCCTCTGATTCACCTTTTCAAATATAAACTCAAGGGCTTAAAGCTTAATCTCGAATTTGAACTTGATTTGTTGATTTGAGAGACTTGATCTTGACTCGTGCTACTTGATTTGTTGATTTGAGAGACTTGATCTTGACTCGTGCTTGAATTCAAGGGCTTTTGAGCTTGTTCTTGAATATTGCGGTCTTGATCTTGAATCTTGATAAACTTGATTTGAATGCTTGAGCTTTTTAGAGAAATTGTGGCGTTTTGATCCACGAGCTTTCTCTTGCTACTTGTTAGAGTTCTGGGGTCCCTCTTTCTGAATTATGAGACTCCTATTTATAGTTGTGGAAAAAGAAGAGTCATGATGAAGATGGATTTCCTTTGACCAATCAAATTCAAGTGACGTGGCGCCTTTTATGGGCTTTAATTTTATTGGGTCTGCTGCATTATTTTGACATGTGGCATGGTCCTATTGGCTCCTTCACTTGACTTGGCATGCCACGTCATTTGACACGAGGCGTTTATTTGGGCCTGTAGAATATGACTATATCTTGAGCAAATCAATGGTCTAGCCCAATAAAAAAATGAACTTTAATTAAATACATATATGTTTGGACTAAATAATTAATCCAATTATATTAATCCGCAATATTTATTTGGAACTAATATATTTTGAATTTAATCTAATCCAAATTTTGTATGGATTTAAATCTTCAAAATTCCATCGCCCACAAATGCCTCCTACTTCAAGACTTGTCGAGACATTTAATATTTTGGAGACTAGCCTTGAAGTATAATTATTTAAACATGTTTCCTTCGTGCTTCAACGATTTTCATACATATGAATACCCCATTCAGAAAAATTAAAGCCAAACCATATTGATATTGCCTCTCAAAACTCTTTTTTTTCACGAATCTCTATACTTAAGACCCGTTGGTGAGGCATTATATCCAATTTCAAACAGATTTTGGAAGACTTTTTCATCGCCTTACTTAATCAGGAATAACACTCTTCTGATTTGAACTTAGAATGGAGAAATAAAGAACCTCCAATTTGAATTTGTATGGGAGAAGGAAACAACTCCAATTTAAATTTTGTATGAGAGAAGAAAATCAACCTCCAATTTGAATTTGTATAGGAGAAGGAAATAACTTCCAATTTGATTTTGTATGGGAGAAGGAAACAATTTTCAATTTGTAAGTGAGAAGGAAATAACCTCTAATTTGAATTTGTATGGGAGAAGGAAACAATCTTCAATTTGAATTTGGAGATAGAAGTTATTCCTATCTGAACTTATATTGGAGAAGGAAACATCCATCCTACAACCCAATAAAAGGAGTTAGTTTCCCCACTTTCACAATATCAATTTTGGGGTTTTCAAGTCATCAACAATATTGAAGTAATTTCTTTCCCTCATACTTTTCTCTTATTTTCGTCACTTTTTTTCAGCACAACATGTTTGTGGTAAAAAATTCATATCTAATTGTAGGGATATTGAAATCATGAATCGTTTGATATTACAGAAACTAGAATTCAAGATCTATAACATATCAAAAATTTAGATTTAAATTCCTTTAATATAATTCTCGATAATTTTTTGAAGTTAACCCTGAATTTTATCATGCTGAAAATTTCAGATCTGCGCGTCTTCACTAAAACTTTCATATCTTGAAGTAGTAAGGATGAAATCACAAGCCGCTTGATTTTTGTAAAACTAGAAACAAAGATATATAACATATCCAAAATTTATAATTTAATAAAATCTAGATATTTTCAGGTATTATCCCGAAATCAACATCGAGTTTTGATGCATCAACAATTCAGATTTATGCAGCATCACCAAAAAAATTATATCTCAATGTGAGAGTATTGAAATTATGATCTGCTTGATCCTATAGATGACGCAAAAACACATGTATAACATATCCAAAATTTGGATTTTAACACTTTTCAAATTGTTCTAGAGGATTTTTTGAAGTCGATCTTTAGGTGCTGTCCGACAGAGGATTCTAGATTTGCATCACCTCACCAAATAATTTATATCTTAATGTGGGACCATCACCGTCAAAGGGAGTTTTGATTGCTTAAAACTCGATTTTGAGGGCTTTATTCTCATCAAGGTATGTTATCTCAATCCAAGTTGGTGATATACAACTTTTAAGATCGCAACTCTCTGACAGGTAACATCCTTTCTATTTGTGTTTTTTTACTTTCTTTCTTGTTTTCCTCCTTTTTTTTTGCAGGGTTGAAGCAACTAGCAATATGCAATAATTGGCCGGCATAAGGTGGCGAGAGTTTAACTTCGCCTCTGTCACCTTAAGACCGAAAGACTTATGCAATAATTGGCCGGCTTAAGGTGGCGAGAGTTTAACTTCGCCTCTGTCACCTTAAGATCGAAAGACTTATGCGATAATTGGCCGGCTTAAGGTGGCGAGAGTTTAACTTCGCCTCTGTCACCTTAATACTGAAAGACTACAATAATTGGCCGGCTTAAGGTGCGAGAGTTTAACTTCGCCTCCGTCACCTTAAGACCGATAGGCTTTGCTTGAAGACGGTGGACATCGGCTTAAGGTGCGAGAGTTTAACTTCGCCTCTGTCACCTTAAGACCGAAAGACTTTGCTTGAAGACGAAATGATTTTCTTTAAATATGGGCCTTTTCATCGATGCACTTATGCAATGGTCTTCTTTAAGTATGGGCCCTTTACTAATGCATTTATGCAATGATCTTCTCTAAGTATGGGCCCTTTCATCGATGCACTTATGCAATGGTCTTCTTTAAGTATGGGCCTTTTCACCGATGCATTTATGCGATGGTCTTCTCTAAGTATGGGCCCTTTTCACCGATGCATTTATGCGATGGTCTTCTCTAAGTATGGGCCCTTTTAAGGATAAAGTTAAGGTGCAAAGGGACAAATCTTGTCCACTTTAAGGCATGGAAATTTCAATATACTTTAAGGATAAACTCGTTAGAGGCCAGTTTAAGGCGCAAAGGGACAAATCTTATCCATCTTAAGGCATGAAAATTTTGATATCCTTTTAAGGATAAACCCGTGACAGGCCAACTTAAGGTGAAAAGGGACAAATTTTGTTCACCTTAAGGCATGGAAATTTTGAGATCCTTTTTAGGATAAACCCGCGAGAGGCCTTGATTTGAAGACTTGGAAATTTTTGTCAACTTTCACTCCCAAATTTGGCGTTTTGAGCGGTTCAACTTCCAAATTTGGGGATTTTGGAGACTTCATCTTATGTGAATGAAACTCATATTTCATTGGAGTTTTCCCCCATTGAACCACCAATACGTGGAGTGAGTCCAAAATTTAATTAGAATATTTTCAGACTTGGTATCCATATGGTAGATACTGCAGGAACATATTTTTTTTTTACACTCATGCAACTGAACTTAGAATGAAATTTCAAGCGCCTACGTACCTCAATGAAGAGGATCAAGTCACAACGTAGTTCTGTGTGTTTTTTTTTTTGTGTCCTAACTTTTGCCTAGTCCGCCTCTTTCAAGGTTTTCAACCTAGCGGACTTTTATTTGTTTTTTAGCCATACACAGTTTATACTCTTGCGGGCCAGGAGTAAACATGCAATTTATACTCGTTCCTTAAGGAGTGTACATGCAGTTTATACTCGTGCCTTAAGGAGTGTACATGCAGTTTATACTCGTGCCTTAAGGAGTGTACATGTAGTTTATACTCATGCCTTAAAGAGTGCCATCTTCTTTCAAGGATAGTACTTCTTCTAGAACTTGGTGTTGATGGGTCCAACCCTCACATCATCTGCATCAACAAGCTAGTAGGCACTATTTGAATATGCCTCTTGTACGACATATGGTCCATCCCACTTTGGAGTGAATTTCCCCCAGACTTATGAGAAGTGATAATGGGCCTTCTTACTGCAGGAACTTGATCTCCAACTTGGAAGCACCTCAAGTGAACCCTTCTGTTGAAAGAACAAGATAACCGGGCTTGATAACATTTAAGATTTTATTGAGCCTCCAGCCTATTCTCATCAAGAGCTTCTAACTCTGCAAGACGCAACTTAGCATTTTCTTCATCGGTGAGCCCTTCTTGAATAGCCAATCTCAAATAAGGTATTTGATACTCTAGTAGTAGGACTACTTCAACTCCAAAAGCTAGCGAGTATGGGGTTACTTACGTCGGCGTATGGTAAGTTGTCCTATACGCCCATAAAGCTTCTTCTATTAGCTCATGACAGACTCTCAAAGGCATTATTACAAGCTTGGTCCCATTCGAAGGGAGTGTCCTTCTTTATGAGACGACTAAATGGTTGACATTTTTTGGCCAGGTTTGAGATGAACCTCCTTAAATATGCTAGCCTTCCTTGAAGGCTTTTTAACTCATGAATATTTCGAGGCTCAGGCATCTTAAAAATTGCATCGACCTTATATTGATCAATTTCAATTCCTCGGTGTCGCACAATAAAGCCAATAAACTTTCGAGAAGTAACTTCAAAGGCACACTTCAATGGATTCATCCTAAGTTGATATCGTTGAAGTAACTCAAATACCATTCTTAGGTCTTTTAAGTGGTCGTCTCTCTTTCTTGACTTCACCACTAGATCATCCACGTAGCATTCAATATTTTATGGAGCAGGCCATCAAAGATGTTCTGCATAGCCCTTTGATAAGTGGCACCAACGTTTCCAAAACAAAAGGCATCACCTTGTCGCAATAAATACCTTTGGGCGTACGAAATGCAGTGAGTTCTTTATCCTTTGGCACCATACAGATTTGACTGTAGCCATATGGACCATCCATGAAGTACATTGCCTCATAACCAATGGTGGCATCAATCATCAACTCTGGTATAGGGATTGGAAAGTCATTCTTAGGGCAGGCGTTGTTGAGATCCCGAAAGTCGACACAAACTCAAAATTAGCCATTCTTCTTCTGTACTGGAACAATACTTGAAATCCATGTGGGATATTTGACTTCACGAATAAAGCCCGCTTTAATGAGTTTGTTAACTTTATTTTCAATCAAAGGAACTAACTCCGGCCTAAAGCGTCTTTGGGCTTGCTTAACAGGACAAGCACCATTCTTGACCGCCAACTGATGGACCACTACTTTTGGATTTAAGTCAGGCATTTCCTTATAGCTCCAGGCGAAGACATCCATACATTATTTGAGTATGTCCATATAAGTGATTTTCTCCTCCACTTCTAGAAACGCACTTAGGTAAGTTGGTCTTAGGTCTTCATCAATTCCAAGATTAACTTCCTTCAAGGGATCTATTGTGGCCTTTACTCCTTCTTCAAGTTGCGATGGACCATATCCAACATCTTCCTCCTCTTGAGGATCATCGTCGTTGAAGGATATATAATAACACCAAAAGGCATCTTCTATCTCTTCATCAACCATCATTTGAGACAAGACATCTTTCTCGTTCTAGATCATAACATGATATGAAGAGCCAACACTTTCTTTATCTTTTTCACGTTACTTGGTATAAACCACAGTATGTTTCTTTTATTTTAGCACCTCGTTGCATGAAACTACCAATGCCGTCTGTCGCTTCATTCTAGAAGAAATCAAACTTTGGAAATCCTTCTATATTTTAAGTGAAGTGTGCATCATCGTGCTTTGATGATTCCTCTTACCTTTGTTGCGTTTCTTCTAAGTTAGAGTTCCCAACCTTTCAAACACAGAAGTTCTTACAGTTGACCCTCCAAGTCGGTCAAATATAGAGGGTCTTTTATTAGCAGCAGTGGATCCTTCTTCCATGGTTATGTAATTACCGACTGTCCTTCTAATGGAGATGCGAATTGGAGATGGCTACGTGTATCCTAGGCCTTCACGTGACCACCTGTTTGTAACCTTCGACGGAAGTTTTCCCAACCTTGATGGCTCGTTAAGATTGTATCCAGCCTTTACAAATAGCTTATATGCATTTGGGTCAAAGCCTTCATTCGTACGCTTCGTAGGGAGTGTCATATCTTGTGGCAGATTTTGAGCCACAGACTCTTCAAGAAGTCTTGAGGATAGATTTATTAAATCAATCTTCCTGATAGGTAAAGTTAGCCCCTTTAGCACATTATCTTGGGAATCCGATGGGTGATCTTTCTCTTTCTTTACCTTTGGTACGTAGCGAAGAACGGGAGTTGCCTTATTTTTCATAGAAGCGAAACTTTCTTTATTTGAAGTGGAGAGAGGCTTCTTGGTGGCAATTTTTTCGACAGTCACCACGACCTTCTTAGATGAAAGATCATTACACTTGGTCTTAATGACATCTTCAACCCTCTTCTCATCCACAACATGATTCTTTAAGTAGAATTTTGCATCGACAAAATGTGACTCAGGTTCAGTGAATAGCTTATCATCGGCAACTATCTTTCTTTCCACTCCGCCTTCGAGGTACTTCAAGCATTGATAGTAAGAGGATGAGATAATTTTGTTTCCGTGCACCCAAGGCCTACCAAGCAATATATTGTATGAAGTTTTGGCATCGATCACATGCATCAATGGGTTTGATTGAAAATCATCCATACGAATCCCCAACTTGATACATCCCATGGACCTCTGGCCCCCTTGGTTGAAGCCTTGGATCATTATACGGCTTTCGTCCAGTTTGCTAGTAGTGATATCAAGTTCCTTCATCGTACGGATAGGCAGGATGTTGGCTTCAGATCTCTCATCTATCAAGATTTTAATGATCTTCTTTCCTAGAATTTTACCCACCATGTATAAAAGATGATTATGTAGGGCCTCACCAAGCAGAAGATCGTTATTTGTGAATGTGATTTTTGTATCACACATATATGCCTCTTCGCCAAGAATTTCAACAAGTTTTTCGGAAGATGAAAGAACTTCCATGGGTAGATTCTCACCCTTTTCCCCCTCTTTTGTGATATTAAAACAAGACGCCTCAAGGTTGACTTGGGCAGTCTTTACACAAAACCAACTCGGTAAGAATTCCTCTAAATTCATCGGACGTCAAAGTTTTTGGGGGTGAAGCTCTGTCACCCTCGTCTTCTTTGAGAGTTCAACCAACTTCTATTTCCTTGGTTTCTTCACTGTTCTCCTTCTGGTTGGCTGCTCGAACGACTCCTTTCACAGACCCATCCTCTTGCATATGTGCCTGGTCACCAGAGTCCAACCTTTATCAACGCCTTCGTCAATTGAAGACCTGCCAGGCTCTAATATTTTCTCATTATGCTCTTCGACACATATTTGGACTGGATCGAGCGAGCCAAATGTGATGGAGATTTGATGAGAACTGGCCGTCTCATCGTCGAAGAAGATCTTCTTCTCTTTTGCCAGTTGCATGATTATATCTTTAAAGACAAAACATTTTTCGAGGGGGTGACTTACGAGCCTATGAAATTTGCAATAATTAGGGTCATTGGTCCTTCCAGCTTCGTTGGGACGCTTCATCTCTAGGATTTCAATGAGCTTATGCTCAAGGAGTTCATAAAAAATCTCAGCAACATCAAAATCAAGGAAGGGATATTCTTTTTCTTGTATCTCCTTTAAATTTTTCTGATTCGAACGTGCTCCAAAAGTTGTCTTCACACTTTGCTTCTTGCTCACCTTTGTGGTGACCTTCAGAAGAGACACGTCGACATTCATGGATTCTTTGCTATCATTTTTAGGACAAACTTACCCCATCATTTGGTTATTGCTTATCCTTTCCCCTTCGAGGGTCATGGATAAGCGCTCCTTCCTTTCCAGCAGAATACATGCTCAATCCATGTCGTGAGCACGAGTAGCCAACTCTTCAAAGGATTTTGGTGTAATTCCTTGCAAGATGTAAAGAAGCCCCCAGTGCATTCTTTGAACGCACATCTGTATTGCAAAAGCTTCACTGAGCCTATCTTTGAAGTTTAGGCTCGCATTTCTCCATCGATTGATGAAGTCGATGACTGGTTCATCTTTTCTTTGCTGAGTATTTATGAGCTCTACCATGCTCACCGTATGCCTTGTACTGTAAAAGCAATTCAGGAACTCATGTTCCAATTGCTCCCAACTATCGATAGAGTTAGGCTCGAGATCCGTATACCAATCAAAGGCGTTTCCCTTTTGAGAACGAACAAACTATTTGAAAAGATAATCACCATAAGTTCCAGCATTATTACATGTCTCAACAAAGTGTGCGACATGCTGTTTTGGGTTCCCTTTGCCCTCAAATTGTTGAAATTTGGGGGGTTGATAGCCGACAGGCATTTTGAGGCTATCTATCCTTGTAGTGTAGGTCTTAGTATATGCGAGGGAAAACTTGGTGATAACATCATACTTGTCTTTGAGTGTTCCTTTAATGAATTCCTTCAATTGATCAATTGGGATCATTCCCGTAGAAGAAACTTGCACCTCTTTAGTCGGTGGTGTTTGTTTCACAGGATTTTCTGTCTCATGAACCTCTGGAGATTTTTTAGGTGCATGGCTAGACTCTCCGTCTATCAGGCCTTCCACCCTATCCACTATCTTATCAATTCGAGCATCTTAATTCTGAATATATTTGGTTAGGCTTTCAATTGCCTTTGTAGATTCACAAGTTGCTCCTCTATAGACGAGGCATCAGTCACCATTGCTTGCATAATCACTGGAGATATTGGGGAGTAGCATGGATTATCGCATAAGTTGATATTTGAGGTGCTCAACTTATGCAATGTAGTCGGAGATGATGAGTTGCTTGAACGATCACCGCTCTTTGCGCCAGAGTATTTGGAACCGAAATGCTCAAGTAGAGCTAGAGTCTTCTTAAGTGATTCTGCCATACTGCTTCCTCCTTCCAAAGCACTTGCATTGGACTTCGTTCCTTTTGGAGTTAAGGATCCAAAAACTGGAGTTGGCGTGGACGACACTGGATGTGTTTGTTGTCCTAGCAAGCCTGTCCTGCTCCTTGTAATAGCTCCTAAGCTTTCGAAAGTAACACCAAGGATGCTTTCTACTTCAGCAGAGAACTTTGAATCAACAACCTTGGAAGCAATTGATTGAGAGTTGACCTTCTTGGAAGTCATTTCAGTGTTGTTGAACTTTGCAGTTGAAAAAATTGAGATGGGAGGTAGAGATTGTCCCACTGGGCATGCCAGAATTTGTTGGACAATAAAATTTTTGACCAAAAATAATAATTCGAGACAAGAAAAATATATTGCAACAATCAATTTATTGATTTCAATGTAAGTGTTACAATCTCTATGAATCCCCTGATTCGCCTTTTCAAATATAAATTCAAAGGGTTAAAGCTTGATCTCGAATTTGAACTTGATTTGTTGATTTGAGAGACTAGATCTTGATTTGTGCTTGAATTCAAGGGATTTTGAGCTTGTTCTCGAATATTATGGTCTTGATCTTGAATCTTGATGAACTTGATTTGAATGCTTGAGTTTTTTAGAGAAATTGTAGTGTTTGATCCACGAGCTTTCTCTTGTTGCTTGTTAGAGTTCTAGGGTCCCACTTTCTGAATTATGAGATCCCTATTTATAGTTGTGGAAAAGAAAGAGTCATGATGAAGATAGACTTCCTTTGACTAATCAAATTCAAGTGACGTGGTGCCTTTTATGAGCTTTGATTTTATTGGGCCTGCTGCATTATTTTGACATGTGGCATGGTCCTATTGGCTCCTTCACTTGACTTGGCATGCCACGTCATTTGACACGTGGCATTTATTTGGGCCTGTAGAATATGACAATATCTTGGACTTAGCAAAGTGAGCTCATCATTTGTAGCCCAAATTAATGGGCTAGCCCAATAAAAAAATAGATTTTAATTAAATCCATATATGTTTGGACCTAAATAATTAATTCAATTATATTAATCCGCAATATTTATTTGGGACTATTATATTTTGAATCTAATATAATTCAAATTTTGCACGGATTTAAATCTTCAAAATTGCATCGCCCACAATTTCTTTTAACTTTTTTGCAGCTAAATAAATAAGGTAGTAGATCCAATTGGAGTAATATAAGAGTTAATAACTTAAAAGGTCACTCAACTTTAGACTTTTATCCTAGAAAGTCACTTAACTTTGAACTTTACTCAGAAAGTCACTCAACTTTAGATGTTTTACTCAGAAAGTCACCCAACTCATTTTATTATTATTTTTAACTAATTTTTGCTTATGTGATTTTTTTTAATACTAACAAAATTCTGAAAAGTATAAAATATCCATTTAATGGCCTTTTTACCTTTTCTTTCATTCCCCTTTTTTTCATTTGATACTTATATTTAAATGCTTATGTGGATATTTAAATACCTACAGTACTGTTACTGCTTCACTTGGAGAAGTTTGCTTGTCTGCTACTGAATTAGTTGCAAAGTTTTCAAGATTTTCTAATGATGATGTTGTTGTTGTTGGCATCATTTAATTAATTTGTAGGTTAAATTTTTTGAGGAGATATATAAATCAAGAAATGAAGATATCCAATGAAAGAAAGGGGAATGAAAGAAAGGGTAAAAACAGTGTGACAATCGAAACATAATAAACAATAAACTATGATAGTATTACAAGCAGGGACCATAATACTATGGCTAGTCAACGATGAACACCACAATAAGTTTCAACCTTAGAGACGCAAGACAATACTCCTACATGACTGACCTTCTGCCCTCGAGATGCAAGACAAAAATTGAAGTTGAAATTTAGTATAGATTTCATAAACAAATGTTGATTTCAAATCATAACTTGAAACTAGGGTCTCAACACCTACGGACAAGTACAAATTAAAAATAGGATTGAAATTCGTGAATTTATAGGGCCAGAAGTTAAATACGTACATTGTGCGCATATTTATATCAATGAGTACAATATATTTTTAAAATAGTCATTTTAACTATAGATAAAGAGAACATAAAACATTTATTATTTATTAAAAGAGGATTTAATAAGTAAATTTATAGTCGATTTTAAAAGTCTAAATATTAGAAAAATTAACACAGAAGTATATTATTATGTACATACATAGTTCAAATAAGAAAAATATCTTGACCGGGTAAATTTTTAATATTAGGACATCTGACATAATTCAAATAAAAATCATACAATAATCAAAATGAAGTTGATTTTATAATCTTAACTATTAAGACTATAATTAAATTACAAATTTCTCGTATATGTCTTTCTTTTGGAGGGTAAAAGAGTTGCTAGCATATGGTGTTACAAGTTTCGTACTTCTATAATAGTAATACAAGATAATACCCCTTTCTTTAAATGTAGGTATCAAATAAAAGAAAGGGTAAAAAGGTCATTAAATGAATATTTTATATTTTTCAAAATTTTGTTATTAAAAAGAATTCCACATAAGCAAAAATTAGTTAAAAAATAATAAAATAGGTCGAGTAACTTTCTGAGTAAAACATCTAAAGTTGGGTGACTTTCTGAGTAAAGTTCAAAGTTAAGTGACTTTGTGGGATAAAATTCGAAAGAAGAATTAGATACGAAAAAGAAATTACAATCATTTTTAGGATTAGTAAACCAAGTAAGAGAATATATTCCAAAATTATAAGAATAGGTTTAAAAGATATAATCTAAAGAATGAATATGACAAATGGACACCCAATATTAATTATTGTCAAGTAAATCCAATCTAAATTCATTATATAAATGTTTGTTAGCGTTTGAGTACATTCCATTCATAAAATCCTTGTGGTATCGTAAATGCGGTTAATTCATAAAATTTGTACAATAAATATCTTGTCTTTGTTGATTTTGTCGTATCTGCTATATCTCCATTATTGCTCCAAAATTGAGTTACCATTTAAGTTATTAACCCGTAACATAATTAACCAATTTCCATGTAGTAGGAGTTTTATATTAAAAGATCATTTTGGGAAAAACGACCTTTTATATTTATGTTTTATTAGGGTTCCTTGGCTTCCGAAGAGTGCAGAAGGCATAATTAACCACATAAAACTAGGGGTGAAGCTAAAGCTTTGATTACGAATTTGGCAGAATTCAGCAGTTTTAATTCAAATTATGTATTTGTGTTTAAAAGTTTACTTAATATATATAAATAATTTATTAAGAACTCAATAAATAATTTTTCTATAATTAAAAACTTATAAACTCAAAATCATAACTTCACTTATGCACAAGCTTGATTTCTTTTACCACTTAAATTTTTAAATGAGAAGATCACATATGTAAGCATAATATTAAAATCGCAGAGATCCCGAGTTCGCATCTCACCGCCCAACCCATGCATTATGAGGAAAAAATTTCACATAATTAGCCCTATAAGGATTAAATTCACACGTGAAGGGCGTACTGAAGGCAAAATTAAGTAAATAAATATATAATTTTTCTAATAACTTAAGTTTTTAAATGACGTACTTTTTTCACAATATTTCATTATCATCTTTTATATCGTACATCCTTTAAAAATAAAAAGCAAGATTTTTATACATGGAGAAAAAAGAGAGGGAAAAAATCAGCCATGGTAGTTGATAAACATAGATATAGGCACAAGACAAAGTCCTTTCTTCTTCAAGTCTGTATACCCATTATTCTCTCTTTCTACTTTCTGCATTTCTTGAAGTTGTCTTGAGCAACCTTCACTTCCCTACAATATGATCAATAACCAAAAATTATGAGAATATTAAAAAAATCCATATACTATTATATGGGTAATATCCATATTATTCATCACTCGATCTATTTTTTTTTTTATCCCTCTTAAATAAGATGTCAGGAAAAATCTGTATAAATCCTTGTTCATTTGGTTAAATTTTTTGAAAAAATATTTTCTCTAAGAAACAAGTTCTGTGGAAATGAGGAAATATATGACTTCCCTAGTAGAAGTCGAAAAACAAGTTCCACACATTATTTCTGATGATTGTACTGTATATATCTTCCTCATCCAATCATCCTTCAACACACCTCACCTTCACCCCATCCCCATCACCTCACTCCCTACGTACGTATCTGCCCTCACCTCTCATTGTATTTATCCAGATTATACATAAATACTTTAAAAATAATATTTGTTCTTACATATTGAACGGAACTGGATTGAATATTTTATGTCTAACACGTTTTTAACCTGCCCAAATCAGATTGGACTAAATATATAAAAGAACCTGTTAAAAAAAAATTAAATAGAACTCTTAAAAGTACATTACCAGAAAATTGCCAGTGCTATTTTCTTTTCTTCTATAATTGATCTCCATCTGCCTAAAATTGCTTACCTATTAATAATCACCCAAGACATCAGTAGAAGTAGATGTTGAACACATAATAATATAATTCGTATAAGAAATTTAAAGTGTGCTCAGTCCCATTGATATTCTCAGATAGAGTAGCTACACAATTTAACAGTGCAATTAATTTTCATGATAAATAGCAACTTAGCTTTCAGTTTCTATAATTGAAAAATAGTAAGTAATTGTCACGTATTTTCAAATTCCATCCTGTGAATTTTGAAACTCCAGGATGCTTAGTGGCTACTTTTCATATACGAGACTAAAAAGTGGTCAATGAACGTTGTTTCTATCATTATATATGGTATCAATTGTATCAAATCAGGGCTAGAGGCCTAAGTTCAAATCGCATCGTCACCACCAAAGATACGAGTATTTTCACATGTTCGCCCCATCAAAACAGAATCAACCTCTCACACGTCAAGTAACATGTCGAAAACATAATATAAATTATATAATTAAATGACTACAAAATATGTTTCCGGATGAGATAGGGACACAGTTCGACTACAGATACGAGGAGATCAAATAAAAATGAAAAGGAGGTAAAGAACCTTAGGACTATTGACAGGTGAGCTAGCAGTGTCTTCCAAATCAGGATCATTGATTTTCTTGTTTCTTGGTAATTTCATCAAATTCAACTTCTTGGGAGAACATTCATCATTCTCAACTAACTGATCATTGTAATTTGTATTACAATAATTATTATTCTTCCATGGAGAAATATTAGAAGCAGCATCAGATAACAAAGAATAATGAGAGCCAAAATTATCATCATCACAACATGATGATGATCTATAATTTTGATCACTTTGATAATTATTCATCAATGAAAAATCCTCCAAATAAGTTGTCCATCCACTCTCTTCATTTGTTGTTGATGATCTATTTTCACTTTGGCTCATTCTTGATTCCATTTTTGTTAGGGAATCATGGAAATTGGAAAATGTGTTTTGTGAAATTGAGTTGATATTTTTTGAGGGGATATATCATGTATATATATTGAGGAAAATAGGAAGGGAAAGAAAAAGGGAACATGGAATCTTGGTGTGGGGGCCAGGTAAGGGAAGTTAAAGACAATTGTTTCATTAATTCAAATACATTCGGGAAGGTGAAGTCTCGGAGTAACAGGTAAAGTTATTATTATTTTTTCCGTCTCAAATTATTCGTTCTAAATTGAGATGACGTAATAATTAAGAAAAATAATTAATAATATGACTAGTTTATCATGACGCCCTTATTAAATAATTTTTACATTTTAATTTGAAAAAAAAGTAATTAATGTAAAAGATAAAATATGAAAAAAAAAATTTCTCTTCTTGATTAATGAAAAAGGACAAGTAAAAAATAGAAAATCAAATTAGGAAATTTAGGACGAGTAATTTGAGACGGAGGGAGTATGTAATTAAAAGGTCACACATTCAAGTCTTAAAAATAATTTTCCTACAATAAATTCTTGTGATCAAATCTTTTTTCAAAATCTATACATAATAAAAGCTTTAGTTTATTAAACTACCTTTTTTTCATTTAATTCAACAGAAAAAAAATAAAAACAAAAGAGGAAAAAAAAGAGGGAAAAGAAAAAGTGAGAACAAACAAGAGATAACGTGCAGAAATGGAAAGGAACTTTTCAAGGAAGAAAAGGATATTTGGTTGACCTTGTAGATTAAAGTGCTACTACTTGCATTATTCTCCATGATTTGGTCGGTAAAATTAGTCCATAAAAATATGATTAGTTTAGTTATTTAAGTTTAAGCAGATTAATCTTCAATCATTTTACTAACTCAATCTATTTTAATTCATTCAATTTAGCCTATCTAAGAGTTAAACTTGATTTGAACCAACTACGTAATTCAAATTGACTCAAGTGAAATTTGTCGACACAGTCATAAATCATAACGAAGAAAAAGAAGTTTTACTTAGTAGTTAAATAAATTGTAAGAAAGAAACAATGACAAGAATTTAGCCGGTTAAATCATGACCCATTATTTAGCTCATCTTCACCCGGTGCATGTCAATTGAAATAACTTTTAGGCAAATTAATTATTCGTACATTTATGAATTTAAATTATTTTAATCTACTCAAATTCAATCTTATTCGATCTGCTAATAAATTATATAACTTGAAATCTTTTATCAATTGGATTGAAAAGAATAACATATTTTCATAGCCAAGTCAAATATTATAAATCTTAAAGACCTTAATTTTTTAAAAAATAGTATCAAGGAATATCACATAAATTAAAATAGAGAGAGTAATTGACAAAGACAGAGCATTTTTCTTCTGCCACACATTTGTTTCAACAGAAAGTTGTGTTAAAGGCTCTTGTGACTCTTTGTTTATTATTTTAATTAAATTAATAATAATTGGGAAAGAAACATTAGGTTTACTTGGGAGAAGCTACAGGAATCACGCCAATATTTTCCTAAGTTGTGCATTTTATAATTGGGAAGAAACTATGGCCAACAATGTATCCTCTTAAACAAAGGAGAATATTTAATTGTTTATTCTTTAATGGAAAAGATAAAGTATATGAAACCATTAAAAATTAAGATACTCAATATCAATGTACCTTTTTATAATAACAATATTTGTTCTGATATTTTTTAATTGTTATAACAGTATATTGTTAGAGAGAAAAACATAATATAACTTAACATAAAAGTCTAATTTCACAAATATAAATATTATTATAGAGAGGTTAAATAGCAAATTAAACTATTAAAGGGTCTTTCATGTTATGACTTCAGCCATTTGTCAGAAATCAGACCTATACTTATTCTTCTCGTCATTCTAAAGGGGAAAAAAATAAGTTAAAACAATAAGAACAAATCTAACATCACTATCCAACCAAGTCTCAAGAATAAGAAAATTAAAGTACAAAGAATTACAATTTTTTTTTTATCAAAATAATTATTTTTTAGTCTTAGCAGAAGTTGTCCAAGCAAATAGCTCAGTGACCACAATAAAGATGTTTAGGGTGATTTTGGCATTCTGAATTTGCGATCACATGTTATTTATCTTCTTCTTTTTTTAACCGAGGATCTATTGAAACTATATAGTCATTCTACTTTATAAAAATTAAGGTAATGATAAGGTCAGCACACACATAGAGAGAGAAGCTCTTTTCTTTCCATCTTAATCAACCTTCACATTTTGCGCGTCCTTTCTTCTACTTTTCCTTTCTCTCCTTTTTGATCCACCCACATCACCTTCTATTTCAAAAATCTAACTCAATTTAGACAATTTAAATAAAAAAAATAAAGAAATAAAGAGAAAAAGATAGAAATTTTATGAAATTTTTAGCTATCAAGAATTGAAGCAAAAAGAGAAAGAAGAATAGTTATGGGGGTTAGAAAAAAGAATAAAAGGTATAATAATAATAATAATGCATAAATAACATAAATACCAACTCTTTTGGAAGTAATTATACTTTCTCCTACTTTTTTAATTATTTTACTCTCTCTCCCTATTAATATACATAACATAGCCGACATATACATAGCATTCTGTGTATATGTTGAGATTTTTATAATATATTTAGGGAGTTGAGATTTTTTGTAATATTAGAAACATAAATTGTGTATTTGTGTAATTTTTAGAATAATAATAATATAATGAAGACTTATAGGCTTCATTTTCTTTCTCAAGGCAAAATAGCCGACTTGGGTTTAAGTAATGGGCTTTAGACGATGATTACAATTTGAAAAGAAAGAAATATAGCCGATTGATCATTTTCTGTTTAATAGGTCAAACTTAAATTATTGGTTTTGAAATTTACTATAGTAAGGATGTACAGATCAAATCGTCAAGTCAAATCGAATCGACGAATTAAATTAACTTTAAAAAAAAAACTACTTATGGTTTGGTTTGGTTTGATTGGTTTTGCGTTAGAAAAAAAAATCGATCATTTTTGGTTTGATTTGGTGTTGACCAAAAAAAAGTCAAACCAAATTTGAATAAACCGATATATATATATATATATATATATATATATATAATTATATTATAATTATAATATTATAATTATAATTATAATATTATAATTATAATTATAATATTATAATTATAATTATAACTTTTTACACATAAAATATTAATTATAATCTACTTTTTAAATATGTTTTCAACTAGTTTAGTAATTTTCAATAATTTGAAAGTAGATGTAGACATGTATTCAGATTTGGGCCTTTAAGTTGTAATATTTGTCCATTAATTGCTAATTAAATGATCCAAAACCCAATATAAATTTAAAACCTAAACTTTTTTCACTCTTAATCTCACTTTTTAGTTTCAAGAGAGTTTTTCGCTCCTCATTTTTTCATAATTGTGGTTTTTCATTAGCACATGAGTGAAAACTAAAGATTGTAAAAAAAATAAAAAAAAATCGAAAAAACCGACTAAAACCTAAACCGAAAAAACTAATTTTATGTTGGTTTGATTTGATTTATAGTTTTAATAAACCGACATGATTGGTTTGATTTTATTTTTATAAAAATCGAACCAACCCGACCTATGTACACCCCTAGATTATACAATGTCCTTTTCCTTGTAAAGTAGAAATGGTACCAATTGTTGCTTTTAGCATCCCTAATTAAAATATTTAATTTTAAAAAGTTATTTAAAATTCAGCTAGTTTTGATAAACACTAAATTATTGTTGTTGAACTATAATTATAGAATTATATGCATATTTCATATTGGATTGAGATCTTCAATCCATTGGGCTAGAACTTATCAAACTTCAATTTTACAGGTCTCAAACTGAAGTTGTCAAAATCTAACTTCAGATTCGAAGATTTAAAGTCATAATTTCAATCACAGTATGAACCTCATATACTTTATTTTATTCCATTCATATCCTAATTCGATTCATTTAATATTTTTTTGGTGTCATTGACATAACAAATGTCGTTTCTAGTCTATCTCTTTCTATTTTTTTCTATGCATAAATTTTTTTAAAAAATCATCATATAATAATTCAGAAATTGCAATAGAAAAGAAATAAGAGTGGTTTGTGATGGTTTTCAATCTTTTCTACTAGGTAATCTAGTATCCTTATGCATGAAGATAATCAATTCAGTCTTTGTCGTCGGACTCTTTTATGGATTTCTGATCACATTCTCCATATGACCCTCTTGTCTCTTCTTTCTCCGAGCTTTGGTTATGAAGAATGAATCGAAAAGAAGGTATCAACAACAATTGATTTTATTACGGGACAACTAGTAATGTTCATATCAATCAATTGAAATCAAGCTTTCGACAATTCTAATTTTGGACTTGTAGGAGTTAAGATTGAAAATTCAAATTCACATATCAGACTCTAATGCAGGTATCGAACACCGGATGAAAAGCCCCCCAAAAAAAAAACTCTTTAAATAGGGTACTGAATGGTTATTTTTTAAATAGGGTCCTTGAGAATGTCAAGCTATACTCTCTGGAAAGTTTCAACAAGGCACATATAAAGCCCACTTTAATTTTCAACTTCTGAAAATCCAATATGTTTCGGGTCAAACAAGGTCCAGATAATTATGTTTTGACACTTTTTTTAAAGGAAAAATCAAGATGAAAGAAAAAAAAAAAAAGGAAAAATTACACATTATACATAAAATAATTTAATAATTACATGGTATGGTTAATGTTTTAAAAAATTACAATTCATAGTTAATAATTTTTAATAATTACATGATATGGTTAATGTATATATCAAAGGCAAGTAAAACTTTCTCTCTCATAATTAATTTTTGGTTTTATCTATTAGCTGATTGGAGTGTTTAGCGGCAATAGGACATTCTTTTATTTGACGTTTTAAGTGGCAGTATGTATTTCTCCTAATTCAACAGATCTCAAAGTTTATTCTAACATATATCAAAGAATATTTTTTTTCTTCTATTTCTTCTTCCAAATTTTCTGATATTTTGTGATTTCCCCTACACATTCGCTGTATTTTTCATAGAAGATTTTCTTAATTCAACTAAATTGTTATCATTTGTATATTATGTGTCAATTATATATGCGTATATGTATAAGTTGTATATTAGTTGTATATATGATGTAATTGTATAAGTCGTATATGTATAAGTCATACATGTCAATTGTATATGTCAATTATATAAGTCATATATGTATAAGTTGTTAATTGTATATGTACATTGTTATCATTTATATATTATGTGTCAATTATATATGCGTATATGTATAAGTTGTATATTAATTGTATATATGATGTAATTGTATAAGTTGTATATGTATAAGTCATACATGTCAATTGTATATGTCAATTATATGTCATATATGTATAAGACTATAAGTTGTTAATTGTATATGTACACATATATGTACATATATGTCAATTATAATAGGTCATATATGTATAAGTTGTTAATTGTACATGTACATCTAATTTCTTTTTCTTTTTCAATTGTATATCTGAATGTTTGTATATTATCATAGTGTACATCAAATAATTATATATCTGTATATATACATTTGTAGAATGTATATTGAGTGTGTGTGTATATATATATACATTTTGCACAATGTATATACAAAATACAAATATATGATTCTTGAAATTATAAAAAATAAAAGAATGAGAAAGGGGGAGGGGGGGGGAGCGAGATAGAGTGATGAGAATGGAGGAAGGGGAGAGAGATGGGAGAGAGAAGGAAGAGAGAGGCGAGAAAGAGGAAGAGAAAGAGAGGGAATTAAGGTATATCTATGTTTTGTAATTATGCAAACTTTAACCATGCCTTGTAAGTTGTAATTATGGACTAAAAGTTACTTATATATGAAGAGAAGCAAGATAGAGGGATGAAAATGGAGGAAGGGGAGAGAGATGAGGGAGAGAAGGAGGAGAGAGGCGAGAAAGAGAGGGATTTAAGATATATCTATGTTTTGTAATTATGCAAACTTTAACCACGCCTTGTAATTATGGACTAAAAGTTACCTATATCTGAATTTTTGCGAAAGAAAAAGGAATAATTATGGGAAATGACCACTCGGTCATCTTATTTATAAGAAAATTGGCCCAATTTTATTAAAATTACCTGAAATGACCATTTGGTCATACCGCTAATGGCTGCTTCTTCTTCTTCCTTTTTTCTTTGCTACCTTCAGTCTTCCTTCCTTCTTCCATGATCAATCGGCCATTAAAGTTTAAAGCTTGATTTAAAAATTTGACGTGCTATAAACGTGAATCGTTTTGAGTGAATTATTTATCAAAATACTCGAAACATTAGAGGAGTTCATATCTAAAATTTGGGACTGTTTAAACTTTAAAGAGATTTTGAGTTGATTGGAACTTAAAGAATCTACTGGCTTTAATTTTCTACAAAAAAATGAATATACAGTTGATCATGCACCACACTAAAATTTATAATTTTTTGCATGTGGGTTTCATATGGTCCAATATCATCGTGAATTATGTGAGCTCTCTTGGCACTAATGTTTTTCGTTGCTTCTATTTGAATTCTCCAATGATGACACATAAAGAAAGTTTTCCAATTTATTTTGTATTTCTAGCTAACAGAAATTGAGTGTCATGTAATATTAGGATTTTTCCTTTCTTATGTGTCTTTGATTGGTCAAAGTAAATGAATTTTGTTTTGTACATGATGTCTACTAATTCTTTTTACGTATTTAGTGATACTTTGTGAAATAGGCACTTATCTAGTTTTGGTTGGCTCTTGCTTATTTCCTGTTATGTATTAGAATGGACCAAGAGCATAGACATCTTGTGAAGATATAATATGCAAATTGTAAAATGTCACTAGTTGATTTAGGATGTACATGTACATATCGTTGATCCATAGCTATACATATATACACACGCTTTATATATTATATATACATGCATGCAGTCATTTTTTATTGTATAATATTGATACATAATCATATATCATATATACATGTTAATACATCATTATACAATATTGACATTACATAATTGTTTACATAATGTGTATGTAGTGTATAATCAATGTATATGGATGTATATATATCTCTGATATATAGTTGTACGTCATACATACACGATTGTACACTACTCATACAATATTGGTACATAGCGTAGCCATTTATACAAATAGATATGTTACATATGCATTGCTTATACAGTGTTCGCGAAGTTATATATGAATTTTCCTTGGTGATTAATAAAATTATTAGTTACCCAAAAAATAAAATCGGCCTTGTAGCTACGATTTATTATACCGTTCAGCCATGGTTCGACCGTGGCTAAACTGCGAGTTTTTTTGTTTTTTTTTTGACTTTTTGAATATTTTTTTCATAATTAAAAGCATGGATTTGTTGTAAAATAATTACTTTATTGTATATATTTGAAACTATCCTAAAAAAAACTCATAGGATCATTTAATGAAGTTTATCGATCCCTTCGTCTCAAAATATTTGCGGTGTTTTTTTTACAAGCTCTTCAAGAAAATATTAAAGGGGAACTTTTGATTATTTTGCCCTTAATTAAGCCATAAGATATAATCTCTCTTGATTGAATATTTACTATATATTTTTATATTTGAGGTGTTTGTAATTTTTAAAAACAATTACTACTAAAGGTAAAAGAAAAAAAAAACAATTAAAAGTTCTGACATTGAATCGATTTTCGACTTCTAACTATCCATAGAGTTGTCATATATGGGTACTAAGAGTCCCGCAACTTTCTTGATCGCCTCATTCTTCAATTGTTATACTCGTATATGGTTTCCTCGATTTGACTGATTATTGAAGTAATACCCAAAGGAGGATTACAAGCTCGGTTGCGCATCGTCGTTTCAGATATCGTGGTTGATAGGAATGAGTGAAAAAAATTATGTCTAAGTCACCTTGCTTCTGTAATGTTAAAGCTGAAAACATTAATTCTGGTGTGTCCACAATTTGCAAGGCAAGTACCCAAATCAGAGACATTGGAGCCTCTGAATTTTCTCTCACCATTTAATATAAAGCAAGCATGCTTTTTTTTTTCTTCATTAATGCAAAAGTAGTAATGCAGTACTTGATCAGCAAGACTGCTAGTACTACTATTTCAAGGGATAAAATTTATTTGATACAAGAATGGCAAAGACAATGATAATAATAATAACAATAAATAGTAGATAATAATAATAATAATAATAATAAATACATAATTATAATCATAATAATAATACATAATGGTAAGATTACTCACTTTCTCAATTCATTTTTAGCTGTCATATTTTATTAAAAATATCTATTTCAAAATACTTGTTATTATTTATAAAAAAAAATTAATTACTTTTTTTCAACTTTTATCTTTTAGTATTAAAGTTTATAGGATTAGTAGGTACGTAAATAGAGTTCATATTAATTATTAAAAATGGATAATGTAGTCAAATATTAAAGAATTAAAAAGAATAATTTAGTCAAATTACTTTTCTTATTTTTTAAAGGTTGTCACTTTCTCCAATCACATTCAATTGTCCTATTTTATTTTAGATAGTTATTTCAAAATACCTTTTATTTTTAAAATTCAACAACAACAAACAAAATGAAATACTACAAGTGAGGTTAAGTGTAAAAATTTTAAGTACAAGAGAAATAGTGCAAATCTACAAGAAAGACGCAAGAACATCAACAACAAGAAATGCAATAATCAAAACACATTAAACGGTCACAGACTATGCTAGATATCAAAAGCACGGACTATAATACTACAGCTAGTACAACGATACACACCTACAAACCTAATTCCTCAAAAAATACAACATTCCTACCTTGCTAACCCGCTATCATAATATGCGTCCTGCACACCTTCCTATCTAAGCTCATGTCTTTGGTAATCTGAAGATGTGTCATGTCCTATCTAATCATCTTTCCTAAATACTTCTTCAGTCTACCTCTACCTCTACCTTTGCTCATACCTACTATATCTAACTTCTCGCACCTCCTCACTGGGGCCTCTGCACCTCGCCTCTTCACACGTTCAAATTATTTCAATCCCGCTTTCCTCATTTTGTCCACCATGGAGGCAACTCTCATTTATCTCACATATCTTCATTCCTAATTTTATCGCACCTAGTGTGCCCATATATTTGCTTCAACATTCTCATCTCCGCAACATGTTTCTTTTAAATATGAAATTTTTGACTGATCAGTACGCCGTTTCATATTAAAAAATCAAAAGTATCTATCTGTGGCTTGCAATACAAGAGAGATTATCTACAGTTGATAGACTTCAAAAGATGGGGGTGCAAGTTCCTATGAGTTGTGTTTTTTGTGATCAAGAGGAAGAAACACTACACCACCTATTCTTCAAATGTCCTTACAGTAAGCAGATCTGGACCAGAATACTCATATGGATGAGAGCACACAGAGTAATAGGTACATGACATCAAGAGGTAGAATGGATATGCAAGATAGCAAAAAAGAAAGTTGCGATCGCTGAGATGCTATGCAATGTGTTTGCAATGGTAGTATACAACATTTGAAAAGATAGAAACATTATGAGATTCTAGAATGGCAGAATTGATGCAACTAAAACATGTCATGAAGTAGCTATGCACCTGCACATTCAGGGAAGGAACAAAGCTCCTTGGCGGGAAAAGCTGCAATTGCTGAATTATTTTCTGTAGGAGAAGTAGAATTGATACTCATTGTAAATGGCTTATGGCTATGTTAGGCGGTAGTTGTATAAATAACATGAATAGGCTATAGAATGACAAATGAGGTGACAGCTGGTCAGCTTCTACCCGATTATGTAACGATTCACTTTTTGATTAATGAAAATACATGTTAATAAAAAAAAATCAAAAGTATTAATTACTTTTTTCAACTTTACTTTTAGTATTGATTGTGCTAGAACTAAGAGGCACACAAATAAAGTTCAACTATTTATTAAAAATTAATAATTTAGTCAAATATAAATAATATAAAAAAAAGTTCACTCAAGTTACTCTTCTTCTCATTATTTTTTTGAAGAACATGGAAAATCTAACTCCCAACAATTAATTAAGAACTAGAAAGCTATTATGATGATAAATAATAATGAAGTTCACGATAATACTCAAGAATGACTATTTTTGTTAAATTATATTAATAGTAGAAAAATCAGAGGAATCACATGATGAATTTGAATCAAATGACGAAAGTCCAAATGTCGAGTTAGTATATTTCATCTTTCCACTATGATAATAGAATAATAATGAAGATTACAACCACAATAATAACAATGTTATTATTAAACCATTGAATTACATGTTAAAAGATCACACAAATCACCATGACGCTTATGAATCCAATAGTGAAGGCCAATTGTCAAGTTTAATTTTCCTTTCTCCCACTATAATTACCAAAAATAAAATACTATAAAGATCACGACAATAACAATGATAATGTTACTGTTAAACTAAATTTACGATAAACAAGCCACATGAATCACAATGACGAATTTAAATTCAATGGGGAAAGGCCAAATGTCAATTTAGTATATTCCCTTCTAACACTATGTTAATAAACTAGTAATGAAGGTTACGACAACAATAATAACGACATTACAATTAAACCATTAAATTAATTAACCGTAAAAAAATCACACAAATCACAATGACGAATATGAATCTAATGGCGAAAGTTCAGTTGCCAAGTTAGAATGTTTCTTTCTCCCATTATGGGTACAAAAAATTTAATAATGAAGATCACGACAATAACAATAATAACATTTTTGTTAAAACGAAATAATAGTAAAAAAGGTCACACGAATCAAATGATGAACTTGAATTCGATAGCAAAAAGACCAGATGTCGAGTCAGTATACTCCATTCTCACACTATGATAAAAAAAAGTAAAGATTTCGACAATGATAATAATGACGTTTCGATTACACCGTCAAATTAACGGTCAAAAAGTAATACAAATCACAACAACAAATATGCATCCATTGGTGAAAGGCTAGTTGTCGCGTTAGAATATTCCTTTATCCCACTATGTTAGCAAAATAAGAAATAATAATGAAGATCACGATAATAAAAATAATGTTATTTTTGTTAGATAGGATTAACAGAAAAAAAAAACATGAATAACAATGATGATTTGAATCCTATGGTGAAATCATAGGATTCAAGTCAGTGTATTTCTTTCTCCCACTATGATAATAAACTAATATAAGAAGACACGTCAATAATAATTATAAAATTATTATTAAATCGTAGATTTTAGCTGTCAAAAAATCACACGATTCAAAATGATGATTATAAATCTAATGGTGAAAGGTTTGACGAGTTAGAATATGCCTTTCTCCCATTGTGATAACAAAATAAACAAAAAAAGAAAGATGCCGACAATAACAATAATGATATTTTTATTAAACTAAATTAACGATAAAAAACCAGAAAATTACAATGACGAATTTGAATCCGTTAGTGAAAGATCAAATGTCAAGTTAGTATATTTCCTTCTCCCACTATGATAATAAAATATAAATGAAGATACACCAACAAAAATAATGATGTTACTATTAAACCATCAAACAATCACATGAATCACAGTATCGAATATGAACCCAATGACGAAAGGCCAATTGCAACAATGCAAATCATCTTTATGGTAAAAATTATTTTTATGTTCTTATGTACTGTTATTTTGTCCTGAGTTGGAGGTCTATTAAAAATATCTCTAATTTATCTGAGGTAGTAATATGGACTGTGTACATTTTATATCCTCTCCAGATCCTACTTTGTGAAAATACATTGAGTATGTTGTTGTTGTTGTTTGATAAAAGCCATTCCAAACAAAAATAGTTTGACCAAAAAATCTCGGTTTCAGATCTCGTAGGAATTATTTTGTGGAAAAAAGTTGGGGCCCAAAATTAATTTGGACCTAGATTGTAAAAGTTAGGCTAGACCTACTGATCCGTTGATGCAGCGACAAATTTTTTGCAACAGCGGCACTTTCATTACTATAACGGCAGTCGGACAGTAAGCCTTTGTTTGGATGGTGGTTTGTCATGGTTTCATAATGTATGGTACAGTACAATATGGTACAATACAATGTTTAGATGGACTGTATCGTTCACTGTGGTTTAATAACAGTTTTTTTGTTTGATTTGATGGTATGGTACTGTATCGTAACAAGTAAATTTACTAAAATGCTCCTAATTGAATTATTAGGTACATAGGCAGCATTTGATTATTTGCTTTCAAGTTTTCTATGTATTAGCAGTCCATATTGAATTATTAACAACTGCTACGGCAGGCAGAACCACAAACTAATAGTAACATGGCTTTTAACTTTGTCTACAAGTGGTATTAAGGACAACTTTTCACAACCATTCAGATTCAACTCTTTCCCTATAAAAAGCATGTAGCGTTGCTGCATTATTCCAACAAGAACAAAATCAAAGACCATATTGAAAACCAATTAGAACATGGCAATCAAGGCTTCATTTTTTCTGTATTATGTCCCAATATTGTTGATTTTAGCACTAGCAACAAGGTCTGAAGCAGGGGGAATTGCTATTTATTTGGGACAAAATGGCAATGAAGGGACACTAGCCGACACTTGTGCTACAGGGAACTATGACTTCGTGAACATAACATTTCTCTCAATATTTGACAGTGGTCGAAACATGATGCTCAATCTATCAGGCCATTGTGATCCATACACTCCAAATGGATGTGCTAACGTGAGTTCTGACGTAAAATCTTGTCAATCCAAAGGAATCAAAGTTATGTTATCGATCGGAGGAGGAACAGGAACATCCAGAAGAGAACATAGAGAACATAGAATAACAGAGGAGTTGTGCGTAAAAATTATAAGATATTAGGGTTGTAAGTAATATGGGGTAAAGGGTAAAATAGAATTAGAAAATATTATATGAAGGCATAATTGAAAAAATAAGTAAGAAAACCATGAAAAACCACCAAATCGGTGGTTCTAAAAATTAGGCAATTTTATGGTTCCCAAACCATGACAGATTACCATACCATTCCTTTTAGAAAACAATCAAAACAAACATGATTGACTTTGTAACCATACCATACCATACCATACCATACCATACAAAAAAAAAACCAGCATCCAAACAACCTGTAAGCTGCCCGAGGGTTATTAAAAACCATCATTCATCTAAGACCCCTTATGTCATCTTCCTAAAAAAAAACACCCCAAGTGAATCCTAAACTTAAAAGGGCGAAGATTTAGAGGCTAAGCTCCAAGAGGGTGATTTTAGAAGCGTTTTCAATGGAATCTCCAGCGTTAGTGAATGGCAAGGGATGCGTGGACGACTATTCTCTCTCCGTAGCAGCAGAACTCGTCTACAAGGTAATTTATTATTAATTATAGTAGACTTAGACTAGATGCATGTAATAAAGATAGTTGTATTGGGAGATTTCATGTCTTATGCCTACAGGTACGGAGTTTGGATGGATTGAATATTAACTGAAACTAAGTTAATAAATTGATAATGTTTTCTGATGAGTTATTAGACTATTTTTGCTTCTTTAATTGTTGAAAGGTATGGGGCTTTCTTGAACTTGAGATAGGTTGACAATGGGAGCATTGTGTAGGTTAGAAAAAAGATTCGCTTGGCTATGAGAATAATGGACGTGAAGTAGAGCTTAGAGTGAACATTCTAGTGGATGTAGAGAGAAATAGTAGGGTCCAGGTCAAGAGTTGAGGGAGTAGTCAGTATGTGTCTAGATATCGTTGGCAAGTTGAGAAGATTCGGAAAGGGATGTGGTTGTATGAACTGAGTTGGGGGTAGCTGCTCGTAGTAGGATGGGTAGAGATGTTGTCGTGCGGAAGGTAAGACACTTTTGTCGTTGTAGCAGCGCTGTTACAGTGGTGAACCCGCTGTTGCAGCGACGCTCAGGCAGTAAGCTGTCAGGGACTTCCCCTGTTTTGTGATTTCTTCTACTTCACAAAATAAGTCTGTGTTTACAATAATTGTTATAAAAAATCATTAGCCGACATAAGTAGCAAGCTAATAATTTATTTAGTAGGATGTGATGAGGCTAGATGTCCTAAAAGTGAAAAAAATTAAAGAGATTGTTTGTTACATGCTCCAAACGGGGCAATCCAAAATCAAAAAGTGTAATAAACTAAGAGGGGAGACCTCGCTGGTGGCCTCATCATCTCGTAGTCTCAAGGCATCAGAGCCCTTCTCCTCCATTCCACCAAGGAAGGAGAACTCCTCCACATCTTTCTTCGTCAGCTTCAGGAGCTTCTTTAGCTCCCTCCAGAGCTTTGCATAGGCCCGAGCTAAGTCTAGTGGAGTCGTGGAGTTCGTAGGAGCCAAAATTGGGGGAGGTGAATGGGGTTACTTCAAGTAACTTTGTATAGCAGCCAGGTCTGCCTCTTAGTCCCCACGGGATATCAGAGTCTATATGGGAGGGATTCTAGTCTCCTCGCCCTCTTCGGCCCAGATGCTCTCCCCTTCCTCCCCTAACTTCCTCTTCTTCTTGCTCTCTCCTTGTAAACCCTTCAGTTTTAGTGGATTGAAGGGCAAATCACACTTCTTCAAGGTATCATGATCCTCCCTGAGAGCCTCCACCCTCTTGCATAGCTTAGTAATCAAAGATGGAAAAAAGAGATCCCTTGAAGACCCTCTCCTAGTGTAAAAATATTGCCCTCGTCGATAATAAACATGTCCACATTCATGTCTATCACTGACAAAGCAAAGTAACCGCTATATACCGATGAAATGTCACATTTGTAACATTTCCTAAGGATTAATACTTTGAGATGCTAAGTTTATCCACCTCCGACCTCCGGTGAAAGGGGTGCTCTTGGTCCCCATAACACGAGTCCACTTCACCTTGTTCTTCTTCCCCTTCTACACACCAACCACTTAAGGACCGACTTGTTGAATTTAGTATCGAAAGCGAAATTGTAGGGGCTTGTAACCCATAGAGAGTCATTGATGGTGGCAGCAACCACTGAAATATTCTTTCCTAGAGTATGAATAGTGGGTAGGGGCAGAGACTAGTCAACAGTGGGAGTGTAGCATAAAACTCCAGAATGATCACCACTTCCATGCGGGGATCAATCAACTTATCCCACCGAAAGGAACACAACCGATTATAGAATTTGGGCGTCTTCTCATCCAGGTCCCTCATCAATAACCCCCTCTCATGCTCAATACCTCATCGTAATGCTCTTGGTAAGCCATATTTAGGAACCTTTGGTAGGTTGGTTAGTTGTGAATGGTGGTAGTCTTGTAAAATCACATTATTGCTTTTAAAAATCAAATTGGGATGCTTGAGAAAGAAAGCAAAATCAAAATCAGAGTTAAAATTATTTGGGAAAGGTTATTGCCGACTGTTGCTACAACAGTAGAAGCCTCGCTGCAACGGTGTTGCTACAACAATAAATCAATCGTTGTAGCGGTGCCTTCTTCTCCAACCAGTCCAGACCCCTTCCATGGAGGATTTTTAAAATTTTCTTCAAAATTTTGAATTCTGAGTGTAGATCAGGCTTAGTAGGGACGAAGAATTTTGTTAGTAGTGTTGTCAGAAGAAGTTTGCTTTAGGAGAGTTGAGAGAGTTTTGAGAGAAATTTGAGACTTAGAAAGTGGGGGGAATAAAACCGCTTTCCTATTTTGAAATTGTTGAGCTTCGCTGCAGCGATAGATCTGTCGTTGCAGTAGTGTTGCTGCAACGATAGGCTAAGATAAAATTTCCTTCCTCTCAAATTTTTATGTGTTGTAATATTTTGTGTTGTTTTGGGTATTTCAAATGACCCATTATGTTGAAACTTTATTAGAAATCATATCCATGGGTTATAGTGATGATGGTACGCCGTGCTAAAAATTTAGTGAATAACAGTGCATACACTGGTGGGTGATGGTGATAATTAATTTTTGTTGACCATGGTTGGAAATGTGTTATCAATGGATTTATCAAAATAGGAAACTGCTTGTTCATTTCAAAATCGTCGTGTACGTTGGAGTTTGAGAATCGTGCTAAAAACCTACCTTCCTCCTCCATAATCATTTGTAGATGAAGGGTGGATAAACTGGTATTTATTGTAATAAACTAAGGGCCCGTTTGGCCATGAAATTTTTTCCCTTTTTTCGATTTTTTTTTCTGAAATTGGAAATTATGGTGTTTGGCCATGAAAATTCGGAAAATAATTCCAAATTTTTTTTCTGAAAAGGAAAAACAGGTTTTTGTTGTTTTCACAATTTTTCAACTCCAATTCCAACTTTTATTATTATTACATATAACCCCAATCTTTTAAATTTTTACATAAAACTCTCCTTATAACATTACTTTTTCAATATTACGTATACAACAGTTTTAAAGAATAAGCTAATTATAATTTCAAACTTAATGCTATTCTAATTAATATATATCTTTTTTTCTCTCTCATCATTATTTTTCTCTCTTATTTAATTTTCTCCCTTATTTAAGATATTATTTTACTGCCAATTTATATTTATACCCATAAATATATAAAGTATTATATTTATAATAGAAATATACAAAGTATGTTATATATAAAGTTTATACCATGTATATACCATATACACATATATAAATATAACAAGTATTAAGAAACATACTAAGCATATTTATAATATAAATATACAAAGTATGTTATATATGAAGTTTATACCATGTATATACCATATACACACATATATAAAAATACAAAGTATAAATAAACATACTAAGCATATTTATATATTTATGGTATATGATATAATATACCATAAATATGCAAAACATGTTTTACATAGAAATAATTTATTCACACACAGTAAAATCTTTCATGTATAAGAAAATTAAAGAAATAAATTACCGGCACCCTAAAATTTAATAACAACTCATCATTTCCTATTATTTTAGGAACGAAAAATGAAGGAAATAAATTAAATAAATTTGTTTGAAAGATAATATTTGTTACCTAAAAAACAGGAAGCAGTGATCTGTTAATATAACATCAATATTTAAAATTTTCAAATATGAGAAAATGGCTATTAATGTAAATATTATATATGTTATAATTGAAATTCATTAAATATGACCATGTATATTAATGGCTAATTGTGTTCTTTTTTCATTAGTAGGTAAATTTCAGTTGGGTGATTTTGATAGTTTGTAAAAGTTAGGGCATAAAATCATATTTAAAAAAGTTTTTTCAAAAGTCAAAATTTTTTTTTTCAAAAAAGACATGGTCAAACACAACTCCAACTCCAACTTCAAAATTTTTTAGTTTTCATGATCAAACAACTACTAAATCATTGTTATAACAAAAATGATCCTGAAAAAATATTTCAATAAAGAAATATTATTTCAGACCTCAAAGGAATTATTTTATGAAAAAAGGGGGGACCAAATCAAATTTGGGCATAGATTGTTGAAATTGGGCTAGGCCAATTGACCTATTGCTGCAGCAATGGATCTACCACTGTAGCAACGCCGCTGCAACGACATTTCCATCGCTGCAGTGGCAGTCGATCAATAAGCTACTCGAGGGTATTAAAATCCCTCAATTCATCTAAGACCTCTTACATCGTCCTCCTCCTTCAATATCATCCTAAGCAAAGCCTAAACTTAGAACGATGAAGATTTAGAGGTCAAGCTCAAAGAAGGCAATTTTCAAAGCATTTCCAGCAGAATCTCTAGCGTTGGTGAAGGGTAAGGCACTTGTGGGATGACTTTTCAATCTCCAAAGAAGCATAGCTCGTTTATGAGATAGGTTAAGATTAATTATAGTGGCTTGACCTTTGGGGTGCTCCCTTTCATGGTCTCAAGTTCGATTCTCACTGGGTGCAAACAATTTCTGAGGATCATCGGACTGAGTGAAAAACCCTGAATTACCCGTGGTGCACTTGCGGAAAACTCCTTGCCGAGGGCCTGTGCACCCCCGGGATTAGTCGGAACTCGAAGAGTCTCGGATACCCGGTGCAAGTCAAAAAAAAAAAAAAAAGATTAATTATAGTAGACTTGGCAAGATGCATGTAATAACGATAGGTATGTTGAGAGATTTCATGTCTTAGGCATACAAGCACAGAGTTTGGATGGATTGAATATTAACCGAAACTAAGATATTAAATTAACGACGAAAGTTCTTGAACTATTTTTAGTTCTTTAATTATCGAAAGGTATGGGCTTGTTGGGTTCGAAATCGAGAGGCGTCATGCGGAAGCTATTAGTTGTAAACTATGAAACGATAAATAAGATGATAACGAAAAATAATACTAAAAATATAATTTTATTATATGATTTGGCCAATTGGCCTACATATAAAACCTAATATTAAAAATAATATTTAAAATCTTAAAATTTATTGGAAGAAATCTCCCCCTAAACAAAGACTCTTTGATGACTTTGTGGATGCTAATGTATTATGGTATGAGAAGGATGTCTTCTATTTATAGATGTATAAAACCATTCCTCCAAGAAAGAGGTTTGCCAAAAGTTTTATGTTTTCCTTTTAGGAAAAATAAAAGTAATTATGGTACTACTTTTATTTTCCTACAATAGAAAATTAAAACTTAATTTTGGTGAGAAAATCAAGGCAAAAACCCTAACAGGGCTTACATAAACTAGAGATAGGTTGACAATGAAAGTGTTTTGTGAGTTAAAAAAAGGGTTAGGTCGGGTATGAAAATAATGCGCTTGAAGTAGAGCCTAAAGTGTGCATTTTTATTGGATACAGAGAGTACTAGTAGGGTTCAGGTTGAAAGTGGAGCGTGTAGTCATTAGGAGTCTAAATATCATTAGTAAGTTGAGAGGAGTCGGAAGGGGTTGTGGTTATGTGAACTGAGTTGGGGGTAGTTGCTCGTAGTAGGATGGATAGAGATGTTGTAGTAAGGAAGGTAAGGGAGAAATAGAGTATGATATCATTTACTAGAGTTGAATATAGGCAGTGACCGATGGATATAACCATTGTTCTTGGAAGATATGAGTCAAACGAGTGTGATAATGAATTTAGTGACTCTGTGCTTGTATATATATATATATAAGTTGAATGTTATGACTAGCCTTCGAGCACTAGTTGAGAATATTAAATTTCATAATGCATTGATCATTGGATGGAGATTATGTAAATTAAGGTGATGTAGTTGAATCGGGTGTCACGCCGATACTGTTATTGGATCGGGTGTCATGCCGATAGAGTCGTTGAATCAGATATCAATCGACACAATTATTGAATTCGGTATCACGTCGATTCTGGTACATGGACTAAGCTTGTCCCCTGCAGGTCATAGCTAAAAGTCCCTGCCAACCCAAGTATGTATGTACACCTTGCATGTATGCATTTGTATCATTATATTGTTGTGCTTACATAATTACTGAGGTATTTTGTTGTGTATTTGACTTGTTTAATATGTGTAGTAGACTGGTGGGTGTAACGTATGCCTTGATTTGAGTATTTATCTTAACTTCAATATACATGGTTTATATATATATATATATATATATTACATGAAGGTAGTATGTTCGTAAAGTATCCATTTTTTGTTTCACCTAAGTGCCCCTAACTTATTTTAGTCCACGTAAATGAGAAAACGTTTTGGTCTTTTTATCAAAAGAAATAAAATTTACTTCTTCCTCTTTTTCTATCTGTCATCTCTCTATATTTCTATGCTGATTTTTTCTTCCATCTCCTCTGCAAAAAGCTTCCATTTTCTTCTCCTCTTTGAAATTGCATTTTGTTTGCTCAGTGTCATATTTGATTTTTTGGCGCATTAACTTGTAATTGTGTTTCCATGAATTAGGGAAAATTGTAAATGAGTTACTTATAGAGAACATAAATCAATGAAATTATTGTAATTTTACCTTGTAAAGAATAAGTTGAATATATAACCTACTTTTAGATTTATCTTAAAAACAACGTAATCAACTAACATTTCGTTACTTTATCTTTTCATTCTTGTGTTTATGTTTTCAGATTATAACAACGAAATACTATCCCAGTTTACATTTTTTTATTATGACATTAAATTTGATTAGATTTGTTTAACACTTCTCGACTGTTGAATTTACATTTTCGATTATAACTCACTGGTCTGATTGGTTTAGCTTATCATTAATGTATTTATATGTATTGTCAAATATAGCGATGAAATTGATTAGATTAGTTGATCGTATGAGATTTCTAGTGATTTACATGCTTATGAACTATGAAGATTAGTAGAGAGAAGTCATGGATGGAGGTGGAAAAAGAAATGAAAATGGAGGCATGCACACACACAGACATACATATAAGGTATTGGGTGATCTGATCTAGTCCTTATAGTATAGTAGAAAGTTAAACTAGTGGCCTTGTCAGTATAATTCATAGGTGGAGTAGTGAGTCATAATCGTGTTGGGAATAGAATCATACGGCTATTAGAGAAGTAGGTAAAACAAGAGTTGGGGAATATAAAGAAGGTCTCAGGAAGGTTTAGTTATTTGGAGTATCAATTGTTGACATGATTTCCTCCATATCTTCTATTGTTGTTTTGTGGGTACAAAATCTCTATTTACAATAGAAAGAACTTCAAACACACGTTTAAACAACTTATGAACAATCAAAATGAAGTTCAAACTATTTTCTGAAAAAATAGAAAAACCATCAAGAAAAAGATGAAGAAATAAAAGAATCAAGTCCACCAAATTTACGGTATGTCCTTAAGGAAATTATTCCCCTTAAGTATCTAAAGTTAATGGAATATATCCTTTCAATATAAAATGATTCACTTCATCAAATAGTGATACCTCAAATTTGCCGAACTTTGAGCACACTCAACAGTTCGTAAATCACACTTGAGGTTTTAGAAAGAAGTAAAGTGGCAAAATAACCTTCTGGACCCCTTTACTATGTAGGTTTGTAAGTTGGACACTTCTACTTACATGTTTCTCTTCCTCTTCCTCTTCTTCTTCCTATTCCTTTTCCTCTTCTTCCTCTTCCTCTTCCTCTCCCTCTTCCTCCTCCTCTCCCTCCCCCTCTCCTTCCTCCTCGCCCTCCTCCTCCTCTTCTTCCTCCTCTCCTTCTTCCTCCTCTCCTTCTTCCTCTTCTTCTTCTTCTTCCTCTTTTTCTTCTTCCTCTTCCTCTTCTTCGTCTTCCTCTTCCACTTTTTCCTCTTCCTCTTCCTCTTCCTCTTTTTCTTCCTCTTCATCTTCTCCTTCTTCTTCCTCTTCCTCATCCTATTCTTCTTCCTCTTCTTCCTCTTCCCCCTCTCCCTCCTCTTCCTCTTCCTCCTCTTCCTCTTCCTCCTCCTCATCTTCCTCCTCCACTTCCCCTTCCTCCTCTTCCTCTTCCTTTTCCTCTTCCTCTTCTTCTTCTTCCCCTTCTTCTTTCTCTTCTTCTTCTTCTTCCTCTTCCCCCCCTCTTCTTCCTCTTCCTCTTCCTCCTCATGTTCCTCTCCCTCATCTTCCTCCTCTTTTTCCTCTTCTTTCTCTTCCTATTCTTCCTCTTCCTCTTCCTCGTCATCTTCTTCTTTCTCTTCTTCCTCATCTTCCTCCTCTTCTTCCTCTTCTTCCTCTTCCTCCTCTTCTTCCTCTTTTTCCTCCTCCACTTCTTCCTCTTCTTCCTCTTCTTCCTCCCCCCTCCCTCCTCCTCCTCCTTCCCCCCCCTCCCTTCTCCTCCTCCTCTTCTTCTTCCTCTTCCTCTTCCTCTTCCTCTTCTTCTTCCTATTCTTCCTCTTCCTCTTCCTCCCCTTCCTCCTCCTCCTCCTCCTCTTCCTCTTTCTCTTTCTCCTCCTCTTCCTCTTCTTCCTCTTCTTCCTCCTCCCCTTCCTCTTCTTTTTTTTCCTCTTCTTCCTCTTTCTCCTCCTCCTTTTCTTATTCCTCCTCTTCTTCTTCGTTATCTTCCTCTTCCTCTTCTTTTTCTTCTTACTCTTCCTCTCCCTCTCCTCCTCCTCTCCCTCCTTTTTTTCCTCTTCTTCTTCCCCCTCGTCTTCCTCTTCCTTCCCCCTCCTCCTCTTTCTCCTCCTCTTCTTCCTCTTCTTCTTCCTCCTCTTCCTCTTCCTCTTCCTCTTCCTCTTCCTCTTCCTCCTCTTCCTCCTCCTCTTCTTCCTCCTCTTCTTTCTCCTCCTCTTCTTCCTCCTCCTCTTCCCCCGTCTTCCTCTTCCTCCCCCCCTCCTCCTCTTCCTCATCTTCTTCTTCCTCCTCTTCCTTTCTCTTCTTCTTCCTCTTCCTCTTTCTCTTCTTCTTCATCTTCCTCCTCTTCTTCCTCCTCCTCTTCTTCCTCTTCTTCCTTCTCTTCTTCCTCTTCCTCCCCCCCTCCTCCTCTTCCTCATTTTTTTCTTCCTCCTCTTCCTCTTTCTCATCTTCCTCCTCTTCTTCCTCTTCTTCCTTCTATTCTTCCTCCTCCTCTTCTTCCTTTTCCTCTTCTTGTTCCTCTTCTTATTCGTCTTCTTCCTCCTCTTCTTCCTCCCCTTCTTCTTCCCCCTCTTCCTCCTCTTCTTCCTCCTCACACGATGATAATGTGAGACTTGTCTTCTTATTGACTCACTCAATTCACTTCTCCTCTATTTTCTTTCCTTCATTTTCGAGTCATATTTTATTACTTAGAACCCAACAATCTCCCACATGAATAAGAAATGACTATTTCATCAAAAAATATACGGACAAGTGTGTGATCTACAAGTAAAGACTAATTGCATCTGCATAAGTAGGTTTTCCTTTGAACTTTCCGTAGTGAACTTGCATTGTATGCAACCGATCAATCGGTAGATGCAATATCTTTGAACCGCCGAACTTTTGTATATACCTAGACAACACAAGCCACATAACCAATCTTTTGTAATTTATGGTTCTCATAGTTTTATTCATTACAACCATGAACACTACTTGATTTTACGAGAGCTTAGAGAATAGGTCTTTACTATCATTATCCTTAAAGCGAATTCCATTTCACCTTCATATAGATGATTTCTAAATATTTAATACTATAGATCAAACTATTTGGTCAAACTTGCAAAACTAAGAATATATTAAAAAGCTTTAATTCACAAGTCTTATCCTTATTTACTGAACATTGACTTCATCATGAGAATGAGTTGAGTTAATTGACAATATTGAACCGTCAATTATGATGAATGAGTTGAGTTAATTGAGAATATTGAACCTTCAAATACACTACTAAAAAATGGCTAAAAAGCAACGCAAAAAAAAGTGCCAGACTGTGTCGCTTTAAAAAGCGATGAGAAAAGGGATATTAGTCGTTGCCTTTTTAGTTTAATTTTAATTTTTATTTATTTTTTATTAAAAACGACGGCCAACGTCTTAATATCGGTTGCTTTTTTTCCGGATTTTTGTGCCAAGTAATTAAAAAATAATTTATATTTTTTTAATAAAAGCGACGGATAGCGTCATAATTTATTAAAAAATACTAATAATTATTTTTTAAAAAGAGACGTAGTCCGTCGATTTTTAAATTTGATTTTTGTTTATTTTTATTAAAATAAACGGACAACGTCGCTATGATTTTTATTTTTTAAAATATTAATTCTAGAAAAGCGACACTGTCCATCGCAATTTGTAATTATTTTTATTTTCTTTTAGTTTTTACAAAAAGCGACGGACAACGTCGCTTTTGTTAAAATTAAATAAAAATTAATTTTTTGAAAAGCGAAGTTGTCCGTCTCTTTTTAAATTTAATTTTATTTTTGTTTATTTTTATTAAAAGTGACGAACAATGTCGCTATAATTTTTATTTTTTAAAATATTAATTCTAGAGAAGCTACGATGTCCGTCGCAATTTGTAATTATTTTAAATTTTTCTTTATTTTTAGAAAAAGCAATGGACAACGTCGCTTTTTTTGAAATTAAATAAAAATTATTTTTAAAAGAAGCGACGTTGTCCGTCGCTTTTTAAATTTATTTTTTTTTTTATTTTTTTTTTATTAAAAGCGACGGACAACGTCGCTATAATTTTTATTTTTTAAAATATTAATTCTAGAAAAACGACGTCGTCTGTCGCAATTTGTAAATATTTTTAATTTTTCTTTATTTTTTTTAAAAAGCGACGTTGAACGTCGCTTTTGTTAAAACTAAATAAAAATTAACTTATGAAAACGACACTGTCCTTCGATATTTGATTTTTAATTTACTATTAAATAAATAATTTTTATATTAAAAAATTAAGTGTATTCAATTATTTATTGAATACATTGATATCATACGATCGATTGATAAAAAAAAATATTGTTGAAGTTGTAATATAATAATATAAGCTAAATTAAACGATAATTTATCATTATATATATACACAATGTTGTATTACGAGGTAATTTACATGTGTATGTGATGTATCTAATACATATTGTGAATGTTATAGTCAATCAACTATATATATTGAATACATTGATGTCATACGATCGATTGATCAAGGGAATAATATATTTTTGAAATTATAATATAATAATATAAGCTAAATTAAACGATAATTCATCAGAGTAGAAATAAAATATGTTGTATTACGAGGTAATATACTCGTGTATGTGATGTATATAGTTAAAAGTTAGCTAACTGAGTCTATATATCCAAATATTATGAATAATACGTTAACATCATATGATCGAGCTAATAATACACTATTGAAGTTATAATAATGAAGCCAATTAACTGACAATTCATCATATTAATACGATGTATTAACGTAATCAAAATCTCCAATTCAATATTTTTTAACCCAATTTCTAATCCCAATTTTACTATTTTTTTCTTGAAATTAGGGGTGTGCATCGGTTGATTCGATTTGATTTTAAATATTATCGGTTTGGTTTATCGGTTATCGATTTTTAAATAAATTAAACCAATAATCAAATCAATAAGCAAAAATCTTACATGATGTGTTTTATTTTAGAAGAATCTTCAAGCTCGAATAGGTTTTCGAGAAGGTCTGCGTACTTTGTACCCTCCACCGACCTAATTTGTGGTACTAAATCGGTTTAATTGTGTTGACACCCAATTTTGACCTCACGATATCCCTCTCATGCTGCTATTTTATATAGTAATTTTACGTAACATTAATTATTACATGCTTAGTTTATTTTAATATCGTCTTACTATTTTTCTCGTCATTTAGGCTTCTATTTTATCATAATTATTTGATTTCAATTATTAATATTTTTGTACATATTATTCTTATATTAAATACATATTGACATGTCACATTCATAATTTAGAAAAATGCACAAATTATTTTGATACCATTTTCTATAATTTTTAAACTCAAAAACGACATTAATTTTATTAAATATTTTTTTTCACGCAATGGCGAACACTCATATTTTTTACAAATATATTGTCTAGTTTTTCATTATTATTATTATTATTATTATTATTATTATTATTATTATTATTATTATTATTAGTTAGAACATTTATTTAAATAATAGTCTAAATTAAATCAGTTTATCTGATCTATTTATTTTCTGACCCAATTTTTTACCACAATATATCAATTTTAGCCTAATTTTATTCAATTTATTACAATTATAGCAAATTTGTGACAATTGAAAATTTATGAAAATTTTGATTAAATTCTCAACCTTTAAACCTCAGTCGTCGATCAAACCTGATCCAACGGATGAGATCAAATTATCCTCTCTTTCCTTTTAAAATACATAAGCCGTCTCATTATTATTATTATTATTATTATTATTATTATTATTACATTTATTAAACTAGCAACCACTCTTATTTAATTTTCCTTTCTTGTGTTTAACTTTTAGCCAATCTTTTATTTCAATTAGTATCAATTTTAGCCAAAATTAAATATCAATATAAATCTCGATTTAAATTTCGATTGACCTACTTTTAAATACCTTAATCTCAGTTGTTGATCAAAGTTGATTCAACGGCTGAGATCAGATCAACCAATCTTTTTCTTTTAAACACAAAATCAAACCCTATCCTCATTTTCTCCCTCAAACATCCTCCTCCCTCCTCTATATTCTCTCTCTCCCTCCCTCCCCTATATTCTCTCTCTCTTCCCTCCTCTCTCTCTCTAAGACTTACCATAACAAATGCATCTTGCCCCCCTCTCTCCTCCCTTGTCGCCTCACCCTTTTTTCGGTGAAACCACGCCGGCGAAGCCTCTCAAGCCGCCACCGGCATCTCCCTCCATTCGCGACGAACAACCACCGATGAGCCAACCTCCGACGCCGGACAAACCAGCCTCCGCGCCAACAACCACCAGTCACCAGTCAACGCTACAGCCATCGACCAGAGCCAAACCCTTGGTGGACAAGTATTTATTCGATCTCTATTCAACAGTTATAAGTCAACATAGTATATAAATTCTTGTGGTTGTCCATGATAAGTGTTATACCTTAAGCTTGAATTGTGATTGAAAATGCAAGGAAGATTATTAGGATTGTAGTGCTAGTACATCGAACTTATCTAGTAGATTGACTTAACCTATGCATGAATTTATGTTTAGTACCTTGCTAGTTAATGTGGTAGTGTGGATCTGAGGTGTGTCTTGTTTCTATATGGAGTAGTTAGTTGTGGATTTATACTTTAGGTGAAAATTTTTAAGGAATAACTTAGTATCATTATATATGGTGATACATCAACCGCTAGAGTAAGATGATAATGGTTTAACTTAGAATGACGAAGAGGTCTGCGAACTTAGAATAATGGCTTAAACCTAAAAGGAGATGATAATATCTGACTATAATGCCAAGTGGAGCCTCGTGTATTATCAGTTGAGTAACATATTTGTTGTAACACTCTGTGAAGCGTATTTATATGTATTTTGGTTAGCTGATAGATTTTTGATAGGCCTATTTACGAAGGAAACTCTGGCAAATTTTTGTAAAAATGTTGAGAGTTAACAGAATTTTAGGACCACATAATGGATAAAATGAAGTGGAAGTTAAGTAAATGATCTCACGAGTGTCTTAGATAATTGTAGGAGTCAAATAAGTTATAAGCATCATTCGAGGACGAAAATGATTTAATGTAGTTCTGAAAAGTGTAGTATTTTGAAATGTGTACTAGTCACTTGAAAATTTAAGTGTAGTATTTTGAAATGTGTACTAGTCACTTGAAACGTGTATTAGCGACTTGAAAATGGTTTAATGTAGTTTTTGAAAGGTGAACTTGTGTTTTGAAAATGTGAGTCACTTGAAAAGTGTATTAGCGACTTGAAAATGATTTAATGTAGTTCTTGAATGGTAACTTGTGTTTTGAAATTTGTAAAGTGTAATATCACTTGAAAATGTGAATTCATGACTTGAAATTGATTTAGTGTTGATACTTGAAATGTGAATTCATGACTTGAAAATTGTTTAGTTTAGTCACTTGAGAAGTGAATTAGAGAGTTGAAAATGGTTAAGTGTAGTGTTTTGAAATGTGTACTAGTCTCGTGAAAAGTGTATTAGCAACGTGAAAATGATTTAATGTAGTTTTTGAAAGGTGAACTTGTGTTTTAAAATTTGTAAAGTGTAATCACTTGAAAATGTGAATTCATGACTTGTGATTGGTTTAGTGTTGATACTTGAAATGTGAATTCATGACTTGAAAATAGTTAAGTTTAGTCACTTGAGAAGTGAATTAGAGAGTTGAAAATGGTTAAGTGTAGTGTTTCGAAATGTGTACTACTGACTTCAAATTAATCAAGTGTAGTTACTTAAGAAGTGAATTAGTGACTTGAAAATGGTTTAGTGTAGTTACTTGAAAGATTAACTTGTGTTTTGAAATTAGTAAAGTGTAATCATTTGAAAATGTAAATTCATGACTTGAAATTGGTGCACCTCTTCCTGTAGAAGAAGATATTGATGCAGATTTGATTGGTCTAATTCCTGGAGATATAAACATGTTTGATAGAGTGTTTATCGAGCTTGATGGATCTTTGTAAGTTTACTTTTAAATTGATAGGCTCATTTTTTTCATTATTAAAATATTCAAGCTTACATACTTATTATGTTATTTACAGGTGGTATTCCGCGTCAAAAGAAGTTAATGAGGCTGTAAGAGAGAGCGTTATGAGACTTTTTACATATCCATGGCATGAGAAGTGGGACATTCCAATAGTCTCTAAACAAGTCATGTTTCAAGAGTTTAAGGTGTATTAGATTTAATTATTATTTAGTTAACTTTAATATATATATATATATACTAGTCATATAAATTCATATAACACTAGTCAATTGATTTTCAGACAATGTGTTGTAGGTTGGCAAAGCACTGTTGTAGGTTGGCAAAGCACGATCGGGCCATTTCTACAATTTTTGATAGACATGCTGCTATGTCACATCAGATTGCACATCTTAGACAGGCCTTAACACAGGCCGTTGCTCCTGATTCAAGTAGCGAAGAGTAAACATATAGTGATGAGGAGTTTGTTGGGGCTACTCCTTAGTGTTGTTGGACTTGACTTTTAGATATTTTGAACTTAGCTTTTAATTAGTGAAAAATCTTTAGGATTGTTTTAAGTATTTTGAATGTTGTTGGATTCATTGTTTAAGTGTTGTTGATTTGAATTGCTTAAATGATTTGTTGATATAGTGTGTTGTATGATTATTGTAATAATGTGTGTTGCATGAGGGATGTATATATTGAATTACATTTTTATTTGGCAAGTGAGATGCAGAAAATGCAGATTTCTGCATAAAAAAAATGCAGAAAAGCGACGACGACCGTCGCTTTTTTATTTATTATGAAGAACAAAAAGCGACGATCAACGTCGCTTTTTATTCATTATGAAGAACAAAAAGTGACGACCAACGTCGTTTTTTTTTCAAAAAGTATTTTATTTTTCTCAAATTACGACGGACAACGTTAATTTTTCTGAATTTTTTTTCAATAAAACGACGATGTCCGTCGTTTTTTGTTCATCGTGTGTTCTTCACATGATGAACAAAAAATGACGCACAACGTCGCTTTTTGTTCATCATGTGTTCTTCACATAAAGAACAAAAAGCGACGCACAACATCGTTTTTTCAAAAGATAACTAAATTTTTCTCTCTAAAAGCGACGTTGTTCGTCGTAATAAAGCGATGTAGGCCGTCGTTTTAAAAAAACAACACCTCGTTTTGAGACGGAAAAAAAGCGACAGATTTTCATCGATTTTGCCCAAAAAATGACGCTGGCCGTTGCTTTTTGATATTTTTTTAGTAGTGATATAACTTTGTTTGATCTCCATGAACCTAGCTCTTGGGATATACAGTCCGCTAGGTAGAGTTACCGTCATGATGACTTGTACTAGACCGTAAACTTATTCCCTTCGATGATCTCTCGACTTCTCTCTAGTTAGGCCTTTTGTAAGTGGATTCGACTCATTATTCTTAGACTACATAGTCAATCATGATAATTTCGCTAGAGAGTAGTTCTCTAACGGTATTATGTCTTTATCTTATATGATGAGATTTCTCTCTATACATCATTCTCCTTACCCTATCTATTGTCGCTTGACTATCATAGTGTATGCCTACTGATGTCAAATATTTGGGTCAATAAGAGATATCTTTCAAGAAATTCTGAAGCCATTCAACTTCTTCACCTGCTTTATCTAATGCGATAACTTCAGATTTTATTGTAGAGTAGGCAATACATGTCTGTTTGAATGATTTTCAAGAGACTGTTCCTCCATCAAGAGTAAATACATATCCACTCTTGAATTTTATTTTATTGGGTTTGGTGATTCAATTTGCATCACTATATCCTTCAATAACCATTGGATATTTGTTATAACGCAAAGCATAATGTTGAATATGTTTTAGATATTCTAAAACTCTTTTCATCGTCATTCAATGAATTTCATTAGCATTACTCGTGTATCAACTCTATTTACTAATAGTGCATGCTATATATGATCGCGTACAATTCATAATATACATCAAATTTTCCAACACTTTTCTGTAGTCTAATTGTGAGTCACTTTCACCTTTATTCTTTTAAAGTGCAAAGCTCACGTCTAATGAAGTATTGGAAATATTGAAATTCAAATACTTGAACTTATTAAGTACCTTTTCGATGTAATGAGACTGTGCCAATGCTAATTGTTGTATAGTTATATGAATTCTTATCCTAAGATCACATCAGCAACTCCAAAGTTTTTCATATCAAATTTTCTTTCTAGCATTTGCTTCATAACATGTGTATTAGAAATGTCTGTACTGATAATTAACATGTTATCTTACATACAAAGAAACAATGACTTTGTGTTTTGGAGTATCTTTAATGTAAACACATTTATCACATCCATTTAGCTTGCATTTGTTTGCCAACATGGGTTGGTCAAACTTTGCATGCCATTGTTTGAGTACTTGTTTTAGTCTATAAAGTGATTTACAAGTTTGATACTTCCCTTTCCTTATCAGGAATACAAAATCCTCGTATTGTCACATGCAAGTTTCTTCCTCCAATTCTCCTTTCAAGAAAGTTGTTTTTCACATCTATTTAATAGATTTCAACACCATATATTACCGCTTATGAAACCAACATCAAATGAATATTATCTTTTCAACTGGCGAGTATGTGTCAAAATAATCAAGACCTTTTTTTTGTCTAAAGTCTTTCACAATTAATCTTGCCTTGTATTTTTCAATAGTACCGTCAAATTTTATTTTTCTTTTGAAGATCCATTTAGAACCTAGTTTCTTTTCTGGAGGAAGATCAACCAACTCTCATGTATGGTTGCTCAGGATTGAATCAATCTCACTATTGACTGTCTCTTTTCAAAAGGATGAGTTTGCAGACAACATCACATATTTAAATGTTTGAGGCTAATTTTCAAGAAGAAATAATACAAAATTTGTTATGAATGAAGTCAATGTTCTTAGTCGCTTACTACGTCTTGGATTCTCTTCATTAGGTATATTCTCCTTTGGTTCATCTCTAGGTCATTTAGACCTTTTTAATTTACTAAACATCTCATGTCTAGTTTTATACGGATAAATGTGTTCAAAAAATTCAACATTATCTGATTCAATTACCGTATCATCATGGACCAAAAATAGACATATTTTACTATTTGTAGCATATTCTATGAAAATACAGTCCACAGTCTTTGACCCTATTTTTACCCTTTAGGGTTTAGAAACTTGAAATTTGATTAGACACTTGCATTATTTAAAATATTCAAGTTGGATTTCCTTTCTTTTTAGTTCTCATATAGAATTGATTGTGTCTTGCGATGAAAAACTTTATTGTGTATATTTTTGTTGTAGGGATAACTTTCCCCCACAAGTTTAGTAAGACATTCATCATTTTTCTTCAACATTTATTTTTTTTCGTAATTCTATTCGATTGAGGTGAATATTGGGCAATAATTTGATGGATAATTTCATTTTTGAAACATATGTCTGCAAAAAGAGATTCATACTCTCTGTCTCTATTACTTGTCATCATTTTAATCTTTTTATCCAACTGATTTTCAACTTCAGTATTATATTTCATAAATACTTCTATTGCTTCACCCTTACTATTCAACAAATAAAACATAATAATATCTAGTGCAATCGTCAATAAAAGTTTGATTTCTTCCCACCACGAGATGGTGTTGACTTCATTTCATAAATATTTGTGTGATTAAGTTTAAGGGATTAAAATTCCTTTTCACATGCTTATATGGATGCATAGCATACTTAGATTTGACATGTTTGACACTTTGATTTACTGCATTCAAAGTTAGGCAAAACTTTCAAACTACCCAGTTTTCATAAGGTTTTATAATTGATGTGTCCTTAACGTTCATGCCATAAATTATTTGACTCAAGTAAGTGAGAAGAATCACAACTTTTATTCATATCAATTGTCATTACATTAATCTTAAAAAGGTCATTGGTGACGTAACCTTTATCACCCTTACTTTTTATAACTTTATCAAAAATCAATGTATATTTAAATTTATTCGATCTTAGCCAGAAGTGAAGTAGAAATTAAGTTCTTTCGCAACTCCGAAACATGAAGGATGTGTAGTATCACCATCTTGTCCTATGTCATCTTGAGGTAAATCTTGCTTGTTCCTTTAGCCTTTGTTGTAGTGGAGTTTTCCATGAATATCTTCTCATCATCTTGAGCTAGAGCATATGATGTAATAGTTCTTTGTTGGCACATACGTGGCGGGTGTCACCTAAATCAATCCACCACTCTCTAGAATTTCCAACTCGATTGCATTTCGAAAGCATAACACACAAATTTTCCATATCTTTTTTGAATTCAGCTATAATTGCTTGATCTATTTCCTTTCGCTTCTTCGAAGCCCGATAACTAGCAAACTTGTGGTCAATTTTGTCATAATTGAAACAATTTTATTTGAAATGTTTAAGGAGGATTAACTTGTGGTCCTGATGCTCTCTTTCTCTTCTTTGATTTAGTGGAATCATCTTCCATAATATTTACTCCATTCATTACAGAATTCCCAGAGACCTCTTTTTTGTTGCCTTATTATCCTCTTCAATCCTTAACCTTACAGTGAGATCTTCAACAGGCATCTCCTTTGCTTATACTTCAAGTAGTTTTTTAAGTCCTTCTACAAAGATAGTAACTTCTCGATTATTGCGGTCACTTGAAAAATATCATTCACAACCAAATCTACAATTAAGATTAAGTCAATATTTAGAACATTCTTAAATTTTTTAACTAAAGTATTAAATAAAATTCTACCTTCAACAAGGATATTGTGGATTATGACTTGCAACTCTTGGACTTAGGTAGCTACAACTTTACTATCTACCATCTTGAAGTTCAGAAATTGTGCAATAATGAATTTCTTCATTTCAGTATTCTCTGTTTTGTAATTCATTTCTAAAGCATCCCAGAATTCCTTTAAGATATTTATGTTGTTAAACACATTGTACAATTGATCTTGTAGGCCATTTAAAATGCAATTCTTAAATCCGAGTACTTTCAAGCTTCAGTTACTAAAGAATGTTCTTTTTTCGGAGTTTCTTCCAGCAATTCAGAAATATTTTTCGTGATGAACCTTTGTAGACATAAGGTAGTCAAGTAAAAAAACATCTTCTGCGACCATCATTTGACATCAACATCAATAGGTTTTCTTAATGTTTTCATTGGTGCCATAGCAGGAACAACATTCAAACGACTTGAAGTAGCAATAGTATGTGTTGCAGCATATGCCATTTCTTCACTGACTTGATAGAAAATAGACAAACAACTTAGTATTTCAAAATACTAACAATAATGTTTTAAACTTTAAACAACTTATTCTGATTTAACGATGAAGTTTTTATTTTCATGTAATTGTCAACCAAATGAACTTTGACTCATGATAAAGTTTAATCTTCAAATCACTATCAATTTCAAACAGAGGAGAAATCAAAAGGCTTTAATATTTAGAAATTAAAAAACAAATGTTAATTGTCTTAAGATTCTTATTCTGTAGGTACAAAATTTGTATTTACAACCAAAAAAACATCAAACACATGTTTCACAACTTTTGAACAATCAAAAGAAAGTTCAAAATATTTTCTAGAAAAATAGAAAAACCATTAAGAAAAAGATGAAAAACTGAAAAAATCAAGTCCATCGAATTCATGGCATGTTCTTAAGAAAATTATCCCCCTCAAGTACACGAGATTAATGTAAGATATCCCCCAAGATAAAATGATTCACTTCAACAAATAGTGGTACCTCAAATTTACTGAACTTCGAACATACTCGACGATTCGTAAATCACACTTGAGTTTTTAGAAAGAAGTTGAGTTTTAACTTCAAAATTTAGTACCAATACCTAAGAAAAATTATGTATTTATAGTCAAAAGGTGTTGTTTCTAAAAAGATACAATAATTCATGAAAATGTGCTATTTTAAAAAGTTAGGACGATCTACGAACCTCACATGCGCCCGTAGATGGGGACCTGTATCCACAGGTTGCTTTTTTTCCCTAAAATAAAAACTTATGTCTCACCTGCGAACCTCACCTGCATCTGCAAATGACGACTGGATCCACTGATTACTTTTTCGCTTTTAAACAGTGCCTCAAATGGTCGTGTTCCTTCACGGTGCATTCTGACATGCGTCTTCACATGCTCGTGTACATCTGGAAATGGAGAAAAAAAAATTATCTGCTTTTTGAATTAAAACATCTCTAATTCTCAAGTTTCAAATGAATTTTGTCCAAAAAGATAATCTCTTAACCATTTGACAAATTCAAATTTAAATCCAAAGCCGAAGTCAAAGCCAAAGTAGATACGAGCAAGCGGCAACGATGGCAATGCGAGGCTTGTCTTCTTTTTTCCTCACTATCTATATGCAGGCATGCTTCTATATTTAAGCATGAAGAAGTTCCTTTCTCCATCATTATGGGAGAACATTTCTTTCTTAAAGTGAAAATTAAATTCACTTTCCCTCCAGTTTCTTTCCTCCATTTTTTATTTTCATTTCATCACTTAAAATCCAACAATTATGTTTTTCTAACTTGGTCGACAAATGATACCTCCACTTGGAGGTATAACCATATTTCATATCAGTTGGAGTTTCTATAGGAACGAAGATGGATATTCTTTAGTAGCTCCTGTCATATCACTCCTACATGGATGTTGTATCTCGGATCTTCCATTTTATTGTTTAGTATTCTTGTACTGATATAGATTAGGTTCTGAAAAATCGTTAGTTTATTTTCATAAGAAAATTATGAAATGAAAGGATTTGAATATGAGAGTTTTCTTCATTTAAAGGCTTATTTATTTCAAAATTGTTTGAATATATCTTCGACACTTGATTGAAATGGTTGGGTGGTAAGGATTCTCCTATCTAGGATAGAGTTGGATAGGTGCAGACATGATCTATGATTTAAATCGTGACACTAATATATATTGAGTTAGAATATTATTTTCTTCCACTTCACGATAAAAACAATTATGATGCTTCTATTAAACTAGATTAATTGTTAAAAAGCAACACAAATAACAATAACAAACTTAAATGCAGTGGCGAAATACCAAATGTCAAGTTAGAAATTGTCGAATAATCATCAAGAAATCACACAAATCACAGTGATGAATATGAACCCAATGGTGAAACGCCATCTGTCGAGATAGAACATTCCTTTCTCCCACTTCACGATAACAACAATAATGATGTTTCTGTTAAATTAAATTAATGATAAAAAAAAAAAGAATCATAATTACAAATTTAAATCCAGTGGTGAAAAGCCAAATGTCAAGTTATAAACTGTAAAATTAACTGTCAAAAAGTCACACGAATCATAGTGATGAATTTGAACCCAAAGGTGAAAGGCCAGTTGTCAAGTTAGAATGTTCATTTCTCTCACTTTACGATAATAACAATATGATGTTCCTATTCAATTGAATTTACGATTAAAAAGCAACATGAATCACAATGACAAATTTAAATCCAATGGCGAAGAGTCAAATGTCAAGTTAGAAACTATCGAACTAACGATAAAAAATTCACACGAATCACAGTGACGAAGATAAATCCAATGACAAAAGGCCAGTTGTCGAGTTTAACATTCCTCTCTCCCACTTCATGACAATAATAATTATGATGTTTCTGTTAAATCGGATTAATGATAAAAAAAAACAACGGGAATCACAATAATGAATTTAAATTCAATGACGAAAGGTCAAATGTCAAGTTGGAACTGTCAAAGTAATCATCAAAAAATCACACGAATCACAGTGACGAATTTGAACCCAATGACGAAAGGCCAGTTGGCGATTTAGAATATTCCTTTCTCCCAGTTCACGACAATAATGCTAATGATGTTTCTGTTAAACGTAATTAATGGTAAAAAACAACACGAATCACAATGATAAATTTAAATCCAGTGCGAAAAGGCCAAGTGTCGAGTTAGAATTCCTTTCTCGCATTATGATAATAAAATAATAGTGAAGATTACGAAAAAAAATAAAAATGACATTTTTGTTAAACTGTTGGATTAACTGTGAATCGAATTGACGGTAAGAAAGCCACTTGAATCACAATGACGAATTTGAAATCTATGGTGAAAGACCAAATTTCGAGTTAGAATATTCTCTTCTCCCATTAAGACCAAAGTGCTCTCCTTTATTTCTTTGAATGAATAATAACCATCAACATTCATCACAACTCTGAAGAAAACTTATTCAATATGTACCATATATGGTACCTCAATAATTTATGAATCCCCAAATAAATTAATTTATTTTACTTTGACAACTATAAAGTACTTCAACTTCTTATCTAATATCATACTTCAAGTTATCTTATATACTACTTTTTCTGTTTCAATTTATTTGTCTGTTTTAGCTCTGCACGAAGTATAAGAAAATAAAAGATATTTAAATCTTATGATTTTAAATTAAAAATATGGCAAATGATTTTAAACATCATTTACTTTTGTGGTCTTAAACGTGTCACGTACAAAGTTGAAAATAAAGATAGTTGTCATAAAAAGGAAAAAATTATTCTTTTTTGAAACGAACTGAAAGAGAAATTAAGACAGATACATTGAATCAGAGGGAGTATTAACAGGAGTGAGTCCTTTTCTTATTTCAATTTCTTATACATGATATATACTAAAATAAAAATTAGCGATAGATTGTGATTAAACAGTAAAAATTCATCAATTAATCTATTTAATGATAAATTAACAATTGATTATCAAAAAGTTGATTTGATAATTAAAATTAACAAACTTCAGTAATAATAAGTGAAATTAACTCCCAAAAGAGTTCGTAATTTTTTTTTTTTTTGGATAATAAATTCATAATTTCGAACTTGCATGCTTTAAAAAGTTTCACCACACTCTCAAGAATTTCTTCTAAAACATTCAAAAGATTAATATAAAGAACCTGTGGATTTTTGGTTTTGTAACGTGCATATCATGTTTTTACGCTCATTGCAGGCCTAAAAATTGCCATCACCCACCATCTTACTCCGCTTGAAATCAACTCCGATTCAGCCACTGTAATTAACATGATTATCTCTGATTATCCTCGTTACTCTAAGATCATAGCGAAGTGTAGGTACTTAATGCAGGAACTGGGGACCCCAACACTCAAGCACACATGTAGGGAGCAAAATGGCGTTGCAGATGTGATGGCAAGAAGTACCAGCGTTGACAATGCCCCTTTTGATCAATTGCACATTTGGACAGTCACTCCATTGTATGCAGCTCAAGCTATGGTAGTGGACAAACATGGAGTTGCCTTTCCTAGAAGGATCGCAATTGCTAATGTAGTAAATAATGTCAACGCATCCCCTACCCTTCCAAACTCTGTAGGAGTGTCGATGAATACTCTGCAAACATCTTGTATTGACGCTACTTAACTTCTAATTATTACGAATCCTCTTCACCAAAAAAAAACAAAAAAACAAGGGGCAGTAAGTTGCTTAATATAAAGGCATATATTCTCATAATTTAATTTTTAATGATGGAGTTGTTGAGCATGAATTAGTATTAATTTAGCAGCACACAAAATTAATTGAAATTGGCAACATTAAACTATGATGGAATTTATATTTATACAAATAAATAAGTAATAATATTCGTTCAGTCCTTTTTTCCAGAAATATAAAAAAATAAAATACTATTCAAATAAAGTTGCTCTCCCTGATGCATCAATAGGGTGCAATCTCAGTTATCTATACTATATTTAGGTAAAAGAAAAAGAGAAAAAAAATTATTATTTAATTATTTATCATTTTTATTTGTATTCAAGGAAATTGTTAATTGATATGACAAAGTAAGAAAAAAAAAAATTCCTCCCCAAACCCAACACGTCAACAGAAAAATGACAATATGATAACAAAATATACAATAGTCATCTTAAAACGAAATGAAAAGCTCAAAAGTAAAATACCAAAACCCCCTAAGGCTTCACTTTAAGTCATATAGGAAACCAATACATGAATTCTTATAATATGTACACATTTTTTGGATAGCTGACAATCACGATAAAAGTTTATCCCCACACCAATTTGATACATGCATGTCATGTATTTGAATTAGAGTTTATGTTATTTAATCATTATTAATTAGCATATATTTTAATTTATTTAATCACTTAATAACGGTAAACTGCGTTAATTTAGAGTTTTTACCTTCTCGTCTCATCTCGTGTTCCATAAAAAAAACTATTTCAATTAAGAATTACTATTAAAAAAAATTAAATATTAACCAACATGGGTTGTGAATTGTGATATAGTGATGGAATTACTCCACTCTTGACCTAAGTTATTGGGTTCAAGTAAGCCTGTCAAACGGGTCGAGTTGACCCGATCCGACCCAGTCCGATCAGCCCACGGGCTGTAGAGTACCGGGTCCCGGGCTGGGTTATTTTTAGTTTTGGGCCTGGTCAACCCAGCCCGGACCAAACCCGATCCGGGCCCACAGGTTAACCGGCCCAGATATATTTTTTTTAAAAAAAAATTATTGATTTTGCCCGTTGGGCCAATTTGACCGTTGGGCCCAACGGCTATATTACCGTTTGGGTCCCAAAAATGGCTAATTGGTCATTTTTATTTTAAAAAAAAAATCAATTAAAATATCTTTTTAAACCCAAAATAATTCCTATAAATACCCTACACTTTCAAATCATTTTTTCACACAATTTTCATTCTCTCAAATCTCATTCTCTAGCAAATCTCAATTCTCAAATATTTTATATATTTTCTAAAGTGCTCACTTTAATCTTTTAATTTTTCGATTACAAAGTACGAGTGAAAGCTCCTAAAGTCGCAACCTTTGGATACTTCCAAAAATTTGGTATTGTCGTTCCATCTCTTACTTTTAATTTTTAATTAGTGTATTAATTGTTGAATATTTAATTTTATTATATTTGTGTATTTTAAATTTTTTAAGTTTAATTTATATTATGGATAAATTAAGAAACCTTGCCACTAAAGGTGTTAATTTTTTTTATCCCGGAAGTGGTAGTAAAAAGCGAATTACTAGCGGTAGAGGTACTTCAAGTAGTAGATATACTCGTGTGCCTCCGCCTCCGGTACCGCTTAGTCAACCTTTTGAGGAAGAAATAGGTGTAGGTGCTTACGATATGGATTATGTAGAAGCTCAGAAAAATTACGGTATAGAAGAAGAAAATGAAGTAGATGCGGTTAATTTAGATGAAGAACATGAAAATATTGGTGAGACATCCGCAGTAGAAAATGCTAACGTTAGATCTGAATCGGTTAATCTCCCTCCCCGTGCCCCAAGAGCTCTTAAAACAACTAGTATTGCATGACAATTTTTTAAACGTATATCAAATATTGAGGTGCAATGCAATATTTGTCAACAAATATATAAGCATAAAAGAGGATGCAAGCAAGAGGGTGTGGATACGTTAATGAGACATATAAGTGATAATCATGAAAGAGAGTTAAAAATTGCACAAGGTGGTGCAGATGTTGGTGGGCCAACACAAACTAGAATGGACCCAGCAACCGATCAGGTAATGAAGAAGTATAATAAATTGAGGGATCGGGAAGAAATAACAAAAATGGTAGCTGTGGGTTGTTTTCCTTTTAGTTTTCCTTCTTTTGTTGCCTTTATTCATTATATTCAAGCAATTTATAATCTTATGTTTAATAGTATTCCTAGAAGTACTTGTCAGGCCGATATTTATAGACTTCATTCACAATATTATTTTTATTTATCAATATTATTAAAAAATATTCAGTGTAGAATGTCCCTAACTTCTGATCTTGGTCGTGTTGTAAATGAAAATGATTATTTAATCATTACTTGCCACTAGATAGATAGTAATTTTGTTATGCAAAAACGTATTCTTGCTTTTTTATATGATGAAGATCGTAAACATACTGGAAATTTTATTGCTGATTCGATTGCTAAAGTTGCAGAATTTTATGATATTGAAAATAAAATCTTATGTATTGCTTTTGATAATGCTTCTAACAACAAGATTGCTATAACAAAGTTAAAATCTAAGTTATCTCCGCCGTTACCTGAAATTTTTCATGCTAAGTGTGCTTTCCATATATATAATTTAATTGTAAGAGATGGTCTTGAGATTTTTGAGCTTTATATTGAAAAATTTTGGCTTGTCGTTGGTTTTATTCAAGAAAATAATCGTAGAAAAAGAATTAGAGACTTTAACCTTAAATGTGAACAAAATGAACTTGCACCGATATTGATGCCTGAAGAATGTGATACTAGATGAAATGCTACGTATGATTTTTTAAAAACTTGTCATAAATATAGAGTTCCTCTTACACTATATTTTAACCAACATTGTGGTTCATTTGCTGATTTTGCCCACTGCATGCTACATGATTCTGATTGGGCTGTAATTGATGATCTTGTTAAGTTTTTGAAAAAAATTTATATAGCTACGGTTGAATTTTCCGGTGCTTATTATCCTACTGTTTGTAATATTTTGGCACATATAGTCGATATTTCTGATTTTCTCAAAGAATATAAAAATAAAGAAGGTTACAAAGAAACTGTTGGTGCCATGTTTACTAAATTTAAAAAATATTTTTTTTCGATTCCCCCTATTTACTTGGTTGGTGCTATGTTAAATTCGTGCATGAAATATAATACTATGTGCCACTTTAGTACTCTTATTTATGCTAACTTAGAGATAAATACTAACAATGATTCTGATGATGAAGAACAAGAACAACCTGATTTGTGGACGGTTATGGCCGATGCGAACGATTACATAGATAAATTATATAACCACTATGCTGATTTAGTTGATTTAGTTGACCGACAAATATCACTCCAACTGTCGCTCCTCATCCTCCCAAGGAGCCATCATCTTCTAAAAGGCCGGCACATAGTGGTTTTCCTGATTACTTTTATGATTTACCTTGTTGGAATAGTGTTGAGGAGGGAGCTTACACAACAACTTATCGGGAGAGCTGAAGTATTATCTCCGAACTTCGATAGAGGATCGCAGACGACGAATCAACGTATTAGATTGGTGGAGGAATAATGAAACACAATATCCTGTGCTTTCAAGATTAGCTAGAGATATCTTGAATGTTCCAATGTCAACCGTTGCATCGGAGAACGCTTTTAGTCAGGGACGACAACAGCTTGGAGACAACCGACACTCATTGGGAAGCAATTCAATGAATGTTCTAGTTTGCCTTAGAGATTGGATTAGAACGGAACGAAGAAATCAAGGAATGGAAGCGGAGCAGAAGGACGAGCAAAGACTTGAAGAAATTATGACTTCACGGGAGAACTCAGCAAAATCAAGTCCAATGTATGATTTTGCCCCCGTTGACTTTGACTATCCTATGCAAGTTCCCAGTGATATTAACATGAATGAGTTGGAAAAAATGATGCAAAATTTGTAGATTTTTCATTCATGTAAATTATAAATTTTGGATCATTTTGCAATCAATAAAATTCAACATTCATTCACTCCTTAGTCCTTACTTTGTAATTTTTTTCATTTAATGATTTAAATTGAATTTCTAGTTTAAATTAAATACTTAGTTTTAATATATTATTAATTTACTATCAAGTATTATTAATTTATTATATTAAGTAGCATATGTTTTATTTAAAGAAGTACATATATTGAATTGTACGTATATATGTGTATATATTTTCTAAAGTAGTATATATTTAACGTATACATGTGTATATATTGTGTAGCATATGTTTTATTTAAAGTAGTACATATATTGAACGGTACGTATATATACGTTTATATTTTCTAAAGTAGTATATATTTAACGTATACATGTGTATATGTTTTATAAATTAGTATATAACTATATATTTAGTGTGTGTATATATTGTAGTATATATATATATATATATATTGTAGCATATGTTTTATTTAAAGAAGTACATATTTTGAATGGTACGTATATATGTGTATATATTTTCTAAAGTAGTATATATTTAACATATACATGTGTATATGTTTTATAAAGTAGTATATAACTATATATTTAGTGTGTGTATATATTGTAGTATATATATATATTGTAGCATATGTTTTATTTAAAGAAGTACATATATTGAATGGTACGTATATATGTGTATATATTTTCTAAAGTAGTATATATTTAACATATACATGTGTATATATTTTATAAATTAGTATATAACTATATATATAGTGTGTGTATATATTGTAGTATATTTTATTTAAAGAAGTACATATATTGAATGATACGTATATATGCGTATATATTTTCTAAAGTAGTATATATTTAATGTATACATGTGTATATGTTTTATAAATTAGTATATATCTTGTAGTATATATTTTATTTAGAGTATGTATATATATTTAACTAACGTATAGTCGTATACGCGATTACATGTGTAATTGTGTATATGTGTATATATTTTTTAAATTTTAATGTAGCATATACTATATATATAGTGTATATATATCGTTTAACGTATTTAAAATGTATATAGGTGGATATATATAGTGTATATTGGAGATTTTTTATTTTTTTTAAGTTTTTGACCTAATTTGATCGAATTTTTAACCGGTTTTGACCGGATTTAGGTGGGTTGGACCGGGTTAGGTTAAATGGGCAGATTCAGAGTTGTTTTTAGAAAAAAATACTGTTGGGCCCGGAGCCGGACTGACCCATTTAACCAGGCCCGGATCCGGACTGATCCACAACCCGGTTAAAATTCACGGGTCGGTTCCGGGTCGACCGGGCCTGGCCCACTTAACACCCTTAGGTTCGAGTCTTGGGTATGCAAAATATCTTATTAGGAACGTTACTTTCAAAATGAGCCCTGCACGATTCAAATTAGCCGAGGCTCCAATACTGATGCTGATTACTGGACACCGGGAGAGAACCAACCGAAAAAATTAGGTTCAGCGGTAGAAAGTTCACTAACAACATATATGAGAAAGAATAAAATTAATTAAGAACAAAATCATAATCTCTTCACCTGAAATAGAGCATATAATTTGTAGTTTTATTGATGTACGAAGGAATGCAATTTATTGATAAAGATAGCTATGTATACTTCTTGAAAGGAAAAAACAAATGATAGTATGAAGAATAAATAAATTCAAGAAAAAATAAAGAAGAAAATGACTAATGAACTTACATAATAATTTATCATTAATTTGATTTCAACTAACCAAAATTTGATGTAGAAAATTTCTGATATATCATTTAATTAGAGGTTATAATAGTCTATCAATTTTTGAAGGATATAATCGTAATCTAACTTTTTATTTTATGGAATGGAGGTGGACGTGGAGGTGGAGGTGGAGGGTGGGGGTGGGGTATTGAGTGATTTGGTCTAGTCCTTATAGTATCGTAGAAGGTCAAACTAGTGGACTTGTCAGTATAATTCATAGGTGGAATAGTGAGTTATAATCGTGTTGGAAATAGAATCGTAAGGCTGTTAGAGTAGGGGGTAAAACAAGAGTTAGAGAATATAAAGAAGGGCTTGGGAAGACTTAGTTATTCAGAATATTAATTGTTGTCATGCTTTTCTCCCTATCTTCTATTGTTGTTATTTGTATGAAACATGACTATATATCTTCGGCATTTAACTGACTAAAATTTATATATATACACTAAATAAAATTATCTTATTACATAATATATCAATTTGATAAAATATTTACACATATCCCAAAATATTTACATAAATCTCTTTATTTTTAACTTTCTCTCTCTTAAACATTATACATCTCACATTATACATCTCACAATAGGTTTTCTCTTCCGTATTTTACTCCCCGATATCCTCCCACAACACCCGATTTTTACTTCATAATTGAATCCCCTTATTCTCGGCAAAATTCAAGAATCCTGTATCTGGGAGGTTACAATTTGTAAGTTTGAAGATTTATTTTTTTTTTTCTTTTTTTTCAACTTTTTCATTTTTTGAAATTGACTGTATTTTTTTATTGTTGCATGTTCGTTTTACCTTATTTTGCAAGTATTTTCAAGTTTCATAGTTTGTTTTTTTCTGTTTTTTTCATATAATATAAGTTCGATTCTTGGTTTGTAATTTTTTTTTTCAAATTTAACTATTTTTGTATTTGCCAGTTTATTTTATGAATGCATGTTTGTTTATATGAATTTACCTTATTTTTACAAGTATTTTCAAGTTTCGTAGTTCGATATTTTTGGTTTTCTTCATATAAGACAAGTTTGATTTTTTTCGTGGTTTGTAGTTGATTCAAGTTAATCGAATTACTGAAAAAAATTGGTAATGGATTCTTGTCCTACCTTTAGTTTAGGACTTAGTCAGTTAGATTAAAAAAAATGAGATATACATGTTGGGTTTGTTCCTGGTACATTTGATTTTGAAGAACCCAATTTCGCAGAGAATCGTCCAAAGCATTGAAATGACCCGACAACAATGAAGAGATTGAAGGAAGTGGTCAGTTCCAAATCAAAGAAATCAAGTTCAAAAACGGTCAGTAAGAAGAAGTTTGATGATTCCGGTAGACCATGTCTTCCGAAGATATTAATTAAATATTATACTTTACTTACGTTGCAACATTATTGTATAATATAGTGGAACATAGAATTTTGTGCAACACTAATGTATAATATTACTATTCTGTTATACATTTCATTTTTTTATACATTAGATGTTCTTATTACATATAAGAGGCATTTGAATCTGGGTGTGTTATTATACATTTATGAAGTCTTCGTTTTGTATAATGTCTTATTATATATTCTGACAACATTATATGTCATATATGTTTAAGGAGAAATGTTTAGTCTGACATTATACATTGCATATATTAGATTACTAATGTATAATTTTATTACATAAATCTTATTATACATTGCTTTTCATTCTCTTATTATACATAACATGCATTGTATGGTTTATTTGATAGTATACATTTAGGGAGTTTTCATAGTGTATAAAGTGATATTATACATCTGAATAACTGATATGTCATACATGTTTTTAAGGTGAACTAGTTTAGTATGCAACATTATACATTACTACATCTCAAACATGTGTAACTTTATGTGTAATTATTGTATGATTTTATTATTCCAGGGCATGAAATATCGTATAGACAAAGTCCCGGAGCATCCTTTGCATATTTTGAGCTCATGCAATCATGGTTTTGCTGAAGACATAAAGTCTTAGTTTAGAGAAGATGTTTTAGGGACATTTAAAAATACGTTATTTGAAATTTTTCTTGACCTGCCACACTGCAACTGGATTGGGCAGATTTCAAAATGTATCCTTATACTAGAAATCTAACAGGATATTAAGGACGAGATTCATGTGTGTGTACAGGGGAAGATTTTTAAATTTACCATGCTTGAGTTTGCCATTATCACCGACCTTAAATGCACCGATGATATTGATGAGTTTATGTATACTTCATCATCAAAATTCCCTTTGATGTTGAAGTATTTTTCTAAATCTGAAGGTGGTATAACTAGGTCAAAACTGATAACACGTGTGAAGATGGAAAATTTCGAGAACTGTGAAGATGTTTTGAACCTTGCAATATTCTATTTTGTTCATACATTCATGTTATCTCAGCATAAAGATGCACCAGTCAGTGTAGCTCACTTTCAGATGGTCGAGGATGGTCGATACATACACTTTTCATGGGGGAAGATAACTTTTGAAAAGTTCATCAACTCATGGCGGTAGAATTTCAGAGTCGCAAAGAAGTTATATTCTTTGGGTGGAGTGCTCCACGCTCTAAATGTCTGGATATTTGAGTGTTTCTTTGAGGTAGATAAAAAAACTGCTTTGTGACAAAGAAACATCATCCCAAGAATACTTAACTGGTCTGTGGAGTGTACAAGGCCTAAATATGAATCTTTTATGTCTGGCATGTTCAGTAAGGTAATTGTATAACATGTTAAGTATTTTTATTTTATACTCAATTTATCGAAGTGCTAATATTTCATTTTGAAATTAATTTTTTCAGTGTTCTATCAAGAATTTACAACCTACAGGCGAAGAAGTTCGTACGTTAGATTTGTCTTTCTTTGAAGATTTTGTGGTTTTATCCAACATCTGCTGGTTCCACTTCTGTTGCTGCACCATTGAAAAGGTCAGGCGATGAAGATCAATCGCGTGTTGTCACTACAGATGACGACTATGATGATTTCACCAATAGACCTACTCAGGAATTTCTAAGAAAGGCTCGTTTGGCTACACCTTTATCAACTGAACAACCATCCAAAAGAAGAAAAACAGTTATGCTTCAGGAAGTTAGTCCAGCTGTGACAGATGGACAGAAATCAACAAGTGCTCCTTCAGTACGTCATGTGTCTGGTATGTCTTTTAAAAAACAATAAGAATCAATAGATAAACTACAAATTCGTGTGTCTGATTTTGATCATCCTCCTCAAGGAGAAATTGGTGTGTCTCCTGAGCGCGAACAACTCAAGTCTGTTCCTTCATCTTCCACAATGCCTGAAGGGAATTCTAAGTCTAATTTAGATACGGAGCAGATAAAGAGTTATGTTAAAACATATGTAAGTTAATTTTCTTATTCACAAATTTTTATTTTTGAAAAATACTACCTGTTTCTAATATCGTATTGTTTATCTATACGTTATAAGGTTGATAAGCAAATTGTTGAGTTGAATACACTAATCTCCAATATACCTTCCGAGGTCGTTAAAGCCTTGAAGAAAGAAGAGAATAAAGAATCTCCGGTATAAAATATTATTTCGTTCAAATTTTTTAATACTTTGAATAAATACTCATAAATTAGTATTATTCATGATATATAAGAGGAGAAAATTATTGATCAACAAGAAGGTGCAGAAGAAGACTCTGAAATAAATGCCAGTGTTTATAAGCATGATTTATCGATAATTTTAATCAAAATTAAATTGGTGTGTTACCATAAATCTGTATAACTCCAACATCTTAACCTATTTTTGTTTGGTTCTTATATAGCATGAAGATGGGGAAAAGGGACCAGTCATTAAAATATCAAATGATGAACCATCAGTACTTGAACCTTTGGAAACAGAGATCCAAGATTGTGTCCACATTCATACTAAATGTCCAACAATAACTGAGGTTCAATTTGAACAGAAGGTATATATATAATATGGTTATACATTCACAACCGTGCATAATAGATATCAAATTATAAAAAATCTTTCAATCACCATTATATAAATTTGTTTAAACGTACAGACATCCACTTGTCAATTATTTGTAGGGTAAGCACATGACTGATAAAGAAGAGGGAGGTGAAGAAGAATCGAAAAACACGCATATTAATGATATGGAAGATATATCGGTACATTTTTGTCTCTTCTATTGGTTTGTTCTTAGATGAATATCAATATGTTAAAGCGCTTTATTTGGAGGCTATTACAGTATTATTATACATACATTTGAATGTATAATGATATGTTATACATTATTAATACTAATAGTCTATTTGAGAAAATGACTGTTCTTTATGAATATCCTCATACATATCTATGTTACTTTCAATTATTTATGTAGTAACATTTATTAATCACCTAACAACTCAAAAAAATATGAATACATTCATACGCACTCCTTACAGACAACAATTGCATATCACTGTTGTTATTTTTTTTCCTGTTCAACTATGTCTTACTTTGATTAAATGTTCAAACCTTCTAATTATCACTTCATTTAGGTTAAGCTTATCCCTGATAAAGAGCAAACTGGTCTTGAAGATTTGGGAAAAGAACATGATCCTGTGATGGTATATTTGTTGTTATTTTTTTAAAACTCTTGTTGGTTTAATACTTCAAAACTATCTACATAAACTTACCAGCTATGGTACATTTGTTGTTATGTATTGTGCACTAATAATATTTGTCTTTATGAAATTTCGATGATGATGACTATTTGACAAGATATGAACTCAATCTACTAAATTACAGTGGATTATGTATAATTTGCATCGTAATACTATCTTATTTTGAGGATTTCAGTTTCATCATACATTCTTTTGAATATATAACATTATGTTATACATTAAATCAACATATAAAAAATACATATGCATTTTTTATTGATATCAATTTCAAATCACCAGTACATATTTTTTTCATTCAACTACGTATCACTTTGACTAAGCTTTCATACATGATGATTGTTACTGAATATAGGATGAGCATAATGTCGCAACAGAAGTAGGTTGTACTGAAGAATTGAACATACAACATAGCCCTGATATGAAACATTTAGAGGTATGTTTTTGGTTGTTCATGTTATTTTTTAACTCAAAACTTACATACTTATACATTCACACCCATGCCTAATATATATCAAATTATATAAAAAGATTTTCATTCACCATTGTATGACTTTTCAAATCACTATAGCAATTTTTTTTTCCGTTGAACTATGTCTTACTTTGAATAAATGTTCCTTCATTCTAATTAACTCTTAATTTAGGATGAGCTTATGCTCGATAAAGAGGAAGCTAGTATCAAAGATTTGGAAAATGAGCACAGTCCTGTGATGGTACATTTGTTGTTATTTTCAGTTTTACTCCTGCTGGTTTAACACTTAAAATCTAAATACATAAACTTACGAGATATTACTATTAAAAAAAGATCATAAAATTTCTATATGCATATCTCAATTTTTGGATTTTCATTCTACGAAGATTTATTTTTGTGTTGTTACTTGATATTATGCACTTCTAATATTGGTCTTTATTAATTTTAGCTCATGATGAATATTTAACAATATGTTACTTGATTCTATCCAAGTATAGTGGATTATGTATAATGTGCATTGCAATACTATCCTAATTTGGGGATGTTCCAACTTCATTATACTTTCATTTGAATGTATAATAGTATGTTATACATTCATACAGAGTATTATACATTCATATTCAATTTTTATATATAGAGATTTCAAATCACCATTACATATTTATTTTCTTACATAATGATTTTTATTTAAAATAGGATGAGAATATTGCTGCAAAAGAAGCACGTTGTGCTGAAGAATTGAACAAACATCATGGTATTGATGTGAAAGATTTGCAGGTATTTATTTTTTTATAGTTCATGTTATTTTTTAACTCAAAACCTATCTATATAAATGTAGCTGTTGTTTAGGGATAATTAACGTTATACGTTAATATGTTTGCTTTTACACATAACACATCAATCTTTTTTCTATAGAATGATGTCGATGCCACGATAACGGAGTCTGTTAAAGACGCTGTAGATGCACTATTATTTGAGTTGTCAACACCTTCGGATACAAAGAAATTCAATGTTGTTACACCAAATATAGTGACGTAAAGTCAGTGATTTCTTTCAGATAGTCAGATTTCACCTGATTTTCCGGATGCTCAAATAAGGGAGGTTGAAGCAGCAAAAGCACGTGAAGCCAAAAAATCACCTGTAAAAAGAGATCGAAAAAAGTCAAAGGTTTTCAGATCACCATACATCACAAAATTTGGATCGACCTCTAAAGATGAGGGCAGTTCTACTAATGACGAGAAGCAGGTATATGCTTTTGATGGTTGTTCCATTTACGAAGAATTGCCTAATCAATTGATCAACGATTATTCACAGTGTCTTGAAATTGGGTTACTCAAATATCATGCTTCCAAGTAAGTTATTTAGAAATATTTCTAAATTATTGAGAATAGTACAGAAGAATAAATCTTGGTGAAGTCTAATCCTTGTCTATGTTGTAGGAAACAAACAGACAATCACTATCTAAAAAATGCTTCAGGATTAGGTTATCCTCTATTGAACTTTGTTATTTCACAGGCACTCTCAAATAATTGGTTTTACTTGATGTCGCAACGCAACACATGTTGGAATGATGAGGTAAATTAAACTAAACTATATCATGCTTGTTTAAACTTTTACTAAAAATATACTCATTGTTACAGAATAAATATGTAACAAAATGTGATGTATAATCACATTTTATACATCTAATGGTAACAGATCATACATTCATGTTCTTGACCACTACATAATAATAACTAAAATATATGACTTACAATCTGTTGAATGATTAAATATCATACATGTGATGTGATGTATAATCACATTTTATACATCTAATAGTAACAGATCATACATTCATGTTCTTGACCACTACATAATAATAACTAAAACATATAACTTATAATCTGTTGAATGATTAAATATCATACATGTGATGTGATGTATAATCACATTTTTATACATGTTCTGTTAACAGATCATACATTCAGGTTCATGAACAACACATAATAATAACTAAAACATATACCTTAGAATCTGTTGTATGATTAAATATCATACATGTTGTGTGATGTATAATCACATTACATTCGAGTTCTTGAACAATACAAAATAATAGCTAAAACATATGCATTTTTATTTCAGTGTTTAACATATTCTTATCATTTTTAACATGTAGCACTTAGATGTTATATTCTACCACTTGAAAAAAAAATCAAAGTTACAGTAGTGTGATACATATAGTTATACGACAATCAGCTGCTTCTTCAAAACATATATCGAAAAGACATACGAACGATATTTTCCAGCAATTGAAACATATCAGATATCTACATAAGAAGACTACACAGAATCTGTTGTTGTGGCTTTAAATGAAATCGCTATAACAAATATAATTAATGAATTCTGTATTCCTGTGAGTTTACCATGGCATTTGGTTGATGAGGTATATGTTTTCATTAACTGTGGAAAAGAATATCATTGGGTGTTGGCTATAATTGTGTTAAAGGAGAGAGTGATATGTGTGTATGAGTCACTTTCAAGCAAAAGAAAACGTGAACCACCAATCGAAATACGAAAGTTAGCATCTATGCTTCCTACTTACTTGTCGGACAGTGATTTCTTTGAAAAGACTGAAAGAATTGATTGGTCTACACTTAAAGTGTACGAACAGAAACTTGGTCTGCAAACTGGTGAGACAAGTCACAACCCATTTGATGTTGAATACGTTCAAAACATTCCACAACAAGCGGCTGATAGTTTGTAAGTGACTATTACTTTTTAAATTTTAACATGTATAATCATGCTAAATTAGTAAACGTTTTGGTCTTTCATTTTATTATAAAATCAGGGACTGCGAGATTTTTGTGGCTGCATATGCAAAAATATTGAGTGAAGGGCTGCAAGTCCATTCATGTGAGTTTGAAGCTGCAACACAACATGCACGGTATGCTTTGTTACTATGGCATTACAGAGTGACGAAGGCAAAGAAAGGTTATACGAGTGATAATGAAGATCCTCCTAGGTCAAAGAATACTTTTCTTCAATCATTGATGAAAGTGAAATTATTACTTTGGAGTAGCACCTTCTAAAAATATTCTAATTGCTTTTTTAGTTGTTTCTGGTAAACAGTTATATACAGTAATGTATTTTTGAATGTTGATTTTTAGGCAACATTATATGGATGACAGTTTTTGTTCTAAATACATTTACATATACATAAACTCTATTGTGTTGATTCTATATTGTTTGTTAATTAATCATTTTGCCTAACCTAATATTACTAACACTGTATAACAACAAATTACATATTAATGAATTATATATATGTAAAACATTGTGTTTTTTCCGGCATTAAAGAAGTTAAAATTATATTATGAGTATATTATACATTGAACAGGTATCAAATTATTTTTGATAAATTTATTAGATAACATCATACATGTTGACACTCTTTGATTGTTTAATTGAAAACAACTATAGTATTAAAAATAATTTAAGAAGAATAACAGTAGATCGTAAATTGTAAATAAATTTAATGTATGAGCCATTAGACGCACTACTGATAAGAAAATAAGAATATTTTGTAATATCATACATACATCTTAATGTATAATCCATACTCATACACAAAAAATTTTACTTTATATTTCGCCAGTTCTTATGCTTTTTAAAAGCATTTACTTTAATATCATACATGTTGTTAATGTATAATAGTATATCCTACATAATATATATAAGATAGGTTAATGTTAAATGTATTATACATTATAACGACATATTAATGCATTGCAATAATGAGCAGTAAAGTCACAAAATATGATATTTCAAAACTGTATTAATTGATTGTGAAAATGTCAAACTAAGCAATAACAAAAAAACACATAACAATTAAAAACATAAAATAAAATTCAACAAACAAATCAAGAAAAAACAAAACAAAATGATGTTCTGTAGTTATAATCAAACTAACAATTAGCATTTAGAACAATAAAATAAAATTTTCAACTTTCTTTTGCGAAGAAACCGCACGTCCTATGGTTATGTCCTGCACGCCCACATTTACCGCAATGATTTGAACTTGCAGTACATGATTTATTAGATTTCAAATGCCTTTCTTTCTTTGGCCTCCCAGGAGGTCTTTTATATTTGGGTGAAAAAATTTCCTCGGCATCAACAAATTCTGGAGCAATCCAATCTTTCATGTCTAGCATAGGAACTATGGGGAGTTCATACGTCTTGACAATGGATTTTGGCCTGTACAATTCTGAGCAGTAACGTCCATACTCTTTTACATCAATATTTATACTCTTCAAAATAAAAATTGCATGTGCACATGAAATTTTATCAATTTGATACCGATAATAATTACACGTGCCACAATCAATATCAACAACGTACCTTCTTCCCGATTCATACACACAGTACAGATAACTACCAGATGCCTTAACCTATTAGCAATGATTAATTTTATACAGTTAAAAACATACAAATTAATAACAAATATAAAGGAGATTCAACTATCATAATACATACCGTCATCTACAATGATTCAACTTCATTATCAGTTAGTATTTCTTGAAATCTTCTCCCGAGCGTTGTGTTTATATAAGATGCAATTTCACTGTTCTTACAATTTCATGCAGCGAATAGAATCCTAACTTCTTCAAGGAAACATAAAATAGGAAGTACTCTAGCCTTTACCAAACAACCGTTAATACATTCAGCTATATTATAGGTCATCATTCTACCTCTATTAACATGGGAGTGACATCGAGACCATTTATCATATCCAGCTTCTTCCAGATATTCCTTAACCCTTGGATCAACCTTTCCAACCTTTGACATAATGTAATCAAAATCTTCTTTTCTATAAACTTTAGTCATGGAATAATAAAGGTCACTAAGTCTATCTTTGCTTTTTCTAAAATATTTATAAATATTTTTTCATAAATGTCAAATACATGCTAGATGAGGGACATTAGGATAAACAATGCTCACACCTTTTATGATACTCTCGTTTCGATCCGATACAATACCCATGTTGTCCCGTTCTCCAAATGCTTCTCTAAATTGATGAAAAAATTAAGTCCACGAATTATCATTTTTCGAATCCACAACACCGTAAGCTAATGGAAGAATACATCCTAAACAAAAAAAACTAAAATAATATGTGCAAGTCTATAATATATGTACACCATTGAACAGGTCTCTTATTATTTTAGATTTATGTAATACATGACATCATACATGTTTTCCTACCTCTATCCCTTAATTGAAAACAACTAAAATAAAATAACATCACACATATCAATAACGTATAACAATATATCATACATTGTAAACACGCTGTTAGGGAATTATACATTCAATTATTAGTAGATGTATTAGACATTAAACGTAAAATTGATAAGAAAATATGGGTATTTTACAACATCATACATACACCATAACGTATAATCGCTAATCATACACATATCACACAAAGCAAAATCTACTTAAATTTTACTCATTCTATTTTAAAATGAATATGCAATTTATAAGGTTGTTTAAACAGAAACTAGCATCTACTTTATAGAAAAAAACAATAATACAAAATAAAAGACATACATCAGTAATATATGTACTCATTAAGCAAGTTCAAATTTTATTATACATACAAGAGCAACGTATAATTAGCTAGAATGCATGCAAAGTGATGAATTACCAAAGATCAATATTTCAAATTATAATACCTGCACCATCAAGAGTGCTCGCCGATACAAATGTTCCTTGATATGGCCCGCTTAAATGTGCACCATCTACAACTATTACTGGACGGCAAAATTTGAACCCCCTAATCATGGGATGTAAGGCAATAAATAAGTATTTAAACTCGTTATCTAATACCTTATGCATCCGAATGTATGATCCAGGATATACCTGGTTCAACATATATATATATATATAAATATAACGGGGTATTTTTCGATATCCATTAGCTGGTCCACCTCTAAGCATCGCAATTGTCTTTTCTTTTGCCTGCCAAGCCATCATGTAGTTAATATCAACACCGTAGACGGTCTTCATCTCTTCAATTATGTCCGCCGGTGTGTGTATTCTCTTGTAATTAATTAACTTTGATGCAGTAAATTCACTGACAAAAGTTGTTGCAATCAAATTATTCAGTACTCTATCACTCAGGCTGCAACTATGTTTCGAATCAAATGTCTTTATCACAAAGATTTTTGAATGATTCATTGAATACGCCTTTAGGACCCATTTGCAATCTTTTACACGACAGCGTAATAGATAACTGCAATTACATTTTAAAACGTGATGTCAATTTATTAACATACATATAAAATCAACAATTTGAATAAAATTACCATAATTAAACTGTTACAGTTTTATTATACATTCGAATGAATGAATGATGACATATTATGCATTGTAAATGATGCTCCATTTTGTGCACACAGCCAAAAATAGAAATTGAAGTCAACAATGAAACTCCATTAATAAAGGCTATTACAAAATAAGAACATCTTTTACAGCATCTACAAATAAAAAATAATAATTTATTTTATACCTTTATTTGTCAGATTGTTTAGTAAAGGTGTTAAAGCGATTCGATATTGCATATTTCGCCATAACCATACCAAAGTTTGCTTATCCTAATAAAGTTGGTTAACTTTTATTTCAGTGTTCTTGCAATCAGTAATGAAATTATTAACTTCAAATTCTGGAACGTATAATGAATACTGATTCTGCGTTTCAACAACAGTTAAAGCAACCAAATCAGATTCACTACCTACAATACACATTAAGACCCAGTTTCGATATCAAACTCGATATTCTTAATCGATTTGTGGGAAGTTGTTATACAGAGCGGAAAATTTACAAGCCCAGAACATTGTTTCTTCAACTCAATATAAACCTTCACTCCATTATCATTTCTTATGATAATTGGAGAAGAATTACCATCAACGATGCATTTAACTTCAATTTTTTTTCGAACATCGTCAATACCCAATTCCATCGCGATTGTCGCAATCAATTTTAAAAAGTTAATACTTTCTGAAACAACAATGGCATCACTTTTGTATGCTTTAAAACTTATTTCCATCTTCCAAACACTGGAATGACGCAACAATATTGGGATGTTCATATTTTTTTTACAAGAAATCATGAACAAAGATTTCTTTTTTCCAGAATTGTAAATCGGAAAGAAGACAATTAGAAGTAATGTTTAAGATTTTCTTTTGAAATTCAAATTTCAGTTACTATTTTAACTTATACAATAATTAACATCAGGTTATTAAATGGCGTAATTTAAGGAGTAGGGAGATATTTACTGATTCTCAATTCCATAATTGTAGGCAAATTAGATTTATCATACATTCGGCGAATGTATAACAATCATCCGAATGTGTGACAATATTTTGCAAAATAGGGAGAGAGAAAATCTCAAAGAAGATTATGTAAATAGTTTTACTTTATGAGGTATATATGTGCTTTATACTTTAATTGAAATGTGGCTGGCTGATAAGGGTTCTCCCATCTAAGATAGAATTGAGTAGGTGCAAATATGATCCATGATTTGAATCGTGAAATCAATATATTGTTGAGTTAGAACATTCTTTTCTCCCATTCCATGATAAAACATTTATAATGTTTTTGTTAAACCAAATTACTGGTTGAAAAACAATACAAATAACAATAATGAATTTAAATTCAGTGGTGAAATGTCAAATGTTAAGTTTAAAACTATCGAATAACCGTCAAAAAGTCACACAAATTATAGTGATAAATATGAAACTAATTGCGAAAGGCCAGTTGTCGATATATAACATACCTTTCTCCCACTTCACTATAACAATAATAATTATTTCTGTTAAATAAGATTAATGATAAATAAAGCAACATGAATCATAATGACAAATTTAAATTCAGTGGCGAAATGTCAAATGTCAAGTTATAACCTATCAAATTAATCGTTAAAAAATCACATGAATCATAGTGATGGATTTCAACCCAAAGACGAAAGGTCAGTTGTCAAGTTAGAACGTTCATTTCACTCACTTAACGACATAACAATAATGATGTTCCTGTTCAATCAGATTAACAGAAAAAAAAAATATGAATCACAATGATAAATTTAAGTTCAGCAGTGAGAAGTCAAATGTCAAGTTAGAAACTGTCGAATTAATCGTCAAAGATCACACGAATCACAATGGCGAATATAAACCCAATGACAAAAAGTCAGTTGTCGAGTTAGAACATTCCTCTAGCCCACTTCATGACAACAATGATGATATTTCTGTAAAATTGGATAAATGATAAAAAGCAACACGAATCACAATAACAAATTTAAATTCAATGAAGAAAGGCTAAATGTCAAGTTAGAAACTGTTAAATTAATTATCGAAAAATCACACGAATCACAGTGATGAATTTGAACCCAATGGCTAAAGGTCAGTTGTCGAGTTAGAACTTTTCTTTCTCCCACTTCACAACAAATAATAATAATGTCTCTATTAAATAGAATTAATGGTAAAAAAGCAACACGAATAACGATGACAACTCTAAATTCAGTGTAAAAAGACCAAATGTTGTGTTAGTATATTTCCTTCTCCCATTATGATAATAAAATAATAGTGAAGATTACGACAACAACAATAATGATATTTTTATTAAACTATTGAACTAACGGTGAAAAACTAATACAAATCAAAGTGACAAATATAAATTCAATGGTGAAGGTCAGTTGTTGAGTTAGAATGTTCCTTTCTCCATGGTGAAGATTATGACAACAACAATAACAACATTTTTGTTAAACTGTTAAGTTAATGATGAAAAGCTCGCATGAATCACAGTGACGAATATAAATTCAATGGTAAAGGTCAGTTGTTGAGTTAGAACATTCTTTTTTCCATCTTTGATAATAAAAAAAATAATGAAGGTCACAATAATGGTGATTCTGTTAAGTCGAATTGACAGTATGTGATACGAGAATAATCACGGATATGGAACTTATGAGAGTGCGTTTGAACCCAAGACTTGGTGTGTGCAATTGAAGTGTAAAAGATGGCCAAAACATATCAAAAATAGTCCACTTATTACACTTGATAGGCACCTTACCCTTGAGGGGTATTATGAATATTTTAGTCTTCCATTTTGTAATAGCTATATAAGGAACATGTTAGGGCTTCTCTAGTTAGTTTTGGATGATATTTGTAAGTCTTGTAAGACTTGAAACACAAATTCTTCTCTTCCTTAAGAGGCACAATCAAAACTAGGGCATTATACAAGTGTGGAATCACTTGTGTGTTGCATTTTCTTGATACCTTGATGCTTGGGAGATGGAAGTCGATCTTGTGTCACGTAAGAGATAGGTTTGTGTTGTGTGTGGTATTAAGGTTCCAAGAGTGGAATAAGCTCTTGGGTTCTTAAGATTACATGTTCAATTGTCTATCTATCTATCTTTTTTATCTTGTTGTAATCGTGTAGTTTATTGTTCTTGTTATTTAAAATCGTGCCTTCTTGTTAATGTTATCTTGTTCATTATTTTTTGTTGTAATATAGTTTGGGTTGGTTGATTTGGTGTTGAAATAACCTTGTATTATTGTCATTATCGTCTTGTCTTTGTTGGCCGATTTGTGTGTTTATTGAGCTCTCGATTTTCCCTTCCAATTTGTGAAGTGTTTTGGGTGTTTTTGATACACATCAAGTTTGTAGTGTATCTTTTGGTATCAAAAACATCTTTGATTTTGTTCTAACAAGATCAATCTTGGGCTTGAAGGTTGAAAAAAAAGGAAAGCATTCTTGTGTTCTTGGCCGAACTTGGATCTTGTTAGTGTCTTGGCCGAAAAACTTATTTGTGTGTCTAGATTTGGTAGTAATGTTGTTTGTTTAGAGTGTTTCAAGTGTTGGTTTATTTATCACCAACACTACAAGTTTATAGATCTCATGTTTGGCTTAAAATGTTGACATTATTGATGTGAACTTGAAGTTGGCCGAATCTTGATGTGGTTGTCCTTGGTCGTATGGTGATGTTGTTGTAGACTTGGAGTGGAACGTTGTTGATATTGTTATTGTTCTTGAAAAATTATTGTTGTGTTCATGTTGTTCTTCATCTACTTTCATAGCTTGACCAACTTAAAGTACCTAATAGATCTAAAAAGGTTAAAGACAAAATTGAAAGACTTGTTGGTGAAAGGACCAGCTCATATCACCTTTTGACTTGACAACAACTTTTCAATCACTTTTTCCTAATTCAAGGACCTTTTTTATGTGGGAATAGTACAAGTCAAGTCACATATTTTGAAGGTTGAATTTGAAAAAAATTCTAAGGCTTGAACTTTCCCTCCAATTTTAGTTTCATCCATTCCAAATTGTGAAGGACCCAAAATATCAAAATTGGTAATTAAAATTTGTTGAAACCTCGGCCAATTGAAGGGTAACACGTCATCAAGTTTACTATTCATATGTTAATTTGAGCTCAAACTTGAATTATTGGTTTCTAATTTGTTGTTTCTTTAGTCTCGTTTGTTGATTCCATTACTAACTTACAAGCTAGTACTAGATTGTGGGTTAATTTTGAAACCCGTTCTTCATGTCTACGTTTCTTTGTGTGTCTTAGTATTATGAATTCATTGTAATATTGGTCCACCTCTCAAGCACGGAATACAAGCAAGCTTATTACACTTGTAAATTGAGAGCGAGGGATCCGAGAGACACGAAATAAAAAGAGAGAGTGAGGATATTTTATACAACTAATGTGTTTTCTGTTTAGTAGGTATCTCCTTGACCATAATGGACACCATTTTGGTACACCTTGATGCTATTTCCCAAGAAATAGCTAAGGCAAATGCGGGTCTTGAAAAATTAGGCTTGGATATGTCTACTGTACTTAAGAGGGTGGATCGAGTGGAGAGTCGAAGGAACTGTCATGTTTCTACTCTCGAAACTTTACATCCAATGATCAATCCTCCAAGACCACCACCAAATAACATAGACATAAGACAAGCCACCAAATGTCCTCAAACCCGAGACCTAAATAAGTCACTTCCCCTCAATTCGATCAAGTCCAACAAGAAGGACTTGGAAGTCAAATCCCTCCCGTCTAAGCTCCACAACGAAAACCCCACTTGACCAAATCAAGCCTCTCAACGGAAGCTCTGCTTCACCAAAACCGACATGTCCATGTAGAGGAGAATGGTAGAAAGGAATATGAAGGATATAGGGTCTACGACAAAGCTTGTTTGATGGTAGGAGACTTGAGTTGGAAGTGATTGAAGGTAAATCTCAAGACGGAGAGGAAGTCAATGTTCAAAATGAAGATGATTGGCCGAGACATTTTGTTATTGATCTCTCGGGTTCTTCATGTTTTGCGGACTGTTTTGAGTGATTCCTTTTGAAGTGGTCCTTGAACGAGGTGAAGTCATGAATTTGTGGTCAAATTCCTCTCAAGATGGAGAGGATAATACGAGAATAATCACGGATATGGAACTTATGAGAGTGCGTTTGGACCCGAGACTTGGATGTGTGCAATTAAAGTGTAAAAGATGGCCAAAACACACCAAAAATAGTCCACTTATTACACTTGATAGGTACCTCACCCTTGAGGGGTATTATGGATATTTTAGCCTTCCATTTTGTAATAGCTATATAAGGAACATGCTAGGGCTTCTCTAGTTAGCTTTTAATGATATTTATATGTCTTGTAAGACTTGAAACATAAAGTCCTCTCTTCCTTAAGAGGCATAACCGAAACTAGGGCATTATACAAGTGTGGAATCACTTGTGTGTTGTATTTGCTTGATACGTTGATGCTTGGGAGGTGGAAGCCGATCTTGTGTCAGGTAAGAGATAGGTTTTTGTTGCGTGTGGTGTTAAGGGTCCAAGAGTGGAATAAGCTCTTGGGTTCTTAAGATTACATCTTCAATTGTCTATCAATCTATCTTTTTATCTTGTTGTAATCGTGTAGTTTATTGCTCTTGTTATTCAAAACCGGGCCTTCTTGTTATTGTTATCTTGTTCATCCTTTTGTGTTGTAATCTAGTTTGGGTTGGCTGATTTGGTATTGAAAGCACCTTGTATTATTGTCATTCTCTTCTTGTCTTTGTTGGCCAATTTGTGTGTTTGTTGAGCTCTCGGTTTTCTCTTTTAATTTGTGGACTGTTTTGGGTGTTTTTGATACATACCAAGTTTGTAGTGTATCAGTATGAAAGTAAAACGAATCACAATGACAGTTAAAATCAATGGCAAAAAATAAAATCTCAAATTAGAATTTTCTCCTCTCCTGTTAAGCTAATAAAATAATACGACAATAATAATAATGAAATTTCTATTAAACTGTCGGATTAGTGGTAAAAAAATCACACAAATCACAATGACAAATATAAATTCAACGACGAAAAGTCCATTGCCGAATTAAAATATTCTTTTTTTTAATACAATAACAATGCAAAAATCATAATATTAGCATAATGATAAAGTTTCCTTTACAATACATAGAACCTGCATGCAAAAGAAAATTGAAGTACTTTCCTTTTTTTCTTTGAATGAATAATAACCATTAACATTCATCACAATTCTGAAGAATACTTTTTCAATATGTACCATATATGTTACCTCAATAATCTATGAAATCCCAATAAATTAATTTATTTTACTTTGGCAATGATGGGCTACCCAAAGGAAAAATATTGATGAATGGAATAAAAAAACTATTAAGTAAATTTTTATTTAATATCATACTTTAAGTTCATCTTATATATTAATTTTTCTATTTTAATTTGTTTGTCTGTTTTAGCTCTACACAAAATTTAAAAAAATAAGAAAGACTTTTGAATCTCGCGGTATTAAATTAAAGATATGTCGGATGATTCAAAACACCATTTACTTTTGTGGTTATAAACATGTCATGTTCAAAGTTGAAAACAATAATGATAGTTGTCAAAAAAAGAAAGAGATATTATTTTTGAAATGGACTAAAAGGAAAAGTAAGACAAATACATTGAATCGAAGATAGAAATGTGCAAAATCGAACCGATCAATAAATCAAACGAATAAAAATATTATTATCCATCTTTTATAACAAAAAAAAATAATGAAGGTCACAATAATGATGATTCTGTTAAATCGAGTTAACGGTATGGAAGCCACAAGAATCACAATAACAAATTTAAAATCAATGGCGAAAAATAAAATCTCGAATTAGAATCTTCTCCTCTCCTGTAAAGATAATAAAATAATACGACAACAATAATAATAAAATTTCTATTAAACTGTCGGATTAACGGTCAAAAAATACACGAATCACAATGATAAATATAAATTCAATAACAAAAAGTCAATTGTCAAATTAGAATATTCTTTATTTTTCAATATAATAACAATACAAGAATCTTAATATCAGCAATAGTGATAAAAAGGGCAGTCCGATGCATTAAAACTATCACGTAACCTTATCTTGCATTTCTGCAAAAGATTATTTTCGAGGCTTGAACCCATGACCTCTTGGTCACATGGCAGCAACTTTACCAGTTACTCCAAGGCTCCCCTTCATCATCAGCAATTAAGGGTGTCAAGTGGGCTGAGCCGAGTCAACCCAGAACCGGCCCGTGAGATTTAGCCAGGTTGTGGGCCGGTCCAGATCCGGGCCTGGTTAAACGGGCTGATCCGATTCTGGGCCCAATCGTAAAATTTTTAAAAACAACCTTGAACCGGCCCACTTAACCCAACCCAATCCAACCCACCTTAACCCGGTCAAAATCGGTTAAAAATTCGGTCAAAAACAAAAAAAAAGGTTTTTTCTCCAATATACACTGTATATACCCACCTATATACATTTTAAATACGTTAAACAATATATATACACTATATATATAGTATATACTACATTAGAATTTAAAAAATATATACACATAATACGTATACACAATTACACATGTAATCGAGTATACGACTATACGTTAGTTAAATATATATACTACTCTAAATAAAACATATTCTACAAGATATTTACTACAATATAATGATATATATAATAATTTATAAAACATATACACATGTATACGTTAAATATATACGTCTATAAAAGATATATACACATATATACTTACCATTCAATACATGTACTACTTTAAATAAAACATATACTACAATACTACAATATATACACACACTAAATATATAGTTAATAAAACATATACACATGTATACGTTAAATATATACGTCTATAGAAGATATATACACATATATACGTACCATTCAATATATGTACTACTTTAAATAAAACATATACTACAATATATATATACTACAATATATACACACACTAAATATATAGTTATATACTAATTTCTAAAACATATACACATGTATACGTTACATATATACTACTTTAGAAAATATACACACATATATACGTACCATTCAATATATACATACTACTTTAAATAAAATATACTACAATATATACACATACTATATATATATAGTTATATACTAATTTATAAAACATATACACATGTATACGTTAAATATATACGTCTATAGAAGATATATACACATATATACGTACCATTCAATATATACATACTACTTTAAATAAAATATACTACAATATATACACATACTATATATATATAGTTATATACTAATTTATAAAACATATACACATGTATACGTTAAATATATACGTCTATAGAAGATATATACACATATATACGTACCATTCAATATATGTACTACTTTAAATAAATCATATACTGCAATATATATACACTATAATATATACACACACTAAATATATAGTTATATACTAATTTATAAAACATATACACATGTATACGTTAAATATATACTACTTTAGAAAATATACACACATATATACGTACCATTCAATATATACGTACACATATAAAATATATGTACTTCTTTAAATAAAACATATGCTACTTAATATAATAAATTAACAATACTTTATAGTAAACTAGTAATATATTGAAACTAAGTATTTAATTTAAACTAAAAATTTAATTTAAATCATTAAATGGAAAAAATTACAAAGTAAGGACTAAGGAGTGAATGAATGTTGAATTTTATTAATTGTAAAATGATCCAAAATTTATAATTTACATGGATGAAAAATCTACAAATTTTACATCAATTTTTACCAACTCATTCATGTTAATATTAACGAGAACTTGCATAGGATAGTCAAAGTCAACGGGGGAAAAATCATGCATTAGACTTGATTCTGCTGAGTTCTCCCGTGAAGTCATAATTTCTTCAAGTCTCTGCTCGTCGTTCGGCTCAGTTTCCATTCCTTGATTTCTTTGTTCAACTCTAATCCAATCTCTAAGGCAAACTAGAACATTCATTGCATTGCTTCCCAATGAATGTCGGTTGTCTCCAAGCTGCTGTCGTCCCTGACTAAAAGTGCTCTCTGATGCAACGGTTGACATTGGAACATTCAGGATATTCCTAGCTAATCTTGAAAGAACATGATATTGTGCTTCATTATTCCTCCACCAATCCAACGTGTTGATCCATCGTCTGCGATCCTCTAGCGACGATCGGAGATAATACTTCAGGTCTTCCCGTTAAGTTGTTGTGTAAGCTCCCTCCTCAACACTGTTCCAACAAGGTAAATCATAAAAGTGAACAGGAAAACCACTATGTGCCGGCCTTTTAGAAGGTGATGGCTCCTCGGGAGGACAAGGAGTGACAGTTGGAGTGATATTTGTCGGCACAACTAAATCAACTAAATCAGCATAGTGGTTATATAATTTATCTATGTAAGCATTTGCATCGGCCATAGTCGTCCACAAATTAGGTTGTTCTTGTTCTTCATCATTAGAATCATTGTTAGTATTTATCTCTAAGTTAGCATAAATAAGAGTACTAAAGTGGCATATAGTAGTATATTTCATGAACAGATTTAGCATAGCACCAACCAAGTAAATAGGGGGAACCGGAAAAAATATTTTTTAAATTTAGCAAACATGGCACCAACAACTTCTTTGTAACCTTCTTTATTTTTATATTCTTTGAGAAAACCAAAAATATCGACTATATATGCCAAAATATTGCAAACAGTAGGATAATAAGCACCGAAAAATTCAACCGTAGCTATATAATTTTTAAAAAAAACTTAACAAGATCATAAATTACAGCCTAATCAGAATCATGTAGTATGCAGTGGGCAGAATCAGCAAACGAACCACAATGTTGGTTAAAAGATAGTGTAATAGGAACTCTATATTTATAAAAAGTTTTTAAAAAATCATACGTAACATTCCATCTAGTATCACATTCTTCAGGCATCAATATCGGTGCAAGTCCATTTTGTTCACATTTAAGTTTAAAGTCTTTAATTCTTCTTCTACGATTATTTCCTTAAATAAAACCAACGGCAAGCCAAATTTTTTCAATATAAAGTTCAAAAAGCTCAAGATCATCTCTTACAATTAAATTATATATATGACAAGCACATTTAACATAAAAAATTTCAGGTAACGATGGAGATAGCTTAGATTTTAACTTTGTTATAGCAGTCTTGTTGTTAGAAGCATTATCAAAAGCAATACATAAAATTTTATTTCCAATACTGTAAAATTCTGTAACTTTAGCAATCGAATCAACAATAAAATCTCCAGTATGTTTACGATCTTCATCATATAAAAAAGCAAGAATACATTTTTGCATAACAAAATTACTATCTATCCAGTGACAACTAATGGTTAAATAATTATTTTTATTTACAACACGATCAAGATCAGAAGTTAGGGACATTCTACATTGAATATTTTTTAACAATGTTGATAAATAAAAATAATATTGTGAATGAAGTCTAAAAATATCGGTCCTACAAGTAGTTCTAGGAATACCATTAAACATAGGATTATAAATTGCTTGAATATAATGAATAAAGGCATCAGAAGAAGGAAAACTAAAAGACAAACAACCCACAACTACCATTTTAGCTATTTTTTCTCAGTCCCTCAATTTATTATACTTCTTCATTACCTGATCGGTTGCTGGGTCCATTCTAGTTTGCGTTGGCCCACCAACATCCGCACCACTTCGTGCAATATTTAACTCTCTTTTGTGATTATCACTTATATGTCTCATTAACGTGCCCGGACCCCCTTACTTGCCTCCTTTTTTATGCTTATATATTTGTTGACAAATATTGCATTGCACCTCAATATTTGATAGACGGTCAAAAAATTGTCATGCAATACTAGTTGGTTTACGAGCTCTTGGGGCATGGGGAGGACGGAGAGGGAGATTAACCGATTCAGATCTAACGTTAGCATTTTCTACTGCGGGTGTCTCACCAATATTTTCATCATCTTCGTCTAAATTAACCGCATCTACTTCATTTTCTTCTTCTATACCGTAATTTTTCTGAGCTTCTATATAATCCATATCGTGGGCACCTACACCTATTAGTTCCTCAAAAGGTTGACTAAGCGGTACCGGAGGCGGAGGCACACGGGTATATCTACTACTTGAAGTATCTCTACCGCTAGTAATTCGCTTTTTACTACCACTACCATTGCTGGGACAAAAAATTTTAACACCTTTAGTGGCGAGGTTTCTTAATTTATCCATAATATAAATTAAACTAAAAAAAATTAAAATAAACAAATATAATAAAATTAAATATTCAAAAATTAATACACAAATTAAAAATTAAACGTAAGAGATGGAACGACAATACCAAATTTTGAAAGTATCCTAAGGTTGCGACTTTAGAAACTTCCACTGGTACTTTGTAATCACAAAATTAAAAAATTAAAGTGAGCACTTTAGGAAATTAAATATATAGAATATTTGAGAATTGAGATTTGAGATTTGAGAAAGAATGAGATTTGAGAGAATGAAAAATTGTGTGGAAAATGATTTGAAAGTGTAGGGGTATTTATAGGAATTTTTTTGGGGTGATTATTTTTTTAATTAAAATGGCCAAAGTAGCCGTTTGAACCCAAAAACGGCTATATAGCCGTGGGGCTAACGACTACTTTGGGCCCAACGGTCCGTTTGTTAATTTTTTTAAAAAAATTTAAACCGGGCCGATTAACCAACGGGCCTGGACCGGGCTTGGTCCGAGTCGGGTTAATCGAGCCCAAAACCAAAAATAACCCGTCTCGAAACTCGGTACCCTGCAGCCCATGGGCTGACCGGATCAGGTGAAACCAGCCGGGTCAAACCGGGCCGAATTGACTAGGTGGACTGAGTCGGGCCGGGTCAGCTCGGCCCGTTTGACACCCTTACCAGCAATAGTGATAAAGTTTCTGTTGTAATAAATAGAATCTGCATGCAAAAGAAAATTGAAGTACCCTCCTTTTTTTCTTTGAATGAATAATAACCATCAACATTCATAACAACTCTGAAGAATACTTATTCAATATGTACCATATATGGCACCTCAATAATTTATGAAACCCCAAATAAATTAATTTATTTTACTCTGACAACTACGAAGTACTTCAACTTCTTATCTAATATCATACTTCAAGTTCATCTTATATATTACTTTTTCTATTTCAATTTATTTGTCTGTTTTAGCCGTACACAAAGTTTAAGAAAATAAAAAAAATATTCGAATCTTATGATCTTAAATTGCAAAATATGTCAAATGATTCTAAACATCATTTACTTTTGTGATCTTAAACGTAAAAAAATATTCTTTTTTGAAACGGACTGAAAGAGAATAAGACAGATACATTGAATCAGAGAGAGTACTAACAAGAGTGAGTCCTATTTCAATTTCTTATACATGGTATATCTATAATCTGTAATCTATATTTATAATATATTAAAAGTATGAAGCCCCTTAGAAAAATGATTTGAACTTTTTACCCTTCATTAATAGAACATGCAATAGACAAAACAATCTTTTCACATTTTTCTTAATTGATTATAAAATATTAAAATATTTAATAATTAATTTTAGGAGTCCTTTTCCTCTTTTAATTCTAAACAATAAACTTTCCTCAATTGACAAGTCACGTAAAAAAGGAATTAAAAAAACATGGAAAGTAAAAAAGAAGAAGGAAACTCACATTAAAAAAATAAATTAAAAAGGGAAAGTATTAAAAGAAAAAGCATGTAAGAAATTGCATAAATATATTTTGTCTCTAGGTGAAAGGGCTCTACCATATACTTTTTAATTTGGGTAAGAATATTACACTTATTTTAATTTGTATCTTTTTAGGTTTGGTTATTAATCTAGAGAAAATTGAAGGAAAGATGTCTTTTAAGTCTTGAATGAAGGATTGGTGACATTGACCAACTTAAAGGGTCAAACATCATTAGAAAACTTGATTAAGTTAATTGTGGACTTGATTGATATTTTCAAAACTTTCTAATCTTTTAAAAATATAAATCAACTCAACCCACACCCCTCTTCAATCCAAATCAACCACTCTCTCCTATCTCTTGACAGCTTCTCTCAACTCTCTCCCAACCAATAGTTTTGCAAAATTTCTTCCTCCAACCCCCGGCGACTTATACCTCCAGCGATTAATAGTTGGGCTTCGAGTTCCCCTCTTCAATTCAAATCAACCTGTCTCTCATCCCTCTCTCGACAGCTTCTCTCAACTCTCTCCCAACCAACTGTTTTGTAAATTTCTCATTTCAATTCTCGACGACTTCAATATCCGACTACAAATAGTTGGGCTTCGAGTTTCTTTTCAACTTCAACCTTCAATCAACGTGACAGCCTTGCTCTCCGGCCACAACAACTTTGAATTCTTCATTGTTCCTTTTCTTCTTTCACAGGTAAAAATTTATGGCCTTTTTAGTTTTGAAGAAAACGAGGAACTTGAGAAAACTTCTCTTATAGTATTGGTTAACAATTTCAATATTTATTGCATTAATTTGAAATGTGGTCTGAATAAAAATCTAATTTCTGGTATTTCTTCTCTTCTCTTTACGAAGTGGACTATGATATTTTGTTGTTTGTTGCATTTTCTTGAAGTTTGATTTTTATTGTTTGCGTTTATAAAAATAAAACAACAATTTGGGTTGATTTGTTCTATTCTTGTTCTTGGTAAAAATGATGAAATTACTTTTTTTTGTTAAACAAAATTATGCTATTGTTTTTTGTTTCCTCCAACAGATTACCCATCTGGTGCAACATATTAACCATCTGATGCAATAGATTTATCATATGATGCAACAGATAAACCATCTGATGCACCGGAGGAACCATCAGATTATAATTCTGATGCAACAGATTAACTATCTGATGCAATAAATTAATCATATGTTGCAACAGATTAAGCATAAGATAAAAAAATCTGATGCAACTAATTAACCATTTGATGCAACGGAATAACCATCAAATTAATGATCCGCTATAACAGATGAACCTCCTGTTGGATAAAATCCTATCAACTCTTCCAATAGAAAATGTCCAAGACTTAATTTTTCCAACTGATCATTCATCTGTCGTGATAGACGACCCTATGTTGGAAGAAGTCTAAACAATATTGACCGTTGATAACTGTTCCAACAGATTACTCATTTGTTGCAAAAGATGTGTGACCTGTTGCACAGACCATTCATCTTTCTCAACAGATGAGTGATAAATTTTGTATTGTCACAACAGATTACTCATTCGTTGCTACAGGTTAGTTAACTTCTCTGACAGATCACTCATATGTTGCAACAACTGTATGATCTGTTGCACAAATCATTCATCATTCTCAACAGATGAGTGATATATTTTGTATTATCACAACAGATTACTCAGCCATTCTACGGGTTATTTAACTGTTCCAACATATCACTCATATGTTGCAACATATGATGTCATAACAGATGTGTGATATGTTGCATAGACCATTCATCTTTCTCAACAGATGAGTGATATATTTTGTATTATCGCAACAAATTACTCAGCCGTTGCTACAGGTTATTTAACTATTCCAACAAATCACTCACATGTTGCAATAGATGATATTGCAACGGATGTGTGATCTACTGCACAGACCATTCATTTTTCTCAACAGATGAGTGATTTATTTTGTATTGTCGCAACAAATTACTCATCCATTGCAACAAGTTGTTTAACTGTCCCAATGGATCACTCATATGTCGCAACAATATATGATCTGTTGCACAGACCATTCATCTGTCTTAAAAGATGAGTGATATGTTTTGTATTATTGCAACAGATTACTCATCCACTGCAACAGGTTGGTTATATGCTGCAACGGATATACTACCTGGTACAACAGATCGGTGATCTGTTGCAACTGTTATTTTACTGTTTCGCTTGTTTCTGTTATCCTTTTTTAACACTGCATTAATCAACTATAATATATTTTTTTATGTTCCTATTAATTTTAGATAATATGGTTCCCAAAAGAACAGAAATCGAATCAAGTCCAAGTAAAGGAACAAGTGAAGCAGCTAGGCTACATCCACTACTCTATGAGCTTGCTTTACAAGCGTTATCTCAATCGGAAGCAGAATATGATAAACACGGGGAGGAGAAATATTTCAAAAGAGATGATGCAAATACTAATAGCCCTTTCACCGAAGAGTTGGTCAAAGCCTTTAGCATTGATTGTTATCTTGTGAGAATGTAGTGCGATGGTGCCGCAAATTTAATGGGTGATTTCATGGTAAAGTCAGCCATGGGAAAATCTTTCGATGCCTTTAGAAAAATATTTCGAGAACAAAAATTGGATGCTTATTTCAGGGACATCTGCTTTGGGAAATATCATGATTTACCGGAGGAAAACAATGCTCGTTTCCAAATGAAAATGGTATATGAACTTCTCAAACGTATATTTATGTATGAAAACAAAGATAAGATGGATGAGGTGTGGATAAATTACTGTGGCATACCTGTTTGTTTTGGTTGGAAGGAGTTTGTCATAGTTACTGGACTAAAATGTTATCCCCCTTCTCAAGTTATACCTATTCTAACCCAAAAAAGCACCCCACGCACCCAAAAAAAGGCAAAGGCAAGTCGTGTGATCGTGATGACCTAGTGTCTATTATTGGTCCAAGCTTCAAAAATAAAAATTTGATAGAAGCGTTGAAAGGTAAAGGACTTTCAAAGAAGCACAAGCAGTCATTGTGCTTGATTTTGTTTGTACATAATATTCTTTGAGCGAGAGACGTTAGCAACAACATAAGCTTCGGTTTAATAAAGCTCTCTGAGGATCTTGAGGTGTTTAACAGCTATCTTTGGGGTTATGAAAGCTTCAAAATGACTATCAAATATTTGTTGACTCCGTTAGCGCCAAAGACAGTCAACTTATATGGCTTCCCATGGGCTTTCATGGTAAATGTTTCTTTCTTCTATTATGATATCATTTATTTATTTTTACTCAATAAGAATTTTGATTTATTGGCGTTATTTTATAGGCTTGGGCGTTTGAAGTCATTCCTTTATTTGAGACAACAAGTGAACTACCAGGAAAGAGTTTCTTATCCAAGAATCTTGAGATGGTTGTCGGTCAAAACTGATAAAAAATGTAAAATTTCTTGATCTCTTCAACCCCCCGAATGATGCAGTAAGTATAATTATAATTTTTTTTAATTAATAATTTTTTTGAATGATCTAATCATCATTCTAATTTATGTAATGATTTATGTTAAATTGTGTATCCGTCGCTAGTTCCAACCAATCGAGAGTTGAAGATGCCATTTTTTCGTAGTTTATGGTGTGTGCAAACTTTATCGAACCCTAAGGTCATCGACAGAATAAAAATAGAATTATTTAGAGCTACAACCATTGTAAGAAAAATAATTTTAGAGGGTGGGCTTGTTGTTGATGGTCTTAGTGGTGATGGAGTTTTTGTTGGTGGTAGTGGTGCTACTGTTGGTGCTAATGATGCTCTTCTTACAGTATTTAAAGTAAATCATTATGAGTATGATCATACTGGTTATACAGATTTTGCCTCTCCCAACGAATGTTCTGCATGGAAATGTCAAGACTGTAGGGCGAAACATGATGTAGTGATTAATGCTATTAATGCATTAACTGTTTCTGTAAAGGAATTGACATCTAAGAGAGGTCTCATTCCATCAAAGAGGATTTTATTTCCATCCGCTTCATTAGAGATTAGGGCTAAGAGGAGAAAGAGAGTGATTTCTAGGGCATTATCAAGCATCTAAAAAGGCAAAATTGCAACTCCTCTATCAGTGTGTTGCACTGAGCAACATACAATATCAAAAGGAGAGCAGCACGAGCTGAAGAAGGTGAATATATATGTCTTTAAACTGATAAAACAAACAGAGACATATCTGTTTCAATAGATGACACATCTGCTGAAAATTATCAAAAAGATATATACATCTGTTGCAACAGTTGACTAACTTGTTGCACCAAATAAAGTATCTGTTGCGACATATGTCTCGTTTATTTTAGCAAATCAAACAACTCTTCGTACCACTTTTATTTGTACCAACAGACGACCTATCTGCTGTAACAGATGATTTATATGTTGCAACGGATGGTTCATCCGTTGGAAATTATCATACAGGGTCTTCCTCATGTAGAAATTTGTCCCAACAGTTGATTCATTATTGCAACAGAAATATAATCTGTTTGGGATAATTTAAAACAAGAAGAAGACCTGTTTGATTTGCTAGAAGAGATGAGTTATCCTTTTCTGTTTTGTTGTATCTCTGTGATTAGCATTGACCAATTCTGACTTTCCAGGTGGATGTAGAAAAAGTTACTGCTGAAAAAAATTGACAATATGCTACTCTTTTTATGAAAATACGGAGTAAAGATCCACGACGAGCAAAGTCGAATTCCATGACGAGCAAAGCTGAATTCCATAGCACCGGATGAAGAACAACTTATCCATATTGAGTAGATCTTTATAGCTTGATCCTGTCAAAGTAATCCTTGGTAGCATACTTAAATTGTTGTTGATGTATTTGTTGAGATCTGTACCCATAATAATTTTTTTACATTTCATTTATTCGTTGACTTATTTCAGCTAATTTCTGAAGGCTTTGATTTATTTTATTTTTTCTATAAATTTTATTTATTCCTTAGATTTGAACTTATTAATTGAAGAGGAATACTAGATTCAAATATTGCAATAGATAATGTATCTGTTGCAAAAGATGACACATCTATTGGAAAAATCAAACAGATTTAGACATATGTTGCAACAGGTAATCTGTTGAAATTATCCAACAGGTCTTCCCACTATTGCAACAGATGGACTTAGATAGAAACATCAAGATAATGCAACAGATGACCAACCTATTGCAACAGATAAACTATATGTCAGAACATGTAGAATAACTATTACAACGGATGGAGAATCTGTTGCATTATAAAAATTCAACTTTCATTGGACATAAAAAATTGCCACTACGTGTAAAAAGGTTAAGGTGAATTGAAATAAAAAAAGGCGGAACCCATCGACGGTGTTCAGTTCAAATACCTAAAATAAAATAGACATCAAGTAGACATTGTTCATTTTAAACACGGAAAATAAAATAGGCATCAAATGTGTCAGTCTAACACATTTTTCTGACTTGCCGTCACTTGGCTCCCAATGGTCATTCCCCCCCCCCCCATTGTCTTATATATTCATCTTCCTCCTAAAATTTAACCCTAAATTTCTAAATCTTCTTCTTCATCATCATATTTATTTTATCTATCTAAATTCTTCAAATTATTTCTTTCATGTTTTCCAACTGAGCTTGACAATGTCGAGCGCATCTTCCACTATTTTTTGTGATAAAGATTTTCGATATTGTAAGTGCGGTCATGAAGCTCTGTTAAAGACTTCTTGGACTCAACAAAATCCGGGTCGTAGTAGTAAACGAGAAAATTTTACTATTGAGTGAATATCTTTTATTTGCTATAGTTTCTACATTTAGGTGTCTAATTCAAATTAAAACTTTGTAATTAAAAATTCAACTCATATTATCTTTTAGATAACCGATTAATTATCAAATTCAAGGTAAATCGTAGGCCTTATTATTTTAAGTATTCTTGTCTTTTGATTTCATGCATAATTTTATATCCGTGGTTAAATTATTCTATTGTGGATCTATACATATTTTATCCAAAAGTATATAGATAATGTCTTTATTTTTAGTCTATAACTAATCGAGAAAATTTTACTATTGACTAAATATCTTTTATTTGCTATAGTATCTACATTTATGTAGTTAATTCAAATTAAAACTTTGTAGTTAAAAATTTAATTCATATCATCTTTTAGATAACTGATTAATATAGTCACAACATAATATTGATAGCTTACTTTTTTTTCTCAGAATATAAAAGTTTTACTTGATGAAAATCACTATTGGCTCAAAAACGATCATATAGAGTACAAAAATTTATCGTGCAGATTATAGGTGTACAAGTCAAACCATCAAGTCAAATCGAATTGAAGAACCAAATCAAATCGGAAAAAAAATTGTTAGCTGATTTGATTGATTTAGCTTTTAAAAGAATGACTTGTAATTGATTTGATTGATTTGACGTTAGAAATAAAAAATGATCATCCTAAATTTGATTTGACATTAACAAAATAAAGTCAAACCGAAATGATTTAAATTTTAAAGAATAAATAAATAGATTATCAAACTTTATACAACCAAATTTAAAGAAAAATAAGAGATGAAAAGGAAAAAGATAAAAAGTGTAAAATTAGTAATTATTCACATGATTACGTATGTTGGATTAAATATTTATCTGCAATGTAAATACACTCTTTATTAAAATAAATATTCTATAATTTATATACTTAGACATTACTATATTTCTCAAATAATTATTATTTTAATATTTATGACTTTAAAATCAGCTGCTAAATTTTTGGTTGTAAAATATTTCTTTATTTGAACTATGTAAAACTGTTAATATCCTAAGGCGCACACACTTCTAAATCAACTAATAATAGAACGATTCAAATTTTACATTTCTTGAAGTTCCAATGCATATCAATTTCACATGGACAAAGGTTCTTTAAACTGCCTATTTATTTTGTATATAGGATTTCATTGACACATTATTGAATTCTCACCATTAACGTCGCATGATCCTCTTCTAATATTTCTTAAAAAAAAAAAAAAAAATTCTATGAGATATGCATATTATACTTGATAATAAGACTGTCTAACGGGCCGGGCCGGTTCAACCCGGAACCGGCCCTCTCATTCTTACCGGGTTCCGGGCCGGTTACGGGCCGGGTTTGGCCTTAACCGGGCCGGGCTGCACAGTAAAAATATTAAAATCCACCCGGAACCGGCCCACTTAACCCAATCCGGTCAAACCCACTAAAACCCGGTCAAACCCGGTTAAAAACCGGTCAAATATACACTATATACGCTATATACATAATATATACATTAAATATACACTTTTATAGAAGATATATACACGTGTATACATTAAATATACACTTGTATAGAAGATATTAAAATTATAAATCGTTAAATAAAAAAAAATAAAAAACAACGACTATACGTTAAATATACACGTCTATAGAAGATCTATTAACATTCATACACTCTATTCTATGTATATGTAATACTTTAAATGAGATATACTACAATATATATACATTACAATATATATTTGTATAGTTATATACTAATTTATAAAACATATACACATGTATACGTTAAATATACATGTCTATAGAAGATCTATTCACATATATACACTCTATTCTATGTATAGGTAATACTTTAAATGAGATATACTACAATATATATACATTACAATATATATTTGTATAGTTATATTCTAATTTATAAAATATATACACATATATACGTTAAATATACACGTCTATAGAAGATCTATTAACATTCATACACTCTATTCTATGTATATGTAATACTTTAAATGAGATATACTACAATATATATACATTACAATATATATTTGTATAGTTATATACTAATTTATAAAACATATACACATGTATACGTTAAATATACATGTCTATAGAAGATCTATTCACATATATACACTCTATTCTTATGTATAGGTAATACTTTAAATGAGATATACTACAATATATATACATTACAATATATATTTGTATAGTTATATTCTAATTTATAAAATATATACACATATATACGTTAAATATACACGTCTATAGAAGATCTATTAACATTCATACACTCTATTCTATGTATATGTAATACTTTAAATGAGATATACTACAATATATATACATTACAATATATATTTGTATAGTTATATACTAATTTATAAAACATATACACATGTATACGCTAAATATACATGTCTATAGAAGATCTATTCACATATATACACTATATACGCTATATACACAATATATACATTAAATATACACTTCTATAGAAGATATATACACCTGTATACATTAAATATACACTTCTATATAAGATATATAAACATATACACATGTATACATTAAATATACACTTGTATAGAAGATATTAAAATTATAAATCGTTAAATAAAAAAAAATAAAAAACAACGACTAAGGAGTGAATGAATTTGTGGAATTTTATTGATTGCAAAATGATCCAAAATTTATAATTTACATGAATGAAAAATCTATAAATTATGCATCATTTTTTCCAACTCATTCATGTTAATATTAATTGGAACTTGCATAGGGTAGTCGAAGTCAACGGGGGAAAAACCCTGCATTGGACTTGATTCTGCTGAGTTCTCCCGTGAAGTCATAATTTCTTCAAGTTTGAGGTCGTCGTTGGGCTCTGGTTCCATTCCTTGGTTTCTTCTTTCTGCTCTAATCCAATCTCTGAGGCAAACTAAAACATTCATTGCGTTGCTTCCCAATGAGTGTCGGTTGTCTCCAAGCTGCTGTCGTCCCTGACTGAAGGCGCTCTCTGATGCAACGGTTGACATAGGAACATTCAAGATATCTCTGGCTAATCTTGAAAGTACAGGATATTGTGATTCATTATTCCTCCACCAATCCAGCGTGTTGATCCGTCGTCTGCGATCCTCTGGTGGCGTCCGCAGATAATATTTTAGCTCTTCCCGATAAGTTGATGTGTAAGCTCTCTCATCCACATTGTTCCAACAAGTTAAATCATAAAACGAATCAGGAAAACCACTATGTGCCGGCCTTTTAGAAGCTGATGGCTCCTCGGGAGGATGAGGAGCGACAGTTGGAGTGATATTTGTAGGTACGGCTGAATCAAATAAATCAGCATAGTGATTATATAATTTTTCTATATAATCTTTTGCATCAGCCGTAGCCGTCCACAAATCAGGTTGTATTTGTTCAGAATCATGGTTAGTATTTATTTCTAAGTTAGTATAAATAAGAGTACTAAAGTGACACATATGATTATATTTCATGCACGGATTTAACATAGCAGCAACCAAGTAAATAGGGGGAATCGGGAAGAAATATTTTTTAAATTTCGTAAACATAGCGCCAACAGCTTCTTTATAACCTTCTTTATCTTTATATTGTCGGAGCAAACCAGAAATATCGGCTATATATGCCAAAATATTACAAACAGTAGGATAATATGCACCGGAAAATTCAACCGTAGCTACATAAAATTTTTCTAAGAACTTAACAAGATCATTAATTATAACCCAATCAGAATTATGTAGCATGCAATCAGCAGAATCAGCAAATGAACCACAATGTTGGTTAAAAGCTAGTGTAATAGGAATTCTATATTTATAACAAGTTTTTAAAAATTCATACGTAGAATTCCATCTAATATCAATTTCCTCAGGCATCAAAATCGGTGCAAGTCCATTTTCTTGACATTTAACTTTAAATTCTTTAATTCTAGATCTACGATTATTTCCTTGAATAAAACCAACAGCAAGACGAATTTTTTCAATATAAACCTCAAAAAAGTCAAGACCATCTTTTACAATTAAATTATATATATGACATGCACACTTAACATGAAAAATTTCAGGAAAGGGCGGAGATAGCGTAGATTTTATTTTTGTTATAGCAGTCTTGTTGTTAGAAGCATTATCAAAAGCAATACATAAAATTTTATTTTCTATACCATAATATCCGGCAATTTTAATAATAGAATCAGCAATAAATTGTCCAGTATGTTTCCGATCTTCATCATATAAAAAAGCAAGAATACGTTTTTGCATTATGAAATTACTATCCATCCAATGACAAGTAACGGTTAAATAATCATTTTTATTTACAGCACGACCAAGATCGGAAGTTAGGGACAATCTACATTGAATATTTTTTAAGAATGTTGATAAATAAAAACAATATTGTGAATGGAGTCTAAAAATATCAGACCGACAAGTAGTTCTAGGAATACCATTAAACATAGGATTATAAATTGCTTGTATATAACGAATAAAGGCATCAGAAGAAGGAAAACTAAAAGGCAAACAACCCACAGCTACCATTTTAGCTATTTCTTCTCTGTCCCTCAATTTATTATACTTTTTCGCTACTTGACCGGTTGTTGGGTCCATTCTAGTTTGCGTTGACCCACCAACATCCCCACCACCTTTTGCAATATTCAACTCTCTAGTGTGATCTTCAGCTATATGTCTCATTAACGTACCCGTACCCCCTTGCTTACCGCCACTTCTATGCTTATATTTTTGTTGACAAATATTGCACTGCACCTCAATATCTGATATACGTTCAAAAAATTGCCATGCAATACTAGTTCTTTTACGGGGTTTTGGGGCACTGGGAGGACGGGAAGGGAGATTAACTGATTCAGATCTAACGTTAGCATGTCCTACTGCGGGTGTTTCAGCAATATTTTCATCATCTTCGTCTACATTAACTGCATCTACTTCATTTTCTTCTTCTATACCGTAATTTTCCTGAAATTCTACATAATCCATATCGTGAGCACCTACACCTATTTCTTCCTCAAAAGGTGTATCAAGCGGTACCGGAGGCGAAGTCACACGGGTATATCTATTACTTGAACTACCTCTACCGCTAGTAATTCGCTTTTTACTACCATTACCGCTTCCGGGACAAAAATTTCTAACACCTTTAGTAGCGAGGTTTTTTAATTTATCCATAATATAAATTAAATTAAACTAAAAATATTCAAAATACACAAATATAATAAAATTAAATATTAAACAATTAATACAATAAATAAAAATTAAACGTAAGAGATGGAACGACAATACCAAATTTTGGAAGTATCCGAAGATTGCGACTTTAGAAACTTCCGCTCGTACTTTGTAAACGAAAAATTAAAAATTTAAATTGAACACTTTAAGAAATTAAATATATTGAATATTTGAGAATTGAGAATTGAGATTTGAGAGAGAATGAGATTTGAGAGAGTGAAAAATTGTGTGAGAAATGATTTGAAGTTGTAGGGTATTTATAGATTTATTTTGGGGATTAAAAAATTTTTTTTTTTTTTTTTTTTTTAAGTTAATGGGCCCAAACTAGCCGTTTGGACCCAAAAACGGTAATATAGCCGTTGGGCCAACGGCTAGTTTGGCCCAATAATTTTTTTTTTTTTTTTTTTTAATTCCGGGCCGGTTCCGGGCCGGTTAACCGGCGGGCCTGGACCGGGTTGGTCCGGGCCGGGTTAACCGGACCCAGTTTAAAAAAAAAACCGGACCGGAACCCGGAACCCTAAACCCTAGGGCTTACCGGGCCGGGTCAAACCGGTCCGGTTTGATATGTAGGGCCGGTTCGGGCCGGGCCGGTTCGGGCCGGGCCAGCCCGGCCCGTTTGACAGGTTTACTTGATAACTTAGATGCATATGAGTAACTTGCACATGACATTCAGTTTTTTTCTTAATTTTTTAATTTATTTTGGGTTTAGATTTTAATTATAAAAATGACATAACTTGGTAAAGTTTTTAATGGATCCTTGATTTTGCAGATGACTATATCGGTAAATTTATCTGTTTTTGCTTAAACAATAATGATCTTGAATAAAATTTTAATTTCTCTTTGCAGATCACAAGTTGCACGAAAATCTTGATCAGACTTAAAATTGCATGATAATTGCTAAATTCATTGTCTTTGTAAATTCAAAGATTTTCAATTGAAATTATATTAACACATTGAAGCTTGACGTAAGAACTCTTTATATTTATCTCTATAAAAGTTGAATGTACCAATCAAAGTTATACTGCGAATAAAAAAAATATAAGATGTTTACCAGATCGAATGCGTGCACAAAAGAAATGAAGCTTGAGATAATATACTGAAGAGAATATTTTTACACTCCATTAAAAACTTTCTTAGACACAAGTACACAACACATTTATTCAAAATCCAACGAAGATCAATTATTTTTTCTATTTCATATTTGTATCTATTCTTTAGTAATCACATCTAATATTAGTTTGTGTTTTATTCTAAGTGGACTAACACATTTATTTTGTATATATCTTGTATGATATATACTTTTAAAGTTAACTTGAGTACTTCCTCTTTGTTGAGTTTTCTGTTTGACACGCGAATTCACAGGCCGCAAGATCAAATTTGATACGAGCATCTTGCTTTTGTGGCATAACGCTAAAGTTTCTTTTGTTTCATAATTAATCAAAGTATTTGAATTTTGATATTGTGATACATTGAGAAACTGTAAGTCTATAATAAATTGAAGTAATTAATCTATGGAATTAGGAATAAAAAGAGACTGAATTTGAGTTGCTTATTCGAATTATTTTAATACACAACGAAGATCAGATTTTAATTCTTTGATCCAGAAGAAACAATTGAGTAAAGAGTTAGGTGCATGTAATTAAGACATGTAGTATACATAGTGCATACGTTATCCATAGAATTTGAGGTATGTATTGTGAGCTTTTCCGTTCATGAATGACAATAAATTCATTGCATTCATTTCTCTCAAATTAATTGTGCAAATTAAAATGCAAAGTAAAAATTCCGCATTTATTCACTCAAATTAATTATCGTGATGAGAGTTAAAGACAATACATTCCTTAATGTGATGAAATGAAATACTTGTCTTAAATGAGATATTAACTCATCTTATTTATTTCTTCTCCATTTCCACACCTATATAGGTGTGCTCTTCACTTGATGAAAAAGTACATCCACAAAAAGAAATATCATTTGCCTTTGTCTCCTAGGGGTAAATGATGATGAGTTTTTCACCATGATTGTGATTATTAAATACGTGTAGCAATATTGCCTCTTGTATTTGTAAAAGTGAGGAATTGTATCTTTTGATATTTAGGCTTTGAATTCCTTGATTCAAAGGTAACATATATTTTTGTTTCATTCAAAGAAATTTTTTTAATTTAAAAATACGGTGGTTGATTTGTGACATTTAGCTATTGAGGCGATCGTTTGTGCACTTGTGATGCTCAGCTCCATTGCAAATCATTGATAGGTATTGTTGACTTGTCATACTTTCGATCCCAAATTCTGACTACCAAAATCTTTTGACTCAAATCATATTTCTCTTGCATGATACCTCTGGATTCAGCTTCAAATACACCCTTTATACTTCTATGAGTCCAAAAATTATCGGATGACAAGCATTCTTGAGTACCTTGCTTTATCTTTGAAACACATTATCTTTGTGTGTCGGCCCTTTGTCTTGCTTTGCACAACTGAAGGAGTTGGTAGAAAGTTTTGAAGTCCTTCCTCCCTTGTTTTGACATAAATTTGACTCAAAAATACGTGAAAATGACGATAGTGATTTTCTTTTGACCACAAAGACACAAAAATTAAAAATAAAAATAAAAGTAAAAATAACAAAAAGAAAAGAACAAGACAATAGACATCTCTTTTCTTTCAAAAATGTTTATGACATGTATTTTGAATTAAACAACCTGATCTACCCAAATTAATCACTATCAATTTTTGATCACTCGTTGAATTTGAAATGGAGCCATTCTTGAACTTGTTCCCTCTGGATTACAATCCTCCTTAGGCTAGTGGCACCTCAATGGATTTTCGCCAATGAGTTGCTCCCATTTTCTTTTCTTTTTTCAACTCATTGTCACCATTTTTCAACTCTTTGTCACCTTATGGTGCCCATGAGAATTTTTACCAATAAGACTCTTTTATTTTTATTGATCTCACAACTCACTGTCGCCTTATAGTGCCCAAAAGGATTTTCATCAATAAGACGCTCTCATTTTCATTTCTTTTTTTTTAAAGAAAAATAATTCCCAAAATACGAAACATCGTGCACCCATAACATGTTTAGCCTTGACATTCTCAAAGATCGGTCTGAAGGTCTTTCTTTGATTGTAACTTAGCTTTTGGAAAGGGCTAGAAAGAAAAGGACGGCATGAGGCTCAAATTTTTTAATGAGATTGTGTTAAACATACACTTTTGGAATCAACTTTTAAGGAAATAAATTTCTTCCCCAGTTTTATTTCATACTGGGAAAATTAAATTTTTTACTTGGTTGGACCGAACCCCAGAATAGGGCTGCCTACGTATCTTGTCATAGCAAGAATCAGGTCAAACGTAGTTCAGACAATTTCATTCTTTTGCTTGATTTTTTTTTTACTCTTTGTTTTTCTTTTTCTTGACTTTTTTTTTCTTTTGAGATTTTTGTTAATTCTATTTCTTTTTTACTGACATTTTTTCTGACTATATTTCTCTTTCTTGACACTTTTTTTTTGACATTTTTTCAGATTTTATTTTGATTCCAAAAGAGGTGTATGAAAGAAAATAAAACTAAGGCTCAAACGGGATAACAAAAGATGACACAATATTTGGATAGCAGAATGAAATGTTTTCGTCATATCAATCCTTAAAAATGCAAATACGTAAACATGTGATCTGGGAGTGAAACATGAAGTTCATACACATCTCTTCAACATTGACCATGACTAAGCACTTGTATCACTCTTGTTAAATATAAAATTCAAATTATCTTCTACATTTCTCCTATTAGAGGACTCATGCGTTTGAAGCTAACTTTCTTTTGCTTCTCATGACGGTGGAGACTATGTATCCTCTGATCGCTCCCATTTAAAGTGCTTGAGATTGACATTTTCATTGATGATTAGGTCATCTTTGATTCATAAAGAGATTGCTTCAATCCATTCAAGTGAGTCTTTAACTCGATCAGAAAACATCTCAAAACTTTACTTATTTCCTCATATGCCTTTTCCTTTCAACTCTATCTTTTTGGTCAAGTGTTTCATGATTAGATTAGATTTTTAGATCTGGTGAAAATTCAGCATGCATATCATATCACTAAAATCCATATAAAAGAATTATGTAAAGAAGAAAAGATGAACAAATAATATATATATTAAAATAAAGTAAAATAAAATATAATAAATAAATAAATAAATAAATAAAAGGGACACTACATTTGTTAAAAGAAAAGATGACAGAGTTTCAACATAAATGACAAATAGAAAAGATAAGATAGACTCCGAACTACAATCTTGAAATAATTCGGATAACAGAAAATTAAAAAAAAAAATTCACAAATTCTTTCTAGGAAGGGGAGGAGTAACTTCTCAATTGTTGAGCTCGACATCTTAGTCAGTTCGCATATCAATATGACTAGAGCCTTCACCACTGTCAACGTCCTGCACCATAATCAATTTATCTTGAATTATTCTTTCTATTTCTCTTTTCAAAGCACGACAGTACTATGACCCTAAACATCAGAATGATATACACATCATACATTATGATCAAAGTTTTTTGAATGTGGATCAGGGGTGTACCCAAGAAGAGGAGTGATCATGTTCTTTTGTCTCAATTTTTGGTATAAACTAGTATATGATTCTCCAATTGGTGTGAAACTATCATTTAGCTTCTGCCTCTTTTCATTGTTTGTCTTGGAGCGAAAATCGAATCTGGAGGAGCTTGGGTATATTTGTGGAAATTGAAGGATGATTCTGAGGAGTTGGTGTATGCCATTGCGGGTAAGAAGGAGTCCGAACATATGATTGTGCATTATAAATAGAATATTGAGGATATGGAATGGAATATAATGGATTTTGTGGTGGAACATAGTGTCGAGGATGGTTATATGGGTCTTGGACATAAATCTGAGATTGAGATTGTGCGTAAGGGTGGCGCGCACCTCTTCACTTTTGTCGTGAACCTGGCACAATAGTACCTACATCCTCTTTTCTTTTGTTTCCACCAAAGCTTCCTGAACTACTTTGAATTATTTGTGTGTTACTTTCAAAGCGGTCTGGCTGATAATCTTTTCAAACTTAATTTCGTTCTCTACCATCTCTCCAACTTTAATGACCTCAGCAAATGTGCTTCTAATAGTAGAAAGCAAATGCTGGAAATAATCAGGTTCTTGTGCCTGTAAAAAGATATCAATCATTTCAGACTCCTTTATCGACGGTCTGACTCTTGCAGCCTGCTCTATCCATTTGACAACATAATCTCGAAAATTTTCAGTTATCTTTTTTCTCATGTTGGCAAGTGTGGTGCGATCTGGCACTATCTCAATATTATATTAAAATTGCTGAAAAAAATCCCGAGCCATGTCATCCCACACGTGCCAACAAGAAATGTCTTGATCAATAAACCATTCAAAAGTTATCCCTGTCAGGCTTTCTCCAAAGTAAGCCATGAGCAGTTCTTCTTTTCCTCCTGCTCCCCTTAATTGATTGCAGAACTTTTTTAAATGGGCCACAGGATCTCCATGGCCTTCGTACTTGTCAAACTTTGGCATTTTGAACCCTAGCGGCAAATGGACATCAGGAAACATACACAAATCTTTGTATGAAACACTTTTTAGCCCTCCTAATCCCTGCATATTTCTCATACTCTGCTCCAAGCTTCTCACTTTCCTGGCGATCTCTTCCTGTTCTTCACTTTTAAAAATCTTCTCAATCACGATAGGAGAATCATGTTGATGAGCATGATAATGTTGATTTGGGGGGTTGAAATTCATTTCAGGAGGATACAATTGATCATGACTTGGTTCCCCCATATTCTTCTGTACTGTCGAATGATGGCCCCCAGTAGTTGGTGCTACAGAAGTAAAAAATGGGTTATTTGTGACAGATGAATTTGGTGGGCGCATGGTAGAAGTACCAGCAACGCCAGTCACATTAGCATACGGGTCGAATTCAGGTGGGTAAAATGGATCGACAGTTTGAACTTGAGTAGGATTTGGATCATTCGTATTCAAAAGTTCAGGGATTGGAGAAGGCGGGGCTTGTCCCTTCAACCAAGCTCAATACATCTCTACTATCTGTTGTTTTAATAACTTATTTTCTTTCATTGATGCTAATTCTTGTGAAATCAACTGATTTTGCTCTTCCTCACTGTCAGACCCCACACCCTCTTTGCGGATCATCTTTGTTTTTCCTTTGAACCTCTGTTAAATGGATGAGAAGTCAACTTAGCCACAAACTAACCACCTTAATACTATTTTGATTTTAGAGAAAACTAATGTGTCAAAGTTAAAAAAAAAATTCAAGACCACCGAATCCATGAAGGACTGCATACGTATCTCATTAAGATGAGAATCAGGTGTGCGTAGTTCGTGAAAATTAGAGATACGAAGAAACATACCTTTTTTTTAATTATTTGAATAATGAGAAATAATTTTTTCTATTGTTGAATTTAACAATAATATATTTTTTATTTTTGAAAATATTTTTTTTTTGGGTTTATAAGGAAAGACAACCATTTTTTTTAAAGATCACCGAATCCATTAAGGACTGTCTACGTATCTCATTAAGATGAGAATCAGGTGTGCGTAGTTCTTGAAATATATGTCGCATAAAACTCAACCTCGAGACCCCTAAAGGTTCAGGGTTGTTAAGATTTATATATATTTTATTTTGTAAAAAACTAGCTTCATGATCCCTAAATATTAAGGACTTTTAAGATAAATAAAAATTGGACTTGAGGATTAGAAAAATAATTATGAAAGTAATCATATTTTCAAAATATTCTCCAATAAACTTATGAATAATTTTTCAAAAGATAGGGTCGTACCCCGAAAAGGGCTTCCTACGTATCCCACTAAATAGTGAGAATCAGACCCTCATATATATATATATATATATATATATTTAAAATAACTGCCTAAAATCGGTCAACAATCAAATGACCTTTCAAATAAATGTCAAAAAGCATGTAGGATGCACATGTTGGTCATTATAAAGAGGGACACCTGTCCTAGACAGAACCATCCCTATGACGAGTCCCGCTAAGTCAAATGCACATGATGCAAATAAAGCAGAACCTAATAGGGATAACCAGATTCTGAGTTTTCAGTTCTTCTAAGTTTAGCCTAATAGGGATAGGTGTCTAGACTGGCTTACCCAAGCGGACACTCGAGTCAGGGAGGGACAACTTGTTCGGTAGCGGTGCTACTCCGCCTTCGTTGTCGATCCGAACCCCGCCTAACATGTGTGACTATAATCCTTCATCAAGTGCCTTGACACTCCGGCTATCTCAAAAAGAAAGTAGGATGCATACGCTGCATTCCTTTTATCCTATTTCAGAGACTCAGAGGGGGTACGCAAGAGAAGACAATTTATAAAACAGTTCAACAATATCAAAGCAGTAAATGAGAGACAAGTAGCACATAAGGCCAACAAACACAATATAAAAATAATTAAAGCAAGTAAAAGTCAATATCAAAAGCTCGATTATATTTTCCCAGCAGAGTCGCCAGAGATGTCACACTCTTTTTTCGCTCGAGGGTCGAGTCAAAGGATTTTTTTAATTAAAGTGACAGTTTTAAATAGGGATTAATTTATTTATAGAGTCGCCACTTGAAATTGAGTTATGGTATTTCAAGTCACCTTTTTGAATCCCTAATAAAAAAGAAATGACTCTTTTATTTTGGTCTGTGAAAACAGAAGACCGGGTAAGAAATTTTGTTGACCGAAGGAAAGATGTGAGGCACCCCTCAAGTCCCGTGGTTCTAGCATGGTCGCTTTTATTGACTTATCTTGACTTAAACTATTTTTGATAAATTATGTTAAGACCTAATTTCGCTCATATTTTAATGTCTAATAGCTGTCTATAACTCGTGTATTAAATTGGTGAAAATTAATTTTTGAAAAATATTTGTCAAGGTGCATTATTGCATCCTTAGAATTTTAAATGTCTCAGAAAGATGTGAACGTCACATTCTTAATTGAGACGAAAATATTAAACTTGCCTAAAGCTTATCTACCGTTAAAAGGCATTTGTTCGTCTCTTATAAACTCGAGACAATTCTATTTTATTCATTTTATTTTTTTTCACTCTTTATTTTGCAATGAGTTTAGAATTAATTCGCAACTCGCCTCGCTCCTTTAACAATATGGATTTCCTCACTTTTGTTTTTCCTTTATGCGATGGAATTTAAAATAAATCTGCATCCCATCTCGCTACCTTACAAATAGATTTTTTTTTTAATCTACTATAATTGTTATCTATGTATTGTAATCTTCTTAAACAAAAAGGACTAATCTTACAATTGGCAAATAAATTATTAATATATAAGCTTACAAGACTACTTAAAGCCAAATTAACATAATCCATAACAAAGTTAATTAATAAAACTACTTTTAACAAAATTATCACAACAAAGTTAACAGCAAAAAATAATAATAATAATAATAATTACCTAGAAAATGTTTTTTTTTTTTTAAAAAAAAAAAAGAGAGAAAATTGTTATCCATTTTTCCTAAAAGAAATTTTTTTTAAAGCTTTCTTTATATATAATTTTTTTTTCACTTTTCTTACTTTGAATTTTCTGTGCGTCCTTTTTTTTTATAGTGCATGTGTACATTGTGCAATGGGTATATAGTAGAATGCTGTATTTTTCTTCTTTTATCCTTTTTATTACTTTTTTCCTTCTTTTTTTAACGAGTGGCCATGCATATATAATGCATTTTTTTTTCCTTTTATGTGCGCAGAATATGTCATCCTTTCCTTTTCTTTTGTGTTGTATTTATGTACTGTACATATAATATATATATATATATATATATATATATATAACTGCACACAAATAAATTATCATTTTACTAATTTCATGCAATCCATGCACACCATTATTCATACATACTAACTCAAAACTCATTTAAAGTAAATAAAAAGCAACGAACCACTCTAAATCATAAAGCAAGTTAAGAAATCATCTAAACACCATAGAATAGACCATGAATATAATAATATCACTCCCGAAGTTTTTAGATTTCATAAAACTAAAATAAGGATTGACATTTACATCTCGAAACTTACACGAAACCTAAAAGTGAAGAACAATAATTGAATACGAACCTCTATGGTAGAATAGCTAAGATAGAAGCAAGGACACCTTCGTCGGAAACTCAAAATAGGAACCAAAATCGAACTTCAACCCACGATCCCTCTAGAAAACACTCTTATTCTCACTTCTTGTTTCTTAATTTTTCTCTTTTCCTCACCTCTTTTCTGCCCGTTTTCCTTCCTTTCTTTGTTTTTCTCTTCCTTTTCCTTTTTTCTCACTGTTTTCTCATCCTTTTTTTTCGACTTTGGTTGTTTCTCTCCTTCTCGTGTGTGTATATTTGTTACCTCCTCCCTTTTTTTTGTCTTCTTTTTGGGTTCCCCCCGTGTGTGTATTATTGTGTTATATATAGTGTGTAGGGTTGGAAGTTGAGAGAGGTTGAGAGAAATTAGGGGGTGGTTGGGTAGTTTAGGATAAGATTTGTTCTTTTTTTTTTAATAATAAATTAAAATAATTAATTAAAACAAAAGAATATTAATTTTTATATTTTAAGAAAATAAAATAAAAGTTTATAAATAATTAAAATTAAATATAATTAAGATAATACTAAACCTAGTAGCCTATTTATTATATATATATATATATATATATATATATATATATATATATATATATATATATATATATATATATTGTATTATTTTAAAAATAAAAATAAAAATAAAATAAAAATATCCCAAAATATAACTTTATTTATTTATTTTCAAATAAAACCTATTAAAAATGAAATAAGAGCTAAAATAAATATTGGATAAAATATAAATATTTAATGTCGAAAAATAGGTTAAAATTCGGGGAGGGTCAAAAATTACGTGTCTACAATTAGTTGTGAGTAGGATTGCTACTTTGCATACTGTCCTGCGGGCTGGTAAATCTTGAGCCATAGGTGCAGGATTATCTTTCGCTTACTGAATTTGAGGTATCCGATAGAAAAGTACTATTTGTCTCCTTAACTGGTGTAAACATCGCTCGGGTTCGGAATATGGATAAATCAACTCCCTTTTCTTTGCCAGCTTACTTGATTTTCAGACCTGAACCTGCAAACTCAGAAGCCAAGATCAAGTTATTAACACCTATAGAACAAATTACTAAAACTAAAAACTAAGACAGTTGCCAATTTACAAGTCTTCGGCAACGACACCAAAAAACTTGTTGCGTCCTAGCGTACATGCAAGTGTACGTGGACACCTAAGTAATATAGTGGCCTTTAAAAGCCAATTATCGATCCTACAGGGACTTGTGTTAAATAACTATCTTATTCTAGTCTCACTATGTAGATTAAACAAGTGCTAAAGTAACTAAGAGTGTTTGGGAGTTTAAAACTAAAAGTAAAAGTAAACAGGGAGATAATGTAAAGTTCTTGAAAAATAATGGGGAAATACCAAGGATTAAGGCACTACGAACAATCCTACTTAGCTATATAACTTCAGTAGCTTAGTTAATTATCTTGGTTGTTGATTCACGAGGTTGATAACATAAGTACAGTCTTTTGAACCTTTAATCAATTATCTAACTTAGCCTTACAACTACATCATTGAGCGGGATGCAAGAACTAAGATAAACACATTTGTATTTCTTCTCATTTATGAACCAAATAGGGTGAATTAGGTTTATTTCTATCCTAACCGTAAATCATAACTTCAATTCATTGAATAATTATGATCTTATATCCCACGTTATATTCTATCGTTCCTCTTTATGATCTCACGATAGAAATATGCATTTATCCTAAGGGTCGCGAATCCATAGAATATTAAAAACAAGGATACATGAACAATCAATAATTACAACAAACATAAACCAACTTAATTATAAGCAAAAGTACTCATGTTCTTAGCCTCAACCCCCGATGAGCGTGTTTAGCCACTTATGGACAAACAAAGAATCACACTAATGGAATCCATGTAAGAATCCAAAAGTAAAATAAGAGAAGCCTTATAAAGTGTATACCAATTCCCTAAGGTCATCTCTAGTGTTTACAAAAGAGTTGGGAGTGTCCTATTTATAGTAGGCCATAATCGGCCGAATTGAACTTACCACCGTGTCACGCCCCCTATCGCGATTCCTAGGTAGCGTGGCACGTCAAAAATACGGAGGCATACGAAATACCATTTTAGTTTGCAACGGCGTGGCACGCCCTTATAGCGGTGGCTAGGCAGCGTGGCACTCCCCTAAGCCCAAAATTTCTAGCTTTGGTCGTAGTTTGTTCCACGCGTTTGGCATTTAGTTCCTTGCTTCGTGGTAGCATTTCCTCTTTAATTCTAGCTTGTATATCATCCCAACATCAAGTCAATCTTCCCACCAAGCATACTATAACACAAAACACCACGAATTAGCGTTCACAACTTCATAGAATCAAACAAAACAAACTAGAATAACACATAACACAAGCTAAGAGTACTAGTCTTCTCGTTTAAACTATAATTGAACATTTTTCTTCTGAACTTGATTTGAACACATCGAAAAATTATCAAATCATAACTTAACACTTAAATGCTCATTTATAAAAAGAATAAATCATTATGCACACAAGAAGTCCTCAAAACCAAGCTAAAGAAGTGTAGATAAGAACACTTAGGTGCATAAATCCACCTAAGATCAATACCATCACAATCAAGTGCACTTTGTATAGATAAGGTTTACTAAATATTATCACATTCACCCCACGGAATGGATTTGTACTTATAACAATCAAAATTCTCATTCTCCAAAAATAAAATATAATCATGCCTTAAGCCTGTCAAATTTTGATAGCTTATAACCTCTTTCATGATATTGCTACTTCATGAGAAAATTGAGGCATAAATATAAAGTAGCGAATTTTTTCTCTAAAATAGCTTATATTCATAATAAACATGTAAAAATGTTATCACTTTTGATGATTGTTATCATATTGTCCCTCCATGAGTATATTCGTACATTCAATCACTTGTCTTCTTTCAGACATATAAAAAAGAAAATTGGTCACAGATTACCTAGTGTAATTCTTGCCTTCTTCATTTTCAAATATTTATTAAGATTGTAGAGTCGTGCTAATAACATATTATAAATATAAAATAGAGAAGAATAAGAATGGAGAGAGAAGAAAGAGTAATTCGTATTTCTCTTGAATATTTCTTGAGGGGTCAATAATAATGAAGGAGAACACCTTTATTTATAGGAGAAAACTAATTTTGCCCCCATTGGGGTTTCTAATTTTTCTTTAAATAGACATTTAATATATATGATAAAAAACTTATAACATGTTGTTATTTGTTTCTAACCCCTATCGGCCAATACGTATCAATATGTGTGGTTATATTGATACTACACTTATTATATTTACACTTAAAGGCATAATCATGTTTCATGTCAGTTGGAGTTTCTATACGAATGGCAACGACTATCCTTCAGCAGCTCCTGTCATATCACTCTTACATGAATGTTGTATCTCGGATCTTCCTTTTTATTATTTAGTTCTCTTGTACCGATTTAGATTAGGTTCTGAAAAATTAATACTTTATTTCCATAGTGGAATTATGAAATGAAAGGATTGAATATGAGAGTTTTCTACATTTAAAGGCTTATTTATTTTCATAGTTGTTTAAATATATCTTCGGCATTTGATTAAAATGGTTGGGTGGTAAGGGTTCTCCTATCTAGGATATATTTGGGTAGGTGCAGGAATGATTCGTGATTTGAATCATGACATCAACATAATGTTGAGTTAGAATATTTTTTTCTCCCACTTCAGGATAATAACAATTATAATGTTTATATTAAACCAGATCAATGATTAAAAAGTAACACAAATAACAATAACGAATTTAAATTCAGTAGTGAAATGCCAAGTGTCAAGTTAGAAACTGACGAATAACCGTTATAAAATCACACGAATCACAATGATAAATATGAACCCAATGGAGAAAGTCCAGTTGTCGAGATAGAACATTCCTTTCTCCCACTTCACGATAACAACAATAATGAAATTTCATTTAAATTAAATTAATGATAAGAAAAAGCATCACAAACTATAATGACAAATTTAAATCCAATGGAGAAAGGGCAAATGTCATTTTATAAACTGTCAAATTAACCGTCAAAAAATCATGCGAATCATAATAATGAATTAAACCCAATGGCTAAAGGTCAGTTGTCAAGCTAGAATGTTCATTTCTCTCATTTCACGATAATAACAATAATAATGTTCCTGTTCATCAGACTAACGGTAAAAAAGCAACACGAATCACAATGATAAATTTAAATTAAGTGACAAAAAGTCAAATGTCAAGTAAGAAACTGTCGAATTAACCATAAAAAATTCACACGAATCACAGTGACGAATATAAACCCAATAACAAAAGGCCAGCTGTCGAGTTAGAAAATTCCTCTCTCCCACTTTACGACAATAACAATAATGATATTTCTGTAATCGAATTAATGATAAAAAGGCAACATGGATCACGATAACGAATCAAAATTCAATGGCGAAAGGTCAAATGTCATGTTAGAAACTGTCAAATTAATTGTCAAAAAATCACACGAATCATAGTGACGAATTTGAAGCCAATGGCGAAAATTCAGTTGCCGAGTTAGAACATTTCTTTCTCCCACTTCACGACAATAATAATAATGATGTTTCTGTCAAACAAGATTGATGGTAAAAAAAGCAACACGAATCATAATGAAAAATTTAAATTCAGTGCGGAAAGGTCAAATGTCGAGTTAGTATATTCCCTTCTCCCATTATGATGATAAAATAATAGTGAAGATTACAACAACAACAACAACAATAACGACATTTTTATTAAACTATTGGATTAGCTGTGAAAAGCTCACATGAATCACAATGATGAATATAATTTAATGATGAAGATTAGTTGTTGAGTTAGAATGTTCCTTTCTTCATCTATGATAACGAAAGAAAAGATAATGAAGATCACAAAAATAACAATACTGATGATTCTATTAAATCAAATTAACGGTAAAAAAAAAAAAAGCTACATGAATCCCAATGACAAATTTGAAACCAATGGAAAACATCAAATCTCGTACTCCCGTTAAGATAATAAAATAATACGACGACAATAATAATAAAGTTTCTATTAAATCGTCGGATTAAAGATCAAAAAGTCACATGAATCACAATGACAAATATATATGAATCTATTGACATTAGGCCAATTATCGAGTTAGAATATTCTTTTTTCCATTATAATAACAATACAAGAACCATAATATCAACAGTAGTGAGAAAGTTTCCTTTACTATGCATAAAACCTGCATGCAAAAGAAAGTTGAAGTACTCTCCTTTATTTCTTTTTGAATGAATAATAACCATCAACATTTATTACAACTCTGAAGAATATTTATTCATTATGTACCATATATGTTACCTCAATAATTTATGAAATTCCAAATAAATTAATTTATTTTACTTTGGTAACAATGGGCTACATAAAGGGAAAATATTGATGAATGGAATAAAAATACTATAAGGTAAATTTCTTCTCTAATATCACACTTCAAGTTCATCTTATATATTATGTTTTCATTTTTAATTTATTTATTTGTTTTTAGCCTCTACACGAAGTTTAAGAAAATAAGAAAGTCATTCAAATCTTATGATCTTAAATTAAAGCTACGCGGAATGATTCAAAACATCATTTATTTTTGTGGTCTTAAACATATCATGTGCAAAGTTGAAAATAAAGATAAGTTGCCAAAAAAAAAAAAGAAACAATTCTTTTTAAATAGACTAAAAGGAAAAGTAAGACAAATACATTGTATCAGAGGGAGTACTAACGTTAGTGAGTCCTCTGATTTCAATTTCTTATACATGGTATATGTTAAAATAAAAATTAGCGATAGAATGTGATTAAACAGTAAAAATTCATCAATTAATCTATTCAACAATAAATTAACAATTGATTATCAAAAAGTTGATTTGATGATAATAATAAATAATCTTCAGAAAGAGTTCGTAATTTTCTTTTTTTGATAATAAATTCGTAATTTCGAACTTGCATGCTTAAAAAGGTTTCACTACACTCTCAAGAGCTACTTCTAAAATATTCAAAAGATTATCTAAATTGAAAAGTAAAAAGATTAAATGAAATATTTCAAATATGTTGCATGAAAGAGAAAAGTTGTTTCCTTTTCCATCAAATAAACTGAGGATTCTTAATTTGCAAAAGTCTTTTATGTTTTGCATAAAAAAAAGTATTGCAGAAATTTTCATAGAAAAATTTCATGAACTTTTTATTTATGGGAAAATAATTATATATCCCACAACATTTATGCACTTGAATTTTTTTATTTTTTTTTGCTTTTGCAAGGAAGTATTATATAGTACTCTAGTAACAAAAAAAGTAGGGAAAATAACATAAACATACACCTTAACTTATTATATTTATACAAATTTCCACCCTTACTAAGTAATTACAAAAAGTCCAACTAATTATCTAAAACCGTTGGATGTATTCAGAGCTAATTATGAATTTCGACAGACCCAAAATAAAAAAAATATATATATTGGGAGCTTATTATGTATCTTTACAAAGAAAAAAGGTATCTTCGTTGGATGTATTATGTATCTCGACAGACACAAAATCGGAAAAAAAGTATCGAATGCTAATTATGTATCTTTACAAAGAAAAAAATATATCTTTGTTGGATGTATCGGGAGTTAATTATGTATCCCGACAGACGAAAAATCAAAATTCTAAGTAATTATGCAAAATATCAAGATTTTCTGTAATTAAGTTTCAAATGATCAGGATTTATATCGTTTGTCCAAAAAATTATTATATATTGTTTTTTAAAAAAAATTGAATAATAGAAAAGTATTCATGAAATGTTGAATTTTAGGTTGGGAAAAGATCAAATAAAAAGTTTTCGTTACCGAGAATCGAACCCGGGTTTTCCTGAGTGAAACCCAAATAAAAAGTTTCCACTAATTTTTATTTCATTTTGTTGCCAATAAGAAATACACCAATCACAAATCAGGAGCAAATAAATATTTTTCAATATATTCAAATGAAGTAAAATCAAAGACATTCGAGTTATTGAACTTTAGAGAAACATATTCATTTTCATTCTATTGACGTCGATTATTAGGAGAAATTATCCTCAAATGATTAGGATTAATTGACTTCTTCAACAAATATGGCTTCTATAAAAAGAGAGAGTGAATAAATGTGGAAATTTGAGAAATATTTATTGCTTGTCTTTTTTTATATATATAAATTTTTAAAAACTAGATAATAATAATAATAATAAAAAAATAGAGTGGGATCATTTATTGGTGCGCGTGTATATAATTCATTTACTATAACTGCGATTTTTTCCAGCTCAGCATAAAAGATGGAAATAATTACGAAAAAAAAAAAGTTTAAAGGGGGGAGGGGGTTAATATTACCATATCTTAAAAAAAAAGGAGTGTAATTGAAAATATAATAATAGGATAGGAGGGTAGTTATTCATTTTGTCAACATATATAATTTATCGATGGAGTAGTGAGTCATAATCATAGGTGGGAGGGGTGGGAGTGTGGTGTTGATGTGTGTGTGTGTGGGAGGGAGGGGGGGGGGGTATTGAGGGATCCGGTCAAGTCCTTGTAGTATCATTGAAAGTCAATCAAACTAATGGCCTTGTCAATATAATTCATAGGTGGAGTAGTGAGTCATAATCATGTTGCAAATAGAATCGTAGGGCTGTTAGAGAAGTAGGTAAAATAAGAATTAGGAAATATAAAGAAGGTCTTGGGAAGGTTTAGTTATCCAAATTATTAATTGTTGCCATGATTTCCTCTCTATCTTCTATTGTTGTTATTATTGTTTTGTGGCTATAAAATTTGTATTTACAATTAAAAAAATTTCAAACATATGTTCAAACAACTTATGAACAAGCAAAATAAAGTATCAACTATTTTCTAAACAAATAATCAAGAAAAAAATGAAGAAATGAACGAATCAAGTCCACCAAATTTAAGGTGTATTCTTAAGGAAATTATTTTCCTCAATATCCGAGGTTAATTTTACATTGTACAAATCATCTTGTAGGCCACTCAAAATGTAATTCTTATACAAGAAATTCAAGTGCTTTCAAGCTTCGGTTATTGAGAAACGTTCTTTTTTTGGAGTTTATTCCGGTTGTTCAGGAATACTTTCTGTGATGAACCTTCGCAGACTTAAGGTAGCCAAGTAAAAGAATATCTTCTATGGCAATCGTTTAAAATCAACATCAGATTTTTTTTTAATTTTTTCGTCGGTGCTATGGCAGGAGCAACATTCGAATGATTTGAAGTAGCAGTATTAGTTGCTCAACATTTGCTACTCCTCATTGACTTGATTTTCATTAGTCACTTTTTCTGTCACAAATAGACAAACAACTTAATATTTTAGAATATTAACAATAAAGTCTTAAATTTTAAATAACTTTCTAGGTTAACGATGACATTTTTATTTTCTTCTAATTCCCAACTGAAAGAACTTTGACTCATGATGAAATTTTTAAATCTTCAAATCACGATTAAGTTCAAACAAAGTAGGTAATCAAAAGGCTTTAACCCCAAAATAAAAAATACAAATATTAATTTCCTTAAGATTGTTGTTTTGTGGGTACAAAATTATATTTACTGCAAAAAACTTCAAACACATGTTCTAGAAGAATAGAAAAACCATCAAGAAAAAAGATGAAGAAATGAAAGAAACAAGTCCACCAAATTTATGGTGTGTCCGTAAAAAAATTATTCCCCTCAAGTGCTCGAGGTTAATGTAATATATCGTCTCAAGAAAAAATGATTCACTTCAGCAAATAGTGGTACCTCAAATTTGCTAAACTTCCAACACACTCAACGATTCATAAATCACACTTGAGTTTTTAGGGAGAAGTAAAGTTATTAACTTCAAAATTTCTTACCAAAATCTAAGAAAAAATTAGGTATTTATTGACAAAAGGTGTTTTTTCTGAAAAGAAATAATGGTTCATGAAAGGTGCAATATTTTAAAACGTTGCGATGACCTACGATCGCAGATGGGGACCTGTGTCTGCAGGTCGCTTTTTTTCCCAAAACAGAAAGTTATGTCCCACATGCGGACCTCACCTGCGTTCGCAGATGACGACCTCACCTACATTCGTTGGTCACTTTTTAGCTCTCAAAAATAGTGCCTCAAAGGATTGTGTCTCTTTGAGATGCATTGTGATACGAGTCCGCACATGCTCGTGTGCGATTGCAAATAGATACAAAATTCATATTAAATTTTTGAATTAAAACATCGTTAATTCTCAAATTTCAAATGAATTTAATCCGAAAAGATAATCACTTGATCATTTGATGATTTAAAATTCAAATTCAAAGTCGAAGTTAAAATCAAAGCCAAAGTCGAGTCGAGCAAGTAGCGACGATGGCCCCGCGAGGCTTGTCTTCTTCTTGCCTCACTATCCACATGTTGCCATGCTTGTATATTTAAGCATGAAGAAGTTTCTTTCTCCCACCAATGTAGGATAACACTTCTTTCTTAAAGTCAAAACTCAATTCACTTTTCCTTCATTTTCTTTCCTTCATTTTCTGTTCACATCATCACTTAGAACCCTGGTCGTTCAATGATACCTATCAGTACGTGTGGTTTTATTAATACTATATTTACTATATCTCCTACTTGAAGGTGTATACAAGTTCATATCAGTTGGAGTTTCTGTAGGAATGACGACATATCACTCTTACATGAATGTTGTATCTCGAATCTTTCTTTTTATTGTCTAGTGCTCTTGTACCTATTTAGACTAGGTTCTAAAAAATCGTTAGTTTGTTTCCGCAATGAAATTATGAAATGAAAGGATTTGAATATGTGATTTTTCTCCTTTTAAATGCTTGTTTATTTTCAAAACTGTTTAAATATATCTTTGGCACTTGATTGAAATGGTTGGATGGTAAGGATTCTCCTATCTAGGATAGAGTTGGATAGGTGCAGGCATGATCCGCGATTTAAATCGTGACATTAATATATCATTGAGTTAAAACATTTTTTTCTCCTACTTCAGGATAATAACAATTATAATGTTTCTGTTAAACCAGATTAATGGTTAAAAAGCAACACAAATAACAATAACAAATATAAATTCAGTGGTGAAATGCTAAATGTCACATTAGAAATTGTCAAATAACCGTCGAAAAATCACACGAATCATAGTAATGAATATGAATTCAATGGAGAAAGTCCAGTAGTCGAGATAGAACATTTCTTTTTCCCACTTCACGATAACAACAATAAAGATATTTATAGTCACGTAATTTTATCTCTCCAGAACATCACACTGTCAAAATTCACTCCATTTATCGTATCGTTATCATACACACTCACCCATTTAATACTTCCACCACAAGAATTCAAATAACAAATTCAAAAAATTCATAACAACTTTAGACACCTAATCCTAACAAAAATAACAACTTCCTACCCCACCCCTACCCCTACCCACGTGCCTCCTACCTTCTTAATCCCTAACACGTTTTCCCTTAGCTAAAAATATACGTAACAAAATTTACATACACACACAACTCACACACACTCTGCTATACACACACAAAAACTTCACAAAAACAAAAGAGTGAAAATCAGATAGAGGAAACTGGAGGGGAGAAGAAAAGGGTCGTTTCGATGAAATTCATCGTCGCCGGCCCGTCCTAAACTCCTAAAACCGCCGATAATAAACCCACCCCCACTGACATCTATCCGATTTCTCTCCAAATCCACCTAAAACCAGTAACCCAACGCCCCTCCACTACTGTTGTTGCACTGTTCCGGTGGCACGAGCCGTCATCGGACCTGGCAGTGACAATAATATTCCAAAATTGACTCATTTTTTGCATCAATTTGGCGGGTTTTATCATAAATAACACGATTATCATCGACGAGTTACATTCGAGTTATCGGGTCCGTTTGTTGAGGTTCTTTGATCGAGGTCTGGTGTGGCTCGGATTTGTTTTAGTAAGGTTTACTGTTCGAGGTTTGACAACATTCATCTTAATCGAATCTGATGAATTGAAAAAGCATTTAAGTTCCAATTCTCTCTTCACTCCCTTTAATTTTCATGTGATTGTGAATGGTTTGTGCGTTTATCACGCTTGAATCTTTGTTGTGTGTATCTGTTTGATGTTAGGATTTGAATTTTGAAAAATTTAAGTGATAGTAGAAGAATTAGTTAATTGTGAGTGAGAATAAAATTTGGGGGGAGGAATTGAGAATCAAATAAGGTGAATGTTGATTATTTCGATTCACTGATGGATGTTGAATTCGGTAGTATCATGTTTTAGGCCAAAACTTAAATAGGCAAATCTTAGGTCGGGTAGGCAAACCGTAAAAAATAATGATTGTTGAATGTTCAAAATGTTTGTTGAATGATTTCGTTTTATCGCATTTGAAGCAATTGTACTTATTTGGTCGGGAAATGTCTCGAGGCACATTGTACTTATTCACCGGGGAATGCCCCGAAGTATCATGCACGCAAAGGAGGTTCGTGATCAAGACCAAAGCATAGTTAGGGTAATTAGAATATTTTAGGTTTTTGTATTCAACATTTTATTTTGGGTTGTAATAAATTGGACTGGATACTATTTTGAAGTTTTGGGTTGTTTGATTGTTTGTTTTATTGTTGTGTGCTTCGCTTGTCTTATATAATTCATAGTATTGTACTAGCCGATATACTCTATGAAGCGATCGTGGTCGAACCACGGAATCGAGGGATTCCTAACACCTTCTACTCGGTCAACAGAATTCTTTAATCGGAATTTCTGTTCGTGGATAAGTTTTTAGAGTCAAACCGTTTTGAAAAAAAAAAATCAAAGGTGACTTGGCACACCAGATTTATGCCAAGTGGCGACTCTGAGTTCAAATATAAAAAAAATCTTTTTCAAAATGAAATTTCATTTTTAGTCACTTTAATAATTAAACCCTTTTCAAACTTAAAATAATATCTTTTTGGTAAAAAAAAAAGGCATGACAATATTAAATCCGGTGAAGAAAGGACAAATATCAAGTTATAAGCTGTCAAATTACCATAAAAAAGTCACGTGAATCATAGTGATGAATTTAACCCAATGACGAAAGACTAGTTTTCAAGTTAGAACATTCATTTCTCTCACATCACGGTAATAACAATAAAGATGTTCCTGTTCAATCCGATTAACCATAAAAAAGCAACATGAATTTCAATGACAAATTTAAATTCAGTGGAAAAAGGTCAAATATTAAGTTAGAAAATGTCGAATTAACCGTTAAAAATCACATGAATTACAATGACGAATATAAACCCAATGACAAAAGGCCAGTTGTCGAGTTAGCGTTCCTCTCTCCCACTTCACGACAATAGCAATAACGATGTTTCTGTTAAATCAGATCAATGATTAAAAACAAACATGAATCACAATAACAAATTTAAATTCAATGGCGAAAGGCCAAATGTCAAGCTAGAACTGTCAAATTAGTCGTTAAAAAAGTACACGAATCACAGTGGAGAATTTGAACCCAATGGCGAAAGACCAGTTGTCGAGTTAGAACATTCTTTTCTCCCACTTCACGACAATAATAATAATAATATTTCTGTTAAATAGAATTAACGGTAAGAAAGCAACACGAATCACAATGATAACTTTAAATTCAGTGTGAAAAGGCCAACTGTCGAGTTAGTATTCTCTTCTCCCATTATGATAATAAAATAATAGTGAAGATTACGACAACAATAATAACGATATTTTTTTAAAATGTTGGATAAACGGTGAAAAGCTCACACGAATCACAGTGCCGAATATAAATTTAATGATGAAGATTAATTATTGAGTCAGAATATTCCTTTCTCCATCTATGTTAACAAAAGAAATAATGAAGATCACAACAATAACATTAATAATCACAACTAAAAAAAAGTGAAAAATCGTCCACACAAATCGACCAGAAGTGGTCGGTTTTCCCCAATTTTCGACTATAAAATTGACCAAAATTTGTGATCGAAAAAGTAGTGGTGGCTTTTTAAAAATCGACCACATGTGGTCGGTTTTTTTAAAAATATATATTTATTTTTAAAATTCATTATTATTTTCTTTTTGAATTTAGTTTAGTTTGATAATTTGTGAAGTGCATTAGTGACTTGAAAGGTGTAGGTATTATTATTTGACCACAGTTGAATTAGTCACTTGAATTATGGATTAGTCACTTGAATAATGGATTAGTGGTCGATTTTGTATTATTTTTATTTAAAAAATAAATAATAATTAATAATAAAATTATTTAATTAATTAGTATAATTTTTAAAATTATAAAAGCGACTGATCGCTATTTTTAAAAAAAATAAAAAAAACAAAAACCGACCACAAGTGGTCGGTTTTAAAAAAAAATTAAAAAATATATAAAAAATCCACCACAAGTAGTCGGTTTTTTTATATATTTTTTATTTTTTTTTCAAATAAACCGACCACTAGTGGTCGGTTTTTTTGAAAAAAAAAAATCAAAAAACCGACCACAAGTAGTCGGTTTTTAAAATATTTTTTAAATTTTTTTTCAAAAAAATCGATCACTAGTGGTCGATTTTTTTATTTTTTTTATTTTTTTTTCATTTGCAAAATAAATAATAATTAATACTAAATTTATTTTAATAATTATTTTGATTTTTTAAAATAAAACAGCTATCACTTGTGGTCGCTTTTAAAAAAAAAAAAAAAAAAAAAAAAATCCGACCACTAGTGGTCAGTGTTTTCCGACCATATTTTGTGGTCGGTTTCTGTGGTCGATTTTTGCCCTTTTTTTAAGTAGTGAATGATTCTGTCAAATCGAATTAACAGTAAGAAAGCCACATGAATCCCAGTGACAAATTTGAAACCAGTGGCTGGCAAAGACCAAATCTCGAGTTATAATATTCTCGTCTCCTGTTAAGATAATAAAATAATACGACAACAATAATAATGTCTATTAAACAGTCAGATTAAAGATTAAAAAATTAGATGAACCACAATAACAAATATGAATCTATTGACAATAGTATCGAGTCAGAATATTTCTTTTTTCCACTATAATAATAATACAAAAATCATAATATCAGCAATAGTGATAAAGTTTCCTTTACAATATATAGAACGTGCATGTAAAAGAAAATTAACGTACTCTCCTTAATTTCTTTGAATGAATAATAACCATCAACTATGAAGAATACTTATTCAATATGTACCATATATGTTACCTAAATAATTTATGAAATCTCAAATAAATTAATTTATTTTACTTTGACAACAATGGGCTATACAAAGAGAAAATATTGATGAATGAAATAAAAAAACTATAGAGTAAATTTCTTATCTAATATCATACTTCAAGTTCATTTTATATAGGCAAAATGACCTTCTGGACCCTTGTACTATGTCGGTTTTGTAAGTTGGACACTTCTACTTACATGTTTGACATCTGTACCCCTGAACCCACTAAAAAGCAACATTTTAAACCCTTTTTTGGTGAGTGTAACGCACTCTCTCCCACGCTAGCTGCCACATCAGCTGTCACGTCTGCCACGTCAGCCATGTCTGCCACGTCATTTAAAAAAAATTAGAAAAAGTATTACATTAAATTCCAAGTCATTTTTATAATGCTACATAAAAAATTAAATATTAAAATTAATTTGATTAAATAATAAAAATTTATAAATTGTAGAAAATTTTGAATAATCATGCTTTTAAAATTTGAAAAATTTGAATAATCATTTTTAAAATAAAAAGTAAAAAAATAATAATAAAAAGTATTACATTAAAATTAATTAAATATTAAAATTAATTTAATTAATTAATTTAAATTTTAAATTTAAATTAGTAAAAAATTAATTAATTAAATTTCTTAACTAATTAATTTATTTAAATTAATTAAATTTTAAATTAATTAATTTAGCAAATTTAAAATTCTTAAATAATTAATTAATTTAAATATGATTTACATATTTAAATTTTTTAATTTAAATTAATTGTGGGGGGAGGGGCTGGGGGAGGGGCTAGGTGAGGCTGGGGTAGCGTGGGGGGCTGGGGGCTAGGGGAGGAGCTGAGTGGGGTGGGGGATGGGGGAGGGGTTGGGTGGGGTGGGGGCTGGAGGAAGGGGGTTGGGTGAGGTGGGGGGCTGGGGAAGGGGTTGCGTGGGGCTGGGTGGGATGGGGGCGGGCTGGGTGGGGTGGGGGGCTCGGGAAGGGGGAAGGGTTACGTGGGGCTGGGTGGGCCAGGGATGGGCTGGGGTGGGGTGGAGGGGTGGGTGGGACTGGGTGGGGTGGGGATGGGTTGGGGTGGGGTGGGGGATGGGTGGGGAAGGGAGGGGCTGGAGAGGGAGGTGAGGTGGGGAAATTTTTTTAAATTTATTATTTTTAAAATTTAAAAAATATTTATAAATTTTTAAAAATATTTTTAAATTAAAAAGGATGGAGGAAAAAGAAAAACCCTTATATATATATATATATATATATATATATATTTTTAATTATTTTATTATAAAATTGGCCAAAAATTGACCCTCATTCGCACCCCCAGACGAGTGACTACACTCTCTTTGACCTAGTCAACATGTCAATGCCACATAGGCGAGGTCAGTGGTCAAAGGATGCAAAATGTTGTTTTTTAATGGGTTTAGGGGTTCAGATAATAAACATGTAAGTAGAAGTGTCCAACTTACAAAATCGACATAGTACAAGGGTTCAGAAGGTCATTTTGCCTTTTATATATTACTTTTTATTTCAATTTGTTTTTCTGCTTTAGCTCTACACGAAGTTTAAGATTTTTTTTTTTTTGAATTTTATGATCTTAAATTAAAGATATGACGAGTGATTCAAAACATCATTTACTTTTGTGGTCATAAACATGTCAGGTGCAAAACTGAAAATAAAGATAAAAATAAGACAAATACATAGAATCATAGGGATTACTAACAGGAGGGAGTCCTCTTATTTCTATTTCTTATACATGGTATATACTAAAGCAAAAATTAGCGATATATTGTGATTAAACAGTAAGAATTCGTCAATTAATATATGTAACGATAAATTAACAATTGATTATCAAAAAGTTGATCTGATGATGATAATAAACAATCTTCAATAATAATAAGTCAAATTAACTCCAAAAAGAGTTCATAACTATTTATTTTTTTTGGATAATAAATTCGTAATTTCAAACTCGCATGTTTAAAAAAGTTTCACCTTACTTTCAAAAGTTTCTTCTAAATTATTCAAAAGATTAACACTCAAAAGGAAGTATCTAAACTGAAAAGTAAAAAAATTAAATGATATATTTCAAATATGTTGCATCGAAGAGAAAAAATATTTCATTTTCCATCAAATAAGCTGAGGATTCTTAATTTGCAAAAGTTGTTTATGTTTTTGCATAAAAACAGAGTAATGCAGAAATTTTCATAGAAAAATTTCATGAACTTTTTATTCGTGGGAATATAATTATATATCCCAAAATATTTATGCACTTGAATTTTTTTTTTAAACTTTTGCAAGGAAGTATTAAATAGCACTCTAGTAGTAATAAAAAAAGTAGAAAAAATAACATAAACATACACCTTAACTTATCATATTTATACAAATCTCCACCCTTATAAAGTAATTATAAAAATTCCAACAATTATGTATCTTGTTTTGATGTATTGGGAGCTAATTATGTATCTCAACAAATAAAATCGAAAATCGAAAAATATATATTGAGAGCTAATTATGTGTGTTTACAAAGAAAAAAATGTGTCTTCGTTGGATGTATTATGTATCTCGAGAGACAAAAAATAAAAAAAATATATTGGGAGGTAATCTATTACAAAGAAAAAATTGTATCTTTGTTGGATGTAATTGAAAGCTAAGTATTATCTCGGCAAATCCAAAATCAGAATTTTCAGTAATTATGTAAATATCAAAATTTTCTGTAATTAAGCTTCAAACTATCGGAATTTTTGTAAAGAAAAAAAAAAAGTATTACATGTTGTTTTTTTCTTTATAATAGAAATTTACTACTAGAAAAGTATTCATGAGTAATTGAAATTATAGGCTGGGAAAAGATCAAATAAAAAGTTTCCGTTACCGGGAATCGAACCCGGGTCTCCTGGGTGAAAGCCAGATATCCTAACCGCTGGACGATAACGGAATTGCGTTCTATGGCATTGAGGATTAGTTATATTTAGATAATATATTAAAAGTCATATTAGATCACATATTATTTCAAATTATTTTAGAAGAAAACTGAATGAAATTTTTCATATTTAATTGATTAAAGTATTTTGGAGGATAGTTCTACATATTTTGGTTGATAAAATTTTGGAGAATGTTTTTTTTTTTTTTTAAAAAAATAACTTTTGTAATCGAAGTAGGGAAAGTAAGTTTATGAGTGACTAAAATAGTAATCGTCTCCTTCCACAGTTCCACCTTCCTCTCGGACGTCCTTGTCCCCATTCCCCAACGCCCACCTCCATCGCGTTAGTAGTTGTCAATATTATATTTTTATATTAACGTATATATTTTGTTTACCTATCAACCATCAGAAATTAAGTTAAAAAAAACTAACGTATTTGTTTTTCAAAAAATATTTTGTTTTTTTTCCCAAAGTATATTAACATCACGGTGATGCCATAATGACTCATACAAAAAAACAATTTTTCATTCAACAATTAGTTTAATTAAGTAATAAATAGATGCTTAAAAGAGTCAAAAGTCATATTACTTAGTCACAAATCTTTAACACTCAACTGACATTTGTTGTCTTTTATCTCACTAATTTTATCACTAACTTATCTACAATACTTAAAGCCAAAGAAATATTTATTGTAATTTGTTGCAAAAATGGAGTTTGGAGATGGTTGGGACTTTGGGGATTATATTTGCACAAATATCGAGGTTGCACCTTGCATGCTATACACTTGTTTAAGCTTTGACTAATGACTTCAACAAAAATAACAAAAAAAAAAAAAAAAAAAAAAAAAATGACTTTGACAATTTTTGGAAGAAAAAAAAAGAACTTCACAAGACCAATTAGTTAAATATATTGATAAACAAATTGTTTTTGTTAAATATTTATTTTATTGAGATATTTAGTTTTAAGAATAATTCCATTTTATTCTATTCAAATTCCATTTTATGCGACGGGATTACATTGAGTATATTAGATATTTAAAATATTAATATATTCTTAATAAATATTTTTTATTTAATAACTCGTCAATAAATAAAAAAATGAAAGTTAATTTAAACAATTACAATATCGAAATATGTGTATGTACGCTTCACCTAAATTTTTTATGCTAATAGTCAATGTTTATTAGTACTTTCAAGAATAATAATCACTAAGCGCAAAACGGAAAGAATGTACTCAATTATTATTAATTTGGTCTTATAAAATGTCAGTTAATTTTTATTGTCTATTTTTAGAAAAAACTACAAATAAAATAAGTAGAAGAGAGTGATTTGCGACAACTATTTTTAAAAATCATTGCATATAATTTGAGGAGTAGTTATTAATTTTGTAATTAAAGCTTCTAATTCAATTGTCGAGTAATTTCCATGGATAGTCACTCATGTTTTCACAATTGCCTACAAATATCATTTTTGTTTCTTTTAGGACAAGAATATCACCCAACTATTTCTATTTTTCTCAAAAAATATTTAACACTCTAAAAACCTTATTCTATCCTACTTGGCATGCCATGTTGTTTAAATCTTTTATTTTCTTAATTATAAACCTATTTAATTCTTCAAGTTCATTTATTCAAACCCACGTCTTATAAACTACAAGAAAAATCTAAATTACGTAATATTTTATTTTAAAAACAAATTGCAAGAGAATTTACCGGTAATCTAATTCTCTACAAGTTTTTCAACCAAACTAATTCGATGAAAAACCTACAAATTTTTCTATAAAACAACATTTGAAGGAGAAAATCATAGAGTTTTTTTTGTCAAGCAAAATTCAATAGAAAAATCTTAAAGGTAATTATCACCTGAAAATTTTAATTCGTATGTAGATCACCTGCAAAATTTTAAACAAGCCCTTTTTGATAAAAAAGATAATAAAAAATGAATTCTTCTTGCGGATTTTCCCCAAGTAAATTTCATAAACAAATCAAGTAAATTCGCAAAGTTAACATAGGCAAAAACTTTATAAAATAGAAATTTATTATTTATAATTTCATTTTTTCATTTTGTTTTTTGTTTCTATTATACTATATTTTATCTTATTATATAATTAAACACCAATTAATATCCTTTCCTCATACTAAACTCACAAAAAGCAAGCGATATTTGGTTGGGTACTATTTCAACGATTTATTTGTAGTATTAGATCATTTTGTTAATGTTTTTTTAAAAAAAATTATTTGTTTCATGACTAATTAATTTTTCATTTCTTCAAAAATAGTTCATTTAATACGTATATGAAAATATGAAAGCCATCATTTTCATTTCTTTTACATTTTAAGAATCTTCAGTATATGAAATGAATAACAAAAAAATATTAAATTAGTACCAATTTATATAGATATCTTGATTTTTAAAAATATTATTAAGTGATGAAATAAATAAATTTTAAAAACTTTGAAAAGTACCAAATAAAATAATTTATTTCTTTAGTTTTATGTATAAACTTGGACACAAACTACTTCATTGATGAGTAATGTGCATTGCATTACCAGAGGAATTATTTTTCTTTAAGTTGTGTTATTATCTAATATTTTTATCATGTGATATAATTTTTCTCATATTGAATAAAGAATAAATACAATTTATTTTTTTATTTTTGTAAGAAAGACAAAATAAATATAAAATTTAAAGTATATAATAAAATTGTTCTTCGATAATAAATATATCATGTGTATTTATTTTTACAAAAGAAATAAGATCAAATTTTAGTTAAATAAGTTTGATAAGTTAAATAGGTCTATTTCTTATATCTTATATATAAAAAAGAAATTTTAATAACATGTCATGCAAACTAGGAGAGAAGAAATGTTTTTGAAGTGTCAAGTATTTTTTGAGAAAAATAGGGATAGTTCAGTGATATTCTTATCCTAAAAGAAATAAAATTGATATTTATAGGCAATTACGAAAACATGGATGACTATCCATGGAAATTACTCTTCAATTGTCTCTCTTCTTTGTTAAATGCTAAAATATCTTATAATTAACTGACTTTCGGAGAAATTAAAGAAGATATTTATTAATCATAGGTTATGATGGAGTTGCATCAATGGCAGTCTCTACATTGCTGATCCTATAATTAATAATGCCTAATGTCTATAAATATCAATTTATTTATCTAATACGATTTTATAATTTTAATATGAGTTACATAAAATTGTTCCATTCGGCTTTGTAACAGACCTCCTAAAGGAATGTATATTTTGATTTTACACTCACAAGATTGTTCTAAAGGTTATTGGTCAACTCAAAATCGATCGGTTTATACCTGTGAGATAACACGTGTATTGGGTTATTTTAATTTTTTGACGCAACTGATAATATCTGCGTAGTCAACACAAAATAAGATTACACGTGCGAGATCATACGTGTATCGGGTTATTTCACCTTTTTGACGTGACTGATAATATGTGTATAGTCAATACAAAATAAGGTTGCACGTGCGAGATAACATGTGTATCGGGCTACTCCAACTATTTTGATGCGGTTGATGGAATTAAAATCGGATTTAACATGCTTGTTTAAGCTCTTCCATGCAATTTATATGGTAATGTTCAAATTCTTTCACACCATAAATGTTGTTCAATTATCTCTGCGAATTAAAATAAATAATCAACACACCTTAGAAAAGATTAAATATTTGCAATTGTTTGATTTTAATCTTTTCTAGGCGATTTGCATGGGCATGTTCAAATTTTTTCATACTATAAATCTAGATAGATTATTTCTACAAATTAAAATAAATAACCAACATACCTTTAAAAGATTAAATATTTTTAATTATGTACAACGCAGTTTTCACTACTTTACTTGAACAACTTCAATTATATGAAAGGATTACAAAAACCGGATTTAACATGCTTATTTAAGCTCTTCCATGCGATTTACACGGGCATGTTTAAATTCTTTCACACTATAATCTTGATAAATTATCTCTATGAATTAAGATAAATAACCAACATACCTTCTTCTTTTTTTCTTTTAAAAGAGGCACCAATTTAAAATAAATAATCTAAGATACCTTAATAAAAAGATTAAATATTTGAAATTATGGTCACATTATTAATTTAGAATCCAATTCCAATAACATAAAAATTCGATCCAAATTTTAAACCCAATCATAAACTTCGAATCCTGACTCTGCCTCAAATGCCTAGCTCTACACATGTACACTATTTCATCAGTCTTTCTTGACCCCCACCCCACCCCAACCCCACCCTTACCCGACCAACCACCACACACCCTCATGTATTGCAATAATAACATCTTCCTAAGCTACATTTAATGCAATTCACCCTCTCTACTTGACCTTGCAATAACTCCACCTTTCCTCATTTTTCTTTCTCCATAGCTTTCTCCTCCTATTCTCTAAATCTCACACTCAATCTATACATGAGGGAAAACCTCATCTCTCTCATAAATGGTCAAACTTATTTCACTATAAATAGAGCCCTCTTCTATTCACTATCCACACACAACATAAGTAGTATCTCCTACTTGTTAGATCTCAAAAACCTCTCCTCTAGTTCATAGCAAGTAAGTTCCTTTCACTAGAGTATATATATATACCCAACAAAGTCATTCTTTCATTTATTTTTCTCCTTTTAGATGCATTTATTCAGCCGACCCCAACTCTTTGGGGACTGAAGCGCAGTTGTTGATGTTGTTGTAGATGCATTTAATCCAGTTTTCCTATATATCATCGTGCTTGTTTTAATTAATTTACACACACTCACACACACACACATATATATATATACACACACACACATATTGGCTCGAACAAATTCTTTTTCTTGTAGCATTTCAATGGTTTTTTCTATTTCACCTAGGGTTTTTAAGGTTGAGTCAATAATCTATATACATTAGTTTTCTCAATCAAGAAACACCTGATCAATGATCTGGGGTTAGACAAGGATCCCTACCTATATATATGTTGGATTTTTCAATATTTTTTTGGAGTCAATAATTTGATATACTTTTCTTTTTTTTTTTTGCTTAAATTTTGATATACCTTTCCTATATACATGTAGATGTCTTTTAAATACTCCTACAAAGACACCTACATTAATTTCAATGGGAATAAAACGTAGTCAAATCTTGTTCTCCATTTTCCTCATTTTTTCGTTTGGTACATTTCACCAAGTATCCCGCATTCGCACAAGGTCAAGAAAAGGACCACATCTCAAATAGTGTGGCTTACACCGTCTCGAATTACAATTGATTAAAAATAAAAAAACATGTATTCGTTTTACGTTTCCTCTTTATTCTTTTTTTTTATATATATATATATATAGCACTTCATTTTATTAAAAACAAAAAACACTTTGACATTTTCTTTTTTGTGTGACAATTTTTTGATTAAATTAATTTTTCAGGATTTGGAGAGTAGGGAATGCCGGCCAGAAACTCCGGTCCGGCAAGAATGATGCCGTCGTTGGTCGGAAGTGATGGAACTGATACTGAATTTCCAGTTGGTCAGGTAAAAGCTTATATACATCGACAGTGTAAATTATTAATTTTTGATTTCTTTCAAAAAGAATATTAGTTTTTAAAATTTAAAACAATTTCACTTAAATCTATCATTTTTCCCTTAGCAAAAATCGCATATGTATGTTATGATATGCTTAAATATAACAATTTTTAATGTTCTTACATAGTATAGCTACATAAAATGTTATGTTAAGTTAAAGCTTGATTAATTAATTTTTTTAAAACTTCTTAATCAGTCAAATAAATTCATATAAATTGAAACGAAAGAAGCGCCTATGAAGAGAAGAAATAATGTTGAACCCTTTTTAAAAGGTTTGAAAAAGAAAATTATTTTTGATGATATGTCTGAAATAATGTTAACCCTTTTTAAAAGGTTCGAAAAAGAAAACTAATTTTGATGATATGTCTTTAATTCCTTTATGATTAATTTTCGTATTGATTAAGATAATAGTTTTCATATTTTCGAGTGAAAAATCCTTCTCGAAACTTGTAAACCGCGTCAAGGTCTTTTATCATTTTATTTTATTTTAATTATTATTTATTTTATTTTAGTACTGGTCAACAAACAGTTGACTAAATTCCAGACATTTTCAACATTGCCTTTTTTAATACTAAGTCAAACTAATTAAATAAGACAAACTTTTTCAAAGAGAAAGACAAATGTCCCTTTCCCTTGGTCTTCTTGTCTATTTTTTTTAATATGCTTCATAGTATTCTTTATCACTTCCTTTCCACAAAAATAAAACACAAAATCAAATGAATTTTAATTTTAGCTTAATTATTTACTAATTTAATTTGTGTTATTACAGCCAAGTAACATGATTGATGTTCAAGTTCATTCACTGGACATATCAAATAACACATCAGAAAGTGATGTGCCTCAAGACATTGGGACCAAATCTGGCAACTCTGGTGGCGATGCTGATCATGCTGAACAAGACGAAGATGCCAATAATAGTAGGAAGCGAAAGCGCTACCATCGTCACACTCAGCATCAGATTCAGGAACTTGAAGCGTAAGCCTTAATTATCCAGCTTAATTATATTATATACACTGACAATATAAATCGATATATTTTTATTTATTTATTCGATTTGATTTTTTTTTGTTTAGGTACTTTAAGGATTGCCCACACCCAGATGACAAGCAAAGGAAGGAGCTGAGTCGAGTGTTAGGGTTGGATCCTTTGCAGATCAAATTTTGGTTTCAAAACAAGAGGACTCAGATGAAGGTATACTACATTTGTAATATATTATGTCACAATTTTTTTTTTTAATCAGTTTTAAAAAAATTTAAAATATGGCGCATTTCTTTATTAAAAACAATTTCACATAAATTGGTCTATGTTATTCTTGATGACATATGTTTTTATAGCCACATAAATATTAACATGTTAATTTATTGTTTAAACATATTTACTGAATTTCATAACACATATGTATAACTTGAGCCAGAACAACTGATTTTTCCGAACTCATATGTTAAATCCTACATCTACAGAGTATCAATATGAGTATGAACAAGTTAAACATAGCTAATTATGTAATTTTCTTACCTTTGGCGCCTTTATACAGTTAGTTAATCGACGATATACATAAATTATACATTAATTATATACGATTATGCACATTCACACACACACAGTGTGGTAGAACCAAGTTTTTTACTGAGGAGGTTTAGAATATAATTAAAGTGGTAAACACACAAAAAGAACAAGAGGGACATCTGCTATATATGCATAAAAAACAATGTTGACCTTATATGTAGTGTAGTTTTTTAATGCAAACCCCTTACGATACCCTGACTTCGCCCCTATATGTTGAGCTAATTCTTGTTTTTTTTTTTTTTTGATGAAAGAATCAACATGAGAGGCACGAGAACACACATCTAAGAGCTGAAAATGAGAAGTTTAAGTCTGAAGTGATGCGTTACAGAGAAGCTTTAGGGAATGTATCTTGCCCTAATTGTGGTGTTGGCCAACCCCAACGTGTCCTTATTAATGAAATGTCTTTTGATGAACGCCAATTGAGGTTGGAAAATGCTCGACTCAGAGAAGAGGTATGTCTGATCGAGCCCCGAGCTTGTGGTCATTTGTGTGTGGATTCAATTACCTTTTACAAGAATAATATTAGTATTAGTTATTGAATCAACGTAATTTAAGCTGATCAAACTAGTTTATAAGAATCTTTTGACTTGTTAGTTATGTGTTTGATAAATACTAAACATGATCAAATTTAGTCGTGATAAGTTCGTCAATCCCAACTTATGTTTTCACAACTTATATAAGTATAGAGTTATTCGACTTATTAGTTATATGTTTGATAAAATACTAAAGACATCAAATTAGTAGTCATAGGTTTGTCATTCCGACTTATGTTTTCACAACTTATATATGAGTATTTTTGGTTTGATCAAATCTTTTATGATTTATCCTTACTATCTTTGGTAATCTCCAAAATATAATTTCTTAATCATTTTCTTATTATATTTCCATTTTTTTGTCTTTTTTTTTTTTTTTTTTAATTTTATCTAAAATTGCTTTAAAATTTTGCATTTTTTATAAATAACTTTGAGGATATTTGAGTCGTGTAAGATGGATATAGTCAAGTATATTTACTTGCCTTTAAGATGACATGGTAGTTTTTAAAAACATTATACGAGTTTAACTTCTATATACTAATACAATATGAGTCATCTAAAAGATTGCTATAAGCAATCACTCACAAAAAGTAAGACAAATTACATGCTACCACGAATTTAAATACACATATAGTATAATAAGGTAAATTTGTTTGTCACATGATGGTTGCAACTAATACAATATAATTTTATGTTTCCTTTGTTCCACACCATTTTCACCCTCTTTTTTTCTTTTTAATACATAGATTGTACGCATCACAAGTGAAGCTGGCAGATATGTTGGAAGATCTCTATTTCAAAACACTACATTTCAAAACAACCACAATGGTTACAACTCTCCTACTCCTGCTGATTTTGGAGTTCTTCCTCCATATTCAACGCCACAAAGCGTTGTCGATGGGGGAGAGGCATTCAACAACAACAATGAGGTTGATATTGTTGATCATCAAGATATTAGTATAATGAGTTCAATGATTGCACCAACTGAAGTTGAAAAGCCATTTATCATTGAACTTGCTCTTGTTGCCATGGAGGAGTTTGTTCAAATGGCACATATGAAGGAACCACTATGGTTCTCTAGCAATATTGACAATGGAACAAGTTTGTTGAATGAAGAAGAATACTTTAGGTTTTTTCCAAGGGGTATTGGACCTAGACCTATTGGATTTACTACCGAGGCTTCTAGGGACACTGCTATTGTCATAATGAACCCTATCAACCTTGTTGAAATCCTCATGGAGGCGGTAAGTTTTTTTTTTTTTTAAATCGTGTTTAATTATAGTCGGATTTAAGTTATATATAATGATAGCGTAAATAATTCTTATGTTTCTTTTGTGATTTCCAGAATCATTGGTCTAGTCTGTTCGCTAATATTGTTTCAAGGGCATCAACTATTGATGTGCTATCAACTGCAGTCGGTGGAAACTACAATGGGGCTATGCAAGTGGTAATAAATATATACTTACATTTTCTTTTATTCATCAAACTATTTACCAATATGATATATTTATATGAACTTCATTATCTTGTTTATAGTACACTTAAAAAGGAATAATTCCTCTCAAATATTATGGCATGTTTTATGATATAAGTTTCAAAAATCTTATACAACACGAATGTTATGTCTTGTTTAAGACTATAAGTTGAGGGAAAAAAGTTTTAAGATTAAAAGGTACAATAAAGTTTCAAGTTTTTTTTTTTAAAACTTTGTATCAATAATCAAATAGGTTCACGTGAAATATTAAAATTGAGGGAGTACTTGTTGCATTTAAATTAGACCAAGTTTCATATTTGATCAATCGGGAAAAAATAATTACATTTCTAGCTAAATATACAAAAACAAATACTTATAGTATTATGTATATACAAATATTGTATGTTGATACACAAAAGTTTTTTAATGTACCGACTATATTTTTTGATGAACGGATATACAGTATAAAATTCTTTTTAAATTACTGCATTGTGTGTCACCAATTGTCAGAAACATTCTTTTATATTATTAACATCAATGTATAAAAGTTAAACTCTTTGTGTTCGTTCTTGTAGATTTTCGCTGAATTTCAAGTGCCGTCACCACAAGTTCCAACAAGAGAATGCTACTTTGTTAGGTACTGCAAGCATAGGGCTGATGGAACATGGGCTGTTATGGACGTTTCATTGGACCAGATCCGGGCTGGCGCAGCGCCTAGGTGCCGGAGAAGGCCCTCCGGATGCCTTATTCAAGAGTTGCCGAATGGCTACTCTAAGGTAAAATACAATTCGATATAGCATATACTGCTCACTTTTCGATCCCGTTTTTAGAAAATAGTCATCATTTTGGGTTTCAATATCTATAGGTGAAATTTTTGGATATTCTCTCAGAATTTCATGTGTAAAATTTGAAAAATTAAGATAATCTCTATTTCTACAATTATGGAGGTTAAATAGTGGCTATTTGTAAAAATTTACCTAAGGCGATACATTGTTATATAAATGAATTTAACTTATATACACTCGGAATATACATAATGTTTACACTATGGGTTTAATTTATGTTATAGCAGGTTGCTAGCTTTATTTTTCATGCTATTAGAATAAACGATTTTATTGCTACAAAAATTATTCTTCACAAATTTTAAAGACTTATTTTCTTAAACTTTTGTTCTGGTCAAACCCCTTTGAATAAATAAAATGGATGGAATACTATAATTGATCTTCTCTAATTGTAGCCTTGTTAGTTTCTTAATTATGCTCATAATTCTTATTTATTAACATGTTTTTTTTTTGTTCCCTAGGTGACATGGGTTGAACATGTTGAAGTTGATGACACATTAGTGCACAATATTTACAAGCCACTAGTGAGCTCTGGTCTTGCATTTGGTGCACAGCGTTGGGTTGCTACTCTTGATAGGCAGTGTGAACGTCTTGCTAGTGCTTTGGCCACATATAGTCCAACCAATAGCGTTACTGATATGGGTACGTACGTAATTCTATTTTAGTTTGTTTCAGTTTGTGTGATACATAAAAATCGATACATTTTTAGATCTAGAAAATACTCATTTACCCTTAGCAAGAAGCTTATATAACCATTAACATGTTATGACATATTTATTGAGACATAAGATTTAAAAGTTTTATCGCCACATAAATGTTATGGAATATTTAGACCATAAATTTCAAATTATGTAGGCTGATTTAAGCAAATGTTCCCTTTTTAGGCTCCCACTTAGAGTTTGTCCCTATTTTTAAAAGTTGGATAAGCCCTTAGTAAATTACCCTTTCCGACAATGTTAGGTTCAGATCAAATGTTTGCTCATATAGTTCTCTCAACCTCTTATTAGACAAATGCATGTTTTTTCATAAGATTTTCAGTTAATGGATCTTTAAACCATACATGGTATAAAAGGTCCATAAGTTGTACGAGAAATAAAAAAAATTATTTACTAAACAGTTATTTCAGAAATGGGATAACTGGTGAAAATTTCTAAAGTTTACGTTTCTTTCTTAAGTTTTTTGTCGATTCAAAGTATGTCACACCAATTGAGACAGACAGATGGACCACTATATGATCTTTAATGTTGTGATCCACAACTGCTTAATCTTTTTCTTCTTGTGCATGTAGTGTTATCAACTCAGGAGAGCAGACGGAGTATGATGAAGTTAGCTGAGAGGATGGTGAACAGTTTTGGTTCTGGAGTGAGTGCTTCTGTTGGTAATCACTGGACAACCTTAGCAACAGGAAGTGGCACTGATGAAAATGTTAGAATTATGACTAGGAAAAGTGTTGATGATCCTGGCAGACCACCTGGTGTTGTCCTAAGTGCTGCTACCTCTTTCTGGCTGCCGGTTCCTCCCAAAATGGTGTTCGATTACCTCCGTGATGAAAGCAGGCGTACCGAGGTAATGTTATTAATGTTTCTAGAAAAAAGAATTTAAGTTATATACACTAATCGCCTCTGTTCAATAATGTCCAAAAGAACATAGGTTAAAGTAGTCGATTTCATTAAAATGATATGATATGTTTAAGTAATTTCTGAATATATTATTTGTCATGTGATAACAGTGGGACATTCTCTCGAATGGAGGTACCATTCAAGAAATGGCTCATATTGCTAATGGCAGAGAAACAGGCAACTGTGTCTCTTTATTGAAGGTCCATGTAAGTCTTCTATAATCTTCAGTTTTTCTTTATTTCTTCCTTCATAAAAAATAATTTTATTCGAGCGTTTTATACTATGTGATTATTTCATTTAAAATTTTTTAGCAAAGAATATAAGTTTATTTACTTAATGATATCCTTAATAAGTCTTTTCTTGTGAAAATTCTTTTTTCATAAGAATTGACGGTGCGACTTGAATTCAAGATCTTTGTCTACTATGACACCATGTGAAATAAACTAGCATGGTCATTTTATCTAAAAAAAGTACTTTATTTTTCAAAAAGAGTATACTTCTATTTACTTGATTACATTTTCAACACGTCCCTTCACATGAAAACTATTTTAGACAGTAAATAGTGGTGAGACTTGAATACACGACTTCTATCTAGCATGACGATCTCATAGAGAAATACTTAACTGTAGAAATTTATAAGCTTTAAAGCCTGATTCCGTTTTTGAATCTAGTTTCGATTTTTGTAAAATTGTAGGGGCAAACCGAAAGCCAAAGCAACATGCTGATACTCCAAGAGTGCAGCACAGATCTAACAGGCTCCTTTGTGATCTATGCACCTATTGATATCAATGCAATGAACGTTGTGTTGAGTGGCGGTGATCCTGATTTCGTTGCACTTTTGCCTTCCGGTTTCGCCATTCTCCCTGATGGACCACCAGCAGGCAACTGCCGCGGCGCTTACAATGATGGTTCTGGTGGTTCTCTCTTGACCGTGGCGTTCCAGATTCTGGTTAACTCAGTTCCAACTGCTAGGCTTTCATTGGGATCAGTTGCTACTGTGAATAACCTGATTTCTTGCACAGTGGATAGGATCAAGGGTTCTCTCTTTCCAGAGGCCTGACTGTGTTCGTCCTGAGTTGTAAGTACATCTAATTTCTTCGTTGTTATTGAAATATTGGTCATTATCATGAAGTTTCAAATTCCACAGGTAAAATCTCATGATGAAGTTTACCTGTGAAATTTAGAACTTCACAGTCATCACTATTTTTCAGAATTGGGTCGAAAAGTGACTGACGTTTAGAATGGTCTTAGAGAAGTTGTTTTCGACACAATTTAATTACTCCTTAATTTCATTTTATGTAACAATGTTTTTCAGGCATAGAGTTTTAGATTTTTTTTAAATAAATCCCAAATATACCTTTATAACCATGACATTTCTAATGGTTATATAAGGCCATATCATTAATGCTAGAAAATGAGAAATTTTAAAATTAAAGAGTTTTCAAGTATAGAAACAACTTATTCTTTTTTTTTTTTTTTTTTTTAATTTAGAAAAGGTATCACATTAAAAAGAACAAAGGAGGTAATATTCTTCACTGAGTTTTATCTTGTATACATACATATACTCTGACAGTAGAAAAGAACTTCACATGTCGTTGAAAAAGATAATGACACTTAAGTACTAGTCGTAACATTTAAATTGTATTAACAGCGTAAAATTACTTTACATTGTCAGTATGTATAAATTAAATATCATAACGAGTGTTTTATTTTGTAATTTTTTGGTTATTGCAGATATAGAAAAGATGGATAGGAATAAGGGGAAGTCAACAGCGCACCTTGGATCCTTTTACTACAAAGTTTATTTTAGTTTTAGGCTAAGAGGTTCGTGAAATGACTTCTTGTGGCAATATTCCAAATAGGAAAAAATATTATATAGAAAAATAGGGGTTTATTTTCTTTATGTTATGTGACTTTTTAGTATTTCAAAACTTTGAGCCAGAGCATTTGGCAAACTCCATTGTCTGCCTTATGCTTTATTATAGTTATCAAAGTGTATGTGACTTTCTAGTCTTTCAAAGCTTGTAAGGGCATTTGGCAAACTCTATTGTATGCCTTATGCTTTATTATAGTTATCAAAGTATATCAAGCTTTGGGGTATTATTTGCTCTGTGTTCTTCCTTTCTTTCAGTTTCTTGAGATGAATGTTTTGCAGATTTTGTTTATTTATTGGGAAAAAGGATAAATATGTCCTTTTACTCTGAGAAAAAGATTAATTTCTGACCTTCATTATATTTTTCGCACAAAAATTACCCTTAGTGGTAATCAAGTGGAGAGGTGGACACCACATTACTTGCCGCCTCAACAACACCCTCATTTTACCCCCTCCCCTCCTCTTGTGGTATCATTTGCTTCGAGTTTCCTCTTTAAGTTGCTTGAGATGAATGTTTTGTCGACTTTGTTTATTTGAAAAAAGGTCAAACGTGTTCTTTTACTGTGCAAAAAGGATTAATTCAATCTGCGTTGTACTTTTCGCACAAAAATACCCTCAGTGGTACTCAAGTGGGGGTCAGTTGGACACCACATTACTTCCCACCTCACCAATACACTCATTTTACCTCCTCCACTCTGCTTGTGGTTTTATTTGCTTCATTGGGTAAAAATTCAAATGTGTCCTTTTATTGTACGAAAAAGGTTAATTCAATCCTTCGTTAATTGTACTTTCGAACAAAAATACCCTCAGTGGTACTCAAGTGGAGATTGGGAGGACACCACATTACCTTCCACCTCACCAACACCCTCCTTTTACCTCCTCCACTCTACTTATGATTTTATTTGCTTAATTGGGTAAAAGGTCAAATTTTTCCTTTTACTATGTGAAAAAGGATTAACGTTATCCTCAGTTATTTTCCGTACAAGATATCCTTACAGGTACTTAAGTTGAGAGAGGTCAACACCACATTAATTGCCACCTCACCGACACCCTCATTTTACACCCTCCCCTCCTCTTATGGTCTCATTTGCTTAGAGTTTTTCCTCTTTCAATTGCTTGAGATGAATATTTTGCACGTTTTATGTGAAAAGATTAATTCAATCCTTTATTATATTTTTCGCACAAAAATATCCTAGTGGTACTCAAGTAGAAATGTGTATACACCACACATCACTTGCCACCCCACCAACACCCTAATTTTACCGCTTCCCCTCTACTTGAGTACTTGTGGTTTCATTTGCTTCATTGGGTAAAAAGTTAAATTTGTCCTTTTACTATGTGTAAAGGGATTAATGTTAACCTCAATTGTATTTTTCGTACAAGATATCTTTGCCGGTACTCAAGTAGCGAGGTGACACCATATTACATGCCACCTCACCAACACCTCAATTTTGTATCCTCTCCTTCCCTTGTGGTTTCATTTTTTTTTCTTTCATCTTCTTGAGACATAGTTTACGAGCTTGATTTGTTTATAGGGAGAAAAGTCAAATTCGTTCTTTTACTATGTAGATAGGATTAATTTTACCCCCTGTTATATTCATTCAACTGGCTCAATTATGCCTCTCTCCATTAGGACTGTCTTGTTGGAAAATTATTGAAGAAGAAACACTCTGAATCACTCAAGTTCTTTTTTGAAAACAAGCTGAGAAAATAGTTCTTTACTTCACTCTACTTGCTTACATAGTCAATTATTCTCTAACAAGTGGGAAATATATTTTTTCACCCACTTAACTTGCGTTTTGTGTAACAACCTCAATTTCACACCACAACTCTAATATATATATATATATATATATATATATATATATATATATTATACTTCCAAATCCTAATACAAATAAGAATTTGAGCGAAAAAGTAACAATGGACAAACATTAATGGAAAATCTACGAGTAACAGAGGAAGACGGTAACTAGAAGGAGATGAGATAATAGACCATTGAAGGGGAGATGAGAGAATAGACTAAGTCGAAGCTTCAACATAATTTGCATAATCTCTTTCATAGGTAATTGCTCTCATTTAACGTGTTCGCTTAACCCGGATCCCAAATGAAATCCACTCTTTTGTTGGGCTGTAACTTCACCTCAGGCCTAAGCCCATGACAGAGTTCATAACAATACCCCCATTCTCAATAAGAACCTTGTACTCAAGGTTCAAGATAAGAAATCTAGCAAAAAGTAAGTTAAATTTTGACCAAGGTTTGATGGAGCATAGCTGGATTTGATACTCACCAGGTGCAATAACCATATGACTCCTCAGTTCCCGCTTGAGAAATTCATTAACATGCACAAGTAGAGGAGCATATGCTAAAAGCATAACATGAATGAATCCAAAAAATTAACGGTTTGTCATTGTCAAAAACAAGAATACCCCAGTGAAAAGTTATTGCACATTTCCTAGGGTCTTTCTTCATTTTTCATAACTTGTAGTTACATGCATTGTGCCAAAGAAACTTCTTTGATGAACCTTCACCTGCAGCATTCACAACTCTTGTGCATATTCTATCAGAAACTCTTAGAGCTCTACAAAATAGTCAGCTTGAACTCCAAAATATCCTCACTCCAGCTTTTAACGTCTCCTGGACAAAAACCTCCAGAAGCCATGTAGATGTCATTTGACCAAAGCAATGAGTCTCTTAATATTTTCAACATAGTGAACCAACGAAGAAATGCTTTGTAATTCAGAGGTATAGCAGATGATACGCCGCAAATGTAGGAACTTGTTATTTTTCCTAATGTGGCTAGACTGTTCTTCTCTTCCATATTTTTAAAAACTACCTTTAAATTTTGTTTACAGTGACTGTAGAAAGAAAGAAGAGCTACAACGTGCTCTCTACTGAGTTCAAGAGGACAAACAAAAGTCGATAGAAAATGAGAGCTCTTTCACCCCACAACCTAAGATTATGCTCTGACAATCCCAGTAACCAAATGAGCTCTTTCACATCATTAAAACTATACGCTACTACGATTTTGGCATCAACACAAAATTTATTTGTACATGTTCTCCAAATGTCATCTTTCATCATATTATCAAAGACAACAAAGATTGGATCCATTAAATGACCCAAAAATATCGCAGACATATCATAATCAAGATAAGGACCAGGATAAAAAACAAGATATGATGAAGTTCGCCTTGATGTATAAACTACTTCAAACATAGCAAACAAGAGCACATCATCTTTGTTGACCAGAATATTTTGCATGTGTTCTAAGTATCGTGTAGCAAATTCCTCAAACACCCCCTCTATTTTCTCCTCACTACCAAGCTCTCTCGATTTAGACAACAAGATACCATGAATCTTACGCTCCTATCCAGTATCAACCCAATTGCAAGAATTCCACAAGGTTGACATAATTAACTTATCATGATACAAATCGCCCAAAGCAACACAATATACTGAATTTCTTATAACTCTAAGAAATATAGTAAGTAAATTAGAGCCAAGATCAAATGAAAACTGTAATCCAACTAAGGACAATTCAAGCATCTACTGGAACCTTCCCGGGCCAAGTTGGTTCAAATGGACAGCTGAACCATCCAGTAAAGTTGCACCCTTAATGTATTGCACAACTAGATATTTTTGGGCAAAACAATAAAGCATAACAGAGAAAGAACCAATATTCCAGCCCACTTCATCCTTAGACAAGTAGCTAGTAAAGATATTTAATATACCAGCAGTTGGATAAGCAATTTGGTCAAACACACTATCTATATAGTCTATCTTCCATATGTTTACAACTTTTGTTTCCAAATTTAGTGAATTTCCTGAATATCTACGAAGTATACTAAATTGCTGAAGCCCAAACTTCAACAAAATAGGTGGAGGGATAGGCTTACTGGGATCAAAGGGAAGGTGTATGGATATATGATCAGGCATCAAAATACTAACCAAATTTAAGAGAGCAATTCTTTCCCATAGTTTTTCAAACACTTCATGTGCAATCAAAGAGTACTCAGGTCTATAATAAAAATTAGCAAATACCAGACCCAAATAAGCATTGGAGTTCTCTTCATCTTGATATGTTGTGACATTACATTTTTCATCCTCAATAACCAAAGGAAGTTCACAGGTTCCAATATTAAAACCTAATTTCCATAATATTTAATCTTTGACTCTCAATTTTTGTTCAGAACCCGATCCATATTCCCAAAATTATCATCCGTAAGGGATAACTTTAGAAATATATGCTCAATTCGTTGAGACAAATCATCAAACACCTTCCCCTCATGTGTTACTGAAAATCCCTTAACTGGCCCCTTAATTACCGTACCTAGATTTGTAGAGAAGAGAGAATATTCGGCTGGCTTAGACAAGTCGGAATCCTTCTCATCTTTGCAAAACAAGTTCATATTTGAAAGCCTGATATTTGTAGTGGCTGGCAGAGAGCAAGCGGATAGTGCACAGTGCAGATTGTCAAGTTTGCTGAGTATAGAAAAGTAACTCTCGTCTGATGATAGGCGAATTTACACGCCTATAGTGCTATATTTTGCCCATATTTTAGCTAAGTTTTGAGGACAAATTATATAATTCATGCACTTTTAGTCCTTTTTCCTGTAAGTGAGCTAACGAACATGATTAGCAAGTTTTCAGGTATAAATGATGCAGAATTCAGCATTTTATGGATAACTTGACGCCAAAGAAAGCTTCACGAAAGGAGGAAAGAAAAGCTTGGACGCCAAGGACCAAAAGTGGCGCATGGAAAATCTATCCCGGGCAAAAACAGCAATTCTAAAAACTTTGGGGACTAGCAGTAACTTATTAGGAGTAGGATAATGATGCAGTAACCCAGTAGGATTGGGTTAAGTAATGCAGTAGCTTAGTAGGAATAGGATAGGAGTATAATAAATACCCTATTCTGCTAGAGATTTTTATCATTCTTCCATTACTTTTAACTCTGAAAACAATTCTTCTACTTTTAATTCTACTTTTTATTCATCTATTCAATTATTAATTTCCACAACAAGAGAAACGTTACTCTGCAAGGGAGTTCACGCCCAAAAACGCCACACCACACCTTACTACACGAGATTTTTATTGTGGTATATTAATAATGTCTATTGTGATTTCCTTCGCACTCATGGGTAACTAAACTTCTCTGTTGGGGTTATGGAAGCCATATGAGATACTATCTATTGCTATGAGTTTGTGAATTCGTGACACGTATGCTGCTTATATCATTATTCTCTTCATCTTAATCTAAATTCTTTGTGGTTGCAAACGCATAGAATACGCCAGTATAGCATTAACTTGTTCGAAAGAAAAGTTATATGTCTGGAAAAGAGATAATGTTAAGGTAATAGGGCACCAACCCCTGTTAAAAAGTTAGTGTCGTAACTGGATTAACCTCTTGGAGAATTCGTACTGTTAGATACGCTTTAAGCTCGAAAGAGTTAAAGTGAAATAGTCCTGGTTAAGGTCGAAAGACGCCTGGATTTACCATCAAATACAATTCTCTATAAGCACATGCATGTCTGAATTCCACACAACTCATAGCCAATAGAGACGTGCAACTCATAAGGTGGACATAACCCCAACTTCTCAATTCTCATTGATTAGAATCTTACTAAACATTTTTTTTTTTTACTTTGCTATTTTCTGTTTTCACTTTGTTACTTTATTGCACGCTACAATCCCCCCTTTTTACGAGACTTGCTCCAAAAGTCTAGTAATTTTTGCTTACTCATTGACTGGCTATTCCCTGTGGGATCGATACCCAACCCAGTTGGGTTATATATTTGACAACGACCGTTTTACACTCTTATGAGAGCTATAGATTGAGTGTTATAAAAAATTGGCGCCGCTGCCGGGGAATACGGTTGTCAATTAAGTTCGTAATAATTACTAGACCCTTTGGTCAAAGATTCTCGTACTTTTACTTTTAGTTTTTGTTTTTGTTTACTGCAGTTTTTTTTATTCAGTGCATGCCCCATACCCGAAGTTCTGGTCAACCGTTATTACCTATCAATCCTGAACCACAACGTATTGGCAGAATGGAGGCACAACACGCAATTAAAAGGATGGTTGCTCAACAGGAACAGGCGAGACTAGCTGCGCTAGCCGCCGCTCAAGTGCATCAACAGAATATTGATAACCCTGGGCGAGCAACAAATCCTGACGATGAGGATCTAGGTGATGACGAGCTACTAAACCCTAGGCATGCCGCTGAGATCGTAACACCTGCCAACAGAAGAGATCGTCAAGCTAGGTTTAGGCCTGAACGCCAAGCTATGCAACCAGCTTTTGACGATGATGATGATGATCTTGATGGAGCCGGAGCCACAGGAGCCATTATTCCTCCACCATTGGCACCTGGAGCCAAGTTCAACATCACAAGCACCATGATTCAGTTATTGCAACTCAAGGGATTATTTGGTGGACTAGCAGGCGATGATCCGAATATGCATCTCATCAACTTTATTTCTATATGCAAGTCGTTTGACAATCCTGGTGTTGGTCAAAATGCAATTCGATTACGTCTATTTCCATTATCTCTGTCTGGGGAGGCAACTCTATAGTTGAATGGGCTGACTCCTGATTCTATTACAAATTGGAGGCAATTGAGAGACGTTTTCCTAGAAAGATTCTTTCCGCCATCCAAAAGAGCACAAATGAGAGATGAAATTAGCAACTTTCGTCAGCTTCCAACTGAAGCCCTTCATGAAACATGGGAGAGGTTCAAGACGAAGCTAATGAGGTGCCCAAACCATCACATGACTAATGTTCACCTAATGGAGATACTTTACAGAGCCTTGAATTCAATAACTAAACCAGTTGTGGATAATGCGGCAGGAGGATCATTCATAGATCTCACCTTTGGTCAGGCAAGCAATATGCTAGACCGAATGACGAAGCAAAGTAGAGCTTGGCATACCAGGGATTCTGAGGTAGCAAGCCCCACTTTATCTATAGGCATGACTGCAGACCAAAGGAGAAGAGAAGAAGAACGTGATCAAGAGATGGCGCACATGAAGACACAAGTGGATCTTCTTACAAAGCATCTATTATCAGGGAAGACCGAAAAAGTCAAAGCCATTGCGTCAAAAGGAAGAGACGAATCTGATTCGGATGAAGAGGCCAACTACTTGAACAATCAGGGGGGTTTCCGAGGTAATACCCAAGGAAACCAAGGTCGGAACTATTATGATAAATATGGAAACAAGGACCAAAGTAGTTGGAAGAACAAGAATGAAAAAAGTGGTTTGTATGTTCCCCCTGGAAGATGTGACGCCACCACATCTAGTTCTGGAAATATGGAAGAGATGATAGCTAAACTGTTGAAAGGAGTAGAAGCAACCAGTGCGGGAGTAATGGAGGTAATAAACGATTTATCCTCAATGAAGCAATTGGTTGATTCACATTCCACTTCGATCAAGCAAATAGAGCAGTAATTGAGCCAACTTTCAGCAGCACTTAATCAAAGAAAGACTGGCACCTTACCTAGCGACACTGTGCAAAACCCAAGGAATGATGGGTCATGCATGGCTATTACTACCCGAAGCGGTAAGGTGCTGGAAACTTCATCAAAAGGCAAGCAAGTGGTTGACGAAGTAGCAGACATTGATGACAAGGCAAAAGGAGAAGCTGCCGTAGAATCCACCCACGACGTCCATGACGGTACACCGAGTATGTTGCAGCCTGAAAAGGCTGAAAAACGAAGGCAAGAGGAGAAGAAAGCCGTGGAGAAAACAATTCTCCTACTTTTAATTCTACTTTTTATTCATCTATTCAATTCTTAATTTCCACAACAAGAGAAACGTTACTCTGCAAGGGAGTTCACGCCCAAAAACGCCACACCACACCTTACTACACGAGATTTTTATTGTGGTATATTAATAATGTCTATTGTGATTTCCTTCGCACTCATGGGTAACTAAACTTCTCTGTTGGGGTTATGGAAGCCATATGAGATACTATCTATTGCTATGAGTTTGTGAATTCGTGACACGTATGCTGCTTATATCATTATTCTCTTCATCTTAATCTAAATTCTTTGTGGTTGCAAACGCATAGAATACGCCAGCATAGCATTAACTTGTTCGAAAGAAAAGTTATATGTCTGGAAAAGAGATAATGTCAAGGTAATAGGGCACCAACCCCTGTTAAAAAGTTAGTGTCGTAACTGGATTAACCTCTTGGAGAATTCGTACTGTTAGATACGCTTTAAGCTCGAAAGAGTTAAAGTGAAATAGTCCTGGTTAAGGTCGAAAGACGCCTGGATTTACCATCGAATACAATTCTCTATAAGCACATGCATGTCTGAATTCCACACAACTCATAGCCAATAGAGACGTACAACTCATAAGGTGGACATAACCCCAACTTCTCAATTCTCATTGATTAGAATCTTACTAAACATTCTTTCTTTTTACTTTGCTATTTTCCATTTTCACTTTGTTACTTTATTGCACGCTACAATCCCCCCTTTTTACGAGACTTGCTCCAAAAGTCTAGTAATCTTTGCTTACTCATTGACCGGCTATTCCCTGTGGGATCGATACCTAACCCAGTTGGGTTATATATTTGACAACGACCACTTTACACTCTTATGAGAGCTGTAGATTGAGCGTTATCATCGTCTAACTTCTACAGCAAATTAAAGGCAATATCGACGTGGTTATGCATCATGTTAGAGCCATTTCGAAAATGGACTCTCAACTTCTCAGTGAAATGCTTCCAATCAAAATATTACTTGTTGCGATACAACCATTAGAATCAATCATAAGCAACAACATCAAGATAGAAGGGAGCAATAGGTAGCCAGTCCTTCTCGGGGAAGCCGAGGTAGGCAAAATACTGCTTGGCACGACGAATCCACCTTTTTGGATTGACGCCGCAAAATTTATCGAGGACCATCACTGCAATAGGGGTATGGTCGATGAAAGCACCAATGTAACAACCTAAATTTCACACCACAACTCTAATATATATATTATACTTCCAAATTCGAATACAAATAAGAATTCGATCGATAAGGTAATAATGGACAAACACTAATGGAAAATTTATGAGTAACATAGGAAGAAGGTAACTAGAAGGATATGAGATAATAGACCACTGAAGGGGAGATGAGAGAGTATGGACTAAGCCGAAGCTTCAACATAATTTGCATAATCTCTTTCGTAGCTAATTTCTCCCATTTAACGTGTTTGCTTAACCCAGATCCCAAATGAAATCCACTCTTTTGGTGGGCTGTAACTTCACCTCAGGCCTAAGTACAAAGCCCATGACAGAGTTCATAACATTTTGACTTGTCATTCCTAGGTATTTATTCCTATTTTTATAACATGTACCTATTCTAGTACATACATGTATTTTAGCATTGATATCCTAATACATGAACTAAGTAAATTCTTGTACTTGGGAGTTGGGATGAATCTAATTCACTTTTTCATAAAATGTCTGATGGACAACCAATCCTACACAGCTATGAAATATTGACGTGGTGGATGCCATATTGCGTACTGCCTAACCAACACCCTTTACCCCTTTACCCCTTTTCCTCCATTTCTTCTTCCACCACCAGCACCTACTTCACCCCCTTTCCACTAATACTGCCACCATAAATTCATTCAAAGTAAAAATTTTCAGTACATATTTTAAGTGTTGTGAATTATGGCTCTCTCGTAACAATCGTTGACATAGATGTTCTCTACAAGTCTAATATAGTTGTGAATTGCAGCTCTCTCATAACAATTGTTGGCTTAGATATTCTCTAGAAGTCTAATGCAACATAAATTAAAGAAGATTACTATATTTTTCATTTATGTTGTTAAGCATTATATACTGGTTACTAAACTAATAACTATTGATTAATTTATTTGAGGGAATAAAAATCACTTCAAAGTTTTTCATTTTCTTTCTCTTTGTTTTCAACTTCAAAGAATTTGAGGTGTGTGGTGGAAATAAAGGTGGAGAGAAAAGGGTGTACTTGTAGCGAAAGATGAAGTGAATGAATGGAAGGGTTAAAATATGGTGTTTTGGTGAGGCGCCATGTCACTTGGTGTCCATCTCATTAATATATTGGCATTATAATTTATGAGTAAGGGTGGGCATAGTATGGTATGTGTAACACCCCGTATTTTTGAGCTAGAAATCAAACCGTCATTCCTACGTGTGCAAACTATAATCCCATGATTCATATTTTAATTCATGTATCATGATCTTTATCCTAGTGTGGGAAGTGCTTTCAAAGTGAAAAATGTTCATAGAAACCACCTAGAGCAAAGTTGAGATAAGAATATTTGATTTGTCTAAAGTTAGGTGTTCTATTCTATAAAGGTCTACTTTGAATGTGTATTAATTTTTCTCTATGTGGATTTTTTCCTCTCAAGACTCACCAAATTGTAGATAATTGATTCAGCTTTCGAACGATACCAATTTTACCTTAATCCGATACCCGAGCAAAAAGTTATAGCCATTTTTGTGAGAGGCAGTGAGGGCGCGCGATAATCCCGTGCCGCGGGGCTTAGAGCACCGGATTTGAGCGGATGTCGCGGTATCTACTCCCCCGGACTAAGGGCACGCCGCCTGGTCCATTCCCGTGTTGTTTTCAACTCCTAGGGGTCAAGGGGCACTTTGGTCCTTTCCCCTCAACCCCAAACGTCCAAAGAATGATTTATATCACTCAAAAGGGAAATATTTGCCCATCTTCTGCAACATCAACTTACCAAAAACCCTCTTTTCCCTAAGAATGAATTCCAAAATCCTTTTCTCCAAGAATCCAAGGAATTCAGGCCTTTCAATCCAAAATTTCCCAAGAAAGGTGTCAAGATTAAGGTTCTATTCCTCATCTAAGGAACATAAGGTATGTACGACTATCCTCAAACCCCACGGGCATGGATTTTGTTGTTTATTCTCATATATAATAATTTATAATCATATGGTAAATTAAGGATTTTGAAGATTGTTTCGCAAAGCATACTATTAATTTGTTTTGATGAAAATATATGTATTGTGTCGAACCCTCTTCATGGTAATCAAGATTTTAACCCCTTATGTATATACATATATAATTTTGAATGTCTAATTGAGAGTATGAACAATGAATCCCCTCTCTTGTTACAAATTATAGTGTTTATCTGTATTATGAGCGATTTTGACTCCATGAACTACGGTTTTAAAAGTAAGTTTATTAATATCATGGTGTTTGACATGTTTTATTATATGATGAGGGGGAGTTGTCTTGCTATAACTATATTCTTACATTAAAACAGAAGAATTGTATGTGATTAAACAAATTAACATGACCACCGCATGTTTAAGTCTTCCAAAAGAGGATAATTGCATAAGTTTTCTTGAGATTTCAAAGTGATGACTTTCTTGTGATGTTACAAATCTTGGGTGGTGATAACGCTCAATCTACAGCTCTCGTTTGAGTGTAAAGCGGTCGTTAGCAAATATAGAACCCAACCTGGGTTGGGTGTCGATCCCACAGGGAATAGCTTGGCCAACAAGTAAGTAAAATTACTAAACTTTTGGTGCAAGTCTCGTAAGAAGGGGGGATTCTTGTCTTGCAAGTAATGTAAACAAAAGCTGAAAATAATAAAGTAAAAAGAGAGAGATTGTTACGTTGGTTGTAAACAATGAGAATTGAAGCGTTGGGGTTATGTCCACCTTCTGAGGTATACGTCTCTATTGGCTATGAGTGTGTAGAATTCTGACATGCAATTGCTTATAGAGGATTATAGTCGATGGTAAATCCAAGCGTCTCTCGACCTAAACAAGGACTATTTCACTTTAACTCTCTCGAGCTTAAAGCGTGTCTACCGGTATGAATTCTCCAAGAGGTTAGTCCAGTTACGGCACTAGCTTTTTAATAGGAAAGGGTGTCCTACTACCTTGACATTATCTCTTTTCCAGACAAATAACTTTTCTCTCGAACAAGTTAAATGTTAGACTGGCGTATTCTTGCGTTTGCAACCGCAAAGAATGTAGATTAAGATGAAGAGAATAATGATATAAGCAATATACGTGCCTCGAACTCACAAACTCACATCAATAGATAGTAACTCATTCGGCTTCCATAACCCCAACAGAGAAGTTTAGTTACCCATGAATGCGAAGGAAATCACGATTGACATTGTTATTATATCACGATATTGAGTAATGGCGTGTAGATCAAGTGATAGGCGTGAGGCGTGATTCCTTAGCAAGTAACGATTCTCTTGTTGTGGAATTTAAGAATAGAAGAGTAGAAGAAGAAAAATAGAATTGAATTGTAAGACGAGAAGTTAAGAAGATGTTAGAAGATGTAAAAAGATGATAGAAGATGTTTTTAAAATCTCTAGCATGATAGGGTATTTATAATACCCATATCCTAATCCTACTAAGCTAATGAAATAAATAACCAAATCCTACTAGACTAATGAAATCCTTTACCCAAATGTACTAGGTTAAGGTAACATTATCATAATCCACATAAAATAATGAAATACATAACCTAATTGTACTAGGTTAATGTATCATTGTCAAAATCCAGCTTTGTGTCTGTAAGTCCCCAAAGTCTTCAGAATTGCTGTTTTAGCCCGGGACAGATTTTCCATGCAGCAGTTTTGGTCCTTAGGCGTGTAAACTCCCTTCCCTTCCTTCGTGAGCTTTCTTTTGCGTCAAGTAAGCCATAAAATACTGAATTCTGCATCATTTATACCTGAAACTTTACTAATCATGTTCGTTAGCTCATTTACAGGAAAAGGACTAAAAGTGCATGAAATATATAATTTGTTCTCAAAACTAGGCTAAAATATGGGCAAAATATATTGATATAGGCGTGTAAATCCGCCTATCATCAACACCTATATTTTCAAACATGGGTATCAAAATATCCTTGCTCTCGCTCTCACAAAGAATTCATATGAAGCAACTGATGACCATAGGCTTGCCCTTAGTGTAATGCTCCACTAAATGTCAGAATGTTAAGATTAGGATCAAGTAGGTCTTTTGATGGTTGTAATGTAGGCTAAGGGACGGGTAGGACTATTTTGGCCAAGAATAGTGACTAGGTTCCTAAGCGCTTTAATACATCACTTTGTATCATTGACACTTTTTTCTTTCAACGTTTCTTCTTTCTTTTTTTTCTACCACCCTTGTTCTCCTCTTTTTTCAATTTTAAGCACAACTCACTTTTCAGCTTTCTTTTCCTTTTTCTTTTCACAACATACCTCTTATGATAGCATTTTTTTTCTTTTTCATAACACATTCAAGAACCATTCCAATTTATAGCATTATACTCACCCAATTTCCTTTTATGTTGTCACATGACTTTTTCACTTTAAAGCACTTAGGGATTTTGGGATCAAATTACGGTCTTGAAAGAAATGGATTAGGCTTACATACAAGGTTGTCAAAGAAATAGGCTAAAGGCTCAAAAGGGTTAACTAGGATGATGTCCATGGGTAGGTAAAACTGAAGGTAAACATGTATAGGTTGCCAAAGAAATGCCTAAATCATATCCTAAACTTACACTCCTTATTTTCGCTTAGCATACATACCAGGCAAGTTCTAGCATCAGCCACATACATAGAATATACTATTATCTCACACACACAAGGCACATGGTCGACTTGATTGGAAGTAATATAGACTCTCGACCCAACAAGTAAAGGAATTGAATCACACAATATCACATATTGAGTCACAACTAGAGCCTAAACGTCTCAATAGTCACAATTGTAGCACATACTCTTGTTATAATCTCATGCTGCCTATCAAAATAATTTCATGCGAAGCTAAATTTTTTTTTTTAACTACTAAAAAAACAAAACGAAACAAAAATAAAACAAAAGCAAACAAACATAGATGCGAATAGAGAAGTATAGCATGCAATACCACCACCCCACACTTAGTCGGGACACTGTCCTCAGTGGAAAATAAATACGAGGAACCTGGTTGGTCGGACTTATCCTCTATGTCTGGGGTCATACCCCTTGCATTGGAATCATCATCAGAGTCGTCATCCTCAGAAGTTCCTCATAAGTATCCCACTTAATTCCAAGCGTGAGTCGAGGTATTTGCAGCGAGGAGGGTTCTCCTTGGTCCTTGCGACTTCTCTTTTTGCCCTTTTGGGAGGTGGTAGCCTTCTCCTTGCCTTGTCTCGCTTTAGGTGCCATTGTACCTGAGACTAGAAATAGTGTTAGTGGTAGCACAATATCAATGGATACAATCTATGCACAAGAAGTAGGGGTACCACCCCACACTTAGTTTTTTTGACACAAATCAGTGAAGTGAAAGTGGTCGATTACTCAGATTTCGTCGACATACGTTTTAGGAGTTGTATTCCGGCAAGAAAATCAGTGATGTATCACTACTTGCAGCCATTGCATTACTTTCATGTTAGATATAACAACACTACTACATAGGGGTTACCACATAATATAGTTACTTTCAACAATCACAACCTCCTATGTCGGCAGGCACTATAAGTCTTATCCCGATGAACGGGATAGCCTAACATGTAAGTATCCAAGTAGCAATTTTAAACAATGTTCAAGACTATAGCAATTCCGCAAATAGTATGACAATGCTATTAAAACCAAATTCAAGTCGGAAACAAGTCAAGATGATTCTAACGTATACGTTCACTCACATGATTTTGCATTAACATTCCAAACACATGAACTTCACCAACAATCTTTCAATATATAGAAATTTATAATAGACATAGCAACGTAGTACTTACGAGAAATAAATGAAGAATAAGAGAGTACTTACTTGCTTGAAGCTTTTGGAGGTGGTTTTGTGAATTGGAAGAGCAAAAACGAAAATTTTGAGAGGATTTGGATGAATATGCGGCACCTTTAGGTCACTTTGCAATGTGTTGTGTTATAAAAATAAGTCCCCTTTATATAGGAAGAGAATGGGTCGGGTTATGACCCATTTACAATTGGTTTTGGAGACAAAAATCCCACATATGCGGCGCATAATGCTTTGCATAGATATGACATATGCGGCGCATTGTCTATGGCATAATGGGACATATGCGCCGCATAGTCTATGGCATTTGTAGACATATGCGCCGCATAGTCTATGGCATATGAGATACTGAGACCAAATGCCATAGCATAGGCAGCGCATAGTCAAAAGCATACCTAGGAATAGGCGGCGCATAGTGTATAACACACTAGATTCCGAGACCTTAGGCTATAGGATAGGTTGTACATCGTTCGTGGCCTAGTTTTACCAAGGCCTAGCCTTCCTCGAAGCCTATTTTGGCGTGAGAAAGGCTCAATCCATAGCCTTATGCATCACCCTTCCTAACTTACCAACTTTACCATACAATGCGTCCAAATCGTCAATTGAAATCAATCTCCTCGTTGACTACTTATTGCACCTATATTCGCTCAAACAAATGAAAACGATTAGTACGATGGGTTGCCTCCCACCAAGCGCCTTAGTTTTGGTCGTGGCACGACTCTTATTTTTGGATTTTTTCATTTATCAAAATCAAATCAAGTACTAGAATGAAAGAAAACGATAAACGATAAATGAAAAACGATAAACGATGGGTTGCCTCCCATCTAGCGCCTTATTTATTGTCGTGGCTCGACATAGTTACCTCGATTACTAGAACTTTATCGAGGTAAATGGTGGATCGTTTTCTGAAAGGATTTAGACGACAATGAGGCTTACCTGTGGGCATGCGATCTTCTTCACCAATTATATCATCAATAGTCCAACCCATAGCTCTCTTGTATATCTTCAGAGCAGACATGAGAGCTTCTACGTGCTGTTCACTTAAATCATCCGCACTCACCGGAAGTATATTTATACTTTCCAAGAACGCATACCTTAGATAATTGGGGAGCTCTTTCGATTCTAGCATTGGTGGCTCTTCAAGGGAAGTCTTCGCTGTTGGTGACGGTTGATTCTTAAGATCACGGTCCGGTTGCTGGGAATAGGACTCTATTTCTGTTAGAGCACCCATAAGTTCTTCATATTCTTTAGCATCCTCATGCTCAATATTCAGCAGCGCAGCAGACAATGGCTCAATAGTAGGCTGTTTCTCTATAGATAATGCTTTCATATCCTCATGATGAACATCAGCTACAGATAACTCATTCATATCGCTGGGCTGCTTCATGGCTTTGCATATATCAAAGCGAATCACTTCATCATTCATTCGAAATAAAAGCTCATTATTTCTCATGTCAATAAGCACACTCCCAGTTGCGAGGAAGGGCCGTCCCAAGATTATGGGAACTTCTGAATCCACCTCACAATCCAGAATAACGAAGTCTTCAGGAAAGATGAAGGAAGAAACCTTCACCAACACATCATTCAAGATACCCACAGGTCGTTTTACCGACCTATCAGCCATCACGAGCCTCATATTGGTTGGTGTCGGATCGCCTAACCCCAACTTCCTGTAGACGGATAGTGGCATCAAATTGATGCTAGCACCCAGATCGCACAATGCCTTGGCAAAATCCAACGATCCAACCGTGCAAGGAATAGTGAAAGCACCAGGGTTTGCCTTCTTCTGTACTAAGGACCTTGTGGCAATTGCACTGCAATGATGAATATTATCTTCCGGCTCATAGCTTACTGCCCGCTTCTTTGTCAACAGGTCCTTCATGAATTTAGCATACCCAGGCATTTGTTCCAGCGCCTCGACCAACGGAACATTAATAGTCAGCTGCTTTAACATCGTCATGAATTTGCTGAACCTTGTATCATCCGCCTGCTTCTTCAATCTTTGAGGAAAAGGTGGTGGTGGATATGGAATTGTTTTCTCCACGACTTTCTTCTCCTCTTGCTTCCGAATTTTGGTAGTTTCAGGCTGCAACCTACTAGGGGTGACGTCATGGACGTCTTGGTCAGCTTCTATGGCGTCATCATCTTCCTTATTTTTGGCCACTTGCTTGCTTTGGGATGAATTTTCCAGCACCTTACCACTCCTGGTAGTAATAGCCATGCATGATCCGTCGTTTCTTGGATTTTGCACAGTGTTGCTAGGTAGAGTGCCAACCTTTCTTTGATTGAGTATTGCTGAAAGTTGGCTCAATTGCTGCTCTATTTGCTTGATTGAAGTGGAATATGAATCAACTAATTGCTTCATAGAGGACAAATCATGTATTACCTCCGTTACTCCCGCGCTAGTTGCTTCCACTCCTTTCAGTAGTTTAGCCATCATGTCTTCCATACTTTTAGAACTAGATGTGGTGGTGTCACGTCTTCCAGGGGGAACATACACACCACTATTGTCATTCTTGTTCTTCCAACTACCTTGGTCCTTGTTTCCAGATTTCTCATAGTAGTTCCGACCTTGGTTTTCTTGGGCATTGCCTCGAAACCCCCCCTGATTGTTCAAGTAGTTGGCCTCTTCTTCCGAATCAGATTCGTCTCTTTCTTTTAGCGCCACAGCTTTCACTTTTTTGGTCTTCCCTGATAATAAATGCTTTATAAGAAGATCCATCTGTGTTTTCATGTGCGCCATATCTTGATCACGTTCCTCTTGTCTACGCCTCTGCTCTGTGGTCACGCCAATAGATAAAGTGGAGCTTGCTACCTCAGAATCCATGGTATGCCAAGCTCTACTTTGCTTCGTCATACGATCTAGAATATTGATTGCTTGACCAAAGGTGAGGTCCATGAATGATCCTCCAGCCGCATTATCCACCACTGGTTTAGTTATTGAATTCAAGGCTCTGTAAAGTATCTCCATTAGGTGAACATTAGTCATGTGATGGTTTGGGCATCTCGCTAGCTTTGTCTTGAACCTCTCCCATGTTTCATGAAGAGCTTCAGTGAGAAGCTGACGAAAGTTGCTGATTTCATCTCTCAATTGTGCCCTTTTGGACGGCGGAAAGAATCTTTCTAGGAAAACGTCTCTCAATTGCCTCCAATTTGTAATAGAATCAGGAGTCAGCCCATTCAACCATAGTGTTGCCTCCCCAGACAGAGACAATGGAAATAAGCGTAACCGAATTGCATTCTGACCAACTCCAGGACTGTCAAATGACTTGCATGTAGAAATAAAGTTGATGAGATGCATATTCGGATCATCGCCTGCTAGTCCACCAAATAATCCCTTGAGTTGCAATAACTGAATCATGGTGCTTGTGATGTTGAACTTGGCTCCGGGCGCTAATGGTGGTGGAATTATAGCTCCAGTGGCTCCGGCACCATCAAGATCATCATCATCATCGTCGAAAGCTGGCTGCATAGGTTGGAGATCATGTCTATACCGAGCTTGTCGACCTCTTCTGTTGGCAGGTGTTGCGATCTCAGCGGCATGCCTAGGGTTTAGTAGCTCGTCATCACCTAGATCCTCATCGTCAGGATTTGGTGCTCGTGCAGGGTTATCTATGTTCTGCTGTTGAACCTGGGCTGCGGCAAGGGCAACCAATCTTGCTTGTTCCTGTTGAGCAGCCATCCTTGCGATTTCATCTTGTGCTTCCATTCTACCAATGCGTTGTGGTTCAGGATTGATTGGTAATAACGGTTGACCAGAACTTCGAGTATGGGGCATGCACTAAAATAAAAACCTGCAGTAGACAAAAACAAAAACTAAAAGTAAAAGTACGAGAATCTTTGACCAAAGGGTCTAGTAATTATTACGAACTTAATTGACACTTGTATTCCTCGGCAACGGCGCCAATTTTTGATAACGCTCAATCTACAGCTCTCGTTTGAGTGTAAAGCGGTCGTTAGCAAATATAGAACCCAACCTGGGTTGGGTGTCGATCCCACAGGGAATAGCTTGGCCAACAAGTAAGTAAAATTACTAAACTTTTGGTGCAAGTCTCGTAAGAAGGGGGGATTCTTGTCTTGCAAGTATTGTAAACAAAAGCTGAAAATAATAAAGTAAAAAGAGAGAGATTGTTACGTTGGTTGTAAATAATGAGAATTGAAGCGTTGGGGTTATGTCCACCTTCTGAGGTATACGTCTCTATTGGCTATGAGTGTGTAGAATTCTGACATGCAATTGCTTATAGAGGATTGTAGTCGATGGTAAATCCAAGCGTCTCTCGACCTAAATAAGGACTATTTCACTTTAACTCTCTCGAGCTTAAAGCGTGTCTAACGGTACGAATTCTCCAAGAGGTTAGTCCAGTTACGGCACTAGCTTTTTAATAGGAAAGGGTGTCCTACTACCTTGACATTATCTCTTTTCCAGACAAATAACTTTTCTCTCGAACAAGTTAAATGTTAGACTGGCGTATTCTTGCGTTTGCAACCGCAAAGAATGTAGATTAAGATGAAGAGAATAATGATATAAGCAATATACGTGCCTCGAACTCATAAACTCACAGCAATAGATAGTAACTCATTCGGCTTCCATAACCCCAACAGAGAAGTTTAGTTACCCATGAATGCGAAGGAAATCACGATTGACATTGTTATTATATCATGATATTGAGTAATGGCGTGTAGATCAAGTGATAGGCGTGAGGTGTGATTCCTTAGCAAGTAACGATTCTCTTGTTGTGGAATTTAAGAATAGAAGAGTAGAAGAAGAAAAATAGAATTGAATTGTAAGACGAGAAGTTAAGAAGATGTTAGAAGATGTAAAAAGATGATAGAAGATGTTTTTAAAATCTCTAGCATGATAGGGTATTTATAATACCCATATCCTAATCCTACTAAGCTAATGAAATAAATAACCAAATCCTACTAGACTAATGAAATCCTTTACCCAAATGTACTAGGTTAAGGTAACATTATCATAATCCACATAAAATAATGAAATACATAACCTAATTGTACTAGGTTAATGTATCATTGTCAAAATCCAGCTTTGTGTCTGTAAGTCCCCAAAGTCTTCAGAATTGCTGTTTTAGCCCGGGACAGATTTTCCATGCAGCAGTTTTGGTCCTTAGGCGTGTAAACTCCCTTCCCTTCCTTCGTGAGCTTTCTTTTGCGTCAAGTAAGCCATAAAATGCTGAATTCTGCATCATTTATACCTGAAACTTTACTAATCATGTTCGTTAGCTTATTTACAGGAAAAAGGACTAAAAGTGCATGAAATATATAATTTGTTCTCAAAACTAGGCTAAAATATGGGCAAAATATATTGATATAGGCGTGTAAATCCGCCTATCATCAGGTGGTCATGTTTATATTTTTGAATGAGATGGGCTGTGAAATTGATATGATATTGACTTGCAAGTCAGGGTATGACGATACCCGGTGATGATGTGCCCTTAATAGAATAAGTATTGATCGTTTTGAAAGTATGAAGCATGATTTTAAAGAACTAAAACTTGGGATTCATAGAGCTAATTGGTTACCCTAAGAAGGCGTTTGAGTGTAAGGGTTCATCATTGAAAACCGTAGTTGCCGATACGAGTATTATCCCAAAAGGGGGATAATGTGGACTTCAAGTAAGGCTAATTCTGCTATATACTTGTAAAGGGGTATACCAACTTATAAAAACTCCACTCCTTGCGGCACACTTGGATTGGAAGCTTGGCCGCCGAGTCAAGGACAAATTTCATATAACCTATGAAATTACAGGCTATAGGGTGTACCGATTAGCTAAAAAGAATAACAAGGTGTTGAGTCATGATTTGAAAGAAAGCATTTGAAATTCTTAATTATGCCCATGTGTTTTACTTGTCCTATATGTAATGTTTTACAAAATGCTCTCATCTACGTTGTGAAATAAAAGATGTTTTTTTGGATTGTTTCACATACTAGTACAATTATATTGACCCCATTTATTTCAGGATCTGAGGCCCAGTACTGGGGTTCCGCTAAGCAGTAGATTGGTGTGTCCGAGATTTGAAGTTGGTGAGCCTCTCCTATTTTAAAAGGCCCATTTTATAAGATATTGTTATTTTGTTTTGGTTCATGGTATGACTGGGGGCTCATCCCTGTTATTAGGCAGATGTTGGTTCTTATATTGTTAGAGATTTCGCAGACTAGTGTCATATATTTTTGAATGTTGTGAATTTAATTTTGTATTGTTCAGTTGGATTAAGAGATTGACCATATTTTCATTTTATTGTGTTTTTCGCACTTCTTTATAAATACATGAATTATGCATATAATTGCCAGTTAGAAGATCTCTCAAACCCTCGTGGTTTGGGATGCTCATCGCGGCTAGGGCCTCAGCTCGGGTCGTGACAAACTTGATACAAGATCACAGTTCATGGTCCCAGGGTGTTTGCGAAATTGCGTTGAGTAGAGTCCTATTTATGGGTATGTAGCGTGCCATACATATAAAGAGAAAGCTACTAGGCGCTTAGGAATGTTTTACTTTTCTTTATGTTTTAGATTGTGCCATTGTGTTGTCCATTTGGAAGTTACATAGATTCTTTTTTACTCTAATTTTATTAACTATGTCTCATTGTCGAGTTGATTTAAGTGTAGAATCTTAGAGTCTAAATGAAGTGGTCCTTTCTAATTGAGTCATAAAAGATTATGAAATTGCACAAGGACTTGAGAGGAGTCCATAAAGGCTTTAAAGTGTATTTATTTAAGCTTATACCCCTATCTACATCAGACCTGTATTTGAGCCTTAGGTATGGAGTGTATCCAGTCCTTTATCTAAAACCCTTATTCCAGATATCATGCTCAAGTGTAATGATGTGTGGCAGAATAATGGAACATTATTTCCACCCGAGTAGTAATATATGATAAAGTGTCATAACCTATGAGCTGTAACAAGGTCTAGTAGTTAGTTATATGGAGTCTTAATTTTAGAAGTCAGAGTAAGGATGACTTTTGCATTGATAAGCCAGTTTTAGTTGTATAAACATTGATTGGGGGATGAGTTGCCATTTTATAATGATAGGCTAATGAGGTAGCAATATTTGTAGATTGTATGGTAATCTATGAAGGAAGCAACTGGCTATGTTCATTATTCACTCACAATAAGAAAGGACCTCAAAATGGATGATTTTGGTGGTTGTAAAAATTATTTATAGGCTATAATAGAAAGGGATAGACTAGTCAATAAGTAATGGGTAGAGACTCATTTGTGTAAATGGAATTTGAAGGTAGTCTGAATGTATGCTTGGGTAAGTAAATATGATATGAGGAAGTGAAATGTGTAGGTAAGATTGTAATGGATTGGAATATATGATTAAGATCGACTATCCCTATTATGTGACTTTGCCCTCCTTGACTTTCTTTTCTTTAGTAATTGTAAACTAGTACTACATATGAGAAGGTATGTACTAAAATTTTGAGGTGTTGTTGTAATGTCGTGGAGAGGATGAACTTATAGGTCAAAGTTAAGTAAAATGAAATACTGAGGTTGATATTTTTATTCGACTGATTGGTATAGTATGTGGCATACTTCCTATGATTGGTGTTGTTAGACAATAGGCTTGAACGTTAGATGTGGATTATGGTGGTGAGAATAGTAGCTTAAGATTAATGATACATTTTTTGTGGGAATGAATTAGTAGGCTTCATGTGAGGTGTGAAATAGCTTAGGTTGGCAACCTATGGAAAAAAGGAGTAGATAATTGTGATTTTTATGTACATTAGAACTAGTGTTAAAAATGATAAATTGTGGTTGAGTCATTAAGTGGATAAGGGCGTAGGTATATAAGGAAAAGTTGAACCCCCAGGTAGCTTGTTGTTAGATAAAGTTTTATGTGTATAAGTATTTCGCATACCTAGTTTGTGTTCTTTGATTTTGTAGTATAGAGAAGTCTGGGGAGTTGTTGTATAGTGTTCATTAAAGTTGAACTTTAGGAAATATAGATAGGCAATTTGCGCCTTCGGTATTGTTTTACAAATTTTGTTAAAAGGTGAGTTATGTGATTAGAGGTGTAATGTTAGTATTTTAAGGAGTTTAAGATGGAGTGTTAAGTGTTTAGAAGCATGGATGTACATGCCCACGATAATGTTAGTCACAAGTCGATGACTTTGGGGGTTGGAGAAAGTTAGGATTAGTGTCCCTGAAGGGGAGGTCCTAGAAAGAAATTTGTGTGTTTTTATTATAATTATTGAGGGGAGTTGTGTACATGTGTATACTGACCCCCATTTTTTTTAGAGTTGTGGTTATAGATTTAATGAGGGGATATGTCCGAAAGTTTAGGATTGTGACTTTGATCTAAGGGGGAGATGGTGAATTAAGGTAGTTTCCAAATTTTCTCAGTGTGGCAAGTTGCAGGAAAGAGTCATGATAAATCTATCCCAATTCAAGAAAACTCCTCCTACTCCAATATAAGAGGTCATTTTACCAATGTCTTTTGTATTCAAATTCTATGCTATATTGCTCGTGGCCCATAAAATCCATGTCTCACATAGTGCTTAGTTTTAAGAAAACCATGCTTTCTATATGCTACCGACTTATTTTACATCGAGACTGGAAAAAGTGATAAGGTTCATGCAAACTCCTGACGATCTCAGCTCTGAAATAAGAAACGATAGCTTTATGTTTTAATCCTTGTCTCAACCATTGACTTCATAAATTCCAAACTTATTTTATAGGACTCGTGATATGTTCACCTATGTTTTTCACTAGGGTATGTCGTAACTACTCATGTTGTGTTGTGTTTATGCTGAACGACTCTCTATTCATGATCCAGCAACTTGATATATGAAGTAATTCGTGTCTATTGTGTTGCATCTTCACCTCATGTCCCTCCTTGAGTATGTAATAATTATAAGCTATATTTTGATAGTGTTACTACCATTTGTGACATTTATGCCCGGGTCCCTCAATGACCCTTCGTTTGTTAGTATGATGGTGGTTGTGAAAGTTTAGTAATGCTTTGGGTAGATTGAGTTGATGTTCTTGAATGTGAAAATTTTGATCTGATATCTTTAGATAAGGTTATAGGTGAAGGGGAAAAAGAAGGTGATGAACTTTCATTACGAGAAATACTTAGGATGGAGATATGTTGCAAAAATCTTTGTGAAAGTGATTTAATTTGCTGGTTTTAGTGGAGAGAGTCAGTATGTGGGTATAGTAATGATAAACTTGAATGTTGTGATTGATGAAAACACAAACTAATGAGCCATGTGGTTATTACTCCTTGAATTAAGACTTGAGGTTGTTGGGTTATAGTGATGAGGTGAGGTAATTTCTTAATGTGATGTAGAGTACAGGGTCCCGTAGTTTAAGTTAGCATCCTTTTAACGTCGGTTTAGGCTTCAACATGGAAGTACTATGTAGTGGGACTCAAACTCTTGTGGTTAGATGCGTTATGGGAGAATTTTAAGTTGGAAATGATGAAGTATGTTATTTATTGTTTGGGTCATGGTTGAGTAGTGTCTCTAAGTTTTAGGTCTATTCATTGTATAGTGTAAGGTAGAGAATGCTTCTACTTCTTATCTTCCGCGAAATCTCATTTCATGATTGTACCTATGTAAATCAGGTCTATTATCACCAAATAAACTCATGCCTTATGTTCTGACGATCATGAATCCTGTGCAAGGGCATCTCTATGTCAATCATTATCATCTCACGCTTTAGGCGTATACGATTCACTAGGGGGTTGTCATGAAGCTCTTTTGATGCCTTTGCATATTCCTTTGAGGAAAAGAAAATGTTCAATACGAGGTTACGTTGCTTACTCCATACTTTTCGAGCTTCAACAAGATCCTACCTTTCATTCAGAGATGAATGATCCCAAGGAGGAGATATTGTAACTGTCACACCCCTTTTTAACCCAAAAATATTCGATTTTAAGTTTGTAAGGGTTTTTAATTATCAAAGTGACAATAGATGAAATTTGTTTTGAAAAAGAATTATTTACATTTTTTATTCAGAGTTGCCACTTGAAATAAATTTGGTGTGTCAAGTCACCTTTGGAAATCCTTTTCAAAACTATTTGACTCTTTAAAACCGGTTTGCGAATAGAGATTCCGGCTAAGGAATTTTGTTGACTGAGGGGAAGGTGTTAGGCACCCCTCGATACCGTGGTTTGACCATGGTTATTTGGTGGAGCATATCGGCTAATTTGACACTACAAAATATTAAATCGCACAAAACACACAAAAACAATCAATCAAACACACAAAACAAAACAAATTCAAAATATAGTGTCCAGTCCAATTATTACAACCCGAAATGATAAAGGTACTGAAAAATAAACCTACGCTAACCTACACTAATCCTAAATTACGATCCAATTCCTTACCCGATGCTTCAGGCCTTCATCGCGATCGTCCTCCGAGTACATGATACGTCGGGGCACTCCCCGAAGAATAAATAGAAATGTGACCTCGGGGCATTCCCCGACGAATGAATACAATTGATCTGAATTTATAAAATAAAACCATTCAACAAACATTTTTCAACATTCAACAATCCACAAATTCTAAGTTTGCCTACCCGAACCTACTATTTGCCTACCCAGTTCAACCTATCATGATTCTATCATGTTCAACATCAATGAATCAAAATTTATCCAAATTCATCAACATTAATATCTATTTCAAATCAAACAATCGATTCCTTTAACTTTCGATTCCCATCCCCAAATCCATTCTCAACCAATGATTAACACATGCTTCGATGATCAATTCACTTTTCAAAGTCCAAAACCAACATCAACCAACACACAATCAAGCTTCAAACATACCAAACACACAAATCATTCATGATTATGCAAAAATCAAAGGGAGAGAAGATAGAATTTGACCTCAATGCCGCTTTCAAAATCGATGTATTATTTTGATTAAACCTAGTAGAATCCGTGTCCAATAACCTCGGCGGGTACCAAAATATTGACTCCCCAAATCAGATATAAACCAGTCCAAAATGCGATATCCAAAACCTGATTCGAACTCAAAAATCACAAAGAAGCAGACAAACACTCGAAACCTAATTCGTACCACAAAGAAGCATGATTTTTAGATCGGAATTGAGCTGATGGTACTATTTTCCAGTGGATTTCGCTGGAAAAATAGCCAAATACAGTTTTTGATGTTCTCGGTAGTTGTTCCAAAAGATTTCAGGCGGGAATTCACTGGAGTTAGCACAGAGGGGATGGATTTGGATTATTTGGTTGTTAATTCATGTTGTTTCTGGTGATGGCTTGATCGGAAAACGTAGGGAAGGGGGCTGGTGGTGTTTCTCGGCGGCGGAAGAGCCCTTTTCCAAAGAGCTTCAGGCGAGGACTCATCGGTCTTCAATCTCTCTCCCCATATCTGATCTCTCTCTCAATATAATCTCTAATATCTACCCGTTCTTCATCTCTTTTGAACTCTACTAGTGTGTGCGTATCTGGAATCGAGAGACAGCTTTTCTTTTGGTTATTTTTTCCTATTTTTTGGTCTATGTGCAAAATGGTATATTCTGTGTGTATGTTGAGCTCTATGTGAGTGACCAATCTAAAATAAAATAGAGCTATGTGTGTATATGTTGTCTATGGCTGTGTGTTTGTGTATGTTGTATTATTGTTGTTTTTGGTCAATGAGTGTTAGGTGAGTGTTAGGTGACTATGTAAGTTAGTGGTTAGGATTAGGTGGGGTAGGGGTAAGGTAGGGGGTAGGGTAGGGAGATGTAAAAATACGTAAAAATTAATTCTCGGATGGACAAAATTACGTGTCTACAGTAACACCCCACATTTTCGAGATAGAAATCAAACCTTCGTTCCTACATGTGCAAACTATAATCCCATGATTCATATTTTAATTCATGGGTCATGATCTTTATCCTAGTGTGTTAAGTGCTTTCAAAGTGAAAAATGTTCATAGAAACCACCTAGAGCAAAGTTGAGCAAAGAATCTTTGATTTGTTCAAAGTTTGATATTCTATTCTAAAAGAATCTACTTTGAACATGTATAACTTTTGATATACGTGAATTTTTTTAGCTCAAGACCCACCAAATTATAGATAATTGAGTTAGATTTCCAACAATACCAATTTCACATTAATTTGATATCCGAGCAAAAAGTTATAGCCATTTTTTGAGAGTCTGTGAGGGCGTGCGATAAGCCCGTGCTGCTAGGTTTAGAGCTTCGGGCTGGAGCGGGCGTTGTGGGATCTACTCCTCCCGACTAAGGGCACACCGCCTGGTTTATTCCCGTGTTGTTTTCAACTCCTTAAAGGTCAAGGGGTACTTTAGTCCTTTTCCCTCAACCCCAAAAATCCAAAGGACTATTTATATCACTTAAAAGGGTAATTTTTGCCCATCTTCTTCAATATTAACTCACCAAAAACCTCCTTTTCCCTAAGAACGAAATCCAAAATCCTTTTATCCAAGAATCCAAGGAATTCAGGCCTTTCAATCCAAAATTTCCCAAGAGAAGTGTCAAGATTACAGTTCTATTCCTCATCTAAGGAACATTAGGTATGTGGGACTATCCTCAAACTCCATGGGCATAGATTTTGTTGTTTTTTCTCATATATAATGATTTATAACCATGTGGTAAATTAAGGGGTTTGAAGATTATTTCGCAAAGCATGCTATTAATTCGTTTTGATGGAAATATATGTATTGTGTCGAATATTCTCCGTGGTAATCAAGATCTGGTAACCCCTTATGTATATAGGTATATAGTTTTGCATATCTAATTGAGCGTATAAACAATGAATTCCCTCTCTTGTTATAAATTATAGTGTTTATTTGTATTGTGAGTGATTTTGAATGCATGAACTAACGTTTTAAAAGTAAGTTTCTTAACATCATGGTGTTTGACATATTTTATAATATGATAAGGGGGAGTTGTCTTGCTATAACTACATTCTTGCATTTAAAGAGAAGAATTGCATGTGATTAACAAATTAACATGACCACCGCATGTTTAAGTCTTGCAAAAAAGGATAATTGCATAAGTTTTCTTGAGATTTCAAAGTGATGACTTTCTTGTGATTTTACAAATCTTGGGTGGTCATGTGCGTGTTTTTGAATGAGACGGGCTGTGAAATTGATATGATATTAACTTGCAAGTCAGGGTATGATGATACCTGGTGATGATATGCCCTTAATAGAATAAGTATTGATCATTTTGAAAGTATGAAGCATGATTTTAAAGAACTAAAACTTGACCTTAATAGAGCTAATTGGTTACCTGTAGAAGGCGTTTGAGTGTAAGGGTTCATCATTGGAATACGTAATTACCGATACGGGTATTATTCCAAAAGGGGGATAATGTAGACGTCATGTAAGGCTGATTCAGCGGTATACTTGTAAGGGGGTATACCAACTTATAAAAACTCCAATCCTTGCGGCACACTTGGATTAGAGGTTTGGCCACCGAGACAAGAGAGGATTCCATATAACCCATAGAATTACAGACCGTAGGTTGTACCGATTAGCTCAGAAGAATAACAAGGTGTTGAGTCATGATTTGAAAGAAAGCATTTTAAATTCTAAATTATGCCCATGTGTTTTACTTGTCCTATATGTAATGTTTTACAAAATTCTCTCATCTACGTTGTGAAATAAAAGAGGTTATTTTGGATTATTTCACATACCAGTATAATTGTATTGACCTCCTTTATTTCCGGATCTGAGGCCCAGTTCAGGGGTCCCGCTAAGTAGTAGATTTGTGTGTACGAGATTTGCAGTTGGTGAGCGTCCCCTATCCTGAAAGACCTATTTATAAGATATTGTTATTTAGTTTTGGTTCATGGTTTGACTGGGGGCCTTGTCCTATTTTTTAAACAGATGTTGGTTATTATATTTTTAGTGATTTCGCTGACTGGTGTCATATGTTTTTGAATTTTATGAAACTAATTTCGTATTATTCAGTTGGATTAAGAGATTGACCATGTTTCCGTTTTATTATGTTTTCTGCACTTCTTTATAAACATATGAATTATGCATATGATTTCCAGTTAGAAGAGCTCTCGGACCCTCGTAGTTTGGGATAGTCATCGCGGCTAGGGCCTCAGCTCGGGTCATGATAAAATTGGTATCAGAGCATGGTTCATGGTCCCAGGGTGTCTGCGAAATCACGTCAGGTAGAGTCCTGTTTATGAGTGTGTAGCACGTCGTACTTATATGGAGGAAGCTACTAGGCATTTAGGAATGTTTCACTTTTCTTCATGTTCTAGATTGTGCCATTGTGTTGTCCATTTGGAAGTTATCTAGAATTTTTTTACTCTGATTTTATTAACTATATTTTATTCTTGAGTCAATTCAAGTGTAGAATCTTAGAGTCTAAATGAAGTGGTTCCTTCTAATTGAGTCATAAAAGATTATGAAATTTCACAAGGACATGAGAGGAGTCCATAAGTGCTTTAAAGTGTATTTATTTAAGCTTATACCCCTATCTACATCAGACGTGCATTTGAGCTTGAGGTATGGAGTGTATCCAGTCCCTTTTCTAAAACCCTTATTGCAGATGTCATGCTTAAGTGTAATGATGTGTGGCAGAATGATGGAACATTATTTCCAACCAAGTAATAGTATGTGATAAAGTGTCGTAACCTATGAGCTGTAACAAGGTCTAGAATTTAGTTATATGGAGTCTCTATTTTATAAGTCAGAGTAAGGATGACTTTTGCATTGATAAGCCAGTTTTAGTTGTATAAATATTGATTGGGGGATGAGTTTCCATTTTATAATGATAGGCTAACGTGGTAGAAATATTTGTAGATTGTATGGTAATCTATGAAGGAAGTGACTGGCTATGATCATTATTCACTCACAATAAGGAAGGATCTCAAAATGGATGGTTATGGTGGTTGTAGAAATTATTTATAGGCTATGAATAGAAAGGGGTAGACTAGTCAATAAGTTATGGGTAGAGACTCATTGGTGGTGTAAATGGAATTTGAAGGTAGTCTGAATGTATGCTTGGGTAAGTAAATATGATGTGAGGAAGTGAAATATGTTGGTAAGATTGTGATGAGTTATAATATAAGATTAAGATCGACTATCCTTATTATGTGACTTTATCCCTCTTGACTTTCTTTTCTTTAGTAATTGTAAACTAGTACTTCATGTAAGAAGGTATGTAGTAGATTTTGAGTTATTGTTGTAATGTCATGGAGAGGATGAACTTATAGGTCATAGTTAAGTGAAATAAAATACTGAGGTTAATATTTTAATTCGACTGATTGGTATAGTATGTGGCATACTTCTTATGATTGGTGCTATTAGACAATAGGCTTGAACGTTAGATGTGGATTGTGGTGGTGAGAATAGTAGCTTAAGATTAATGATGCATTTTTTGTGGGAATGAATTAATAGGGTTCATGTGAGGTGTGAAATAGCTTAGGTTGGCAACCTGTGGAAAAAGGAGTGGATAAATGTGATTTTTATGTACATTAGAACTAGTGTTAAAAAAATAATAAATTGTGGTTGAGTCATTAAGTGGATAAGGGCGTAGGTATATAAGGAAAAGTTGAACCCCCAGGTAGCATGTTGTTAGATAAAGTTTTATGTGTATAAGTATTTTGCATACCTAGTTTGTGTTCTTGGATTTTGTAGTATGGAGAAGTCTGGAGAGTTGTTGTATCGTGTTCATTAAAGCTAAACTTTAGGAAATATAGGTAGACAATATGCGCCTTCGGTATTTTTTTACAAATTTTGTTAAAAGGTGAGTTATGTGATTAGAGGTGAAATGTTAGTTTTCTAAGGATTTTAAGATGTAATGTTACGTGTTTAGAAGCATGGCTGTCCATGCCCACGATAATGTTAGTCACAAGTCGATGACTTTGGGGGTTGGAGAAAGTTAGGATTAGTGTTCCTGAAGGGGAGGTCCTAGAAAGAAATTTATGTATTTTTATTATAATTATTGAGGGGAGTTGTGTTCATATGTATACTGACCCCCATTTTGTTGAGAGTTGTGGTAATAGATTTAATGAGGGGATATGTCCGCAAGTCTAGGATTGTGACTTTAATCTAAGGGTGATATGGTGAATTAAGGTAGTTCCCAAATTTTCTCAGTGTGGCAAGTTGCAGGAAAGAGTCATGATAAATTTATTCCAATTCAAGCAAACTCCTCTTACTCTAATATAAGAGGTCATTTTACCAATGTCTTTTGTATTTAAGTTCTATGATATGATGCTCATGACCCGTAAAATCAATGTCTCACATAGTGCTTAGTTTTAAGAAAACCGCGCTTTCTATATGTTACTAACTTATTTTACACCGGGACTAGCTAAAGTGATAAGGTTCATGCAAACTCATGACGATCTCAGCTCTGAAATAAGAAGCGATAGCTTCAAGTTTTAATCCTTGTCTCAATCATTGACTTCATAAATTCCAAACTTATGTTATAGGACTCATGGTATGTGCATCCATGTTTTTCACTGGGGTATGTCGTAACAACTCATGCTGTGTTGTGTTTATACCGAACGATTCTTTACTCATGATCCAGACACTTGATATATGAAGCACTTTGTGTTAATTATATCGTATCTTTCCTCATGTCCCTCCTCGAGTAGTGTAATAAGTATAAGTTATATTCTGATAGTGTTACTCCCATTTATGACATTTATGCTCGGGTCCCTCAATGACCCTCCGTATGTTAGTATAATGGTGGTTGTAGAAGCATAGTAATGCTTTGGGTAGAGGGAGTAGATGTTCTTAAATGTGAAAATTTTGACGTAATTTCTTTATATAAGGTTATAGGTGAAGGGGAAAAAGAAGGAGATGAACTTTCGTTACGAGAAATAGTTAGGAAGGAGATATGTGGCGAAAATCTTTGTGAAAGTGATTTAATTTGCTGGTCTTAGTAGAGAGAGCCAGTAAGTGGGTATAGTAATGATAGGCTTGAATGTTGTGATTGATGAAAACACAAACCAATGAGCCATGTGGTTATTACTCCTTGAATTAAGACTTGAGGTTGTTGGGTTATAGTGATGAAGTGAGGTGATTTCTCCATGTGATATAGAGTACTGGGTCCCGAGTTTAAGTTAGCATCCTTTTAACATTGGGCTAGACCTCAACATAGAAGTACTATGTAGTGGGACTCAAACTCTTGTGGTTAGATGCGTTATGGGAGAATTGTAAGTTGGAAATGATGAAGTATGTTATTTATTGTTTGGGTCATGGTTGAGTAGTGTCTCTAAGTTTTAGGTCTATTCGTTGTATCTTGTAAGGTAGCGAATGTTTCTACTTCTTATCTACTGCGAAATCTCATTTCATGATTGAACCGATGTAAATCAGGCCTATTATCACCAAATAAACTCATGCCTTATGTTGTGATGATCATGAATCGTGTTCAAGGGCATCTCTATGTCAATCCTTATCATCTCACGCTTTGTGCGTATATGATTCACTAGGGGGTTATCATGAAGTTCTTTTGATGTCTTTGCATATTCCGTTGAGGAAAAAAAATGTTCAAAGCGACGTTACTTCCTTACTTCATACTTTTTGAGCTTCAACAAGATCCTACCTATTATTCCGAGATTTGCAGTTGGTGAGCTTCCCCTATTTTGGAAGGCTTGTTTTATAAGATATTGTTATTTTATTTTGGTTCATGGTCCGATTGGGGGCCTTGTCCCAGTTTTTAGACTGATGTTGGTTCTTTTATTGTTTGAAATTTCGTAGACTGATTTCATATGTTTTTGAATGTTGCGAACTTAATTCCTATTGTTCAGTTGGATTAAGAGATTGATCATGTTTTTGTTTTATTATGTTTTCCGCACTTCTATAAATATATGAATTATACATCTGATTGCCAGTTAGAAGAGCTCTCGGACCCTCGTGGTTCGGGATGCTCGTCGCGGCTACGGCCTCAGCTCGGGTCGTGACAGTGTGGTATGGTATTTGAAACATTTGTTCGGTAATTTCGGTATTTGTTTTTTTAAAACACTATAGCATTAACATACCATATTAATTCAGTATGGTTTGGTATTTTGATGTTCGATTTTGGTATTTTGCAGTATGATAATCGGTAATTATAGTTTGTTCAACTTCAACAATATGTACTCGTATAATAGAGTCTTATTACTTCCATTTTTCAAAAGCACGTCTCAATTATAATGTAATTACACATTGCACACATATAAATATTTAAAAAGAAGTACAAACAACTCATTTTGTTAGTCAATTACACAAAAAAGACATCACAACAAAGAAAGAGTAGCCAAAGTTCCAATGTCTTAACATTTTTATACTAATTCTAAGTTGTATATTTGTTAACACACACATATAAAATTATTTATGTAACGATATACTTCGGTATGATATTCAATATTTTGATATGTTATTTATAAATACTAAATACCATACCATATACCAAAAAAATTAAATTGTATATCATATACCATATCAAATACCATAATACTCAAATTATTGTATCAAAAATTTTGATTCAATATAATAATTCGATATATACCATACCATTGTCCACTCCTACTTATGACGGACTTGTTGTTCATCTGGACAACATTAATAGAGGGATATATTTTAGCTACTTGAATAATGATAATAATATTTTTGTGCGAAAGTATAATGGATGGTAAAATGTATAATGGATGGTAAAATTGCAAATATAAGTCCTTGATAGCTCATAAGCATTTATCATTTGGACATGAATGTTAATTTGTTCTCATGAATATGCTTCTTTAATTCATTATGATTTGGGACTGGATATCAAGAATAGTAGGATGGTCCTAATCCACTAGAAGTATACACTTCAAAGCAATTTTTATTTTCACTTTATTCTTTTTCAAAAATTTCAAAAACAACAAAAATGTGATCTTTCACTACAAGTTACTCACGGAAAAAATAGAAAACAACTATATTTTATTTAAATGGCCAAACAACACTAATTTTCAAATATCACTAGTATATGTACCTATACGATACACGAATAATATTAAAATAATATTTCTAATCGCTTCATATTGAAATGTCTTGTTCAAACATGTTAAATTATATTACTTTAAAAAAAGTTCATCTATCTTCTTATTTCTCAATGAAATGCGAAAATAAATAAATAAATTTTCTACCCACCTCCCCCACCCCCAATCAATCTTTTTTCTGAAAAAAATTTAAATGTTTTTCTACCCCTCAACACCCCCCCACCCCCCCAAAACCTCTAATCAAATTTATACAGGAAAAACAATTATCTATTGTAAAGAAAAATTATGTTTCATATTTTTCTTTATAATATTAGTCACAATTTAAAGATGGTAGATTGTTATTATCATCATCACCATCAAGTATATATGAGTAAAAATTATTATGTAATTGCGAAAAAGCTTTTATGTATTCTATTTTTTTAGTTATATTTTTACAATTTAAAAATTTCAGATTATCAAAAACAATTAAAAAATTTATTCTATTGTCCCTCCATCTCTTCCATGCAAAATTTGATAAATAGCAATATGTGTATTATCTGATTTCTTCATTATATTCTCAAAAAATATTTAAATTTCGTCCCCTCCCCCACCCTCAATCCTTCATGTACATATTTTTTCTATTGCATTTTGATTATTTTACTTTTCTCTAATTTGACCATGAATTAGAGATTATATTTTGTGTTACACATATAAGCAGTTGAGTTTTCTTCTCTCTTATCTCAAAATATAAAATCAAAAGGAAAAAAGACTCAAATATGTCATTGAACTATCAGAAATGACTCATTTATGCCATCAGTTAAAAGTTTGGCTCATTTATGTCATCGCCGTTACAAAATCGGCTCATCCATGCCATTAAGTTTTAACGATGGTTTTCAAACAGCTTTGCCACGTGACCTTCTATTAAAGCTCCATGTCATTAATTAAAATAAGGAAAAAGTCTCAAATATGCCATTAAACTATCAGAAATGATTCATTTACGCCATTAGTTAAAAGTTCAGTTCATTCATGCCATCGTCGTTATAAAATCAACTCACCCATGTCATTACCTTTTAATGGTGGGTTTTCAAAAATAATTTTCTCATGTGGCCTTTTATTAGAGGTCCGCGACATTAATTAAAATAAATAAATATTAATTATAAAATATCTTAGACCCATTAAAAATAACCGATTCATTTAACATAACCCGACCCACACCCATTAAAATATTATTTTTTTACAACAACTACTATTTTTCTAATCAGAAAAAATAGTGATTAATGTATATCCTTTGCCTATTTCTAGTTGATTCTAAATCATTATAAATGTTACGCTTAACAGAAACCTCAAAAATCCTATCTTACAGTAACTGATTAGTTTTAATTCACGTGACTCCAATATATACTCCGAAGTTGCAAGAAAATAAATCAATGAACGATTAGGGCAAGCAAGAGAAAGAAAGAGGCGTACCAATAGAACTTATCCATTCTCCCATCACGAATTAAGGGAGTATACATTATTGAAAAAATCATTTCCAAATAACGACTTAGAAGAAGTCTGTTATCTCAATTATCCCGCCATGCATATGGAATAACTTCTTCCATCACGAATTAGTGGAGCATACATTGTTGAAAAATTATTTTCAAATAACGGCTTAAAAGAAGTCTGTTATTCCAATTATCCCGCCATGTATATGGGATAAGTTCTCCCATCATTATGATGTAAATGCTGGAATAAATAATCCCGATACTAACTAATTTCAAATATTTTAAAATTAATATTGATTTCTTTTAATTAATGGCGTGGACTTCTTATAAAAGACCACGTGACAAAGCTATTTTTAAAAACTAGTCATTAAAAAGTAATGGCATGAGTGAGTTGATTTTATAACGGTGATGACATGAATGAGCCGAACTTTTAACTGATGACATAAATGAGCCATTTCTGATAGTTCAATGACATATTTGAGTCTTTTTGCTTATTTAAATTAATGACGTGGACCTCTAATAAAAGGCCACATGGCAAAGTTATTTTTGAAAACCACAGTTAAAAAGTAATGGCATGGATGAGCTGGTTTTGTAACGGCGATGACATGAATGAGCTCAACTTTTAACTGATGGCATAAATGAGCCATTTCTAATAGTTCAGTGGTATATTTGAATCTTTTCCCAAATCAAAATAGATAAATTTTACTATGCATAACAAAATAAATGAAATATAGATTAGAAGCAAATTCCAAAATAATCTAATCTATTAGAAGTGATTATAATTTAAAATTTAAGTCAAACATTTTCACATGTATCAAAATAAAAATTTATCTCATATATTTGATTTTAAAATTTTATTTTTTACGCAAATTCAAAAAAAAAATTATTAACTTGTCCTTTTAACTAAAATGAATTCCATAATGCATGTAAATTTTTTTGAATATAAATTTTAAAGGAAAAAGTAAAATCATGAGTTTATTCTAAGAAAAAAGAATTGTACAATATATAATCTATGTACATTATGCTTTTTTGGCAGTTAAAAGTATTTTTATTAATCACCAAGTAAGGTCATTCATTACAAACCTAAGGGGGTTATAGCCTATACCCCCTTCTCTGTAAAATTTTATTTTGAGTCTCATACAACCAACAAAAGTTGTATGAGGCCCTATTAGTTGATTGACATGTGGCTTTTGGGGGGTTCACTAACCTTCTTTATCTCTTTACCTTTGTGACATCTTCACCATTTTTCATCTTATTTTAATTCTTCAAATTTAATGTCAATGCCACCAAAATTAAATATAATCTCTTTGTGCAACCTATTATTTGAAACTATTTTTCATCTTCCGATCTTTATATTATTTTTTCCTGAATTTCCTTGTTGAAATATTGCAATATTTACAGAAATTCTACTTCCTAATAATTAATTCTTTGTCAAGTGTCTATTTGATCATAATAATTTTTTCCTTTTTCTCAAATTGTTTTCTACTTTATTTTAAATATAATTTTAAGTTGGTGTTTAACCATGAGAATTTCAAATACAATTTAGGGTTGTATTTAGAAAATTGCAAACAAGTAAACCTTTTTCACTCTTAGGACTCATTTGGCCATGGAAACCAAAAACGTATTCACTTTAATTATTTGATATTTTTGAAGTTGAAAATAGAGTTGAAATTGTGTTTGGTCATAGTATTTTTTAAAATATTTTAGACTTTGAACGGATTTTTTTATAAAGTGATAGAAAACTTGAATTCAATTTTATTTTTTCAAAAAATCAAAAATTATGAAAATGTATTTCGAAATACATATTTGATTTTTATGGCCAAACACGTATTTCGAAATAAAATGAAACATATTACAAAATATTGTGAAAAATATTTATGGCCAAATGCATACTTCTCTCACAAAAATTCTAAAATAACTCCAAGTTCCATTCATGATCAAACACAACGTCAACTCTAATTTTTCTCTTGAGATGGAATGAGTATATCAATATGGTGACATAGTGCAATTCTTCGGTGCATATTATAAATTTTAAATTACATTAATTAATATCCACACAAAAAAGTTTTGTAAGATAATAAAAATAAAAATTCAAAATTAATTGTTATGAAAGACGTTGAAAGAGAATATAAAAATTCAAAAAAAAAGAAAAGAAATCAAGTGAAATTTTCTAAAAATAAAAAAATGTGAGAACATGAATTAAAATAAAAGGGTGAAGAGGGAGATGGTTATGGAGAAAAGAATATGACAAAGTAATGAAAGTTGGGACCCACAAATTTCAAATGTCAAATAATAAATCTCTCATACAAGTATGACATGGTGCATCTCATAATCTAAATAGTTGTCAAAATTCTATTTAAATAAAAAAGAGATTTTTATCCATCAATTCGAATTAAAATTAATAAAGTAATTATTGTTATTATTTAATTACCATGAAATTTTTTATTTGAATTTTAATAATTTAGCCATTCTCTTGGGAATAAGAGAAAGATGAAAAATAAGATGGAAAAAAATTATACATGTCATTAAATTTTAAAATAGTAAAATATCTAAATATTTTAAAACTAGAAATTCAAACTATTATTTCTGATCTTCAAATTATAATAAACTAATATAAATAATACTATCTTTTTCTTTTCTCTCATAAATCAGATAGTTTATATATGCCGATGTGCATAAATTTAAAGCATGAATTTTTTATTATTTTATATATGCATAAGTACAATGTTTCTTTTCATTATTTATATCATAATATGTATATTTCTTCTATAATTGTTGTATTACTTTTTTGTTTCCTTTTCCCATTCATGTTAGGCTAATTCTCTCTATTGGGAATTGTATTGATTGATTATTCCCTCAAGTTCATTGGATTAAATATCTGTTACAGATGATGTGAATAAGGAAAAAAGATAATAAAATACTACACAATCTCCTAATCTTTAGATTCTAGGGATTAAAAAATAGAGTAAATACATAATTACCCCCCTGATGTTGGTCGAGATTTTCAAAAAGACACCTAAACTTTAAATTCGACCTATTACCCCACGATTCTTCTTTATTCCGTTCCAAATGCACCATTTTGGACCTCTGCGTGTATACACGCGCCACAAGAGCGTGAAAGGGCTCAAAATTGACTTTTTTGACCAATAAAAAGCTGTCACGTGTAAATAATTAGTATATAATTTATATTTTTTTTTTTAAAAGGAAAAAAATTAATATTTATTTATTTTTTTAAATTACCCGGTACCCCCCTCCCCCCCCCCCCCCCAAACCCACCTTTTCTTCTTCAACACCATTAAAGCTTCATTGAAGCTTTTTTTTTTTTAAATATCATTAAAACTCAATCAAAGCTCAACACAATGTCTTCTTCAACACAATATCTACTTCAACACCATTAAAGCTCTTCCATTAAAGTTCCATTGAAGTTTTTTTTTTTAAAAAAAATATCTTTAAAACTCCATTAAAGCTCCTCCATTAAAGCTCATTTAACTATCTTTAAAACTCAATTCAATCATTTAACTATCCTTAAAACTCAATTCAATCATAAAACAATTTTTTGAATTAATTTGAATAAAAAAAAATGGACGGAAAAGGGTTAGGGGGGTTAGGGGGAGATGCTGACAGGGTGGGGGTGTTGGACGGAGGGTGGGAGTGCTGAATGGGGGTGGGGGTGGAGGGGAGCTGCTGGACATCGGGGGGGAGGGGGGTGTTGGACGCGGGGGTGGGGGGGTAAGAGGGGGTGGGGTGGGTGATAAATTAAATAAAAAGAAAAGATTTATTAAAAAAATGAAATTAAATACATTTAACACGTGGCAGCACCTGGTTGGTGCGTGTGTTCAATCTCTTTGTTGTGACTGAGATTCAACAAAAAATAGTGTATTTGCAACGGATTAAAGTAAGAATCGTGGGGTAATAGGTCGAATTCAAAGTTTAGGTGTCTTTTTAAAAATTCCGGCCAACATCCGGGGAGTAATTATGTATTTACTCTAGAAAATATTCTCATATCTATAATATTTATATAGAATATTCTCATATCTACACTAATTGTACCATATCTAACACTCTCCTCAAGTTGGAGTGTACAAGTCATATGCTCTCAGTTTGCCGCAAAGATAGTCAGTTCTAGATCCTCGGAGTGATTTTGTGAAAATATCTGCTAGTTGATCTTTTGACTTGACAAAACTTGTGGCAATGTATTTAGACTCAATCTTCTCTCAAATGAAGTGACAATCTATCTCAATGTGCTTCGTTCATTCATGAAACACGACATTAGAAGTGATATGCAGTGCAACTTGGTTATCTCAAATCAATTTCATCGATTCAACTCCTCCCATTTTCAATCCTTGGAGAAATTGTCTCAACATATAAGCTCACACATAGCCGGTGCCATAGCTTGGTACTCTGCCTCTGCACTTAATATAGCTAAAACAACTTGCTTTTTAACTTTTCTAAGATATTAGATCGCCTCCAATTTGAACACAATAACCAAATGTGAACTGCCTGTTAGAAGGAGATCCTGCCCAATCTGCGCCAAAATAACCAATGATATGAGTGTGTCTTTTGTCTTCAGACAATAAACCTTGTCATAGAGCTTTTGGTTTATTGCAAGATGTGAATCACTGCATTCTAATGGCTATCACAATGTGATTGCAAAAACTGGCTAACTACATTAACAACGAATGAGATGTCTAGTCGTGTGAGCGTAAGGTAGTTGGTTTTGCTAACAAGTCTCCAATATTTATCGGGATCTTTTAGATACTCTCTTTGTCCTGAAATAAGCTTAGTATTTAGATCTATAGGAGTGTCCACATATTGGCAATCCAACATACCAACATCTTCCAAAATGCCTATGGCATATTTCCCTTGTGTAATAGTAATACCATCGCTAGACTATGTCACTTCAATGCCTAGAAAGTATTTCAGCTTGCCCAAATTCTTAGTCTAAAAGTGAATTGAGAGGTGCTGTTTGTATTGAGCAATACCTTCATGATCACTTCCTGTGATAATAATATCATCAATAAAAATAATTAAAAAGATATGTTTGCCATGAGAGGAATGCCTATAAAATATGAAGTGATCAACTTCTATTCGTCATTCCAAATTGTTGGACAACAACTCAAAAATGACCAAATCATGCTTTGGGATACTATTTGAGACCATAAAGGTATCTATTAAGTCTAAAAACTAGTCCAGACTCCCCCATAAGCAAGAAATCCTGGTGGTTGCTCCATATATACCTTTTCAGCAAGTTCCCCGCGAAGGAAAACATTATAATATCCAACTGAAAAAGGGGAACTGTCATAGAGATGAGAAGGTGAACAGACGCTATCATAGAAATTGGTGAAAAAGTATCTCTATAATCAATGTCATAAATCTGAGTGTATCCCTTAGCAATCAGTCTCACTTTGAGACGATCAATAGCCCCCATCAGAACTTGTTTTAACTATGAATACCCAACAAAATTCGACAGTGTTTTTTCCTTTAGGTAAGGGAACAAACTTCTAAGTACCATTATCATGCAAAACAGTCATCTCCTAAATCATAGCCCGGTGTCAACCTGGATGAACCAGTGTTTCTGCCACAGTTTTAGAAACTTTGATTATTGATAAGCTAGTAATAAAGGCATGATTTGAAGGTGACAAATGATAATGACTTAAATAATCATAAATGAAAGTTTTATTGGTAGTAGTTTTGGTAACTTCCAAAGATCAATGGGTCGATCATCTGATAAGTGCTCGACCGAAGAAAGAGACATCGTTAGAGCAGGTAATGAGTCACCAAGAGTGCTTTGTGTACATGTATCAGTTTAAAAATACTAATTGGATTAACAAGCTTAGAAGGAGGTTGAGGTCATCGAGAATAAACCTTAAGAAATGAAGGTAAAACTGGAGTTGGAATAGTTTGAATTGAAAGGACTAATATTGCCTTTTTTGCCGTATTAGAAGAAAAATATGGTAAAGTCTCGAAAATGGTAAATTCTTAAGATAAAGTACTTATTGGTATAGAAATTAAAGCATTTGTAACCTTTTTTTTCATGATCATCTCCCGAGAAAGATACATTTAAAAGCCTTGTGCTGAAGCGTTTTTTTTTTTGGGGGGGGGAGGGGGGTAAGGTTATGAAAAAAAACAGTGCAACCAAATACACATAGAGGAAGGGGAATAAATTTTGGTTTGGATAGAGGATTGAGTGTGGATTCTTGTATTGCAAAACAGATAAACGCATACGGTTGATTAAATAACAAGCAGTAATAATTGCAACATCCCAAAAATGTAAAAGGATGTTATTATGAATGAGTAGTGTCCGAGCTTTTTTTTATTAGATGTCTGTTCTTTCGCTCAGCATCTCCATTTTGTTGAGAAGTATGTACACAAGAAGACAAGTGCAATATATCTTTGGATGACATAAAAGAAGAGAGTGAAGTAGAGAAATATTTTCAGGCATTATCACTGATTAACTTCTCAATGGAAATACCAAATTGACTGTGAATTTTAGCATAAAATTTTAAAAGATAGAGAATAACTTAGATCTATTTTTTGCTAATATAACCACGTGCGTCGAGAATAGTCATCAATAAAAGTTACAAAATAATGAAAGTCTAGGGAAGAATTGACACGACTTGTACCCCATACATCTGAATGAACAATTTCAAACACTGAGATGGCCCTGTTATTGACACACTTTGGGAAGGAGACACAAGTATTCTTCCCAAGCTAACATGACTCATATTCTAATAAAGATAAACTAGATAAATCAGAAACCATCTTTTGCAGTTTCAAGAGACTCAGATGACCAAATTGACTATGAAGCAATTAAAAAAACAACAACAAAAGTGAAAGCAACATGTGGCGTTGGGATGGATAGTAGGTATAATCCTTGGGACTCATATCCTTTTCCAATCACCTATCCAGTGCTCCAATCCTGCAGAAGAACAGAATCATTAAGAAGAGTTTCAACACTTTTCATCGATTCAACTCCTCCCATTTTCAATCCTTGGAGAAATTGTCTCAACATATAAGCTCACAAATAGCCGGTGCCATAGCTTGGTACTCTGCCTCTGCACTTAATATAGCTAAAACAACTTGCTTTTTTACTTTTCTAAGATATTAGATCGCCTCCAATTTGAACACAATAACCAAATGTGAACCGCCTGTTAGAAGGAGATCCTGCCCAATCTGCGCCAAAATAACCAATGATATGAGTGTGTCTTTTGTCTTCAGACAATAAACCTTGTCATAGAGCTTTTGGTTTATTGCAAGATGTGAATCACTGCATTCTAATGGCTATCACAATGTGATTGCAAAAATTGGCTAACTACATTAACAACGAATGAGATGTCTGGTCGTGTGAGCGTAAGGTAGTTGGTTTTGCTAACAAGTCTCCAATATTTATCGGGATCTTTTAGATACTCTCTTTGTCCTGAAATAAGCTTAGTATTTAGATCTATAGGAGTGTCCACATATTGGCAATCCAACATACCAACATCTTCCAAAATGCCTAAGGCATATTTCCCTTGTATAATAGTAATACCATCGCTAGACTATGCCACTTCAATGCCTAGAAAGTATTTCAGCTTGCCCAAATTCTTAGTCTAAAAGTGAATTGAGAGGTGCTGTTTGTATTGAGCAATACCTTCATGATCATCTCCCGAGAAAGATACATTTAAAAGCCTTGTGCTGAAGTGTTTTTTTTGGGGGGGGGGGGGGGAGGGGGGGGAGGTAATGAAAAAACCAGTGCAACCAAATACACATAGAGGAAGGGGAATAAATTTTGGTTTGGATAGAGGATTGAGTGTGGATTCTTGTATTGCAAAACAGATAAACGCATACGGTTGATTAAATAACAAGCAGTAATAATTGCAACATCCCAAAAATGTAAAAGGATGTTATTATGAATGAGTAGTGTCCGAGCTTTTTTTATTAGATGTCTGTTCTTTCACTCAGCATCTCCATTTTGTTGAGAAGTATGTACACAAGAAGACAAGTGCAATATATCTTTGGATGACATAAAAGAAGAGAGTGAAGTAGAGAAATATTTTCAGGCATTATCACTGATTAACTTCTCAATGGAAATACCAAATTGACTGTGAATTTCAGCATAAAATTTTGAAAGATAGAGAATAACTTAGATCTATTTTTCGCTAAAATAACCACGTGCGTCGAGAATAGTCATCAATAAAAGTTACAAAATAATGAAAGTCTAGGGAAGAATTGACACGACTTGTACCCCATACATCTGAATGAACAATTTCAAACACTAAGATTGCCCTGTTATTGACACACTTTGGGAAGGAGGCACAAGTATTCTTCCCAAGCTAACACGACTCACATTCTAATAAAGATAAACTAGATAAATCAAAAACCATCTTTTGCAGTTTCAAGAGACTCAGATGACCCAATTGACTATGAAGCAATTAAAAAAAAAACAACAAAAGTGAAAGCAGCATGTGGCGTTGGGATGGATAGTAGGTACAATCCTTGGGACTCATATCCTTTTCCAATCACCTATCCAGTGCTCCAATCCTGCAGAAGAACAGAATCATTAAGAAGAGTTTCAACACATTTTAGTTTTTTGGTTAATTTGCTAATGGAAATAAGGTTATATGGATATTAATGGTGAAAAAAAGAGTGATTTTAAAGGTATGAAAAACAGAGGGTAAGTTATACATGTCCCCTTTACTATCGTCTTTGATCCATTAGCTTAAGTAACAGTAGAGGGGAAAAAAAGAGTAATAAGAGTAGAAAAAGTATTTTTGTTACCAAAAATATATATAAGAGCCCTCTTTTCTCTAATTTTTCTTATTTTTCTCAAAAAAGATTCTGCAAAATAGAACCACAAAAAAATCTGTAAGACAGAATTACAGAAATATATTTTGCAGAACAGAATTGCAGAAAAAATTTCTGCAAGTTTTTTTACTATAGCTGATTTCTATATCTTTTGGGTGATAAATCATACCTTCACACAGTAATGACCATCCTAGATATACAACAAATATGACCCATAATGAAAATGATATTTTGCCCACACCTGATTTTAGGAATGGATCATCTCAATCTATCACTTTAACTAGAGAAGACTACAATGACTACCTTCAATACCAAGCGTCAAAGCAACAATCATTAGCTGATAGCGTGTCACCATCTCATCTAAAATCTTAAGCTGTTAGAGAGAGTACATTTTTATTATTTAATTATATTCTCAACACATCCCTCTCACGTGTGGTCCTAATTTTTTTTATAGGTCAAGTACGTAGAATTTTTTAATAATGGGTGGTGGTGAGATTCGATTCCAGGACCTCTGTCTGCTCTGATACCATGTTAAATTAAAAAATAAGAGAAGAGATATTGAGAATTGTATTGATTGATTAATTCCTCAAGTTCATGGGATTAAATAGTTGTTACAAATGATGTGAATAAGATAAGAAAATATTATACAATCTCCTAATTGCCCTATTCTAGGGATTAGAGAATACTCTCATATCTATACTAATTATGCAGAATATTCTCATATCTACATTAATTATACCATATGTAACAATATTCAAATATATTTTATAACAAATTAAAGGATTTAGTTTATGAAATACTATGAGTTTATTTATAACTCTTCCATCATAAGTTTCTAGTTTTAAGCTAATAATTAATATTTAAATAAATTATATCAAATATATTTATAACATTTAATTTTAAAAGAAAAAAATTATGAAAGAGAAAAAGTCTTTTCAGAACTCTTCAACCATGAGTATCTATTTTTAAGCTAATAATTTTTTTTAAAAAAATAAAGGATATGTATTTTCAAATTATGATATCTCTAATCTTTCAATTCAAACTTTTATTACAATACTATTAAGCTTTATCCTAAAATTGTCACATGACTTCTCAATAACTTGCCACTTGACTAATAGTGGTGCTTTATCCTCTGTTTTATAATATGTAGATTTATTACTTTGAAAAGCAAAGTATTTTCTTCTATTTTCACAATGAAACATCGTCAAACGCCTACTCTGTGAATTTCTTTATCACTAATACAATATTCGGAAAAGATACAAATATACCCCAAACTTCAATAAATGGTACTAATATGCCCTATGTCAGACTTTGGTTATAAATATACCCTTGTCATTAATGAAAATGTTCAAATATACCCTCTAACTTTAAGAAATGGTACAAATATACCCTCCGTCATTCTTTGAGTACAAATATACCCTTGTCGTTAATGAAAACGTACAGATATATTCTTCTCATTAACGATGGGACACGTGTCAGCATCATATTGGTGGGCCCTTTTCAATTTATTTTATCTGTGGATAATTTAATCTATCCTAAATTATAACTCATACCCAATCCAAATAACCTGACCCGCCCGTGTAATAGAGAAATTCAAGAGGCATATCATGTGTCTATATTCACACCTGTTTCTTTCTTCCATTCTCTCACACTCACACTCTCTCACTAACCCCAAAAAATCCTAACAAACACGTCGATTCGATTATTCTACCATCTAGAACAAAGTAGAGATTTGTTTAATATCATGATGTTGTTTAATATTTTGATGTTAGAGTAATATTCTGATGCTGTTTAATGTTCCTCATGAACGATTGTTGTTTGTTTTTTCTGATTTATGAGCGTCGATAAATCAAAAATTATTTTTGATTCATGGCTGTTGTTACCTGCTTTAAATTTATTATTACACCATTGTTCACCAACTTCAAAGAGTGAACAAGAAGACAACATTTAATTAAGAACAAAAACATGAAAAAAACTTGCAAAGTTTGGATATTCCTCGATCAAACCAAAGTCCTCATTATATCAAAGGTTGGGTCGGGTTATTTGGACTGGGTATGGATTATAATTTAGCATGGATTAAATTACTCAAATATAAAATAAATTAAATGGGCCAACCAATACGATGCTGACACGTGTCCCGCCGTTAATGAGAAGGGTATATTTGTACCTTTTCATTAACGACAAGGATATATTTGTACCCAAAGTATGATAGAGGGTATATTTGTACCATTTATTAAAGTTCATGGGTATATATTTGTACCTTTTCATTAACGGAAAGGGTATATTTGTACCCAAAGTATGACGGAGGATATATTTGAACCGTTTATTAAAGTTCGGGGGTATATTTGTATCTTTTCCGTACAATATTTGAAAAAAAGCTACTTTATTCGAATGACTTACATAAGGTTTTGGTTTGTTTATCTAAGATTTTGTTTGTTAATTCCTTCATTGAAATTTATGTGATACTATTTTTCTTTTAGTCCACAAGAGAAAATATCTCTCTAGTACCTCTCCATCCCAATTTACTCAAATTGGTCTAACATAAGCTATGTTGCTTGCACTCTTCAGAAATATCAACTGGTGTATGTCGGATTTTTCAAAAGTAATGTATTTTTGAAGAATCGGGCACGTGTGCGGTAACGAAAGTGAAGAGTTTGCACAATATAGAAAATAAGTGTGCCCTACAGTACTCTCTCCCAGTATGTTATACTTGATACAAAATTTAAGAAGGTGAGTCTTTTGAAATTGTGGTCTAAAATAAGCGTGACATATAAATTGGTATATAAGGAGTAACAAATTAACTTTAAACTTCTTATGATTTTACCGAAATGTGGCTTATTTTATACCATAAGTTTCAAAAGTATTGCTTTCTTAAACTTCGTGCACAGTCAAACACTTCGTACATACATTGGGATTGAGTGAGTATTAAACACGGCAGAGAACTTCTAGTATTAGGTAAGCTTTTAGTTTGTCAAAAGCTATTGAGTATTGGAATTAAGCGGAGTGCAATGGATATAGAGAATTCATATAGCCAAGCACTAATGTATTGTTGTGGTGTCTTCAATTGAATGGGCGAGATCGCGGACTTGAACTTTTTATTCAAATCGATTTATTTGTAACATTTGAAAGGGGGCCTTAGACTAATTGGTAAAGTTACTGTCATGTGACAAGGAGGTCATAGGTTCAAGCCTTGGAAACAACCTTTGGCAGTTTGGCAGAAATACAAAGTAAGGTTGCATATAATAGACCCTTAGGCTCCGAGACACTCAGATTAACTTGTGTATGTGGTCTCACTAGAGAGTGAAGAGAGAATTTCCTTAGATGCGTTTGGCAGTGTCATGGTTCATCCAGTCATTTCCTAATAAGAATCAAAATTGACTCATTATTTCTTACGCCTGAAGTACAATGATCTTGATTTGGTTAAGTAGGTCTGTAATGATTAAACATAGATTATGCCTGGATAGTGTTTCTTTGAATTTCCTTTGTCTATGACATGTGACTTGGGAGATAGTTAACAACATGTTTTGGTTACAATAACGACATATCCAATATAATCCTATAAGTGGAGTCTGGAAAAACTGGTTTGTACGTAGTCTTATCCCTACCTTATTAAGATAGAAAAGTTGTTTTCGATAGACCCTTGGCTGATATGTTCTGACTGACAAAGGGAAAAGCCTTCCACTGCATATTCTAGTTAAGACTTCTCAAGTCTCAACAAACAAAAGTACCAGAAGTGGCACCACTTGCAAATTGGATATCGAGTAGGAAAGAAAATGGTTTAGTTTTGTGCTTATCAACATATGTAATAGCACAATCGATCTAGATGTCTTGCTTGCAACATGAAGTCATGTAGGTATTGCTAATTGGTGTTCAACTCTGGAATATTTCAACTTTAGACCAAAATCTTGGTTAATTTCTGACACTAACCATTTTTTTATGATCGAGAAATCCATCTGGAGAGGACCCTTTGGGCCCCATAGAAGCCTTAGAAACCCGAGGATGATTGGCCTGCCCCACTGCCATTCTCCACTTAATGCGCATGGTTTGAACCTGTGATCTCAGATGCAAGCCCTTCAACTTTTGTCAATTTTTTCCACTAATTTATTGTTTGCAAATTCAAACAACCTAATTATACGGGCTCAAAACTAACCTACCACAAAAGGTAGGAGCGTTTTACAAAGCCTTTCATATCTATGCATCCATGTCCAAAGGAATTTAGAGTATTGGCCTAGGGAAGGATTGAACATTGCTATGCCAGAAAATTAAAAATACTGTTACATAATATCAAGAGATAGCGGGTGCACCTAAGGGTGTGGCTTAGCATCAATAAAGTCAGTGAAAATCTTGGAGATCAGGGCAACGTTACACGATAGACATAGTTAATGGGTAGGAGATTTTTCAAACCCAGCACTTCTGGCAACGTTAACCTCTTTCATGTTAAATTTTAAACATTTTCTACTTGAGCTCACTTGCTTCTTACTTATGGACTTAATAATTTTCTCTGAAAGAAGCTTGTTGCATCAAAGATAAAAATGTTTGAAGCTTTAAGATTTTGATAAATTGTTTAGTTTGGTCCTAAATTTGCAGCTTAAATTAACAAAGACAATAAACAGATTTTTCTGATTGTTCCGGATGTTTCTTAGCTAACCAAAGTCCATTATCCATTGATGTTTTGACATTAAAAATGATCGATTTCTTGGTTATAGAAAAAGGTTTGCTAGCTAACTGAGGCTAAAAACCCATGACCATAGTTATTTTATGATCTTTCTACAATTAGACTAAGGTGGTCAAGTTTTTTTAAGCAAAATATTTCTTTCTCCTCGTAAATCTTCAAGATTTTATACAAAAAGAGGAGTACATTAGATGTTTTGAAGATAAATGTAACTCAATTCAGAAGATGAACCGTCTTTCCTTATTATATTTTTGGTGTAAATGTGGAAGACCTAGAATCATTTTTAGATGTCGTACGCTCTATATAAGCTTTCGTTATAGGACTGAAGATCTTGTCGTTAAAACTATGGAGACATGGTTACTGTTCATGGCCGCAGATCTGATTGTTGGATATATGTTATATATATACAAATGCTACCTTTTCAGAGAAAAACATATGGAGCCATTGGTTCTAGAAAAGACAATCAATGTGCATGATCCAACTCCCAGTTTGTATTTAGCCTTCTCTGACGATCATGATGAAAAAGTTTGGTATCAAATGAAAATGGTGATTGTAGCACCTGTATCAACCCAAATTGCCTCATAACTCGATCAGGCAAGTGTATCTCGATCACATCCCAACAAAATACTGTGACTAGCATGTCATATGTCTCGTCTGTGCGACAATAATCATATGGTGTGCTAGAGTCACAGTTTTTTGTTGGAATGTGATCGAGGTTCACTTGCCTGATCGAGTTATGAGGCAATTTGGGTTGCTACAGGTGATATCAGCTCCATTTTCATTTGATTCCACACATTTTAACCATGAACTTCGGGTAAGGATAATAAGTACAAATTGAGAGTTGGAGTATGCACATTATCGCCTTTCTGGAACCAACAACACAAATATATTTGTAATGTAGAAGTCGATTATGGACCACTTCGATATGATGTCTCCTCCTTTCTTTGGTTCAGATGCACTACCTGCTTTATTATTCGTAATCCTACTCCGCATATCAATGGCAACAAGGCTATGTGCCTAATTCAACGACATATGAAGCAATGGTAAGCTAATTTATTAGAGTATGACAGACTTCCTAGTACTTTTGACAACAATAAGGACAAAGTATTTAGAATTGAATTATTTTAGTTCTTGCATCTTTGATTATGCTGGTTTCTTTGTAAGGGTTATATCTTCTCTTGGTGTTTTCAAGCATTCTGCCCAAGCTGTCATATTCTTTTCATTTGGTATTCTACCTGCTTGGTCCATTTCTGCCTAAACCTGAGACAAGCTATAACAATATTAATACTAGTAGTTGTCCAGTTTATGATTAGGAGACTTCTTATCTCGATAATAGTAATAACACAAGGAATTCAGAAAATTTTAAATTGCAACAGCTTGATCATGAAAACAAAGATCTCTGATCTCGTAAAATTAATTTATTTTGCGCAGTCGCGTCATATTCATTTGACAAGAAAAATTCCTTGGTGATAAGCCGTCATATGAAGTCTTATATGTGTTTAATGGAGTGATGCTGTGTCTAGCTATGTTGCTTGGACTGTTCAAAAATGTCGACGGGTGCGTGTCGGATACTCCAAAAGTAGTGCATTTTGGAGAATCCAACACGAGTGCGACAACAATTTTGAAGAGTCCGAGCAACAAAGGTGTCTAGGTGCTTGACATATGTCCACAAGGCTGATAGGATTCAAGTTCCAAGTTCATTATAGAAGAGATGAGGTACAAGCTTATCATTTACATTCCCCTATTCGTATGCTAGGGAAAGGTCGTGTTGCTGGTATGAGAATACGTGATGTTGAGAGAGGACGAGACCCTGCTGAAATAGAACAAGCGGATCAGGCAACACAAGATGCCTAAACAACCTTGGAAGATGATCAAGCAACGACCGATAGTGATATTGGTTCCACTTCAAGGGGTCACATTTAGGATCTCATTTTGGCATTATATATGACATGTCAGCTAACAAATACTCAATATTCAATGGATCCAAGTCTTGTGTCACTTGAGAATGTCTTTGGTAGTTATTGTCTTGTGCCAATGGCCATTGAGATCCCTGATGCCATTAATAAAGATGATGGGGAGGACTCCAATGTTGAGATAAAAGGCAATGAGTCAGATGATTCAACGATGAAGTGGATGGTAATGAGTTGGGAGATGCAAGCAAAGTGGTGAGCCACCAAAGATGCCGAAGCGTAAAAATTTTCGTAAGCATTGCGGAACTGGAGCAACTATCTTGACCACAAAAAGAAATGAACAACACGACATTGAGGATTACTCTTCTATAATGAGCATCATGGTTAAACTGTGATAACGTCTTTTTGTGACAATATGGGTTGGTCTTGTTTCTCGCTACTGGTGCTGTTTTGAGAAGAAAGACTGCTATGGATTATATGTCGTAAGCTGTCTGAATTTTTCAATATCCAACAATGAAGTGAAGCTAGTCTTGTAGACATCTCTAACTGATGAATATGCCAATGATACTGAGCTGCAAAAGAAAGGATAGACTTGACAGTTGCAATCTAAATTTTTAATTATAGGCAGAAAAGTTTCATTGTAGTCGAGGCTCTCTCTCTGGTTGCACCCCTTAGCTACCAATCTCGCATTGGACTTCTCTATATTCCCATTTGCCTGTAATTTCACCTTGTAGATCCATATGCAACTAATGGGTTATATCTTTGTTGGCAAACGACATCAGCTCCCATGTATGATGTCCTGCGATGCCTTAAACCTAGCATCCAAATCATTGCATTAGACTGTGTCTGAACTCTTTTGAAGGAATTTAATATCAATAAAACATCATGCTTAAATTTTACTATTGAGAAATTGTCTAATAACAATACGAAAAAATCTATTTCCATCATAAGTGTGTTATAAGCTCCGCATACATCCAAATGCAATATTTAGAAACTCTTACTAGTCCGAGTACTACTAGAAGGAAAAGGCAATCTCACGTGTCTAGCAAAATGACATACATCACAGGCAGCTAGTATAGACTTGCAGCCTTCTAAGTTGTAACCTATTAACTCCTTTATTGATGCTCCTAAAGCATGAGCAGTCTTTAAAATATCATCTTTCACTGCTTGTGCACTAAGTTTCCTCTCTATCTTATTCTCTGTGGGAAGTCATAGGAATGAGAAAGTACAAGCAATTCTTCTCCCTACCAATCCCAATTACCTTCCAACCGGGTAGGTTATGCAACAAGCAAAAATCAGGGTAAAAGTACAAAAAATAGTTTAATTCCCTAGTCGATTTGGATACTGATGAGAGATTATATTTGAAATCTAGGACAAACAAAACATCTTCTAACTCTTATCTTATCTATGACCTTGCACTTCCCTGTGCACAATAAAAGTTATACCTTCATTTGGTAAATGAACTCTTTTGTGATTACCTGAGTTAAACTCTTTAACCACGAACAATATGTTCAGACTAGCTAGAAGCCATATGGTTAGTTTCCCCTGTGTCAACTATCCATTTTCCTTGTTCAACATTAGCCAGGAAAGACTGGACTATACCTGTCATATTATTCATGAACTGTGGCAAATCTTTGTCAAGCTCCTGCATTATCTTATCGTACTGGCCAAGAGTGCACTGCGGTATCCTTGGCACACCTTGATACAAGTGCGATCGCGTAGATGAACTTATGAGGATGTGTATTGAATTCGTCCATGTGTGTGTGCAAGAGAAGTTGAATTAAGGGCTTAAAACATATCAAAACAGCTACTAATTCACACTAGAGGGGCACCTAATCTCTAAGGGGCATTTTGGACTTTTTGCCTTCTATTTGTAATACACTCTATAAGAAACATTTTAGGGTTACTTTACTTAGTTTTTTTGATATTGAAGATTGTATAACACACTTGAAAAACACAAGTTCTCTCTACCATAGAGACTTGGCTGAAACTAGTAAACAACTTAGGTGTGGAATCACTTTTGTTGTTTGTTTGCTTGGATCGTTGGGTGCTAGACGGATTGAGGTCCTCTCTTGTGTCCACCACATAGTGTAGATGTTTCTACTATCTTTATCAAGGGTCTTTGTGCTTGAATACACTTAGGTTCTTGGTCTTTGTAGTAGTGTATGTCACACTCTCTATCATTTCCTTTGTTGTAATCTTGTAGCCGTGTGGTGTATTGTTTCTCTTGTAACCCGTGTGTTGTTCTTGTTCTTCATCTTAATGTTGTTAACATAGTTTGTTGCGGGCTGTTTTTAGGTGTTAAACACCACAATACATTGTGTTTTTGTTGAATCCAAGAGTGGTCATCAAAAGGGTCCACGGTTCTTTCAACTTGTGGACTGATTTTGGTGTTGTTTTTGTGTTCCTTGTCGATCTTGTATCACACCTCCACCTGATACATTCCTGAAATTGTCTGGCACAACTGCATTTTCACCAAATAAACATTATAAGCTATATTCATGTACCTTTTCTTTCTATGTTTGAAATCTGGGGGTTGCCAGTGAGCTTATAGCATCCTTCCTTCAGATGCCCTCTCCTCTTGCTGATTCACATTGTAGTTACTGGTTTATAGCTCTCATTCAACCCCATCAGAAATTACATCAACTTCTGCTTTTACATGTTCTCAATAAAGTCTTTAGACTTAGGGAAGTCACATGGTGGTGGTACCATGCTATCAAATGCGTCTCGTTGTTTTTGAATCTTTGAGAAATAGGTAGACACACTCTCTGTGCCTTGGACAACTGTTGCATTTGCTCTATGAAGCTGATACATATGAGAAGCATTCACTTTATCAAAACGTCCTCTCAAATCCTGCCAAACAACCCGAGCATCCTTCGCGTATACAATAGTTGTCCATAATTCCTTCATGCAAATGGTAGAGCTCCCAGAAAGAGAATTTGGGCTAGACTTGACAGGGTCCTTACCAACACCATTTGGCTACAAAAATATGGTGACACTAATGTAACTTACTTGGTCAGAAAAGGTTCTGACCATGCCCCTCTTTTGACCTCCATCTCCAATCCACAACTTGCGCCAAAGAAACATTTTAAATTTCTTCATCTGTGGACTGAAGAAGATGGATTTATGCAAGTAGTTGAACAAGCCTGGTATACTCAATTTGAAGGTGGTTCGATGTGGAAATTTCATTTGAAACTCAAAAATGTTTGCAGGAATCTATCTCATTGGTCTAAAAACACTTTAGGGAACATTTTTGATAAGACCAAAGACCTTCCAGGAAAACTGGAGGAAATAGAACAATCGTGCATCAATGATAACTCTGAAGCCAACAAAATGCAGTATAACAACATCAATGCTCAGCTGATTAGACACATTAAAAATGAAGAAGCTTTTTGGAAACAAAAGGTAGGTCTTAAATGGTTTACTGATGTAGACAACAATACCAAATATTTTCACTCCATTATCAGATCTAGAAGAAAAAGGATTTTTCTTTAAAGGATTAAAAAAGAACATGACTCATGGATTGAAGACATTGATAACATTACTGAAGAAGCCATCAACTTATGAAAAACATTTCACCCATGAACAAACCAATATTGATTTGTCTATCCTCAGACACTTGCCAAGGGTTATCGATGAGACCGATAATGCAATTCTTTGTACTACTCCATCTATGGATGAGCTCAAGCAAGTGGTATTCTCCATGGATCCTAATAGTGCCTCAGGTCCAGATGGCCTCAGGTAAGTTTTTTCAGCATTGTTGGCACATTATAGCTAATGATTTATATGATGTTATTCTTGACTTTTTTCTAGGTAAATCTCTCTCTAGATCTTTCACTCATACATGCCTTATTTTGATTCCTAAAATAGACAGCCCCCAACAATTTATTGATCTCAGGCCTATTAGTCTTAGTAACTTTATATCCAAAGTTATTTCTAAATTGCTTAACAATAGGCTAGCCCCTCTAATGAATAAAATTCTCTCTCCTAATTAAACTGGTTTTATTAAAGATAGATCTATTGCTGATAATATCATGCTTACTCGAGAGGTCCACAATATCAGGAGGCCTAACATTAACGGTAATGTTGTTTTCAAGCTTGATATGACCAAAGCCCATGGGACTATCTTTGCTATAGTTTGAGACATTTGGGTTTTTGTGAACAATGGATTGATATAATCCTTAAATTTATCTCTAACAATTGGTATTCTATTATCATCAATGGTTCTAGACATGGTTTCTTTAACTCTTCTAGAGGACTCAAGCAAGGTGATCCTCTTTCCCCTTTTTTCTTTTTTTAATTAGCGCTGAACTTCTCTCAAGAATTATGAATCAATTGCATGTTGATAATTTCATTCCTTATTCTTTTAATCCTGGCAGTCCTCTTATTACTCACTTCACTTATGCTGATGATACTATATTATTTTCAACTGGGGATATCCATTCTATTACTATCATGATGAAAAACTTAGATCTTTATAAACAGGTTTCTGGTCAACTCGTCAATAAAAAAAATCTACTTTTTTAGTTTCACCTAGAACCCCAATAGGAGTTATTAATGATATTAAGATAATTACTGATTTTTCTCATTCTCAATTTCCTTTTACTTATCTGGGTGCTCCCATATATTCAGAAAGTCATATATTTTAGTAGCATGGTTGCTAAAATTGCCAATAGAATTAAAGGATGGCAAGGTAAACTCCTCTCCTTTGGTGGTAAAGTTGTACTCATCTGGTCAGTTCTTCACTTTATTCCTTTACATATTATCTCTATAGTTCCCCCCCCTAAAACTGTTTTGGAACAAATGGAAAAGTATTTTGCCAATTTCTTCTAGGGTTGCTCCGATGGGAAAGATCATTATCATTGGATCAAATGGGCTAACTTGTGCTTTCCTAAAGCAGAGGGTGGTATTGGTTTTAGATCTCTTCATGATATATGTATCTCTTACAGTGCTAAATGTTGGTGGAGGTTCAGAATCCATAATTCTCTTTTAAACTTATTCTTGAACTTTAAATACTGTAAAAGGACTCATGTTGTTAACAGAACCTCTAGTTATGCTCAATCCCATATTTGGAGAAAATTATATCACTTGGAAAGTTGGACAAGGTGACATCTCCTTGTGGTGGGACAATTGGACCAACAAAGGAGCTCTGGCCCATCTTGTAAACCATGACAACACCTCTAAGAATGTTAAATTCTCTGATTTCTTTCAGAATAATCAGTGGGACCTTATTAAGCTCCAGCAACTCCTTTCGTATGACTTGGTTATGTGCATTCAAAGGATCCCGTTCATTCGAGATGAAAATGATTTTCCTATCTGGTTATCTGATCCTACTGGTATTTTTTCTAGCAAATCTTCTTGGAATTCTTTTAGAATGAGCAAAGACACCTCCCTAACCAGCAGTAAGACATGGCATAACAATCTCCCCTTCAAAATTTCTTTTTTCATGCACAAAACTCCTTAATAATAGATTTTCCACTGATGACGTTGTTACAAAATTTAAAGTTCATGGGCCTTCCAAATGTTATTGTTGCAAAACTGGTTATAATGAGGATGTCAATCATTTATTTGGAGAAAGTGAGATTGCTACCATCATTTGGAAATATTTCACTGATGCTTGTGGCATTCCTCATCCTCACAATGGTAACATTAGATACAAAATTGTTAGATGGTAGTTGATTAAACCTCACAACAAAGTGCATGAGACCCTTCTTCAATGTCTTCCCATTGTTCTCACTTGGGAACTATGAAAATTCAGATGCACTCTAAAACATGAAGGAATTAATACTACTTCTAATAGGATAATTGACCAAGTTACCAACATGGTCCAAATGGTCCTTAATACCCAATTCTCATTTCTTTATTTTAACTCTCCTACGCCTAACATTACTTTTTAAATTGACAGCATCAGGCCTAAGCTAGATATCAAACTAGTCAGATGGATCAAACCTGTGCTTGGAGAAATTAAACTGAATGTGGACGGATGCAGCAAGGAAACTTGGGCAGTGCAGGAGGAGGTGGCCTACTAAGGAATCACCTTAGATAGTTGATCATGGCATTCACTGCCTACTTTGGTTCATGCTCCAATAACTTAGCAGAAATTAAGGCTATTATTATTGGAATGAAATAGTGTTCATACAATAGATATCACAAAATCACTGTCGAATCTGATTCACTATCTATCATCCAGATGACCACTGGAAAACTCAAAAGCTCTTGGCAACTAAAGAATGAACTCAGGCAGATCTCGCCTATGAAATCTCAAGGTCAATTTCAATTTATCCACATACTTCGTGAAGGCAACACCACAACTAATCTTCTCGCAAATTTGGTAGAGAGTACTAAAACAAACACTTTCTTCAATGAGGCGACAAACTTGCCCACTCAGATTATATCTACTTTGAAGAATGACATTAAAGTATCTCCGAAATTTAGAATTCGAGTCAAGAAAGGCTCTTTCATCTTTGATCCAGGTTGAGTACTTAGTTTACTACTACGGGTGCTTAGTAGCCTCTCTTTTTGTGATCTTAGTTATTAAGGGAGAGATCCTCCTAATTTATTTTGTGCTTAGATCAAATTGTATGCTTGTTCTATACTCGAGCTTTGTAATTCTTGAGGTTTAAGGATATATCCATCTCTTTGTACTCGATCTAATAAACTCCCCATATGGGAACCTTCATTAAAAAAATTGAGTTCATGATCCATCACTGCACAATCACATTGCAGCGATACCAGTTGTGACTTAGATCCTTCTTGAAATCCTGCCTTTACCAATCCTAATTTGTCATTTCCTTGTGGTTGGATTCACATCGCTTGGCTTCATATGGAGTAATTCCCATATCTTTTTAACTAAATCGAGATGATTGGAGCTCCTGAAATATCAGCTAGATGAAGAAATACTATGAGATAAAAAAAAAAACTTTACCAAGAACAGTGAATTCAAAGCTCACATTTTCTAAATTACCAAGAATGCCTCTTCTTTGATTAAAAGAAAATTCCTATATGTCTATTTCACTTTATAAAAGTACTTGACAAGATACTCTTGCCTCTTCTAAAGGCCAAGATAATCCTAAATAACTGCTCCAATAGCTTATAAAAATAAAATACAAGGTGCCGGAGAGCAAATACTTGAATTCACTATCCTGATCGTCGAAACTGTAGATACGTAAATTTGACCCTCCCGTTTTTTCAAATTTATCCTATACATCCTCACCTTACCATGCACCCTAGCAGCAGAGAATTTTTTTTTTCTGGCGAGAATCCACTGCCACCAAAAATTTGACCCGTTCTCCAATTTTCACCACCACGTGAGCTTGGAAAAAATGAAAACAACAGTTCCTACTCTAATTCGATCCAAAAAGCCACCGTAAAATTCCAAAAATCCAACCAACCTTCTGTTTTAAGCCTGATCGGGGTTACAGTTCTCGATACCAAGTTGGTTTGTTCGTTGTTGAGATTTTTCATCCGAGGATTTCAACTTTAGGCTTTGCTAACTCACTGTTATAAAAAATCAGTTCTTCTGAGGTCCAATTCATAACTCTATTCTTTTTATGCTATCTTAACGTGTATGATGATGAGATTTGCTGGTATATATTAAGTGCACTTGAGCAATTTGGGTTGTCGTGGCCTTAAATGTTTGATTTATCTTAAAATTAATTAATCGTGTGATTGGAAAATAAAATTGGGACGGAAATTAAAAATTGATAAAAGTGAATATTGACTTGTTTTGATTCACTAATGGTTATTTAATTAATAGGCGTTGATTTTGTTAAATTCGATAGTATCATGTTTAGGTCGAGAATTGATAAGCAAATCATAGATTTTTAGGTAGGCAAACCGTAGGATTCTACATTATTGAATGTTTGAATGCTTGTTTTGAATGATTTTTTTATTTTTATCAAATGTATTTATTTATCGGGGAATGCCTGAGTTTACATGTATATATTTATCGGAGAATGCTCTGCAAAATTCTGTATTTGAAAGACAGTTCATGGACAAGACCCGAAATGTCGGGTGGACTGCTCAACATAGTTTAGGATAGAATAGGTTTTCATTTAAGTACTTTTTCATTTTTGAAATTGTATAGTTGGACGGAAAATTATCTTTTTTATTTTAGAAATTTTTTATTTGTTTGTATGCTCTTTTGTGAAGCTTATTCATTCCATAGTAGCATATTAGCCGACATAAATTGACGAAGCAATCGTGATTGAACCACGATATTGAGGTATGCCTAAAATCTTCCTCTCGGTTAACTAAATTTCTTAACTGAAATTTTTATTCGTGTATCAGTTTTAAGAGTCAACTATTTTTGAAAAAGGAATTTAAAAGGTGACTTACACACCAAACAATGCCAAGTGGCGACCTCTGAGTTTAATTGAAAAATCCTTTTTCGAAATACATATTATTTTGTTACTTAAATAATTAAAACCCTTTTCAAACTTAAAAAACAAAATAATATTTTGGTAAGAAAAGAGGTGTCACCGCTCTGGCGAACCCGCTGGGGATCTTTTAAAATTTGAGTTTCATTGTTCCGTTGTATCAACTTCGTTTGATACTATGAATGTATAGATATGTTGTTTGTGTTATCGTTTTATCATTTGTTGAGTGCCTACGTGCTCCATGTTTACAGTTTTTCCTTATGTGTCATCGCTTTATATCTGGCATCATATGCATTACCTTGAGTCATTTCTTTCGCAACAAGTCTCGTAGTACACGAACCTTCATTGAGTCACCTATATTTTAGGAGGGGGAGCCGTCGGCAGGTATGGAATAGGTGAAAATAAATCGCAACCACCATCGATCATACACTCCCCTGAATAGTCTTGTTAGTTAAGCCCTAAATTAGATCGATATTTAGGTCATTCTTATTTGCATCATGATTGAAACCTAGTAGGACCCGTTGGGGCCTTTGTGGGAAACTTGTCCCTATGTGATACTTGTTGCAACTTTGAAGTTAAAAAGGTCAGTTGACGAACTGATTTATGAAAACATGTGCTAAAATTGAGAGAGAGTGTGTTTAGGCAAGGAAAGGTCAAAAGGAAAAAAAAGTCAAAGTTCAAGTCGAAAAAAGAGAAGAAAAAAAGAATTTTTTAGATTGTAGGAGTTCTTTATAGCTTTTGTTTTCCACAATAAAATTTTTTAAAAGATTTTTCACCTTTTGCACGCATTTTCTCAAAAATCAAAACATCAAAATAAATTTCCTTTATTTTCTTCAGCTTGCATTTATAGCTCAAAAATTTCAAAAAGATTTTTTGTTTAATAGGAGCTTTATATATTTTTATAAAAGAACATCCAAAAAAATGTTAGAAGCTTTATAAATTTCATATAATGAAAATATCAAAAAAAATCTTTTAGTGTCTTCATGTTTTTCTACGTTGCAAATTTCAAAAATTATTTTATTTCTGTTGCTTCTTTATTTATGAACAATTTCATGTGAAAATATCAAAAAAGATTTTTATTTCGTGTTTTGTTGATACGTGAAGTTTCAAATCAAAACTCAAAAAAAATATTCTATTTGTGTGTTTTCTCATTTATTTTGGCCATGCCTCAAGTCAGGGTTCAGTTTGTGGCTTAATCTTTAACTATCCAATCTAGATGAGCTACACATATTTGATTCCCATCCTTTGGGGCGGAATACGTAGGCAACCCTCAGTGGGTTCGATAATCTTTTTTAATTTGATCATTGTCTTAGTCCTAGCCTAAGTCATCTTTCGCTTAGTCAAGTGTTGTTAGTAGGTCATAGCCAAATAGGTTGGTTTCACTAAGCAGTACCATTCGGGTGAATTTAAGTTATAAATCGGTCTATCTCTTCGTGTCATGTGATACTTCTCTATGTTAAAATCTCGAGGGTCGAAAATACTTGCCCTTTTATCGAATTTTGAGTTGTAGTCGTATGTGTCTTATTACAGGATGAATCCATCCATAAGGTTTAGAGTCCTGATTTTTTCTAAGGTGTTCAAAAAGTTAATCAAGTGGTGGCGCATGTTCAACTACGACTGGATCTAATCAAGTGGTTTAGAGTCCTGATGGTTTCTACGCTCCGCCCAGATCTGATCGAGGCTATATTAACTTTTTGAGATCGAAAAAGTTTAGTGTTTAGGTTCGGGAGTTGTGAAATGACACCCACTCTGACAGAAATATCTGGTTTATTTCAATTGTCTTACATCGATAAATTGATGATTCGAACCCGGATTCATTCTCCCATAAGGTTTCTCTGTGACCATGGATTGAAGATTAATAACCACCTGGGATGCCTTAGCCAATTCTGGGTCTCATTCGATTAGCTTTATGATCGGTTTGGGGGCCCATACGATTTCGATTGCTTTTGGGATGAATTTTATACAACTAAGAAGATTGGGAGAAACGTCGTCTTGAAGTCTTCACCCTTGCTTTGTTAGGTACCTTAGTTTTTTTGTTAGATGAATGGTGTGTTAATACTGTTTGCAATCTATAGTTATGGTCTTATTTAATGGAAAAAAGAGGGCAAAAAATCACTACCATGCCTATGATTTTAGTTGAAACATATAAGGCTTTGACTAAAGTAAAAGGGAGATACGATTTTTCGAGGGAAGTAACCAGATATTGTAACTATGGATGATGGAGCATTTGCATGCTCCTTCTTTGATTAAAGAGGATGTGGTCGACTGTTGTTTTCCTGATCGAGTGAAAGCCATTGAACAAAGAATGCGCTTTGATAAATTCTCATTGCCTATGGGAGTCAATGCTTGGATTGAATTTCTTGAATTAAGAACTCATGACAACATTCTTTGGACCTATTTGTGGCTCCATTCGAAAATAATCTTGTTCAAATGTCGCATGAAACTTCTTCTAGTTTTTATAGGGCTCAACTGCACTAGACCATACACTTTGAGTAGGGTAGCGCTAGTTGGATAAATTGCAAGACGTTCCACCAGTAATAGATTTTTAAAAAGGATGTTGAGTACTTTAGGGATCAAGCCATGGGTGAGATAAAAATATGAGTAGTTCTGGCATAACACAACAAAATCTAGGTGTAGATACTCTCATACAAGGTTCGGATAATCTGGGGTACACTCAAAGATATGAAATTTGGCTACAATCCATACCTCGCTGTACCAATAGGCCATAACTGGAGTAATTGCTCTTAGAGGGAAGATACTTGAAGCAGACATAGTCAATGACAATGAAGACATAGGTGCGGAGGCTAAAGTTGAGCTGCCGAGAGTTCTATTATTAGGTTTGATCACAATTACGAAAGGGTACCAAAAAATCTGCTTGGGTGTACTCTCTAAAAAGCGGAGACACACACCAGAAGCTTCCTCCCAAATATCAAAGTGCCATTACAGGATATGTTACAATGTTTGAGTTCAAGTGGGAGAACAAGAACTTCACAGCCAGGGTTTTCACAGACAGACCCATCACAGCCAGGGTTATCATGTGGCGCAGAGTTTGAAGGGGCATCTCTACCTTTTGCTTGGTTAGAGTCCTTTGTTTTTCTGCCATTGTGTTTGACATACTGGTGTTATGCCTTGGTGGTTCGATATCAAGTTTGTTTTAGTATTGGAGTTTTCATTATTGATGTTATGTACGTTGTTTGCCAGTCTAGAGTGTTATTTGTTTTTTATGTTATTGTTATCAAAGTTGTCTTAGTCTCGGAGTCTATTTTGGTTATATATTCTATGAAAAAAATCTTTAGTTATTTTTCATTGGTCTTTCTTTTTCGCTTGTTCTTTGTTCTTAAGTTTTGAAGAAAAAAACCACTTCTGTTTTGTGGTATTTATGCATGCTTCCCGAACTACGCAAGGTCTGATTCATATGCAACATGATATGTAGGCAACCCACTAGTGGGTTTGATCTAATCATTTTGTTACTTTCTTCTCAATTTTTCTCTTTTGAAGAAAGCAAAAGCCAAAAAGAATGATAAGAAATAAAAAAATAGTGAGAGAAGGAATGTAACGAAGAGTGAGAGAAAAAAAGAGATCGATGAAAAGAAAAAGAAAAAAGAGCGTGAAATGCAAGTGGGATGTAAGAAACAGTAAATGAAAAAACAAGTCGAGATGATGTCAAAGTGACCGTGTTACCCTCAAGGTCACGTAGAAATGTAAATGAAACTAGGTGCATAACATACAATGTGATTACCATGTCTATTGTATGACCTAATCCTAATAGAATTTGTCTTTGATGAGAATGTTCTTTCGAGTAAAAGTGGTGGGTTTGTGGCACTCTGGCTAGTCATCCTTATTTCACCAGGTCCAAAGAAAAGGTTGTTATGGCTAACAAAGAGGCAGAAACTTTGTGTATTGACCCAAATCAGAGTCTCGGGAAGGGGGTTTAGAACCCAATGAGGAGATATCGAGACTCAAATAACAGCATGCTCCAGGATTCAATTCCCAATGGCATGCCTCCCCCTCCATTCCCTACCGATGATCTCGAAAATATTTTCAATTACCTGTCACTTTCTCAGATACAGTTTTCTATTTATACACCATAGTATGCACCAGAATTCACCCCGCATCAATACTATCCCAGTACTTCTAATGTGCCATTTGAAGATCCTCAACAAAGGCCTACCATCCATCCAACACCACCTGTTGCACCTGTGTTTGTGGCTCCACCACCTCCTGAATCTCCTACTTTTGTTTCTCGTCCAACAGTCGTGCTCCCTCAATTTGCTAGTGAACCGGTGTTTAATATTCCTGATGATCAGAATTATGCTCTGGAAGCTACCTTAAAGTTGAATGATCCGTATTGTTACAATCAGCCACCTGCATTTCCCTTTGATATAGAAAAACCTGTCATGACAGAAGAACAGAAAGGCTGAAGAGTTAAGAACAGTCCATGAGAAACTTGAAAGGACTCAGGGGTTACAAAAGTGCTTCATATGAATATCTATGCATGTTTCCAAGTGTTAATCTCCCTCATGGTTTTAAGATGCCGATGTTTGAGAAATACAATGGGTACGACGATTCGATGGCACACATGAGGCGTTATTATAACCAACTAAGGGGCACTGAAGGGAAAAAAAAATTACTCACGACTTATTTTGGTGAGAGTCTTTCAAGTCTAGATTCTGAATGGTTTGTTGATCAGGACATCGATAAGTGGAACAATTAGGATGACCTAGCTAATAAATTCGTGCAACAATTCCAATATAATGTGGAGTTGATTTCTGATGAGAAATCCCTAACTAATATGAAGAAGAAGAGTACTAAAAGTTTCAGGGAGTATGCGATAAGGTGGCATGAATAAGCTACTAGGGTAAAACCGTCGATGAAAAAGAGTAAATTGGTAGAGGTCTTCCTTCAAGCACACAACGAAACCTATTTTCAACAGTTGTTTCCGACAATGGGTAAATCATTTATTTAAGTAATCAAAATGGGAGAAATGATAGAAAATGGTATTAAGATCGGGCGGATTGTGAGCTTTGCTGCATTAAAGGCTAATACCCAAGCAATTCAAAGTAGTTCAGGAACTTTTGGAGGAAAGAAGAAGAAAGAAGATGTAGTTGTTGTTGTAGCTGACCACGTGCATATCCAAAAACACTACCTCACCATTACCCTCAGTCTCAAGCCCAAGTCTATACCCAAGCTCCATATAATCACCCCCAATATTATTATCCTCGACAAAACCCAGTGACGCCATTGTTGGTAAGAAGGGGGTGGGAGAATGGAGTATAATGGATTTTATAGAGGATAATGATATTGGGGGTGATTATATTGAGCTTGAATATAGACTTGGGCTTGAGACTGGGGGTAATGGAGAGGTGGTCCTTTTGGATATGCTCATGGTCCATCTAGGGGTGGGCATAAAATACCAAAAACCGAATTACCGAACCGAACCAAAAAATTTGGTAATTGGTATTCGGTAATTTGGTATTTGGGAGTAAAATTTTAAAATTAAGGTATTTGGGTTCGGGATTGGTAAAAAATATTACTACCGTTTGGTATTTCCCAAAATTCTAATTATAGTTAAGTGACCCATAGGCCACATACCTAGTCCACACTCCAAAGGTCACATACTTGTGTGAATATTACCCAAACAAACTTTGAACTGTTAAACACAGTCATAAAGTAGACTCTTAACTTTACACAGCAGACTTCCTTGAAACCAACATATGACAACTTTTGAAGAAAATATCACGCTAAGACTGAAAATCGGGGCGTGGAAGGGAATAACAAAAAAAAAGTCTTCATGATATGATACATAACACCATTGGTGGCTGCAAAACTCAGCATTTGGTAGACAACATAACATATATTACTCTGCATCACATTTATAAAAAGTAATATTATGACTTTACATCACATTTACATCCAGTTCGTTACATCCCGTTCGTGTTGCATCTAGTTTGATGGAAATGTTATTCGTGTTACATCCAGTTCTCCCCTTTTTGGAGATGGATCAAACTACAATAAAATAGGTTTTAAGATGTTTCATTAATTGAGTCACAGGTATCAACGTGTAACAAGACCAAATAAAATTAATTTTTTCTGGTGTAAAACTATGTATTTAGAGGTGTCAAACTACCAAACAAAATTGAATTTTTCTTAAAACGTTGGTTGGAAATCACCACTATTATCACCAAATAGGATCACTACAAGCATGTCCAACTTTAATATGGTAATATCGAATTCCGTACCGAACCAAAATTTAATTTACCGAACCGAAGTTTAATGGTATGGTATTTGGTATCTACTTTTAATTACCGATTATCAAATTACCGAATCTGAATTATGAAAATACCGAACCGAATACCGAATGCCCACCCCTAGGTCCAGCTAAAACAACAACTACATTTTCTTCCTTCTTCTTTCCTCCAAAAGTTTCGAAACCACTTTGAATTGCTTGGGTAGTAGCCTTTAATGCAGCAAAGCTCACAATCCACCCAATCTTAATACCATTTTCTATCATTTCTCCCATTTAATGACTTCAATAAATGATTTACCCATTGTCGGAAGCAAGTATTGAAAATAGGTTTCATCTTGTGGCTGAAGGAAGATCTCTACCAATTTACTCTCTTTTATCAACGGTTTCACTCTAGCAGCCTGTTCACGCCACCTTATTGCATACTCTCTGAAACTTTCAGTACTCTTATTCTTCATATTAGTTAGGGATTTCTCTTCAGAAATCAACTCTACATTGTATTGGAATTATTGCATGAATTCATTAGTTAGGTCATCTCAACTGTTCCACTTATTGATGTCCTGAACAACAAACCATTCAGAAGTTAGACTTGAAATACTCTCACATATAATGCCTCATGTGTGCCACCGGATCATTGTGTCCATCATATTTCTCAAACTTCGGCATCTTAAAACCAAAAGGAAGATTAACACTTGATAACATGCACAAATCTTTATATGAAACACTTTGGTAACCCCTAAGTCCCTGTAAGTTTCTCATGTCATGTTCTAAACTCTTCAATTTTTGTGTCACGCCATCCTGTTCTTCTGTCATGGTAGACTTTTCTGTATCGAAGGGAAGACAGGTGGCAAATTGTAATAATACGGATCATTCAACTTAAAGGTAGGCTCCGGAGCATAATGTTGATCATCAAGAATCTTAAACATCGATTCACTAGCAGATCGAGAGAGCGTGACTTTTGGACGAGAAGCAAAAGTAGGAGATTCAGGAGGTGGTGGAGCCACGAACACAGGTGCAATAGGTGGTATTGGATGGATGGTAATCCTTTGTTGAGGAGCTGCAAATGGCACATTAAAAGTACTTGGATGGTATTGATGCGGGGTGGTGCATGTTGTGGTGTATCAATAGAAATAAAAAATTATGCCTACGAAAGCGACGAGTAATTGAAAGTATTTTTCAAGATCATCATTAGGGAATGGAGAAGGAGACATGCCACAAGCCCATGCTCAGTGTATTTCTATTAACTGTTGTCTAAGTCTCGATATCTCCCCATTGGGTTTTGAACCCCCTTCCCCGGGACTCTGGTTTGGGTCAATAAGTGAAGCTTCTTTATCTTTGTTAGATATAACAATCTTTACTTTGGACTTGGTGAAATAAAGATGACTGTCCAGAGTGCCACAAATCAACCATTTTTATCTAAAAGAACATTCTCATCAAAGACAAAGCTCGTTAAGTTTTGGTCATTCAACAGACATGCTAATCACATTGTATGTTATGCACCTAGTTTCATTTGCATTTCTACATGGCCTTGAAGGTAATACGGTCATTTTGACATCATCCCGACTTACTTTTACACTTACTGCTTCTTACATCGCACTTGCATTTCATTTTTCTCTGTTTTCGTGCTCTTTTTTCTTTTTCTTTTCATCAATCTCTTTTCCTTCTCTGACTCTTTGTTTGATTTCTTCGGTCACTATTTTTATTTCTTTTGATCATTCATTCTGACTTTTTCTTTCTTCAAAAGAAGAAAATTAAAAAGAAAAATAAAACGAAAGAAACAAAATGATTAGATCGAACCAACTAGTAAGTTGACTACGTATCATGTTGCACATGAATCAGATCTTGTGTAGTTCAGGAAGCATGCATAAATATCACAGAAACAGAAGTGTTTTTTTTTCTTCAAAACTTAAGAACAAAGAACAAGTGAAAAATAAAGACCAACGAAACATAACCAGAGATTTGTTTTCATAGAAGATATAACTAAAACAGACTCCAAAACTAAGACAACTTTGATAACAATACATAAAAACTAAAAAACAGTCTAGACTGACAAAACAACGTACGTAACATTAATACTAAAGCAAACTTGATACCGACCCACCAAGACATAACACCACTATGTCAAATACAATGACAGAAAAACAAAGGACTCCAACCAAGCAAAAGATAGAAATGTCCCTTCAAACTGCTACGCCATGTGATGACCCTAACTATGATGGATCTGTCTGTGAAGGCCCTGGCTGTAAATTTCTCGCTCCCACTTGAATCCAAACCTTGTAACATATCCCGTAATGACACTTTGATACTTGTGAGGAAGCCTCTAGCGCGTGTCCCCGCCTCTTAGAGAGTACACCCAAGCAAATTTCTCTGGTGGTTCCACAGTTGTGATCAAACCTGATAACCGAACTTTTAGCAACTCAACTTTATCCCCTGGACCTATCTCTTCATTGTCATTGACTATGTACTCTTCAAGTATTTGCCCTCTAAGTTGCACCCGTAATGGCCTACCGATACCCTGAGGTATGGATTGTAGCCAGATCTCATATCTCTGAGTGTACGCAGGATTATCCGAACCTTCTATAAGAGTATCTATACCCAACTTTTGTTGCATTATGCTAGAACTCCTCATATTTGATCTCACCCATGGCTTGATCCCTAAAGTACTCAGCATCCTTTTGAAAATTCATTATTGGTGGAACGTCTTGCAACCAACCCAACTGGCGCATTACCTCACTCGGAGTGTATGGTCTAGTCCAGTTGAGCCTTATCAAAACTAGAAAAAGTTGCATGAGACATCTGACCAAGATTATTTTCGAATAGAGCCACAGATAGGTCCAAAGGATGTTGTCATGAGTTCTTGATTCGAGAAATTTAGTCCAACCATTGACACCTACGGGCAATAAAAATTTATCAAAGCGCATTCTTTGTTCAATGGCCTCCACTCGATCAGGAAAACAACGATTGACCACACCCGATTTAATAAAAAAAGGAGCATGCAAATGCTTCATCATCCATAGTTGCAATACCAGGCTACTTTCCTCAAAAAATCACATCGTCCTTTTACTTCAGTCAAAGTCTTATATATTTCAACTAAAATCATAAGTACAGTAGTGACTTTTTGCCCTTTGTTTCTATTAAATAAGGCCATAACTACAAATTGCAAATGAGTATTTACATATCTTTCATCTAACGAAAACACTAAGGTACCTAACAAAGCAAGGGTGAACACTTCAAGATGACGTTTCCTCCCAATTTTTCTTAGTTTTATAAAATCCATCCCCAAAACAAACGAAACCGTCTGGGGGCCCAAATCGAGCATACGGGTAATCGAAGGAGAACAAAAATTAGTTAAGGCATCTCAAGTGGTTATTAATCTTCAATCCATAGTCATGGAGAAACCTGGTGGGAGAATAAACCCGGACTCGAATCATCTCTTTATTGATGTAGGACAATTGAAACAAACCAGATATTTCTGTCAGAGTGGACGTCATTTCACAACTCCCGAACCTAAATACCAAACTATTCGAATCACAAAAATTCAATATAGCCTCGATCAAATCTAGCAGGGCGCGATATACAAGAAAGATGTAAGAGTGCCTGACTTCTTCTTTAACTCATGTTGTTTAGAGTAGTTGAACATGTCCCACCACTTGATTAACTTTTTGGGCACCTTAGAAACCATCAGGACTCTAGATCTTGTGAACGGATCCAGTGGCAGTGGATTCTCGCGCGGAAAAAAATGTTTCTCCGCCGCTCCTCTCCTCGTTTTCCCCTCTTCTCCGGTTTCTTCTCTCGCGCATTCTGATCTCTCTCGCCTTCATTTCGATGGAGCTCCGTCGAGCTCATGCGGTGATGAGAATCAGAGAACGGGTCAAATTTCTGGTGGTAGTGAATTCTCGTCGGGAAAAAAATATTTCTCCGCCGCTCTTCTCCTCGTTTTTCTCTCTTCTTCGATTTCTTCTCTCGCGCGTTTTGATCTCTCAAGCCTTCATTTTGACGGAGCTCCATCAAGCTCATATGGTGATGAGATTCAGAGAATGGGTCAAATTTCCAGTGGCAGTGGATTCTCGCCCAAAAAAAATATTTCTCCACCGTTCCTCTCCTTATTTTCCTCTCTTCGCTGGTTTCTTCTTTCGTGCATTTTGATATCTCTCGCCTTCATTTTGACAGAGCTCCGTTGAGCACATGCGGTGATGAGAATCAGAGAATGGGTCAAATTTCTGGTGGCAGTAGATTCTCGTCAGGAAAAAATATTTCTCCGATGCTCCTCTCCTAGTTTTTCTCTCTTCGCCGTTTTTTTCCCTCTCGCGTTTTGATCTATCTCGTCTTCGTTTCAATGGAGATCCGTCGAGCTCATGCGGTGATGAGAATCAGAGAATGGGTTAAATTTTTGTTGGCAGTGTATTCTCGCCGAGAAAAAAATATTTCTTCAACGCTCCTCTCCATGTTTTCCTCTCTTCGTCGAGCTCATGCGGTGATGAGAATCAGAGAACGGGTGGCAGTGGATTCTCATCGAAAAAAAATTCCTCTGTCACTTCTCTCCTTGTTTTTCTCTCTTCGCCGGTTTTTTTATCGCTCATTTTGATCTCTCTCGCCTTCGTTTCGATGGAGCTACGTCGAGTAAATGCGGTGATGAGAATCGAAGAACGGGTCAAATTTCCGATGGCAGTGGATTCTCGTCGGGAAAAAAATATTTCTCCGCCATTTCTCTCTTCATTTTCCTCTCTTCGCCGGTTTCTTCTCTCGTGCGTTTTGATCTCTCTCGCCTTCATTTCGATGGAGCTCCGTCGAAATCATGTGGTGATGAGAATCAGAGAGCGGTTCAAATTTTTGGTGGCAGTGGATTCTCGCTGGGAAAAAATATTTTTTCGACACTCCTCTGCTCTTTTTCCTCTCTTCGTCGGCTTCTTGTCTCACGTGTTTTGATCTATCTCGCCTTCATTTCGATGAAGCTTCGTCGAGCTCATGCGGTGATTAGAGTCAGAGAATGGGTCAAATTTTTGGTGGCGGTGGATTCTCGCCAAAAAAAATGTTTCTCCGTCGTTTCTCTCCTCGTTTTCCTCTCTTCGTCGGTTTCTTCTTTCGCGTGTTTTGATCTCTCTCACCTTCATTTCGACAGAGCTCCATCGAGCTCATACGGTGATGAGAATCAGAGAACGGGTCAAATTTCTGGTGGCAGTGGATTCTGATCGAGAAAAAAATGTTTCTCGCCGCTCCTTTCCTTATTTTCCTCTCTTTGTCGGTTTCTTCTCTTGCGCGTTTTTATCTCTCTCGCCATCATTTTGATAGAGCTCCATCGAGCTCATGCGATGATGAGAATCAGAGAACGGGTCAAATTTCTGGTGGCAGTGGATTCTGATCGAGAAAAAAATGTTTCTCTGCCGCTCCTTTCCTTATTTTCCTCTCTTTGTCGATTTCTTCTCTTGCGCGTTTTTATCTCTCTCGCCATCATTTTGATAGAGCTCCATCGAGCTCATGCGATGATGAGAATCAGAGAACGGGTTAAATTTTACAGTGGCAGTGGATTCTCGCCGAAAAAAAAATATTTCTCCGCCGCTCCTCTTCTCGTTTTTCTCTTTTCGCCGGTTTCTTCTCTCGCGCATTTTGATCTCTCTCGTCTTCATTTCTACGGAGCTTCATCAAGCTCATACGGTGATGAGAATCAGAGAACGGGTTAAATTTTTGGTGAAAGAGGATTCTCGCCGGGAAAAAAATATTTTTCTGTCGTTCCTCTCCTCGTTTTCCTCTCTTCACAGGTTTCTTCTCTCGCGCGTTTTGATCCCTATCGCCTTTGTTTCGACAGAGCTCCATCGAGCTCATGTGGTGATGAGAATCAGAGAACGGGTCAAATTTCCGATGGCAGTGAATTCTCGCTGGGATAAAAACATATCTCTGGCGCTCTTCTCCTTGTTTTTCTTTCTTCGCCGGATTTTTCTCTCGTGCATTTTGATATCTCTCACCTTCGTTTCGACGGAGCTTCGTCGAGCTCATGTGGTGATTATAATCAAAGAACGGGTCAAATTTATGGTGGCAGTAGATTCTCGCCGAAAAAAATATTTCTTTGTCGTTCCTCTTCTCGTTTTCCTCTCTTCGCCGGTTTCTTCTCACGCACATTTTGATCTCTCACTTTTATTTCGATGGACTTCCGTCGAGCTCATGCGGTGATGAGAATCAGAGAATGAGTCAAATTTCCGATGGTAGTGGATTCTCGCCAGGAAAAAAATGTTTCTCCACCGCTCTTCTCCTTATTTTTCTCTTTTCGTTGGTTTCTTCTCTCGCGCGTTTTGATCTCTCTCACCTTCATTTCGACAGATCTCCGTTGACCTCATGTGATGATGAGAATCACAGAACGGGTTAAATTTTAGTGGCAGTGGATTCTCGCAGGAAAAAAAATATTTCTCCACCGCTTCTCTCCTCATTTTCCTCTCTTCGTCGGTTTATTCTCTTGTGCATTTTAATCTCTCTCGCCTTCGTTTCGACGGAGCTCCGTCGAGCTCATGCGGTGATGAGAATTAGAGAACGGGTCAAATTTCTGGTGGCAGTTGATACTCGTCCAAAAAAAATATTTCTCCACCGCTCCTCTCCTCGTTTTCCTCTCTTCGTCGGTTTATTCTCTCGCCTTTATTTCGACGGAGCTCCGCCGAGCTCATGCAGTGATGAGAATCAGAGAACGAGACAAATTTTTGGTGGCAGTGAATTATCACCGGGAAAAAATTATTTCTCCGCCGACCCTTTCCTCATATTTCTCTCTTCGTTGGTTTTTCTCTCGCGCGTTTTGATCTCTCTCGCCTTCGTTTCGATGGAGCTCCGTCGAGAACATGCCGTGATGAGAATCAGAGAACGGATCAAATTTTCAGTGGCAGTGGATTCTCGCCGAAAAAAAAATATTTCTCCACTGCTCCTCTCCTTGTTTTCCTCTCTTCGCTGGTTTCTTCTCTCGCGCGTTTTGATCCCTCTCGCTTTAATTTCGACGGAGCTACATCGAGCTCATGCCGTGATGAGAATCAGAGAACTGGTCAAATTTCTGGTGGTAGTGGATTTTCCCCGAGAAATAAAAATTTCTTTGACGCTTCTCTCCTCATTTTCCTCACTTCGTCGATTTCTTCTCTCTCGCGTTTTGATCTATCTCGCCTTCGCTTCGACGGAGCAACATCGAGATAATGCGGTGAAGAGAATCAAAGAATAGGTCAAATTTTCGATGGCTAAGGATTCTCGCTGGGAAAAAATATTTCTCCGATGCTCCTCTCCTCGTTTTCCTCTCTTCGTCGGCTTCTTCTCTTGCGCGTTTTGATCTCTCTCTCCTTAATGTCGACGGTGCTTCATCGAGCTCATGCGGTGACGAGAATCAAAGAATGGGTCAAATTTCTGGTGGCAGTGGATTCTCGTCGGAAAAAAAATATTTCTCCGCCGCTCCTCTCCTCGTTTTCCTCTCTTCACCAGTTTCTTCTCTCGCACGTTTTAATCTCTCTCACCTTCATTTTGACGATGCTCCATTGAGCTCATGTGATGATAAGAATCCGAGAATGGGTCAAATTTCCGGTGGCAGTGGATTCTCGTCGGGAAAGAAATATTTTTCCGTCCCTCTCCTCGTTTTCCTCTCTTTGCTGGTTTCTTCTCTTGATCGTTTTGATCTCTCTCACCTTTGTTTTGACGAAGCTCTGTTGAGCTCTTGCGGTGATGAGAATTAAAGAACGGGTCAAATTTTTGGTGGCAGTGGATTCTTGCCGAATAAAAAATGTTTCTCCGACATTCCTCTCCTCATTTTCTTCTCTTCACCAGCTTCTTCTCTCACGCATTTTGATTTCTCTCGCCTTCGTTTCGACAGACCTTCATCCAACTCATGCGGTGATTAGAATCAGAGAACGGGTCAAATTTCTGGTGGTTGTGTATTCTCGCCGAAAAAAGAATGTTTCTCCGTCGTTCCTTTCCTCGTTTTCCTCTCTTCGTCGGTTTCTTCTCTCGCGTATTTTTATCTCTCACCTTTATTTCGACGAAGCTCCGTCGAGCTAATGCGGTGATGAGAATCAGAGAACGGATCAAATTTTCGGTGGCAGTGGATTCTCCCCGAAAAAAATATTTCTTCGCTGCTCCTCTCCTTGTTTTCCTCTATTCGCTGGTTTTTTCTCTCGCGCGTTTTGATCTCTCTCGCTTTCATTTCGACGGAGCCCCGTCGAGCTCATGCGGTGATGAGAATCAGAGAATGGGTCAAATTACTGGTGGTTGTGGATTTTCACCGAGAAATAAAAAATTTGACTCTCCTCTCCTCGTTTTCCTCTCTTAACCGGCTTCTTCTCTCTCGTGTTTTGATCTCTCTCGCCTTCATTTTGACTGAGCTTCATTGAGCTGATGCAATGAAAAGAATCAGAGAACGGGTTAAATTTTCGGTGGCAGTGAATTCTCGCTGGAAAAAAAATATTTCTCTGACGCTCCTCTCCTAGTTTTCCTCTCTTCGTCGGCTTCTTCTCTCGCGCGTTTTGATCTCTCTCACCTTAATTTTGACGGTGCTTCGTCGTGCTCATGCGGTGATGAGAATCAGAGAACGGGTCAAATTTCTGGTGGTAGTGGATTCTCGTCGAAAAAAAATATTTCTCCGTCGCTCCTCTCCTCGTTTTCCTCTCTTTGATGGTTTCTTCTCTCGCGTGTTTTGATCTCTCTCGCCTTTGTTTTGACGAAACTCTGTCGAGCTCCTGCGGTGATGAGAATTAAAGAACGGGTCAAATTTCTGGTGGCAGTGGATTCTTGCCAAATAAAAAATATTTCTTCGACAATCCTCTCGTTCTTTTCTTCTCTTCACCAGCTTCTTCTCTCGTGCGTTTTGATTTCTCTCACCTTCGTTTTGACGGACCTTCGTCAAACTCATGCGGTGATGAGAATCAGAGAACGAGTTAAATTTCTGGTGGCAGTGTATTCTCACCGAAAACAGAATGTTTGTCCGTCGTTCCTCTCCTTGTTTTCCTCTTTTCGCCAGTTTCTTTTCTCGCGCATTTTGATCTCTCACCTTCGTTTCGACGGAGCTTCGTCTAGCTCATGCGGTGATGAGAATCAAAGAACAGATCAAATTTTTGGTGGCAGTGGATAGTCGCCGAAAAAAAATATTTCTCCGCTGCTCATCTCCTTGTTTTCCTCTCTTCGCTGGTTTCTTCTCTCGCACGTTTTGATCTCTCTCACTTTCATTTCAACATAGCTCTGTCGAGCTCATGAGGTGATGAGAATCAGAGAACGGGTTAAATTTTTGGTGGTTGTGGATTTTTCCCGAGAAATAAAAATTTCTTCGATGCTCCTCTCCATGTTTTCCTCTCTTCGCCGGCTTCTTCTCTCTCGCGTTTTGATCTCTCTCACCTTTGTTTCGATGGAGCTCCGTCGAGCTCATGCGGTGAAGAGAATTAGAGAACGGGTCAAATTTCTGGTGGTAGTGGATTCTCGCTGGGAAAAAAATGTTTCTCCGACGCTCCTCTCCTCATTTTCCTCTCTTCGTCGGCTTCTTCTCTCGCGCATTTTGATATCTCTCACCTTCGTTTTGACGTACCTTCGTCGAACTCATGCGGTGATGAGAATCAGAGAACGGGTTAAATTTTCGGTGGTAGTGGATTCTCGTCGAAAAAAAATATTTCTCCGCCGCTCCTCTACTCGTTTTCCTCTCTTCGCTGGTTTCTTCTCTCACGCATTTTGATCGCTCTCGCCTTCATTTTGATGGAGCTCCATCGAGCTCATGCGTTGATGAGAATCAGAGAACGGGTCAAATTTTTTGTGGCAGTGGATTCTCGCCGGAAAAAAAATATTTCTCTACCGTTTCTCTCCTCGTTTTCTTCTCTTTGATAGTTTCTTCTCTTGCGCGTTTTGATCTCTCTCGCCTTTGTTTTGACAAAACTCTGTCGAGCTCCTACGGTGATGAGAATCAAAGAACGGGTCAAATTTCTTGTGGTAGTGGATTATTGCCCAATAAAAAATATTTCTCCGACGCTCCTCTCCTCCTTTTCTTCTCTTCGCCGGCTTCTTCTCTCGCCCATTTTGATTTTTCTCGCCTTCGTTTCGACGGACCTTCGTCGAACTCATGCGGTGATGAGAATCAGAGAACGGGTCAAATTTCCAGGGACAGTGTATTCTCGCCAAAAAAAATGTTTCTCCGTCGTTCCTCTCCTCGTTTTCCTCTCTTGGTCGGTTTCTTCTCTCGCGCGTTTTGATCTCTCTTGCCTTCTTTTCGATGGAGCTCCGTCGAGCTCATGTGGTGATGAGAATCAGTGAATGGTTCAAAATTTTGGAGGCAGTGGACTCTCGCCGGGAAAAAAATATTTCTCCGCCGCTCCTCTCCTCGGTTTCCTCTCTTCTCCGATTTCTTCTCTCGTGCATTTTGATCGCTCTAGTCTTCATTTCGACAGAGCTCCTTCGAGTTCATGCGATGATGAGAATCAGAGAACGGGTCAAATTTCCAGTGGCAGTGGATTTTCGTCAAAAAAAAATATTCCTTCGTCGTTCCTCTTCTTGTTTTCCTCTCTTTCCCAGTTTCTTCTCTCGCGTATTTTGATCTCTTTCGCCTTCATTTCGATGGAGCTCCGTCGAGCTCATGCGGTGATGAGAATCAGAGAACGGTTCAAGTTTTTGATGGCAGTGAATTCCTGTCGAGAAAAAAATATTTCTCCGTCGCTCCTCTCCTCGTTTTTCTCTCTTCGTCGATTTCTTCTCTCGCGCGTTTTGATCTCACTCGCCTTTGTTTCGACGGAGCTCCGTTGAGCTCATGTGGTGATGAAAATTAGACAACGGGGCAAATTTTCGGTGGCAGTGAATTCTCATCGGGAAAAATATATTTCTCTGTCGCTCCTCTCCTCATTTTTCTCTCTTCGTTGGTTTCTTCTCTCACGTGTTTTGATCTCTCTCGCTTTTATTTCGACGGAGCTCAGTCGAGCTCATGCGGTGATGAGAATCAGAGAACGGGTTAAATTTCCGATGGCAGTGGATTCTCGCCAAAAAAAAATATTTCTTTGTCGCTCCTCTCCCTGTTTTCCTCTCTTTGCTGGTTTCTTCTCTCGTGCGTTTTGATCTCTTTCGCCTTCATATCGATGGAGCTCCATTGAGCTCATGTGGTGATGAAAATCAGAGAACGGGTTAAATTTTCGGTGGCAGTGGATTCTCGCTGAGAAAAAAATATTTCTCCGACGTTCCTCTCCTCGTTTTCCTCTCTTCATCGGGTTCTTCTCTTGCACATTTTGATCTCTCTCACCTTCATTTCACCGGATCTTCGTCGAGCTCATGTGGTGATGAGAATGAGAGAACGGGTCAAATTTTTGGTGGCAATGGATTCTCGCCAGAAAAAAATATTTCTCCGTTGCTCCTCTCCTTATTTTTCTCTCTTTGCCGATTTCTTCTCTCGCGTGTTTTGATATCTCTCCTTCAGTTTGACGGTGCTCCATCGAGCTCATGCGGTGATGAGAATCGGAGAACGGGTCAAATTTTCAATGGCAGTGGATTCTCGCCGGGAAAAAAATGTTTCTCCGTCGTTCCTCTCCTTGTTTTCCTCTCTTCGCCGACTTCTTCTCTCGCATGTTTTGAACTCTCTCGCCTTCATTTAGATAGAGCTCCGTCGAGCTCATGCGGTGATGAGAATCAAAGAACGGGTTAAATTTTCGGTGACAGTGGATTCTCACTAGGAAAAAAATATTTCTCCGATGCTCCTCTCCTCGTTTTCCTCTTTTCGCCGGCTTCTTCTCTCGCACGTTTTGATCTCTCTCGCATTCATTTCGACGGAGCTTCGTTGAGCTCATGCGGTGATGAGAATCGGAGAACGGGTCAAATTTCCGGTGGTAGTGGATTCTCGCCGGAAAAAAAATATTTCTCCGCCGCTCCTCTCCTCATTTTCCTCTCTTCACCGGTTTCTTCTCTCACGCCTTTTGATATTTCTCGGCTTCACTTTTTTTCCCCGATCTCTCACTGTTTTCACCCATTTTTCTTCACTCCCCCCATTCTGGTAGTGGATGTGTGTATATAATATGTGTGTTCTTGTGGGTGTGTTGTATTGTTAGTCGGTTATCAGTGAAAAATAAACGTGATTAAGGAGTTAGGAAAAATTTGTTATGAAGTTGTTATTTTTTATTTTTCGTGGAGTATTGTCAAATAAGGTGAAGTGTGTGGTAAAATAAGGTGTGTAGGATAAATTTGAAAAAAGGGGAGAAACCGCTGTAATTTTTTCAAAAATAAAATTTCTTTTCCTTTGTTACATCATTTCTTCTTCTTCTTTTTCTTTTGATATGTGTCCAATTTGTCAGTGTTGCTCAATACATAGGTTGTTATGCATCAATATCTCTTAATAGAAAGGTGCATTCAAAAATGAAGCTATGAATTATACGCGATGAATTGAGATTAGTCTTCTTTATTGTGTGTGTGTTTCGCTTATTGCATTATTTTATTGTCATTTCGTTGTATGTTGTATACTGCCCTCCATTTACATTATTTTATTGTTGTTACTGCTCTTATTGTTGTATTTCTTTTTTCAAATCGTTACCAATTGAGATTTTTCTTTGTTCCTTTGAGTTGATATATTTTATGAATCTATTGAAAAAAAAGTATTTTCTAATTTTATGGATGGCTTATTTCATATGCTTAATCAATGTGCAGGGAAGAGCCTACTGAACCATACTATTACTTGCAGTTGGACCCCATCCATGAGAGTTCAACTAGAATAGAGCCTTGTTGTTTGAGCATAGCTTTGTTATTTCCGTAAGCATCTCGTTATCTTCATGTGACAGGAAATCAGGAATGTGCATTAATGTGCAAGAAGGCATGATGACTATCTATATGTGCTGTGCTAAAATAGAAGATATGATCGACCTTTGAGACATTAAACTGTCTTGTTAGTTATTGTTCTCCATTTCAAATACTGAAATACGTTTGCTTTATATTGAAAGTATTGACTTTTAGGAAAGCATATTCTTGATGATATTGCGTTGTCTTAAAGATATAAAGCTCTTCATGTAATATTTTCATATGGGAATTGTGGGTGTTTTTTCATTTCTAAATGGTCTTGTGTTGCTCTTCCGTGAGCAATTGCTTTTCTGAGAAGAGTTTTCTATGATTAAGAAATTCGTTGGAGCCAATTGCAACCTTCGAAAGGAATTGATGGATCTATCTTGCTCTACTTAAATATTAGACTTAGTTTGCTTGATGCAATGCTCGAACTTGTGACCTAAGATATTTCAGTCAACTGTTGTTTCTTTTCTGATAAAGAGTTTTGATGAGTCTTTTGTCCCTTTATAAGGACAATATCAGTCCTTAAATTCACCTCTTAATCCTTGAGCATTGACATGATTGTTGTTGGGTTCAACTTGTATATGTTATTTGCTATTTGTTACCTCGTAGTCTCAACTAATACATAGATCAAGGGACTTTATCTACAAAGAGTAGGCAGTTGGGATGAAATTAGCCATTCTCTTCAAACTTCTTCAATTATTCGATGCACCAAACAACCTATTTCCTTTACAATAACCTTTGACATGTTACACCAGGTTACGTATAACCTAGTGTTCTTTGCCTTCATTGATCATTGAGATATGACTCTTGCTTAAAAAAACTAGCAAATTGCAACACCATTGTACACTTGAGAAGCAAATTGAGAAAAAGAAAATGGAAATATTTTCTCCAAAATGCATAAAATGTCATATGAAGACAACCCGAAATTTCACTGGTTGCAACAATTTACCAGTGATCGGTTGGCTATGTGAATCATCATTTTTTTTTCTCTGAATCTTTTTTATTCTCTCAAATCTATCTACAATTAACAATAAAAAATCAAAATTCCTTTTTTTTCTTTTTCTTTCTTAATTACAGAAAACAAGAGAAAACCTAAAAGTCAATGATGGGTTCACCAATTGTGAGATTTCTCTCCAATGCCCATGGTAAATTGAAGAGCTTAGCAGTGATGAACTTGAAGATTTTGTTCACATTAATGTTGTAGGTTGCACTTGAGAAGAATAGTGGTGCATTTAATGCCTTTGCATATGCTCTTGCCTGTTCAAAGTCACATTGTATAACACCATAAGTATCAACATCAAAAGCATTAAATTGATACAATAGCAACATATCCAATATAGTCCTATATGTGAAGTTTGGGGAGGGCGGGGTGTATCGTGTATACGCAGACCTTTCCTCTACCTTTACGGGGTATAGAGGTTGTCGATACATCCTCGGATCAAGAAAATCATTTTTTATTATAAGTTTGAAAGAAATACAAGAGTAAAACGCTATACAAGAAAGTTCTCAAACAGTATTTGCCATTGGAACTAACATTCTTTGCTGTCACTAAATTCTAACTGCTATGTCATCAGCTCAAAGTGCTGAAATCCTACCAACTCCGGAAAACTCAAAATACAGGCCTAATCGTTTGTACATACAAATTTTTTGGATGCTAAAGTTCAAAATCAAGAGAGAAACAACCCAATCGTAGGCGAAGTTCCCTAATTAATAGGAAAGAACTGAGAATGATATCTATATACCTGGCTTGCAATTGTCCATTGCAAATCCAATGGCAATTTCACAAAATCATCAAACTTTGTCCCTATCATTACAGGAATTGCTGTCTGATTCCATTGTCGTGCTTGTTGATGCCAGCTAAGGACACTGCACGAAAAAACAACACGTTAAAATGCATTGATAACATAAAAAAAATCCATTATAGTGTCAGTGAATATAACTTAAACATTATTCTTTAGAGGAAATAAATCCCATACCTACTGAGTGTACATCTACTTGTGAGATCAAACATGAAAAACATTGCCACAGAGTCCTTACAAGCCATTGGAATTTGAGTTGGGCCAGAAACATCACCTGCATTATTATTAATAATCATTTCATAAAATTAAAATGGACAGTTCGATGCACAAAACATCCCATCCCAGAATCCTGAAAAGGACCGCATTCAAGAGTTGCGATGTAAACAGTCTACTCTAATACAACTATTAATGATTACTTTCACAGTTCAATCTCGTAACTTATAAGTTTGAAAATTCTCAAAAAAGAAAAACATTTTGATCATATACTCATTGTTAGATCTAAATTGTTATTTTGTTGATATATACTTTTTTCTCTGTTTTAATAAAAGATTTTTTTTTTAAAAAAAGAAGATTAAATGGATATGTATACCTTTAACTTCCCACATGCTATATGAGATTCTTGTCCCTCTCACACACAAAGTTTTGTCCATCTGATTTAATCCTTTGGTTGACAATCCTTCATCAACTTTCTCTTTTCCTACATACTTTGTCTTCAATTAAAGAAAAAAAATCACAAGAAAAAGTCAGAAAATAAGATTGAAGATGGATCAAATCAAAGTACAAATACATAAACAAGAAATGGAGAAATAATCCAATATTGTTAATAACACTACTAAAAATATAGGAATTTTCTCTTCAGGTTCGATCAGAAATCCATCAAAATTTGAGTTGTCTCAGATAGATTCCGACGGATTTTGTCAGAAATCCATCTTTTAGTAATAGAAAATAAATCTTGAACTTAATTCGACCCCAAAAATAGTTTATGAAACAAAAATTGTCTAAACTGATAAAAGACAACAGTCCATTACCTCAGTAGGACATAGTCCAACACCGAGGCAGCTGCAATCTTATCTACTAGATTTAATTGAACCCAACAATTTCGATATATACTGTGTATATATACTTGTAAAATTAGAAAGTTTTCACCAAATATTAAACGGAGAAGGTACGAATATACCTCTAAACTATGGTAAATGGTACGCATATGCCCCTTATTATACTTTGATTACGTTTATACCCTTGCCGTTAATAATTTGGTGCGAATATACCCTTGACCCTAACGACTTTTCACGTGTCAAAATCCTAATGATTGAACCTTTTTTTTTTAAATTTTATTAACCTAAATAATTAAATTATCCTAAATCAAATTTCTACACCCGACCCAAACCAGACCCAATGCCATGGAACAATCAACACACACTGAATACACCCACAAAGGCAAAAGATAAAAAGTAATAACAGAGAAAAATGGTGAAGGGAGAATAGAAGCAAAAATAGAGGAGGAGAGATTGAGGGAGATAGAGAGAAAGAAACGGAGAAGAGAGAGAGAGATCGGAGAAGAAAAAACAGAGAGAAAACAATGCTTTTTCCGGCGAAATTTCGCCGAAAATATCATCTCCGACCGAACCCAGCAAAAACCAGTCGAATAAGATCGTTGTTTGTCGATTTCGGCGATAATTTGCCGAAAATAGCTACAGTTCATGTCTTAAATAGAAAATCTCGTCTACTCCGATCGACCACCATCTCCTCGCCCCACAAAACTCTCGCGTCTCCACCACAAAATTGAAAGGTAGAATCTTTCTCTTCCCCCATTACAGATCAATGATTCAGGTGAAGTTTCAACCTTTTCACAGAAATAAAACAAGAATTCACACTCTTATATATGATGATAACCTTTTTCTTTATACTACATTAATAACTGACTTACATCCCATTATATGTATGTATAGAATCTCAACAGTCACCATGTTAAAGGCCGGAGAATATTACTCTCTCCGTCTCAATTTACTTGATAGATGAAGAAACAATATCTGAATTTGCAGTCACTCCTGGAGGAATAAAAATCAAGATTTGAAGATACTTCTTAGATTTCTTTTTTTAGGGAAAGAGATGTGAGAGAGAGAGGAAGACGCAGTTATTGTGGATTCTCTGAAAATTCTATGGACCGGGTCGGGTGTGGGAATTTAATTTAGAATAATTTAATTATTTAGAAAAATTTAGGTTAATAAAATTAAAAAAAAAAAGGCTCAACCGTTAGGATTCTGACACGTGGCAACCCATTAGGATCAGGGGTATATTCGCACCAAATTATTAACGGCAAGGGTATAAACGTACTCAAAGTATAACGAAGGGCATATGCATACCATTTACCATAGTTCAAGGATATATTCATACCTTTTCCGAATATTAAATTATGAACTCGTATATTCAAAAATATAATGAATTCAACAATAACAACTTAAAGATGGAACTCATCAAATCTAAATTTCGCATCGGTCTTTACATCCACACACCCAAACCAAACATCTAGAGCATGAAAAGACAACATACAGGCTCAACATCAATAATAGAGATGAATCTGACTCTAATCCCATCCACCCAAAACCGAACATCTAGATGAATCTGACTCTAATCCCATCCACCCAAAACCGAACATCTAGAGCATGAAAAACACAACTTAAGGGCTCAACATTAATCATATCAAGACTAGAGATGAATCTGACTCTAATCCAAACCATCCAATCCAAACCATCCAACCCAAACATTTAGAGCATGAAAAACACAACGCAGTGGCTCAACATCGAACATATCAAGAATAAAGATAAGTATGACTCTAATCCCATCCATCCAAACCGAACATCTAGAGCATGAAAAAAATACAACATAAAGACTCAACATCAAACATATCATATCAAGAGAAATGAATCTAACTCTAATCCCATCCCCCCAAAACGAACATCTAGAGCATGAAAAACACAACATAAAGACTCAACATCGAATATATCAAGAATAGAAATGAATCTGACTCTAATACCTCGTTAACAATATATGAAGGAACCAAAAAAAAAAAAAAAAAGAACTTACCAAGAAACTTGTTTTTCCAATTTGATTGTCACCCAAAAGGCTAATCTTCAAAGCAACAACATCCTCAGATGAATCCTTAGAATGATCACAACAACATGTGGACACCAAACTCCCAGAATACCCTCCATCAGACGCCGTCTCCGCCCCTGCTGGCGGAGATGGCATTCCCCTGGTGGCCGGAAAAGATTGGTTATGTGACAATTGTCTATAACTAATAGACTTACCTAACCAACAAGCAAGAACTTTGTTCCAAAATGCGTTAAAATATTTTTGTAGTATAGTAAATTTGCATATGATTTTCCTTTTCATATTCAAATGAACCATTCTTCTATAACAAAGTAGCAAACGTTTAGTCATTTTTTCTATGAGGGGAATTGAAAGGAAAAGAAAAAAAAAAAAAGGCCTCAAGAGGGAGCTATGCTAATAGTGCTTAGCTTCTTCTTTTGGCCTTAAAAGAAAAAAGACAAGTCTCTTTTGCACAATAATTAATCATTATTTCCTTTTAATAATATTTTTTTCTTCTTCTTCTTAGTGTTTGTGTGGGATTTAATTTAATTTGCATTTTTACCATTCATTTTTTTTTCTTTCATATTTAATGTGTGGTTAACGGCTAATTAGGTTTGTAACTATTGGCGTGTTATGAGGGAGGGTTGACCGTTTTAATAGGTATATTAAAAAATATATCTGAATTTGTTCAAATGTGGTTGTCACTTTTTTCTTTTTTTAAAAAAATTAATTTTAAATATGGTTGTCTATAGGTTTGTGAGAAAAAAAAAATATTCCTGTGTAAAGAAATCATCGAGCGTTAATTATTGTGTTGATAAAGATTTGAACTCTGATCATCCGCTTATTATCATATTTCATTACCACACACACTTGATTTTTGGTCTTTTTGTTACAAGTTTTATTTTGCATGCATCAAGGATTGATTGATGGTAAATATACACACCCATCTGAGTGTCAGTACTAATCAATTCAATTCATTATGATTAAATGCTATAATGAAGGGAAAATATAAAATACTAATTAACCATAGTTAAGTGACAAAAGTCTATCTACAAATATATACATTTATTAATCTATATTTATATTTATAATCTATAATTTATAATCTATATCTATAATTTATAATTTATAATTTATATTTATAATATATTAAAAGTATTGAAGAGCCTTAGAAATATTGTTTGAACTTTTTGTCCATCATTAAAAGTTTTTTTCTTTAGACAAAATCGTCTTTTCACTATTTCTTCCTAATATTTAAGAGTTGAAAATTAATTAAATATATTTATAGTAATGGTACCTTTCCTTATTAGAAGTCACAACTGATACTTTTTCCACTAGCTTAAAAATTCTAGATCAACTAAATTTGATTTTAAGAAGATTTGAAAAAAGAATGTAATCAATGATTTTGTAAAGATTTGATTTTAAAATGTAACAAGGAAAAACTTTTAAAATAGGAAAAAAAATAACCGTACAACAAATATGTGGTTCAAATTGATGTGTCACTCTTAACCTCCGACAACAACGGAAAGAGGTATTGTGTGACAAACATGAAAATGATTATTCATCAACCACTTGGAACTTCTGATAAATATATATGTGTTTATCCCAAAATATATATTTATCTTTACATTATTATATTAAAGTGTAAAAACTTTGAAAAGTGATTTAAATTACAATTCATTCAAGATCTCCACAATAGATAAAATCATTTAATTTTAAATAATCAAATGTTTACACGTGCGAGACACGTATGATTAAACTAGTTTTATATAAACATTCAATATAAAGAAAAAAAAATTACGTAATCACAACCATTTGTTCAACAATTTTCTACTCTTTCAACAAACATTTTATCAAATTATTAGACGGTCAAATACTTCCTTCAAAAACTCTTCCACATTGAAGAACTTAAATATCAATATCTATTAATCGTCGAGGGATTATTAATTAGTTAGTTAGCTAAAGGCAAATCATATGTTGGTCAGTTCAGGCTTATTGAAATTTAATTATCAAGGTAAAGATACCTGCAACAATTATCAAGTTAGTTGAGCAAGTATTCCCTACATAAAAAATTTAGATTCAAAACTTCTTGCATATATTTTGAATCGAGCTTATCACACTGGACATATTTAGTTTAGGGAAAACATTTACACGCACCCGGTGTATGTACCAAGCCAATATATGCATGCCATGTATTTGAATTTAAAATTCATGTTACTTAACCATGATTAAACAAAATGTATTTTACTTAAGTTTTTAGCGTAGTTTAGTGTGGTTTTCGTGTAATTTACAAGAGATAATACTAAATGAAATTTATTCCTTGCTCACCTGAAAAATAACTGCAATTGTTTTGTCATAAAAAAAAAATGGAAAAATTAATTAGTGAATTAATTAAAGAACCGACAAGTGTATGAAGAAAGTGTCAATTTCACGTGTAGCCAAGTTAGCCAATAATCATGCAACCATGTAAGGTATCCAAATTGAAAGAGGAGCCCCACTCATTAGTCATTATTTATAAAATAATAAAAAGCTTATTTTTTTTCTCGAGAAAAGAAATGATTATTAAGTTTGAAAGTATGAAAATCAATGACCTAATTTTAAGTCTAAATTTGTGCAATTTATCCGAATATTTCTTGGTTACATAATATGAACAACTATTTCAAAAAAAATACTAAAAAAATAAATATTATATGGAGGTCTGATTATATTTTTTTTTCCAAGATAAAATTTTCATATTTAGCAAATGTTTAAAACATTAAAATCAATTTTACAACCAAAAAGTTTTAATTTTTTGTGGGTCATTAAACATTTTACTTGCAATTCCATTTCAGAAGAAACTATTACTGTTATTTAGGAAATCAAATAATTTTCCCTTTGATGATAAGTTTTTTATATATTTTTTATGTATTTTAAATCATAAAAGGTTATTATTTACAGTATTTGTTTATCTAGTTTGGATATGTAAATTTTCATTTTATAAGGATTATGAAATCATGTTGATATTGAAATCCAATATTAAAACAATAGTGATATTATTATTATTTTTCAAAAATACGAAAAGATTTTTAAGAAGTTTTAAAACATTTGGACCCACATTAATACGTGTTTTGAAACGTGAGCGTGTTGACTCCGCAAGACCTAATGAGGAGACCTAGTGTAATTTTCTTTTTTTTTACCCAGAAAAATTCCCATTTGATATTTTTACAGACTCACAAAATAAATCAATTTTTATAATAGTTCACAAATTACACGAAAGATGTAAATAAAATTAGACAAATTCAATGGAGTGAGCTCAACATCAACAGGAAAAATCGATCTCTAATCTCCTTTTTGATATATCACCTACTAAACTAACTCAGGTATTCGTATGAATGACACCTTATTGAAAACGTTAAAATTAATTTTATATTATAGAATGTTTCAAAAAAAAAAAACTCAAGAAAAAAATACGATGACTCCTTAAATATTATGCTCTTGATTCCACTTTATAAGGCATCATTATTTTCTTAGCTCTAATTTAAATGGAATTGTTGAATTTTGAAAGTTATATTTTTCATTTTAACTTTGAATCTGAAAATGAATTATTTAAAATAAAATTTTGTGCATTGAAACTATGTAAGAATTACTATATGCCAGAATAATAAATAATTTTAAGGCATATTAAAAATTATAATTAAAAGAAAAATATATTTGACTCTCAAATACCACATAAATTGGTACAAAGGAAAGTATTATTAGAGAGCCAAACATTTTTTCTTTGATGTCAATTTCTTAAAAATATTTTTAGTATAAAAAAACTGTAATTTATAGTACTTTTTCAATTTTCTTGTTATGTTAATTTTGTAGAAAGATCGAAAAATTAATATCTGAATTGAGATCGAAATTAGAAGGTTTTGTTTTCCTACTCCGACCTCTTAATTATTTTCTTGAAATAAAGGAAGTAATAATAATACTGCATGTCTTCTTCTTTTTTTACTTTTTATAAAATAATAGGAAAGGGATATTTAAAGGTGAAAAATTATTTTCAAAAAAGTATTGGACCCCACAGTAATACGTGTTTGTAAATTGAGAGGGTGTTTAATGATTCTCTATGGCCCACTAAACCTAATTAGGAGACATTAAAGTGGTTTTATTGATTAAAATTATTGGAGGATATTCGTTTGGTTTGGGAATTTTTAGGCAATTTGACATTAGAAAAACTTAAATAGTTAACAAGTTAGCAACCCCATCTAATAATTTCCATATTTAAAGTATATTTAGCATGTGAGGATCATTTATATTATTTAGGAAATACAGTATATGAATTCTGATTTTTGTTTTTGCGATATATGATTTATCATATTTGAACCTTGAACTAACTAAATGTGTGTTTTGAATCCCCTTAGATAAGAAATATGGTATAGTTGAACTATCTTTGTGATGCAGTGGTGTGACTGTTTCACTTTTAATCAGGGGTCTCGAGTTCAAGCTCTGGTATAGAGAAAATTTTGTTGGAAGCGTCATCTCAAAATGGATCTTACACGAATCCGAATTAGTCGAGCCTTCAATACAGATATCGGACCGGATAAGAAAAAGAAATGCAGCCACATGCATGTCATCTAATTGTATCTTCTCTTCGATTTTTCTCTTTCTCTACCATTTTTTTTAAAAAAATTATCTCTTTTTTCATACCTTGTTGTAAAATATAATAATTTGGAGTATAATCTTGCATGAACTAATAATGTCCCATGTGCGTGCACACGTGTATATGTTTCATGTTGAGTTATATCTTTTGAATAACTTTTTTTTAATAGAGAAGATTCATTGCTTCTTCCTTATGTTTTTAGGTATCAAGCAATCAAGGTGGCATATGTTCAAAAATTTATCGAATACTATATCCAGAAATTCGAATTTAAAATACTACATATAGTTCAATGATTCAGAACACTATGCCCTGAAGTTCGAATTTCATACTTCAAATTACAGACATGTTCAGTTATAAGTGTCTTGAATTTGACATATAAGTTATGTATGATATATATAGTTGAATTATATATGTTGTTAATGAATTATGAAAATTAATTTGGAATTTTGAATGACTAGTTTAATGATGGTCAATCATGTTGTTGAACTTCTATGTTTTCATGGTTTACCTGATTTCAATTACTTTAAATTATTTTAGGTATGATGCAAGATATGATTGACATTTTAAAGAGACTATACGTTAAATGTCCATGCATATAATGATATCAAACTCTTGATGTTTACAGGACCTAAAATGGTATATGGTGCTGCAAAAGTATTTTTGGAGAAACGTAGGATTGAGAGGACATTTATTTTCAACAATTGAAATGTTTGCCTAGAAACTATGGGTGTCAAGTGGGTGGACCAATCCGGATCGACCTGAACCAACTCGGCCCGACCCGGCTCTCGTAACTAACCCGGCCCGGTTTGACCCGGCCCGGTAAGCCCTAGGGCTTTAGGGTTTCGTGTTTCGGGCCAGTTATTTTTTAAAATGGGCCCGGCTAACCCGGCCCGGACCAAGCCCGGTCCAGGCCCGCCGGTTGCCCAGCCCCGCCCGGATACCTTTTTTTCTAAAAAAAAAAAAAGTTGGGATTTTGGGCCAAACTAGCCGTTGGCCCAACGGCTATATAGCCGTTTTTGGGTCCAAACGGCTAGTTTGGGCCCATTTATTAAAAAAAAGAAAAAATTTAACTTTAAAAAATATTTTTTAATCCCAAAAAAAATTCTATAAATACCCTACAACTTCAAATCATTTTTCACACAATTTTTCATTCTCTCAAATCTCATTCTCTCTCAAATCTCAATTCTCAAATATTCAATATATTTAATTTTCTAAAGTGTTCACTTTAATTTTTTAATTTTTCGTTTACAAAGTACGAGCGGAAGTTTCTAAAGTCGCAACCTTCGGATACTTCTAAAATTTGGTATTGTCGTTCCATCTCTTACGTTTAATTTTTATTTATTGTATTAATTGTTTAATATTTAATTTTATTATATTTGTGTATTTTGAATATTTTTAGTTTAATTTAATTTATATTATGGATAAATTAAGAAACCTTGCTACTAAAGGTGTTAAAATTTTTTGTCCTGGAAGCGGTAGTGGTAGTAAAAAGTGAATTACTAGCGGTAAAGGTAGTTCAAGTAGTGGATATACCCGTGTGCCTTCGCCTCCGATACCGCTTGGTACACCTTTTGAGGAAGAAATAGGTGTAGGTGCTCACGATATGTATTATGTAGAAGCTCAGGAAAATTACGGTATAGAAGAAGAAAATAAAGTAGATGCGGTTAATTTAGACGAAGAAAATGAAGTAGATGCGGTTAATTTAGATGAAGATAATGAAAATATTGCTGAGACACCCGCAGTAGGAGATGCTAACGTAAGATCTGAATCGGTTAATCTCCCTCCCCGTCCTCCCAGTGCCCCAAGACCTCGTAAAAGAACTAGTGTTGCATGACAATTTTTTGAACGTATATCAGATATTGAGGTGCAATGCAATATTTGTCAACAAATATATAAGCATAGAAGTGGAGGCAAGCAAGGGGGTACGGGTACTTTAATGAGACATATAGCTGAAGATCACAAAAGAGAGTTAAATATTGCACAAGGTGGTGGGGATGTTGGTGGGCCAACGCAAACTAGAATGGACCCAACAACTGGTCACGTAGCGAAGAAGTATAATAAATTGAGGGACCGGGAAGAAATAGCTAAAATGGTAGCTGTGGGTTGTTTGCCTTTTAATTTTCCTTCTTCTGATGCCTTTATTCGTTATATTCAAGCAATTTATAATCCTATGTTTAACGGTATTCCTAGAACTACTTGTCGATCTGATATTTTTAGACTTCATTCACAATATTGCTTTTATTTATCAACATTGTTAAAAAATATTCAATGTAGATTGTCCCTAACTTCTGATCTTGATCGTGCTGTAAATAAAAATGATTATTTAATCGTTACTTGTCATTGGATGGATAGTAATTTCGTGATGCAAAAACGTATTCTTGCTTTTTTATATGATAAAGATCGTAAACATACTGAATAATTTATTGTTGATTCTATAGTTAAAATTGCCGGATATTATGGTATCGAAAATAAAATTTTATGTATTGCTTTTGATAATGCTTCTAACAACAAGACTGCTATAAAAAAATTAAAATCTACGCTATCTCCGCCCTTGCCTGAAATTTTTCATATTAAGTGTGCATGTCATATATATAATTTAATTGTAAAAGATGGTCTTGAGTTTTTTTAGCTTTATATTGAAAAAATTCGTCTTGCCATTGGTTTTATTCAAGAAAATAATCGTAGATCGAGAATTTAAAGTTAAATGTCAAGAAAATGGACTTACACCGATTTTGATGCCTGAGGAAATTGATACTAGATGAAATTCTACGTATGACTTTTTAAGAACTTGTTATAAATATAGAATTCCTATTACACTAGCTTTTAACCAACATTGCGGTTCATTAGCTGATTCTGCTGATTGCATGATACATAATTCGGATTGGGTTGTAATTAATGATCTTGTTAAGTTTTTAGAAAAATTTTATGTAGCTACGGTTGAATTTTCCGGTGCTTATTATCCTACTCTTTGTAATATTTTGGCATATATAGCCGATATTTCTGGTTTGCTCAAAGAATATAAAAATAAAGAAGGTTATAAAGAAGCTGTTGGAGCCATGTTTACGAAATTTCAAAAATATTTTTTTTTGATTCTCTCTATTTACTTGGTTGGTGCTATGCTAAATCCGTGCATGAAATATAATAATATGTGCCACTTTAGTACTCTTATTTATACTAACTTAGAAATAAATACTAACCATGATTCTGAACAAATACAACCTGATTTGTGGACGGCTATGACTGATGCAAAGGATTACATAGAAAAATTATATAATCACTATGTTGATTTATTTGATTTAGCCGTACCTACAAATATCACTCCAACTGTCGCTACTCATCCTCCCGAGGAGCCATCATCTTCTAAAAGGCCGACACATAGTATTTTTTCTGATTCGTTTTATGATTTAAATTGTTGGAACAGTGTTGATGAGAGAACTTTCACATCAACTTATCGGGAAGAGCTGAAATATTATCTTCGGACGGCACCAGAGGATCGCAGACGACGGATCAACACGTTGGATTGGTGGAGGAGTAATGAAACACAATATCCTGTGCTTTCAAGATTAGCTAGAGATATCTAGAATGTTCCAATGTCAACCGTTTCATCAGAGAGCGCCTTTAGTCAGGGACGACAGCAGCTTAGAGACAACCGACACTCATTGGAAAGCAATGCAATAAATGTTCTAGTTTGCCTCAGAGATTGGATTAGAGCGGAAATAAGAAACCAAGGAATGGAACCGGAGCCGAGCGACTAGCTGAAACTTGAAGAAATTATGACTTCACGGGAGAACTCAGCAGAATCAAGTCCAATGCATGGTTTTTCACCCGTTGACTTCGACTATCCTATGCAAGTTCCCATTAATATTAACATGAATGAGTTGAAAAAAATGATGCATAATTTGTAGATTTTTCATTCATGTAAATTATAAATTTTGGATCATTTTGCAATCAATAAAATTTGCCAAATTCATTCACTCCTTAGTCCTTGCTTTTTATATTTTTTCATTTAACGATTTAAAATTTTAAATTGAATTTCTAGTTTTCTTCTTTAAATTAAAAACTTACTTCTAATATATTATTAATTTACTACCAAATATTATTAATTTGTTATATTAAGTAGCATATGTTTTGTATATTTGTGCATATATCTTCTATAGAAGTCTATATTTAACGTATACATGTGTATATGTTTTATAAATTAGTATATAAGTATATCTATATATATTGTAATGTATATATAATGTAGTATATTTTATAAGTAGTAGTATATATACATTGAATGAGGCGTATACGCGTGTATATATCTTCTATAGAAGTGTCTATTTAACGTATACATGTGTATATGTTTTATAAATTGGATATCTTCTATAGAAGTGTATATATGTGTATATATCTTCTATAGACGTATATATTTAACATATACAAGTGTATATGTTTTACAAATTAGTATATAACTATATATATATACATATTGTAGTATATATATATGTATATTGTAGTATATATTTTATTTAAAATAGTACATATATATTGAATGGTGTGTATATATGAGTATATATCTTCTACAGATGTATATATTTAATGTATACAAGTGTATATATTTTACAAATTAGTATATAACTATATATATATGTATATTGTAGAATATATTTTATTTAAAGTAGTACATATATATTGAATGTTGTGTATATACGTGTATATATCTTCTCTAGACGTATATATTTAACGTATACAAGTGTATATGTTTTACAAATTAGTATATAACTATATATATATACATATTGTAGTATATATATATGTATATTGTAGTATATATTTTATTTAACGTATGACATATATATTGAATGGTGCCTATATATGTGTATATATCTTATATAGATGTATATATTTAACGTATACAAGTGTATATATTTTATAAATTAGTATAATATAACTATCTATGTATTGTAATCCATGTATATTGTAGTATATATTTTATTTTAAGTAGTACATATACATTGATTGGTGCGTATATATGTGTATATATCTTATATAGATGTATATATTTAACGTATACAAGTGTATATGTTTTATAAATTAGTATAATATAACCATCTATACATTGTAATACATATATATGTTTATTGTAGTATATATTTTATTTAAAGTAGTACATACACCTTGAATGGTGCGTATATATGTGTATATATCTTCTATAGACGTATATATTTAACGTATACAAGTGTATATGTTTTATAAATTGATATATAACTATATATATATATATATATATATATATATACATACATACATAGTATATACATATATATTGTAGTATATATTTTATTTAAAGTAGTACCTATATATTAATTTAAAATGATTTAAAATGAATTTCTAGTTTAAATTAAAAACTTACTTTTAATATATTATTAATTAACTATCATGTATATATATATATATATATATATATATATATTGTTGTATATACTTTATTTAAAGTAGTACATATATATTGAATGGTGCGTATATATGTGTTTATATCTTCTATAGACTTATATCTTTAACGTATACAAGTGTATATGTTTTATAAATTAGTATATAAGTATATATATATATATATAGTAGTATATATATATATATTGTAGTATATACTTTATTTTAAGTAGTACATATTATTGAATGGTGTGTATATATGTGTATATATCTTCTATAGACGTATATCTTTAACGTATACAAGTGTATATGTTCTATAAATTAGTATGTAACTATAAATATATACATATTGTTGTATATATATATGTATATTGTAGTATATACTTTATTTAAAGTAGACAAGTAGTACATATATATTGAATGGTGCGTATATATGTGTATATATCTTCTATAAGCGTATATATTTAACGTATAAATGTGTATATGTTTTTTAAATTAGTATATAAATATATATATATATATATATATATATATATATTGTAGTGTATATATATATATATATTATACTATTATAGTATATGTTTTATTTAAAATAGTACGTATAGTCATATATAATTATATAATGAATGGTACGTATATATGTGTAATTGTTTATATATTTTTTTTAAAATATATATTGTATATTGGAGTGTATATAGTGTATATTGGAGTGTATATAGTGTATATAATTGTAGTGTATATAGTGTATATTGGATTTTTTATTTTTTTTTAAACGAGTTTGACCGGTTTTTAACCGGGTTTGACCAGGTTTTGGTGGGTTTGACAGGGTTGGGTTAAGTGGGCCGGGTTAGGGTGGGTTTTAATTTTTTTACTGTTGAGCCCGGCCCGGCCCGTCTAGCGCCAAAACCGACCCTTAACCAGCCCTCAATCCGATTAAAATAGAAGGGCCGGTTTTGGGTTGGACCGGCCCGTCCCGTTTGACACCCATACTAGAAACTATACGTGTCGGTGTAGGATAATAGTTAAATTAGAAAGTTTAGGGTTTTCACTTCTATATTTCAGATCGTCGAAGCTGCCACCTATCAATTGAAATTTCTCTTCTTTGCCTGAGGTGGAAATCAGCTCCCCCTGGACCATCCTTGAGCGGCCCGTCCAAATATGCAAAGGTTCAATTCGAACAACGTATCTGAATCGAAATTTAAAAAAGTGTGGAAAAGAAAAGGTTGACTTCTCTTTTTCATTTATAGGAACTTATAATCTGGGATTAACAAACTAGAAAATCTGGTATGACTATCGATACCATAAGTGCATTCTTATGCAATTTTTCTGATTTTTTCTTTTATCAACATATTTGACGTTTCCAAGTTTTCACTTAAAACCTTTTCTGGAATTGATTATGGCATGAAAACGATATTCGTATTCTTGCTATTTCGTGCTTGCAATAAGTTGTATATTGAATTTAATGAGACCAAATTATGACATGAGAACAATAATTGTATATTTGTCATTTATTGAGTGTAAATGTGTAATAGATTGCAGGTTGACTTTGATGAGATTAATTATGACACGAAAATACTACTACTAATTGTATTCTTGTTATTTCATCATTGTAATAAGTTGTTTGATTGACTTTGATAAGACTAATTATGGTATGGAAATTTTAATTGTAAATGATGGCTAAGCAAACTTACTTTAGTTTTTAGTTAATATCTATCATCATGTCAAAAGCTATACACCATAACAAGAGCGTGACATTATTTTGTAAACCTATGGAACAAGTACAACGTTCAATCATGACTCAAACATGTGTCATCCTATACTCATTAATTGAATTTTGCCGTAAACAGGATATTAATATTACCCAGCAATGAAATTAAGCTTCAAACTTCCTCACTTGCTTGGGATATCTGATTCATTATCTCTTTTATCTAATTTAATTTTGGGCTAAAGCCATCGATAGACCCTTAAACTTGTTTTGAAAATTCATTTAGACCCCTCAACTAAGGCCTGTACCAATCAGACCTCTAACCTACCCGAAATTTGATCCATCCACACCTTTTTTTGTCATGCCCCATTAAATCTCCTCCGCGTGTTATCAAACGCGGCTGACGTGTAAAGTTAGTCGATTCAATAATTTCCAAGCGGATTAAATATATTGATTGTCTAAATAATTATTAAAAAAATAATTATATTTTAAAAAAAATAAAAAATTAAAACCCGGTTCTCCCCCCCCCCTCCCTCCCCCGCCCCTCTCCATCTTCTCCATCTTCTCCAATTTGCTCTGTTGATTTTCAATGTTCTCAATCTAACTCAACTAATTTTATTTCTTTGATTTTATTTTGCTTCCCTGTACGCCTTTATTTTTTTTCAAGCAATTCAAAAACTCCACGAACCCCTAACTATAATTCTTATGATTGTTTTTTTATTCTTTGAAATTTGTAGGAATTTGGGCAATACTAATATTTCTTATTTTTGGTGAAATTACTTTGGTTGTTCGTTACTCGTCTCTTTGTGTGTGTATATATATATAAGACGACACTACGGGAGGGTGGGGTGTGTGAAGACGACTAGAATGGAGGAGGGTGTGAAGACGATGAGAGGTGTGTGTGTGTGAAGAAGACGATGCGGGGGGAGGGGGTTTGTGTGAAGAAGACGCTGAAAAGGGGGAGGGTTGTGTGAAGAAGACGCTGAAAGGGGGGAAGGGAGTTGTGTGAAGAAAATGCTGAAGAGGGGGGGGGAGTGAGGTTGTGTGAAGAAGATGCTGAAAGAGGGGGGGGGGGGGAGTGGGGTTGTGTGAAGAAGACGCTGAAAGAGGGGGGGGAGTGGGGTTGTGTGAAGAAGACGCTGAAAGAGGGGGGTCCTTTTAAAAAAAAAAATTAAGAAATTAGGATAATTTAAAATTATATTAATAAAATAATTTAAATATAATTTTTTTAATTAAAAAATAGTAAAATATTACTTTTTCTTCGATTCACGTGCCCAAGGAGAGTGTAACACACTCTCATTGTCAAATCAGCATTTTGTGTCAGATAGGTACCAATTATAACACTTGAGGGGCCTGATAGGTACAGGCCTTAGTTGAGAGATCTAAGTGAATTTTAGGGACAAGTTTGAAGGGTTGTCGATGGGTTTAGCCTTTATTTGGGGGTAACTTACATAAATCCCTGAATCTTTAAGTGATATTACATAAAATTTCGACTATTTTGTTAATTACATTTTATCCCGGTTTTTTAAAATGGTGATACATATAAAAAAGTGATACATTTGAAACTAACAAGATATTTATTTAAGAAAATAATAGATTCTCTTTTATTCATTGTATTCTTTTATTTAAGGAAAGATATCTAATTTTTCTCTTTTTTAGAATTTAATTTAGGTGTTTTAATTATGTTTCTCTTTTTCGTCTTTAATTATGAAAGATATGTTTTTTTTTGTTTTGTTTTTTTCTCTTTTTTCGTCTTTAATTTTAGTCTGCTATTTTAGATTCAATTTTAACTATGTTTCAATTCTGCTTTTAGTCTTTTTTAAAAAATATTATTACTTTTGTTTCCTACACTGACTACATCATTGCCTTTCATTAATAACGTATGAATCAACCAATAATTGAAATAAATAATTGTAGCTACCATATGATTCTCCATAATACCATATATATCACCCATTAATATCATATGAATCACCCAATAATTGAAATAAATAATTGTATTTACCATATGAATCACCATAATACCATATATATGAATCACCCAATAATTGAAATAAATAATTGTATCTACCATATGAATCACCATAATACCATATATATGAATCACCCAATAATTGAAATAAATAATTGTATCTACCATATGAATCACCATAATACAATATGTATCACCCATTAATATCATATATATCACCCGTTAAAATCATACAAAATGTATTTATCGTATGAATCACCATAATACCCATAGAATGATATCATATCTATCATTCATATGAATCACCATTAAAAAATAAATATGTATGAATAACTAAATAAATTTATATATGTATCAATAGATTTTTTTTAAAAAAATGGGAGAGATTTTAGGAGAGGGAAAAAAAAGTTGCATGCATTAATGGAGGAGAAAAAAATCAGGAATGAAGATGATTTAAGCATTAATGGAAGAGAAAAAATCAGGAAGGAAGATGATTTAATTGTTGATAATTAGGAGATATTTTAGGGAAGAAAATCTTGAATGAGTTAATGGTGGAGTAAAAATAGTATGTGGGGTTTTCTTGATATGTATCAAGAGTAAAGTTGAAAAATGGTATTTTATATAAATTTTAAAAAAGTAAGGGATATTAGGTAATATAGTCTCTTAAGTATGAAATTTGTGTAATTTATCCTTTATTTTGCGTCTTTCTTGGCCCATCCAATAGTACATATACACAACAGGCACATACTCATTATCTTTCTATGTCCAAAGAAAGATTTTTTCACCGTATTAATATGAGAAAGATAACAACTTGTTGTGTTAGCAATTTGTTGTATTCTTCATATAGTTTTCGAAGATTTAAATTTAAAATATGAAGTTATCTATTTAATTAATTTTAAAAATTAGTTAAATTGACTTTTGTAAAGCGAATGTGACAAAGTAAAAAGGACCAAAGTTTGACGAAATATAAAGCAGAAAAGAAAAAGAATGGAGAGAAAAGATTGAGTAATTCATATTTCTCTTGAGGATTTCTTGACGGGCGAATTACAATGGAGGAACACTCCTTTATTTATAGGAAAAAATTTCTAACTTTTCTAAATATAGACATTCACTATATATGGTAATACATTTATAACACTCCCCTCAAATGTCTAATTGATAGATAATGTGCCTCATTAAAATCTTACTAAAAGAATCCGGTGGAAAAAAATCTAGTGAAGGAAAAAGAGTACACATCTCTAATAATACACATATAGGCTACCTCATTAAAAACCTTTCTAGAAAAATCTAGCGGAATAAAACCTCGTAAGGAAAAAAAAGTATAACACGTGTTAACTTCCCTTAATGAGAACATCCTTAAGTTTTTGCATCTCGATCTTGCGCACCACCTTCTTGAAAGTTGCAGTTGAAAGAGACTTTGTTATAAATGTACAACTATATATAGTAAATGTCTATTTCTAAAAAGTTAGAAATCCTAACTTTGGGACAAAGTTTTTTTTTTCTATAAATAAATGGGTTTTTCTTCATTGTTATTCACCCCTCAAGAAATCCCTCAAGAGAAGAAACTTCTGTCTCTATTCTTCTTCTTCTCAGCTCTATATTTCATAACACGTTACCACACAAGTCTCTAATGTTTTAAGTTGATAGTGTGTCTCATCCGTCTAATCTTTTCTTTTGAGAATATGTTCATGAAAAGAAAAAAAAGGGAATTCAGATGCAAATGTACAGAGGTAATGTCATTGTTCTGTTTAACCACTGTCAAAAAATAAGTATACATAATAGTGGTGGTTAGTTTATTGCTTTCATCTACCAATTGACATTAATTTTCTTATTACGTATATGTCACGATTCAAATTCGGGCATGGACGTGATAGGCAATCTCACGGCCACCATGGATTCGACACAATTTCCTTCGTCTTACCTCAAGAGCACAATATACTAAACAGCGGAAGCAAATCAAAATAATAATAAGAAGGACAGATAAATCAAATAGAAATTCTAAGAATCCAAAACAACGACCATCAAATCAATACTTGTCCACAAAAGCCTCTAAAATCAGAAATACCAACTAAGTCAGGACATGTCCCCGACTATGACAAAAAAATCTCAAAAAGAAGATAATAAGAAATAAAAAAAATAAGTTAAATGATCGGGCCTTTCGAAAGATGGAGGCTCACCACTTCACAGCAGATCCACAGGGGTACCAAATCACCTAACGCTGCATGTAGACCCATGATTTTTGACCCTCCGCGAGTTTTAATCTATTTTCGGCATTAAATACTTATATTTTTGTTCGATATTTATTTTAGTTCTTATTTCATTGTTAATAAGTTTTAGTTGAAAACAAATAAAGTCACATTTTGGGATATTTTTTTTTATATCTTTTTATTTTTGTTTTTTAAAATAATACGAAAAAAATCAAAAATATATTTCCCTTTTAAATTTTAATAAATAAGTTACTAGTTTAGTTTTAATTATATTAGTTTAGGCTATTTATAAAATTTTATTATATTTTTCTTAAATATAAAAATTAATTAAATAATATTCTTTTATTATTATTATTATTATTATTATTATTTATTTTTTATATATTTTAAATTAAAAAAATAAAATATCATCCTAAATCTATCCAACTGCCTTCGCCCTTATCTAAATCCCACTTCCCTCAACTGTTCCCTCCCACATTCACCTTTTAAGGGGTAACTCCCCAACTTCCTCAAAAAACATACGTACATGATCAGAAGAGAACATAGAAAGAGAAAAAACAAAGAGACACTAAGCATATAGAAAAAATATCAGACAAAGAGGAGAAAAGAAAAAAGCAAAAAGCAAAAAGAGAGAAGAAAAGAGGGAGGAGAAAGAATCGTGATTTGAATTTCAGAGTTTCGCTTGGAGTCTCCGGTTAAGGCATTCAAACTTCTACTTTAGTTCATCAACAAGTTCTTATTTAATCATGTATCTTTATTTTGTAGATTTTATTGTGAAAAGCATGAATGAAAATGCTTAAGTGATTTCATTACATTATTTAACATGTGTAATTGATTAATTATATAAAATTTCGTTGTTACACGTTGTGCAGTTAAATTACTGTATATTTTCATATTTGTACACAAAAAAAGTTCCGTAAAAGCACAATTCATCGCACAAACATAAACACACTCACATACCGGTACACACACAGAGACGCACAAAAGAAAAATTGAGAGAAAAATAGTGGGGAAACTAAGAGAATAAAGAGAGAAGGGTTCGGAAGTAAAAATCAGAGGATAAATGGAAATAAAAAAATAAATTTTTCCGGCTAAGTTTTTCATCGGAACCGCCAAAGAAATCGGCGGTTATCCCCAAATCCATCAACCAACCCCTTTTTCTTCTTAGTCTCCGTCGCCCCTCACCGAAGGTGATGACCGGCGAGCTTCGAGCTCCAACCGTCCCACCACCACAGGCCGCCTTCCTTTCCCCCACTACCTGTTGGCTTGCCGAAGTTGATGGCCGGCGAGTCCAAGCTTTCGACCACCACACCACCAACCCCCTACACGTCGTTGTTTTGGTTTGGCCGGCAAAGCCACCGCCAACCACGAAACCAGTCACCACAAACCACTATGTGCCGCTGCCATCACTCCCCTTTCCACCGCCTACCTTCACTGCCAATAAGAATATCAAAATATAATAATTGATCTTAAAGTATGTAATTTCTATGTAATATTTTGTGTATTATTATTCATTACATAAATAAAGGATATAATACGTACTAATAATTATCGATTGAGACCAATGGATAAATTAGATTATCTTAGTGCATCCCAGTGACTTTTCTTCACTATTTGGACATTAAGGTCAATTCGAATACAAAAGTCTATAAAAGTCATCTCACGACGAATTCCGCGAAGCCCACCAAAAAACGACGCCTCCATTCTTCCCAAAATTGAATTCGAACCGTTTAGTATTTATATTTTGCTTGGATTTGTATATCATATGATTCAGATTGCTTGTTTTCTTCGCGATTTTGTGTTTGAGTCAGATCTCGGGGATTTTCGTATTTAATCTATCTTAGTATATATGATCTGGATTTGTATTAATTTAAAGAGAATAAATATAAAGACTCATAATAAAAAATAGCATAATATGAGTAGTTTTGTATATTTTTTCTATTTATTTTATTATTTAATATTTTTATTATTTTTTATTCATTGTCATTAATAAAGTTTAATAATTATTTATTAAATTAATTGACCGTCAGCATCCTTTTGTTTAATTTCTCGTGGAGTCAAATTCTCATCAGTACGGGCTAAGGGTCTTAAACAAAGGTAGCATTTTGAATAGATAAAATTGTTACGAGTTTACAAGTGACGAACCAACGCCTTTAACGCAAGGCAGCTAGGCAAATTTTAGATACATTTAAAATTTTCATCTCAATTAAGAATGCGGCGTACGCATCTTTCAGAGATATTTAAAAATAATTCAAGGATGCAATAATGCACCTTGACAAATATTTTTCTAAAATTAATTTTTCAGCGATTTAATACAAGAGTTTTAAATAGTTTTAGTATCTTAAAATGAGAGAATCTAGGCCTTAACATAGTTTATCCAAAATATTTTAAGTTAAGTATAAGTCAATAAAGCGATCGTGCTAGAATCAGGGGACTCGAGGGTTGCCTCACACCTTTCCCTTAGTTAACCAAATTCGTTATCCGGTCTTCTATTTTTGCTGACCATAATAAAGAGTCATTTTCTTTTGATTGGAGATTCAATAAGGTGACTTGGAACACCATAACTCAATTTCAAGTGGCGACTTTATAATTAAAATAATCCCTATTTAATACTGTCACTTTAATTGGAAAAACTCTTTGGCCCTCGAGCGGAAAAAGAGTGTGACATTGAACAGGAGCAACAAAAAAGACCTCAGACCCTACATCATGAAATGATGTAGCATCTAGGGGCAGTTAGTGGGGGAGAACTGGTATGTAAATCGAGGGAAAGAGGTAAAATAATGACATTTACAAAAATCGGTTAAAACCATATGCACAACATTTATATATACATATATAGGATGCCAAGATAGGGACAAAGGTCATGAACATAAGAGTTTTAAGCCTTTATCCTGAACTGTGTAGGTCGCTCCATCCTAAAGGCACCCACGGGCTATATGGGTCCAGCTTCCCCCACTGGAAGGGGCCCAATACGTGTTAGTTGCACGAACCGAGGAAAGGCTAAAGACACCAAAGCGATAGCCATCCAAAATATAGTATGTATCCATACACATGATCATATATACTTTCATGTTGGAAAATATGGTTTTCAGTGTTGGTCCCCCCAAGACTATACCTTCACGGTGAGATACGCAATTTTCCTTAAGCCCAAATTAAAAAAGTATGCACATAAACTCAACCATTTACTAAGGAGTTTTTATTAAAGCATTTTCCAATATGGTATCGTCATACCAATACTCTTGCAAGCTAATTCAATTATGATAAACCCGTCTGTGTAACCATTAAACTCCTAAGTAAGGTCAATGCAATGCAATGCTCCAAAAGTATCCATTATCCGTTAATGCAATGCAATGTTCCAAAAGTAAGTTAAATGATGTAAACTGCATATTCAAAACCAAGATATTTAAAGTAGGTTGAGGTTAATTCCATTACCAAGCTAAAATTTCAACAAATTGGGGAAACCCATATTCCCCATTCCAATCCTCATAATAATGTACACATTCAGTCCCTAAAACCATCAGTTAAAGCATGAAATACACATTTAAACATAGGAAAAATAATTCAAGTGATAATCAATCAAAAGTGTAACACTCCAGATTCTGGTCCTTGGAAAATTTGTTGAGTTCTAAGCTTACTACCATGACTACGACTCATCATACGAGTCATAAGGTGTCTATATGGGTCGTAGGACCCCAAATCATAGGGTGAACAATGAGGTTTCCCAATGTGTGTGTTCTGAATACTACTAGACTCAATGAGTTGTCAAGACTCTAAAAGAGTCATACAGTACTTTTCATATCCTAACTAGTGTGGTGCCCAAACATTTCTATTTTGACAATGAATAGACCATACAAGTTGTAAGGTTTGAGAACGCGTTGTAGGGTATGACTCGTAGTTAGACAAGTGTGCATGCCCCATGATACTATCTAGATTACGAGTCTAAGGAACGACTCGTAGACAGTTGCTACGAGTCGTTATGTGACCCATAGCGACTGGGCGGCTAAATTTTAATCTTTTATATTAAGGGTATTTTGGTAATTTCCTTTTCCCCTACTTATACCCCATGCCCATAAAACATCAAGAAGGGGTTATTTCCCATTCTTTATCACATCAAATATACTCGTAAACTCTCTCAATTCCCAAAGTAAGAACAAGCTAGGGTTTCTCAAGGTTGGTCAATCAGAGCTCTCAAGGTTTGATTTCTCTCAATAATTCTCTATACTTTCGGGCATGGTACTCTTCCCTAAATCTTATTTCATGAAAAGAATATGTTTTAAATAATTTATTTATATGGATTTGAATGTGGGTTTTGATATGGGTTGAGGGTTTTGGAATGGTTGATCTTTGAATTATTTTCCCATGGTTCTTATGAGTTGTTCATTCTTTGAATTGAATGTTTTTGAAACTAATGGGGTGCATGGGTATGTAAATTGGAGTGGGGGGGGGCGATGTATTCCCCCAAATTAATATTTTGAACTTGGAATTGGATTTGAATAATTGTGTTTCCTTAACCCACTTGTATAAATGGTTTTCAATTGTGGAATTATCACTTGGTTTGACCTACTCAGATATACTATTGCATTGCATAAATGGTTAAACAATGAACATGGATTTGAAGGCCTTGTTGGCCATGTTTTTACTAAAATTAAAACCTCGAGGATCGAGGCATTCCCCTGAGTTAATTTGATAAAATGAAAGGGGTCAAAGCTTTCCCTGAATTTGATTTAATGAACAAAAGGGGTTGAGGCATTCCCCCAAGATGATGGAATATAATTAAAATGGTATAAGTGTAAGCTTGCAAGCATAAGGGTATGACGATACCTGTGGTGTGCCATAATGTGTAATTTCATGATTTAATAAAAGGGTTATGTGAAACTTATTTTAATATGGGCTTAAAGGGGGTTATGTAGCTAAACCCTGAAGGTGTGAGTCTTAAAGGACTTATACTGGAAACTCATATTTGCCGGTGTGAGGGTTGGTATTGATGATTGTATACTTTTGACACACTTTATATATACATATTTCTATATCCTGGATTGACATGGGGTCGGGGAATTCCCTTGTCTTCTTTGATACCTCCGGTTCATGCGAAAAATATGCACTACAGCCCTTTCAGCAGGGGGAGCTTAACCCGTATAGTCCATGGTGCCTATTTCTGACGGTTAAGCTACATAGTCTAGACTAATGTTTTACTTGAATACTAAACCTTGTTTCCTACCCCAGTATATATGTTTGTACAATGTGTGCATATGAATTTTTACTGTGGTTTTGACTTGGCATTATGTTATTCCCTTCTTGAGTTACATGCTAGTGCTCAATCCCCTAACCATCTTTGGATACTGTATCCCCACGCGATACAGGAACCGGAGACATATCTACTTTTCCTGCACAGTAATAGGATTTACAGGTTATCGACAATCAGTTTGAAGTAGCGAGCCTCCTTCTTTTGGAAGGCCATTTCTTCTTGGTTTATCTATTATCATAGACTTTTCTTTGGACTTGTTTTGGTTATTGTCGAGGGCATGTCACGACTTAGATTGATTTAGTTTTGTTAAAGGCTTTATGGATTATTGTGGACTGGGTATTGTCGTTGTTATTCTTAGACTTTTTGAGCTTACACTATTCTATCTTGTTATATATTCGAAATTCATCCGCTACTAGATGTATTATGTTTTATGTGGCTAAGCAAAGGGGGTGGTCTCCGATTCTCGATGGACTTGAGGTACCCATCACGACCAAGCCCTGGTGTGGGTGATGACAAAGTTGGTATCAGAGCCTAGGTTCATGGTCAATTGAGTTTCTACAAAGTCATGTCAAGTAGAGTCTTTTTTATGGGTGTGTAGCACACCACACTTATAAGAGAGAGGCTATGAGATATTTAGGAATGTTTCCCTTTTTGTGCTCTATTTTTGGGCTGTAGAGTCTAGGATATTGAGGTCTCCTCTAATTTTCATTTGTTCATATTTCATATAATGCCTTCTCGAAGATCTGATGCTCGTGGAAATTCTTCTGTCCCACCTGAGGATAATGTGGATAAAACTCATCCTACTTATGGAGTTCAGACCCGATTTAGGGTCCCTAATCTTGATTATACTGTCGCTTATGGAGTTTCACCATTCCTTACCATTCCTCCTCGGGATAAATATGTTCATACCCTACTGCCCCAAGGAGACATTCCTAATGCTAAGCTCTGTCAGTCTATTCATCTGCTAAAAAGTTGGTGACTTTTCAGTCTTATCAGTCTAATTATATTACTCCTGTTGCTCCATCTTTTGAGGTCACTAAAGTTGGCTAGTTGATTAAGTTGAATACCCCAACCTTTACTGGCTCTAAGGTTGAAGAGAATCCTCAAGGGTTCATAAATGAGATGGAAAAGATTTTTTGAGTGATACATGCTTTTGACTCAGAGGGTTTGAAGTTTTCCGCATATCAGTTGAATGATGTGGCATGTCAGTGGTATGAGGAGTGAGAACAACTGAGAGGAGATGAATTCTTTGGTACTTTCCTTGATCGCTATACAAGATGAATTCTTTGGTACTTTCCTTGATCGTTTCTTTCCTCAAAAGCTGAGGGAGGCAAAGGCTGAGGAGTTTATGAATCTGAGATAGGAAAAGATAAGCATAATAGAGTATGCCTTGAAATTTCATTAGTTGTCTCGCTATGCTCCTGAGCTAGTATCTAGTATGAGGGCTAGGTTAAGGATGTTTACTTTGGGCTTGTATCGAGACTTGGTATTAAAGTGTAAGGCCGCCTTGCTGAATAATAAAATAAATATCTCTAAGTTTGTGGTGTATATGCAACAGGTTAAAGAGAAGAAGAAGAAACAAGCCAAAATGGGAGAAAGGTAAAGTAAGAAATTCAGGTATTCTATGCAGGGTGGAGGTCACCAGAATAGTGGTAGAGATGGCAGACAATGGTCTAAGAAGAAGTGGGAAAATTCTAGTTCTTATTCTATGGCTAGTGCTCCATATCCTAAGCCATCCAGTGATCATCGCTTCTAGAGCAACCGCGGGTTTAAAACATAAGATACCCAGTCTCAGGTAGTGTGGCCTAGTCAGCTCTATCATATCCTTCTTACAGATTTTATGGGCAGTTGCACCATGGTTTTTATGATAAGGGGAGGAATACGTGTTTCAAATATGGCTAGCAGGGTCATATTCAAAGGAACTACCCTTCTGGCGATATCACTACTAAGGCTAATAAGGTTCCGATTGCTTCTTCTTCAGCTCCTATGTCAAATGGTGCTACTTCTAGTACTTACTGAAATCGTATGTATGCTCTTTCCACCCATCAGGAATCTAAGGCATCTCTTGATATTATCACTGGTATGTTGCAACTTTTCTCTCGTGACGTGTATTGCTTGCTTGATCTGAGGTCAACTCTTTCTTATTTGACCCCTTATGTGTCTATTCATTTTGGTTTTAGTCCTGAATGTATTCCTGATCCCTTTTCCATGTCTACCCCGGTGGGTGACTCTATTATGGCTAGAAAAGTCTATAGGGGTTGTGTGGTATCTATATGTGATAGGGATACGTTAGTAGATCTAATAGAGTTGGACACGTTAGATTTTGATGTAATTTTATGAATGGACTAGCTTCATTCATGCTATGCCTTTCCAGATTGTCAGACCCATAAGGTCATTTTCAAATTTCCTAATGATTTTGTTATAGAATGGGAAGGGGGTTCCTTAGTGCCCAAAGGGAAGGTTCATTTCTTATCTTAGAGACCGAAATAGTTTCCAAGGGTTTTCTTTATCATTTGATCCAGGTTAAAGATTCTAACTCGAATGGTCCTCCATTCCAATCCATTCCCTGGTTAATGAATTTCCTAAGGTCTTTCCTACTGATTTTCCTGGCATTCTTCTTGATCGGGAAATAAACTTTGGGATTGACCTTCTATCAGATATCTATCCTATCTCTACCCCTCCTTATAAAATGGCTCTATTTAAGTTAACAGAACTTAAGAAGCAATTGAAATATCTTCTTGATAAGGGTTTATTCGCCCTAGTGTTTCTCCGTTAGGTGCTTCTGTTCTCTTCATGCATAAGAAAGATGGTTCCCTTTGGATGTGTATTGATTATTGCCAGTTGAATAAGGTGATGGTGAAGAATTAGTTTCTTCTTCTTGGGATTGATGACCTATTTAACCAGCTTCAAGGTGCTAAGTACTTTTCTAAGATTGATCTTCGGTCGGGTTATCATCAGTTGAAGATTAGGGAGGTGGATATCCCTAAGACTATTTTTTGTACCCAATATGACCACTATGAGTTCTTGGTCGTGTTTTTTGGGTTGACTAATGCCCCGACACCATTTATGTATCTTATAGACCAGTTATTTCGTTAGTTTCTAAACTTATTTGTCATTGTGTTTATTAATGACATTCTAGTTTATTCTAAGAGTGAGGAGGACCATGCCAACCACCTCTATATAGTGTTGCAGACTCTTAAGATCATCATTTGTATGCTAAGTTTTCAAAGTGTGAGTTCTATTTGAGAGCTATGACCTTTCTTGGTCACGTTGTTTCTAGTAAAGGGATCATGGTGGATCCACAGAAGGTAGATGTGGTAAAGAAGTGACCTAAACCTATGACTCCACCCGTTATTCAAAATTTCTTGGGCTTGGACGGTTATTACAGAAGATTTATGGAGAGCTTCTCTTCGATTGCTGCTCTATTGACTAAGTTGACTCAGAAAAAGGTAAAGTTTCTATGGTCCGATGCTTTTGAGGGCAGCTTTGAGAAGTTGAAGAATAAGTTGACTTCGACTCTGTTCTTGGCCCTACCAGAGAGAATTGATGGTTTCATTGTATATTGTGATGCATCCCATATGGGACTAGGTTGTGTGTTGATGCAGCGTGCCAGGGTAGTGGCGTATGCTTCTAGGCAGCTGAAAGCCCATGAAATAAATTATTTGACTCATGATTTGGAATTGTTGGTTGTGGTGTTTGATTTGAAGATTTGGTGCCATTACTTGTATGGAGTTTATGTTGACATATATTCAGACCATAAGAGCTTGCAGTGCATGTTCACCCAGAAGAAGTTGAACCTCAAGCAAAGGAGATGGATTGAGTTACTCAAAGACTACAACATTAGTCTCCATTATCACTCAGGTTAATAAGCTAACATAGTTGTTGATGCTCTTTACAAGTTGTCTATAGGGAGCTTATATCATGTCAATGAGGAGAAGCGAGATTTGGTGAAATATATTCACCATTTGGCTAATCTTGGAGTTAATCTTTTGGATTCCGAGAATGGTGGGGTGATCGTTCAGGAGGTGGTGAAGTCTTCTCTCGGTCTTGAGGTAAAGGAGAAGTAAGTTTTGGATCCAACCTTGATGCAGATTAAGAAAGATGCGGGTTAGCAAAAAGTCTTGGCTTTTGAGATTGGTGGTGATGGTATCCTGAGGTACCAAGGTAGATTATGCGTCCCCGATGTTGATGGGTTGAGGGAAAGGATTTTGGCTAAGGCTCATGAGTCAAGGTACACTATTCATCCTAGTTCGATGAAGATGTACCATGATTTGAAAGATATTTATTGGTCGAATAACATGAAGAGAGATATGGCCAATTTTATGGCTAAATGTATGATTTGTCAGCAGGTAAAAGTGGAACACTTAAGGCCTGGTGGCTTTTCTCAAGATATTAAGTTGCCTATATGGAAATGGTAAGTGATTAATATGGATATCGTTACCAGTCTTCTATTGTCTCGTAGTTAGTTTGACTCAATTTGGGTCATTGTGGATAAAATGACTAAATCCGCTCATTTCTTGCCAGTAAGGACTAATTATTCCTTGGTTGTTCCTTTGGAGATTGTTGGTGTTTTAGATTCCTTGTCTTATGAGAAAGTTCTGATTGAGATTTTGGATAGAAAGTTCGTCATTTGAGGACTAAGGATGTGTCTTCAGTGAAGGTTCTATGGAGGAATCATAAGGTTGAAGAAGCTACTTGGGAAGCTGAGGAGGACATAAAGTCTAAATATTCATTCCTATTTTCCTGTTTGGAAAATTATGCTTAAGGTATGTGTATTTCTCAATATCTTTGTTTTCTGTCTGTTAAGGAAAAATGTGGTTTTGTTCTTTTTTAAATCGTGCTAATGAATTCCTTGTCTCATCATTCAGGGATGAATGATCCTGGGGGAGAATGTAACACCACGGGTTCTGGTCCTTGGAAAATTTTCTAAATTCTAAGCTTACCGTCATGACTACGACTCATCATACGAGTCATAAGGCGTCTATACGGGTCGTAGGACCCCAAATCATAGGGTGACCAGTGAGTTTTCCGAATGTGTCTATTCTAAGTACTACTAGAATCAACGAGTCATATAGTGCTTTTTGTAGCCTAACCAGTGTGGTGCCTAAACATTTCTGTTTTGACAACGACTATACCATATGAGTCGTAAGGTCTGAGTACGAGTTGTAGGGTATGAATCGTAGTCAGACCAGTGTGCATGCCCTATGATACTATTTAGACGACAAGTCTAAGGGACGAATCATAGCTAGTTGCTATGAGTCGTTATGTGACCCGTAGTGACTTGGCGGCCAATTTTTAGTCTTTTAAGGGCATTCTGGTCTTTTCCCCTTTTCCCATACTTAGACCCCATGTCCATAAAATGTCAAGAAGGGGTTATTTCTCATTCTTTATCACATCAAATATACCCTTAAACTCTCTCAATTCCCTAAAGCAAGAACAAGTTATGGTTTCTCAAGGTTGGTCAATTATAGCTCTCAAGGGTTGATTTCTCTCAATAATTCTCTGTACTTTCAAACATGTTACTCTTACCCAAATCTTATTTTATGATAAGCATGTTTTTAAATGGTTTATTTATATGGATTTGAATGTGGGTTTTGATATGGATTGAAGGTTTTGTAAAGGTTGATCCTTCAATTGTTTTCCCATGGTTTTTGTGAGTTGCTTGTACTTTGAATTGAATATTTTTTAAACTAATGGGATGCATAGGTATGGGAATTGGAGTGGGGGTTGAGGTATTTCCCCAAATTAATGTTTTTAACTTGGAATTGGGTTTGAATAATTGTGTTCCCTCAACCCATTTATGTAAATGGCTTCGAATTATGAAATTGTCACTTGCTTTGACTTACTCACCTATACTATTGCATTGCATAAACAGTTAAATAATGAAAATGGATTTTGAAAGCCTTGTTGGTCGTGTTTTAACTGAAATTGAAACCTCGGGGGTCAAGACATTCCCCTGAGTTGATTTGATAAACTAAAAGAGATCGAGGCATTCCCCAATTTTAATTTAATGAACAAAGGGGGTCGAGGCTTTCCCCCAAGATGATAGAATGTAATTAAAATGGCATAAGTGTAATCTTGCAAGCGTAAAGGTATGATGATACCTATGGTATGCCATAATGTGTAATTCCATGGTTTAATGAATGGGTTCTATGAAACTTATTTTAATATGGGCTTAAAGGGGGTTATGTAGCTAAGCCGTGAAGGTGTGAGTCTTGAAGGACTTGTACTGGAAACACATGTTTGCTAGCGTGAGGGTTGGTGTTGATAATTATTTGATTGTGATACACTTTATATATATATATTTCTATATCCTGGATTGACGTGAGGTCGGGGCATTCCTTGGTCTTCCTTGATACCTCCGATTTGTGCGACAAACAAGTACTAGGGCTCTTTCATCAGGTGGGGATGAACCAATATTGCCCATGGGTGCCCATTTATGATGGTTGAGCTGCATAGTCCAGGCTAATATTTGACCTGCATGTTAAACCTTGTTCCCTTCCCCAACATGTTATACATATATATATATATATATATACAATGTGTGCATATGGATTTTTACTGTGGTTTTAACTTGGAATTATGTTTTCCCCTTCTCGAGTTACATGCTAGCTCTCAACCTGCTAACCGTATTCGAACGTTGTATCCCCACACGATGCAGGAACCAAAGACACATCTACTTTTCCTGCGCAGTGATAAGATTTCTGGGTTGTCAGCAGTTATCTTTAAGGGGTGAGACTCCTCCTTCCGAAAGGCCGTTTCTTCTTGTTTTTTCTATTATCATAGACTTTTCTTTGGACTTGTTTTGGCTATCGTCGGGGGCATGTCCCAGCTTAGATTGATTTGTTTTTGTTAGAGGCTTTGTGGATTACTGTGGACTGGGTATCGACGTTGTTATTCTTAGACTCCTTTGAGCTTATATTATTCTGTCTTGTTATATATTCGAAATTCATCCGTTGCTTGCTGTATTATGTTCTGTGTGGCTAAGAAAAGGGGGTGGTCTCAGTCCTCGGTGGACTTGAGATACTCGTCATGGAAAGGCCTTGGTTCGGATCGTGACAAAAATCCCTGAAATAAATGCTAAAATCTAAGCAACTTAAGGATGAGAAACATGCCCGAAATACCAAAAAAATTGAAGAAAAATCAAAGTTTGGAGCTTGAATGGTGAATCTTATGTAAAAACCTTGTGAATTCTTTGGTTGGGAGTTAGAGAAGAAAAGAATGAAGTTTGATCTTTTAAAACTGAAAGAAACGGGTAACTTTAACGTCATAAAGTTGTTTAAGGGAAAAAGGACCAAAAGCCCCTCACCCCAAGTGAAAAAACAAAAGATGGACAAAAAATACAGAGCAGCGTGGCACGCTGCTATCGAGGAGCTTAGCCTCCATGCCTTGCCCTATCGCGGAGGCTAAGTGGCGTGGCATGCCACTATCGCGGAGGCTTACTACCTTGGATCCCAAAATGGCCCCAAACCCCTTCCAAAAATTCTAAAACTCTTCCAAAATACGTTTTGAATATCTCTAATCACAACTCAAGTTAAAAATTAACATTACACACGCGGGAGGGTAAAAAATAAATTCATTGAAATTTTGGGGGTCTTACATTGTCCCTTCCTTTGGATCATTCATCCCCGAATGTGAAGTTAGGACAGGTTTAGCACGATAGCAAGAGTACATCAGAATCAAATGACAAATTTGAAATGTGACAAGAGGGAAACAAAACTCATACCTCAAGCCCTTTCATCCAACACAAGGAACAAGAACGGGTACTTGGCTCTCATATCTTCCTCAGCTTCCTATGTAGCTTTTTCCACCTTTTGATTTCTCCAAAGGACCTTCACCGAAGCTACATCCTTTGTCTTTAATCCACGAACTACCTATCCAGTATCTTAACCAGGACCTCCTCATAAGACAATGAATTTGAAACACCAACATCATCAACAGGCACTATCAAATAAGGGTCACTCACACACTTTTTTAGCATAGACACATGTAAGACAATATGAATAGAGGCCAAACTTACTAGTAAATCTAACTCATACGTGACATTCCTAATTCTCCTCGTAATCTAATATAGACCAATGTAATAGAGAGTGAGCTTCTCCCTCTTTCAAAACCTAATGACTCTTTTCATTGAAGAAACCTTTAAGAATATCCAATCGCTCACTTCAAACTCCAACTCTCTTCGCCTCACATCTTTATAAGACTTTTGGCGACTCTGAGCAGTCTTAAGTCTTTCTCTAATTACTTTCACCTTTTCTATGGCGTTATGAACCAAGTCAGGGCCAAACAACCTAGTCTCACCTACCTTAAACCACCTAATAGGAGACCTATACCTTCTACCATAGAGGGCCTCGAAAGGAGTCTTTAGAGTGCTAGAACGATAACTATTACTGTAACCAAAATCAAAAGAGGCAAATGGTCAACCTAACTACCCTCAAAGTTAGTCACACAGGACCTTAGCATATCTTTCAAGGTATGAATAGTATGTTCCTCTTGTCCATTTGTTTGAGGGTGGAAAGCGGTGATAAGATTCATTTGAATACCAAAACCTTTCTAAAATAAACGTCAGAATTGAGAAGATAACTGCATACCTCAGTTTTAAATGATGGACAACGGTGCCCCATGCAACTTAACTATCTCCTGAATGAACAAGTTAGCATAATCCTCTCCTGAGTAGTTAGTCCTCACTGGCAAGAAGTGAGCAGACTTAGTCATTCTATCCACAATGATACAAATGGAATCATACTAATTAGGAGACAGTGGAAGACCCGTAATAAAATCCATATTAATCATGTCCCACTTCTACATAGGCAACTCTATCTCTTGGGACATGCCACCAGGACTCAAATGTTCAACCTTAACTTGTTGAAAAACCATACACTTAGCAACAAAGTCTTCCGCATCCCTCTTCATATTATTCCACCAATAGATTTCTTTCAAGTCATGGTACATTTTAGTCAAACCCGGATGAACTGTATATCGGGAATCATGAGCCTCAGTCAAAATCCTTTCCCACAGCCCATCAGGAAAACACAACCTTCCCTGATACTTCAGAATGTCATCTGCCCTAATCTCAAAAGCCATGAACTTTTGCCGACCCACATCATCCTTAATCTGCATAAGTATGGGATCTAAAGCTTGTTTCTCATTCACCTCAACACAAACAGAAGATTTAACCACTTTCTGAACAATTACTCGTCCATCATCTGAGTCCAAGAGAAGAACTCCTAAGTTAGCCAACCTGTGAATATCCTTCACCAACCCTCTTTTCTAATCATCAACGTAAGAAAATATCCCTATAGACAACTTAGTAAGAGCATCAACAACAACATTAGCTTTACATGGATGGTAGTACAGACTCATCGTAAACCTTAAGCAATTCAATCTATCTCCTTTGCTTGAGAATTAATTCCTTCATATAAACACATACTGCAAGCTCTTATGATCTGAATAATTATCCATATACATTTCATATAGATAATGGTGCCAGGTTTTCAAATCAAAGACCACATTCGCCAACTCTAGATCATGAGTCAGATAATTCTGCCTAGAAACATAGGTGACAACCTTACTGTGCTGCATCAACACACAACCTAGTCCTATAAGAGATGCATCACAATATACAATAAGCCCATTAGTACCCTTGAACGGGGTCAAAAATGGTGCATAAGTCAACTTATCATTCAACTTCTCAAAACTACCCTTACAAGCATCGGACCATAAAAGCTTAACCTTTTTCTGAGTTAACTTAGTCAGCGAGGAAGCAAGATGAAAAAATCTCCACAAACATTCTATAGTAGTTTGCCAAACCAAAAAAGCTCCTAATGTGGGTTGGAGTTATGGGTCTAGGCCACTACTTAACTGGCTCAACATTCCATGGATCCACCTTGATGCCCTCGCTAGAATCAACATACCTAAGAAAGGTCACAATACTTAAGAAAAATCCACACTTAGAAAATTTTGCATGCAACTACTGGCTTTTAAGAGTCTGTAACATAATATGAAAGAGAATGACATGATCCTCCTCACTCTTAGAGTTGTCACGACCCGAGCCTAGGCCTTAGCCGTGACGAGCATCCCAAACCATGAAGGCCCGGAACACCCATTCTCTATCTGGTTATCATGCACAACATTCATAATCATAATAAAATGCGGAATTGAAACTGAGTACGGAAAACATGGTCAAGTCCTGCAATATTTCTGAATAATACTATCTGACATCAGTCTGCGAAACCTCTACTAGGAACATAAACATTTGTCTGAAAAGAAGTTGGGACAAGGCCCCCAGTAAACCAAAAACATAATAAATAAGATAGTGTCTGACATAATTAGGCCTTCTGAATAATAGAAGGCTCACCACTGTGAGATCAAGTCTGCAAACCCGAGAATGTCTACTGAGTAGCTGGACCCCTAGACTGTGCCTCAGGACCTGGAAGGAGGGGGGGTCAGCACAAAAGTACTGGCACGCGAAGCAATCCAAAAGTAGTATAATGGAACATACATATATATATATATATATATATATATATATATATAAAGGGAAAACAATTTTTCATCAAGACATCATGTATAAAACTATTTCTGAAAAATACATGGGCACTTTCTGAAAACATGCAACCTGTCTGTTCATTTCAAATCATGATCTGTGTTTTACTTCTGAGTTAGGTGGTATTCCCCTACAAGTCTGAATATTCCACGGGCTGTATGGAATCCGCCATTGACTCGGCGGGAAAGCCCCAAACCCAAGTGTGCCGCAAGGATTGGAGTGTCTGAGTCTGATACGCCACAGGACATTTAAGTCAGCGCATAATAATATACCCGGGTCGGCAAACCACGGTTTTAGGCAAAGAGTTGTCTGAAACTCCCGCCTTCTTCAGGGAACCACCTAAGCTCTCTTTATGCCCTATTTTAGCCTTTTCTGAACATGTATCATTCTGAAATTTCTAAATCATGAGAGTCTGATAAAAATCTGATTTCTGAACTAGTCTGTGTCTGTTATGGCATTTGTCTGAGTTGGTATCGTCATACCAAGACTTGCAAGTCCTATTTCTGAGCCATAATGTATTAAGCAAGAGCTTTCATTCAAAACATAGTTTAGACCACCAAAACATGTAATTTGCATTAAAGATGTCATGTTTTGAAACTCAAGTCAAATCCATGCAAAACTTTCATCAAACATATGGTGGTCATGTGCATTTTTGGCAAAACCATGCATTCTTTCATTACATGCATATTCAACATTCACATCCCTCTCTTTCGTGTTCAAAACATTGTATATTACGTGAAACATGGAAAAATTTACATTAAGAGAGAGGTTTCATGAAAATAATGCTCTAAATTCATATTTCAGGACAAACGCATATATATATATACATATAACTTTCAAATCACTTTGGGGAAAAGCCAAAAGGCCAAAACAATATCATTAAAGCTTCTGAAACATGAGTATGTACATGAATTCGAAAACCCAATTCTTAAAACATGATTTCTATGCCCATGAGATTTTAGGAAAACCCCGCGTACCTTATTCTCCACGAATTTTTGGTGTCTATCGAAGCCTACGTCGAGAGGATTCCGAATCTGTAATTTGTTTCACGAAGAAGTTTCGAAATGATCGGTCCTTCAAGCTTATTTTCTCAAACCCTAGTTGCTCCTTCTCTTAAGTTCTTGAAGGATTAGATTTTTGGGATTTTATAGGAGGCTTCAATGTTGTTAATAGGCCCAAATCCATTTAGGAGTGGGTAAGGACGATTTTGGGTTTTGTAAGGACTAACTTGCACTTAAAGTAACTCAAAACGGAGTGTTTTCGTCACCTGAAACCATAACTATGCGCCGCCCTTTGTATTGCCTAAATTTACATAGGCGCCGCCCTATGCATCGCCTATATTTGCATAGGCGCCGCCCTATGCATCGCCTATATGTGCATAGGCGACACATTCAACTTTGAAAGGCCATAACTTCTTCACCGGGTGTCCGTTTTAGGCAAATTTGGTATCGTTGGAAAGCTTATTCAATTATCTACAATTTGTATAGTAGGCCACCCAGTTCATCATATACAATGAGTTATGGTCAATAGAATTTGACACAAATTACAACGTCCACTAAAACTTAATCGATCGAAATAGTTTTAACTCGTCCTTGAGTTGAAGGACTTCTATGGTCTAAATTCATGCTCAAATGGATTCACATACTACAAACTTGATTAACATGCCAAATTGGCATAGGATTTAAGGCTCGGGGATTATCAACGCATCAGAGTCATATATTTTATTCTAGCCCGAAATGCGGGGCGTTACATTATCCCCCCCTTGGGATCATTCGTCCCCGAATGATGACGCGGAAATAGTCACGCACAATTTCAAACAGATTCATACATAGAAGGAAACATAAAGCAAGAATTGTACCTTTCAATTCATCTCTTGCTGATTCAAATAGGCTCGGGTATCTCACTTTCATGTCATGCTCCGACTCCCAAGTTGCTTCTTCAACTTTCTGATTTTGCCATAACACTTTAACTGAGACTATCTCTTTACTCCTCAATTTTCTCACTTGTCGATCTAGGCTTCCCACGGGCTCTTCCTCGTAAGACGCTCACCTTGATTTCATCAATGGGCACCACCAAAGAGTGATCTCCGATGCACTTCTTCAACATGGATATGTGGAATACTGGATGAACAGAACCCAAACTTGCAGGCAATTCTAATTCATATGCAACTCCACTTATTCTTCTTATAATCTAATACGGGCCTATATAGTGAGGACTTAGCTTAACCCTCTTCCCGAAACGCATAACCCCCTTCATGGGAGAAACTTTGAAGAAAACCCAATCTCTAATCTCAAACTCTAACTCTCTTTTTCTGACGTCGGCATAGGATTTCTGACGACTCTGAGCTGCCTTTAGTCGTTCCCTAATGATTTTCACATCCTCCATTGCTTGATGAACAAGATCAGGCCCATACATCTGCATCTCACTTACTTCATACCAGCCTATTGGAGACCTACATCTCCTACCATACAATGCCTCAAAAGGTGCCATCTTAATACTAGAGTGGAAGCTGTTGTTATAGGCAAACTCTATCAGTGGCAAGTGATCAACCCAACAACCTTTAAAGTCTATCACACAGGCCCTCAACATGTCCTCCAGGGTCTGGATGGTGCGTTCAGCTTGCCCATCAGTCTGAGGGTGGAATGTTGTACTTAAGTTCACCTGGGTACCTAAACCTTTCTGAAACGATCTCCAAAACTGAGAAGAAAACTGCGTACCTCGGTCGGATATGATGGAGACAGGCGCTCCATGCAAACGGACAATTTCTGCAATGAACAACTTGGCATAATCTTCCCCCGAATAGTTAGTCCTGACAGGCAGAAAGTGAGCTGACTTGGTCAACCTATCTACAATCACCCATATAGAGTCATACTGATTTCGGGACTTCGGAAGTCCTGTAATAAAGTCCATATTGATCATTTCCCACTTCCACAAGGGCAAAGCTATTTCTTGGGAAGTAACTCCTGGCCTCAAATGTTCTACTTTCACTTGTTGGCAATTCAAGCACTTAGAAACAAAGTTAGCCACATCTCGCTTCATATTATTCCACCAAAACATAGATTTCAAATCAGGGTACATCTTAGTAGAACCATGATGAACAACATACCTCGAGGTGTGAGCTTCATCAAGAATTCTTTCTCGAAGCCCGTCGACATTCGGAACACATAATCTACCCTGAAACCTAAGGATGCCATCACCATCAATTTCAAAATACATCACCTTTTGTTGACCCACATCTTTGTTGATTTGCATCAAGATGGGATCTTCAACCTGCTTCTCCTTCACTTCAGCACAAAGGGATGACTTAGCTAACTCATGAATAACTACCCCTCCATCTTCGGAATCTAACAGTCGCACTCCCATATTCACAAGGCGGTGAATATCCTTCACTATCTCCTTCTTTTCTTCTTTTACATGAGAAAGGCTGCCCATAGACAACCTGCTGAGGGCGTCGGCCACAACATTTGTCTTGCCCGGATGGTAATGCAGGCTCATATCATAGTCTTTCAGGAGTTCCATACACCGCCTCTGCCTGAGATTCAATTCTTTCTGAGAGAAAACATACTGTAGACTCTTGTAATCAGTGAAGATATCAACATGAACACCGTACAAGTAGTGCCGCCAAATCTTAAGGGCAAACACCAAAGCCGCTAACTCTAAATCATGAGTAGGGTAGTTCCGCTCGTGCACCTTCAACTGCCTAGATGCATAAGCTACCACCTTACCATGTTGCATCAAAATGCAGCCAAGTCTTTCACGAGACGCATCACAGTAAACCACAAAACCATCAACACCCTCGGGAAGAGTCAAAACAGGTGCAGTGGTCAGTCTGTCTTTCAACTTCTCAAAACTATTTTCGCATAAATCAGACCACACAAACTTTACCTTTTTCTGAGTCAGTTTAGTGAGTGGAGCCTCTATGGATGAAAAACCCTCTACGAATCTTCTGTAATAACCCGCCAAACCCAAGAAGCTCCAAATATCGATTGGAGTCGTGGGTCTGGGCCATCTTCTCACTGCCTCAACTTTCTGGGGATCCACTCTAATCCCGTCACTGGACACAATATGCCCTAAGAAGGCAATAGCATCTAACCAGAACTCACACTTGTAAAATTTGGCATACAACCGATGATCCTTAAGGGTCTGAAGAATGATTCGGAGGTGATCGGCATGATCCTCCTTACTCTTAGAATAAATCAGAATATCATCAATAAATACAATGAAAAATGAGTCAAGAAACTGACGGAAAACTCTGTTCATAAGATCCATGAAGGCTGCAGGGGCATTAGTTAACCCGAAGGACATGATGAGAAACTCATAGTGACCATATCGGGTTCGGAAAAGCTATTTTGGGAATGCCTGTCTCCCTAACTTTCAACTGATGATAGCCCGAACGAAGGTCTATTTTTGAAAAACATCTAGCACCTTGAAGCTGGTAAAAAAGATCATCAATCCTCGGAAGAGGATATTTGTTTTTAATTGTGATCTTGTTCAACTGACGGTAATCTATGCACATACGAAGGGAACCGTCTTTCTTACGCACGAAAAGTACAGGTGCACCCCAAGGAGATACACTGGGGCGTATAAATCCCTTATCTAGGAGGTCTGCTAGCTGCTCTTTCAACTCCTTTAGTTCTGCGGGAGCCATTCTATATGGCGGAATAGACATGGGACGGGTATCTGGCAACACATCAATACCAAACTCTATCTCCTTATCAGGGGGTACCTCTGGGAGATCTTCGGGAAAGACTTCTGGAAATTCATTCACCACAGGGACAGACTGAAGAGGAGGATTTTCAACTTTAGAGTCCTTGACTCGAATAAGGTGATACAAGCAACACTTAGAAATGAGTTTTTGGGCTCTGAGATAAGATATAAAGTGCCCCTTGGGTGCTAAAGAATGTCCCTCCCATTCTATCATTGGTTCATTCGGGAAAGAAAAGGTAACTCTACGGGTCCTATAATCCAATATGGCGTAGCATGAATGGAGCCAATCCATCCCTAAGATAGCATCAAATGCAACCATGTCCAACTCTATAAGGTCTGCCACCGTATCCCGACTACCAACAATCACCACACAACCCCTATATACCCTTCTAGCAACAACAGAATCCCCCATCGGAGTAGAAACAGAAAAGGGTTCAGAAATCACACTGGGCTCAAACCCAAAACCAACAGCCACATAAGGGGTCACATAGGATAAGGTGGATCCGGGATCAAGTAACACACTGACATCACGGGAAAAGATTTGTAACGTACCGGTAATAACATCCGGGGAAGCTTTCGCCTCCTGGCGGTTGGTCAAGGCATATAACCGATTGCGACTATTCCCGGCAGCTGATGTAGCGCCCTTCTGAGATGGGGATGGCGCTGTGGAATTTCCCTGAAACTTTGCACCACCAGCACTCCTCCTAGCAGATGGACAGTCCCTCTGAAAATGGCCTGACTGACCACATGAATAACATACAAGTGTGCCCAACTGACATTTCCCCGTATGATTCTTACCACAATTTTCACATCGCGAGTAAGTGCGATGCTGCTGAGCCACACTACCCTGCGACTGAGTATCTGGTGCTCTAGATCTATGAGGAGTCTGAAAGCTCTGAGTCTGTCTATTTGCAGAGGGTCTGGGCGCTGGGGCGCTGGCTGATGACTGTGTATTATTCCAAAACCTCGTCTTCTTCGACCACCTATTTCCCCAATTACCACTCTGCGGCTGACTCTGGTGCCGATCCGCAGATTTGACTCTCTTGGCCTGTCTGTCCTTCTCTCTAGATTCAACGATCTTTCTCTTATTCTCTTCCACCTGCTGCATGTGGACTGTCAGTCTAGCAAAGTCTAACTCTATATTCAGCATTGCCCCCTGGCACTCAAGTATCAGGTTATCAGCAAGGCCAGATGCAAATTTCCTCATCCGGGCTCTCATATTGCTAGTCAATTATGGTGCATAGCGGGCTAGTTGATTAAACTTCAAAGTGTACTCTTGTACACTCATACTACCCTGCTTCAGATTCATGAACTCTTCTGCTTTGGCCTCCCTCAACTCCAGAGGAAAGAATCTGTCATGGAAAGCTTCTACAAACTCACCCCAAACTGTGAGCTCAGCACTCTCACCTTTTGTATTTTCCCAGTCTGCATACCAATGATTTGCAACATCCTTAAGCTGATAAGTTGCCAATTCCACTGCTTCAATCTCATCTACATGCATTAACTTAAAGATCTTCTCCATCTCATCCACGAACTTCTGTGGATCTTCCTCCACTTTTGTACCAGTGAACTTAGGTGGATTCATCTTTATGAAATGCCCGACTCTAGTAGCCTCAGACGTAACGGATGCAGACCCAATATCTTCCGATCGTTGAGCTTGGTTAGCTACCAGCTGTGTCAGCATATGGATAGACCACATGAACTCTGCATTTGAGATATCTCTCTGAGCAGTTGGTGGACGGTTGACATTAGTCCGTGGAGCCCGAGGTGGACTGGTTGGAATTGGAGGGACTCCCAGAGTAGGGACAGGTTCTGGCGTGGAAGCTCTATTACGAGTTCGCATCCCATGGGTGGGACGGACCACATCTGCCTGAGCACTCTGATCGATGTTATGATGGGGAGGCATAGTCGTGTTTGACTGTAATACAAGAGATCATTGATTAGGGGACAGTTTAGACTCTGAAGCACGAACTAAATCACAAAGAAGGGAAACATTCCTAAACGCCTAGTAGCCTCCTGTTTATAAGTGTGGCGCGCTACACACCCATAAACAAGACTCTACCCGACGCGATTTCGCAGACACCCTGGGACCATGAACTGTGCTCTGATACCAAGTTTGTCATGACCCGAGCAAAGGCCCTAGCCGTGATGAGCATCCCGAACCATGAAGGCCTGGAACACCCATTCTCTATCTGGTTATCATGCACAACATTCATAATCATAATAAAATGCGGAATTGAAACTGAGTACGGAAAACATTGTCTAGTCCTGCAATATTTCTGAATAATACTATCTGACATCAGTCTGCGAAATCTCTACTAGGAACATAAACATTTGTCTGAAAAGAAGCTGGGACAAGGCCCCCAGTAAACCAAAAACATAATAAATAAGATAGTGTCTGACATAATTAGGCCTTCCGAATAATAGAAGGCTCACCAGTGTGAGATCAAGTCTACAAACCCGAGAATGTCTACTGAGTAGCTGGACCCCTAGACTGTGACTCAGGACCTGGAAAGAGGGGGGTCAGCACAAAAGTACTGGCATGCGAAGCAATCCAAAAGTAGTATAATGGAACATACATATATATATATATAAAGGGAAAGCAATTTTTCATCAAGACATCATGTATAAAACTGTTTCTGAAAAATACATGGGCACTTTCTGAAAACATGCAACCTGTCTGTTCATTTCAAATCATGATCTGTGTTTTACTTCTGAGTTAGGTGGTATTCCCCTACAAGTCTGAATATTCCACGGGCTGTATGGAATCCGCCATTGACTCGGCGGGGAAGCCCCCAACCCAAGTGTGCCGCAAGGGTTGGAGTGTCTGAGTCTGATACGCCACAGGACATTTAAGTCAGCGCATAATAATATACCCGGGTCGGCAAACCACGGTTTTAGGCAAAGAGTTGTCTGAAACTCCCGCCTTCTTCAGGGAACCACCTAAGCTCTCTTTATGCCCTATTTTAGCCTTTTCTGAACATGTATCATTCTGAAATTTCTAAATCATGAGAGTCTGATAAAAATCTGATTTCTGAACTAGTCTGTGTTTGTTATGGCATTTGTCTGAGTTGGTATCGTCATACCAAGACTTGCAAGTCCTATTTCTGAGCCATAATGTATTAAGCAAGAGCTTTCATTCAAAACATAGTTTAGACCACCAAAATATGTAATTTGCATTAAAGATGTCATGTTTTGAAACTCAAGTCAAATCCATGCAAAACTTTCATCAAACATATGGTGGTCATGCGCATTTTTGGCAAAACCATGCATTCTTTCATTACATGCATATTCAACATTCACAACCCTCTCTTTCATGTTCAAAACATTGTATATTACGTGAAACATGGAAAAATTTACATTAAGAGAGAGGTTTCATGAAAATCATGCTCTAAATTCATATTTCAGGACAAACGCATATATATATATACATATAACTTTCAAATCACTTTGGGGAAAAGCCAAAAGGCCAAAACAATATCATTAAAGCTTCTGAAACATGAGTATGTACATGAATTCGAAAACCCAATTCTTACAACATGATTTCTATGCCCATGAGATTTTAGGAAAACCCCGCGTACCTTATTCTCCACGAATTTTTGGTGTCTATTGAAGCCTACGTCGAGAGGATTCTGAATCTGTAATTTGTTTCACGAAGAAGTTTCGAAATGATCGGTCCTTCAAGCTTATTTTCTCAAACCCTAGTTGCTCCTTCTCTTAAGTTCTTGAAGGATTAGATTTTTGGGATTTTATAGGAGGCTTCAATGTTGTTAATAGGCCCAAATCCATTTAGGAGTGGGTAAGGACGATTTTGGGTTTTTTAAGGACTAACTTGCACTTAAAGTAACTCAAAACGGAGTGTTTTCATCACCTGAAACCATAACTATGCGCCGCCCTTTGCATTTCCTAAATTTACATAGGCGCCGCCCTATGCATCGCCTATATTTGCATAGGCGCCGCCCTATGCATCGCCTATATGTGCATAGGCGACACATTCAACTTTGAAAGGCCATAACTTCTTCACCGGGTGTCCGTTTTAGGCGAATTTGGTATCGTTGGAAAGCTTATTCAATTATCTACAATTTGTATAGTAGGCCACCCAGTTCATCATATACAATGAGTTATGGTCAATAGAATTTGACACAAATTACAACGTCCACTAAAACTTAATCGATCGAAATAGTTTTAACTCGTCCTTGAGTTGAAGGACTTCTATGGTCTAAATTCATGCTCAAATGGATTCACATACTACAAACTTGATTAACATGCCAAATTGGCATAGGATTTAAGGCTCGGGGATTATCAACGCATCAGAGTCATATATTTTATTCTAGCCCAAAATGCGGGGCGTTACAAGAGTACACCAAGATGTCATCAATGAAGGCTATAACAAAAAATCTAAAAACTGCCTAAACACCCAATTCATAAGATCCATGAAAGCAGTCGGAGCATTAGTCAACCTAAATAACATAACTAACAACTCATAATGGTCATATCAGGTTCGAAAAGTAGTCTTGGGAATATTAACCTTCCTAATTTTTAGTTTGTGGTAGACCAAACAGAGATCAATCTTAGAGAAATACCTAGCACCCTGAAGCTGATCGAATAGGTCATCAATCTGTGGAGAGGAAACTTATGTTTCATTGTAACCTTATTCAATTATTGATAGTCTACACACATCCAAAAAGACCCATTTTTTTGCATAAAAAGCACAGGAGCACCCCACAGAGAAATACTAGGGTAGATGAAGCCCTTATCAAGAAGATTTTTTAACTGTTTCTTTAGTCCAGATGGAGCCACCCTATTTGGAGGAAAGGAAATAGGATGGGTATCCGATCGAAGATCAATTCCAAAATCAATTTCCCTATCGGGAAGAATTCCAAGAAGATCATTATTAGACTTAAACTCTAGAGCATAACGGTATATCTGTTGGAACTTTAATGCATACTCCTTAACACTCATCTTACTTTTCTTCTTGTTCACAAACTCTTCGTCCTTATCCTTCCTCAACTCCTAAGGAAAGAAGTGACTAAGAAAAGTGCCTGATAACTTATCCTACACTACCGGTTAAGCATCATCACCTCTCAACACTTACCACTCCTCATACCACTGGTAAGCCACATCTTTCAACTGACAGGCAGAAAAATCCATACTCGCTAAATTAGGCCATCTCATCAATAAGCCCTTAAGGATCCTCCTCAACCTTATATCCCATAAAGGTTGGGGGATTTAAACCATAAACTGGCCAACCCGAGTGACCTCAGATGAACTACCAACATAACCTATATTATTAGACCGATGATACTGTGATGTTATCAGTTCGGCAAGTATATAAATAGACTATCAAAACTCTGTATTAGATATATTTCCTTGAGGTGACTAAGCATAAGTATCACCAGCGCAAGAAGCCCAAGAAAGACTAGTAAGGACCAGTGGTACCCTATGTGGAGCGGTACAGTCAGAAGCAGTAACCCTAGACTAGGTCCGCACTCTATTAAATAGGATGAGTTCCCTTCATATTTCCCAGGAAAGATAGAGGTTCCAACAGGGTTTCTACGATTGTCAGATCTTTTAATAGGCATGATCTGAAACAAAAATAAGCCAGGAGTTAGAGAAACTTCAAGGTAACTAGACTCTAGAGCCCAAAATTAAACACAAAAAGAAAAACATTTCTAAATGGCTTGTAGCCTTTCCCTTATAAGTGTGGTACGCTACACACTCATAAAAGGAACTCTACTCAACACGGATTTGTGAACACCCAATGACCCTAATCCATGCTCTGATACCAAGTTTGTCACTACCCGAACTTGGGCTTGGCCGTGACTGACAATCTTAATCCCACCATGGCCCGGAGACAACCCCCTTAGCCTTACCTCAAGAGCACAATATACTAAATAATGAAATCCAACCAAAATAATAATAAGAAGGATACATAAATCAAATAAAAATTCTAAGAATCCAAAACAATGACCACAAATCTCAATACTCTCCACAAAAGCATCTAAAACCAGAAATACCAACTAAGTTGCACTACTAGAAATTACCCCTATGGTGATGGTTGCAAAACCGTTGCAATAGACAGAAAAACTATTTCCATAGATATACCACAATGGTTCATCAAGCGTCTTATAGGTGGGCGTTACAATTGGTCTATGGCAACGGCTTATGCGATGGTTGTCTGAACCGTCGCCATAGCTTGACCTATGGCGACGGTTTCAGACAACCATCTCCATTGCTTGACCTATGGCGATGGTTATTTTTTGAATTATTGAGATGCCTATTTTCATCTATTGCAATGATTACTAACCGTTGCAATAGAATCTATTGAACCGACATTAAACCATTGCAACAACATCTATTGCGATGCTTTTATTATTCTGTTACAATGCTTTTTGAATACCTATTACAACTATTTCATTACTTATTGGAACTCCTTTTTCATCTATTGCAACGACATTAAACCATTGCAATAGATTCTATTGCAATGACATTAAACCGTTGCAATAGACTCTATTGCAACGAGATTAAATCGTTGCAATTGCATCTATTGTGACACTTTATTTATTCTGTTGCAACGCTTTTTGACTACCTATTGTAATGGTTTATTGATCTATTGCAACAATTATTGCCACTTGTTATTAAATTAAAATGATTTATATAAATAGTCACTCGTATTAATGTAAATTTTTATTTACATTAATAATAAATTATAACACAATATATACACATCATAAAACAAAATCATTCATTAATAATCTCATAATTCAAAATATGCAACAAGCTAGTAATTTAAACCCAAAAGCAAAATGTAATCATGTCCAAATGATTAGTTAAGTTTTTACATACTAGCAAGTTCGAGTCATGATAAGTTTCAAGAAAGTCAACACAAAACTATTAATATTAGAGCATTTATCCACAATCCAAAAATCTTCTCAAGTAAGGTCAATGTCTTCATCACTTTCTTCATTTTGGACACCTATAAAAAGAGAATAAAATAATATAAATTAGCACTTAAAATGATGACATAAAAATATTAGAATCACCAAGGCTGTGAACTGTCAAAGTGGGCTTGTGGCAGCAACATGGGTAAATCCCATCCAATTACTACTTTGGGGTCCCAAAATGACCCCGAATGACTTTTAATAATTCTAGAACTTCACCAGAACACCCTTTTAACATTCCTTATCATAATTAAAGTAAAAAATTATATTACACATACGAAAGGGTTCTACTTCTTCGAAGGTAGCGGTATGGACTGCGTATATTTTACCCTCTCCAGACCCCACTTGGTGGGAATTCACTGGGTTTGTTGTTGTTGTTGTTGATCAAAATTTTTACAGGGTCTTAAAACCAACTACTCTTTCAAGGTTAACTGAACCCAAATACGCATACGCAAAGGTACTGTGACACAGTAAACCTATCTGGTCTAAGGAACTTATCAGGTGATCTATCATATTTTGGTTCATCCTCATTGGAGACGAGGATTGATTTGCGGGATCTGGTTAACATATTTGATGGTATAGAAATACCGAAAGAGGAGAATTTCTACCCTACCGTGAGATTCTGGAGTGCTACTAAAGTTAAGGCATTGGGGATTCCAGTAACGCGGAAAAAAGATTCAGTTACCGGAGATTACTTTGATACAGTGAATGGTATGAAGTTTCTGAAATTGAAAGATGGGTTTTTTTTATGTCAGTGTCCATTAGGTCAATCAGTTACAAGGTTCAGCCAACTCTGGATGATCTTGAGAAATTTCGTGAAGCTAAGGGTGATGAAAATGAGCGTGCAGAAAGATTATTGTCTTTTTCCACATTGCCCGTAAAAAATCAGAGGAAGAAACATTTCAAGAAAGGAGATCGAGTTGTTGTTTTGAACGAAGAACTGAAAACTATATAGGGATGAGTTCTAGGGGTTGATGATGATGTTATTTACCTTAAACTGTAGAGTAAAGGTCTGCCTCAGAGTATTGTAATACACAACAAAGATTTGTCCAAGATATTTGAACTTGGTGAGTATGTTAAAGTTGTTTCTGGTGGTAAGAAAGGAGCAACTAGTACTATTACTTCAGTTAAAGGGCATGTAGTAGCTGTATTGCCTGAAAAATCTACCAATACATTTAATGTGTTGGCTGATCATGTCGAGGAAAACTATGAGGTTGCATATTGTAGAGAACCACCAAGATCAAATTCCAGAGAACTACACGAGATCACTGAACAAAATATTATAGAATTTGGATTTTTAAGGTTCCATATGCCCGAGAATAATGTGAGAGATTTCAAGGACTATCTGTAGTTAATGAGCTAGAAGGACTATCTAGCAGCAGTTATCAACAGCGTAGGCAAGAAGGTCTATCTGTAGTTAATGAGAGATTTCAAGGTTCAATATTACAATCAGAATTTTTAGTACAACTACTTCCTTTCGTGTCAACATCACTAGTATCACCGACATCTATTTTACAAGAAAAATTCTTAACTGAAAATGGATCCTCTTCGAGCATTGATCAGCTACAACATATTTAAGGGAAACTATTAGTTTTAATTTTGAATCCAATGCAACTGCCTAGAAGTGGTGGCTACCAGGTTCCAATAGCTGAGAGCTTGAGACTAATACTACTATTAAGAACTTCCTAAAGTGGAGTCCGTGGGTGTTTTCCTTGGTTTAGAAAAAACCATATCAATCTAAATCCGAAAAACACGCCTTCAAGCCAAGGATGATATCTGATCCTCAAACAAAATACTATGCTTTCATATTTTTTAAGAAATAGATATACTAACATAACTATTATACAATACTTGTGTGAGCAATACTTATATAGAACAACCATTGTTTCTACCAACAGGTTAAGAAATGGAGACTGATCTTGCTTGTTACTACCAACAGATGGACGATTTATTGGTTGATTAGAAACCACTTCTCCCGATGAATGAACATTGAATCCTAACATATTAGGATCAAGTGTTAATCCTAGATTTAGATGCTGAAGTTGTGCAATGATGTTCATTGTAACATCTCGCTCAATGATTTCTCTTTGAGCATTGAATTTTTCCTGCATTCTTTATTGCATCCTCTCTTCTCCACCAATTTATTAGCTTTTGAAGAGGATCCAGAATCACTTGCTTTCGTTTTCAAAAGAGACTTGGTAACCGAGTGTCCTAATAGTCTTACTCGACCAGGATGACCAGGCCCCATAATTGTTGTGAATGCATCAGTTTATTGAGTATCATCTTCACTTTCTTGAGTCTCTACTCTCTCTTTTCAACCTACACATCAAATTCAAGAGTAATTAAATTTAGTTGATTCAATATTTAAGAAAATAATGATCTCAATCAATTTTGAAATAGAAAATTTCATATTATTTTGTTTGTAATCTCTTCAGATGTGTCCTTATATACTCGATCAGGTTTCCTTCTTCTAGTAGCCACAAAGAATTCCTTATTTGACAAAGAACCAGAATTTTCCTTCTTTTTTTTCTAGTTACATGCAAGTCGGCATTAAAATATTATGCAGTAAATTTAACAAATTCATAGTAACAATATGAGAAAACATCAAACCTCATGGATTAGAGCAAAACTTATTTTTCCCATAGTGTGTGGATACTTAAACTTTTTCTTGTTTTCTTTGTTAGTCTTGGATGTATCCTACAAGTCAATATTTATGAATAAGTTTTTAATAAAAAGATCGAGGCAGTGAAGGTTTAAACACACAGAATTTGATGCCTTATATCGAAAGAATAACATAAAAATGAAGATCAGGAATGATGAATTAAATAATAAATGCATGCTACCAATAATATAATAGTTGTCCATATTGATATCATACCTCAGCTTCTTTAGAATTCCAATACTTAAGGAGATCCTCAAATATAGGTTCTGGAATAGTGCTAGGCTTTTTTGCCAAATACAGGTTCTGGAACAGTGCTAGGACTTTTTTCCCTTCAAATTTTTCATTGGTGTAGACATAAAAGTGATCTTTCTTGAGTCTGGACTTATACCCGCTAAACGCAGTATCAATTGATCACATAGCCCAATCTTTCCCATGGTTTGGAATGTCATATTTCTCCTATAATTTGGTTGAATTGGGTTAGTGTAAAACTGTGAAAAACATTCAAGTAGAAATTAAAATATTGAGAACTTAGAACCTGAATATAGCTCCATATATCATCGTGTGTCTTCAACTTTGTCCAACTGAGATTAAGAGGACAAAATGTCCCATTCCTTGCCAATGTGCCAAGAAAGCTGAAAAATTCAGTGACCACTACTTAAGTTGGACCAATAGGCTGGTTCAACTCATTTAGCACTATCAGTTGACGGTCAGTCCGTCCATTTACTGTTTGTATTTGTGTAGCGCCTCTTTTTCTTTTATTAGTTGAAGGGTATACAATAATATCAACAACAAAATTACCGAAATACAGATAATTTTTGAAATAGTATGAACTAAAATATATATATATTCTTGCCTTCTCCAAATTGTTCATTTGATTGTAAATTAGAAAGTTGTGACTGATCTTACTACACTCGTTCAACTGTGGGTTGTGATACATGAATGGTGGAGTCTGGCAATTCTTGTCATACTTACTCCTCTACTGGTACAGCAAGAGAGGTTGAATCCAGAGACACCTGTTGCACTTGTTCTGATACTTGAGATATAGCTGGCACCTGTTGCACTTGTTTTGGTACTTGATATATAGGTGGAATATTATTTGACTTCTCCTTCTGCTTTTGATTCTTTTCCTTTGCATTTATGTAGCTTGTGTTCTAGTATTTGTTTGTTTTGTAGAGTTGCTAGTGATCCAGCTGAAAGAAACTTTTTAGCTTTCTGATGATTTCTCAAACAGCCTTGTTGATTCATGATTCTTTAAGTCTCTGTAAGATCAAGAGAAAAAATGTAATGTCAAGTTGGTTAAAATAACAAAGAAAAACTTATTTCTTCTTACCAGAACAGAAAGCAACCGGGAAGAGCAATCATGAATTTATTTCTACTAACCAATGATGTACAAGTAACAAAGTGTCACATTTATGATAACTGGTCCCATGAAAGGCTGGCCACAGTGGATAGATTACTAAAGATGGGAATCAAAGTACCTTAAGCTTGTGTGTTTTGTGGAAGTGATGATGAAGTGTTTGAACACCTATTTCTTAGCTGTCAATATGTGAAAATAATGTGGACAAAATTGCTTAAATGGATGGGATACCAACGAAATGCAGGCATATGGAAAGAATAAATACAGTGGATAAGCAATGGGATAAGAAAGAAAATAGGAAGACAACTTTACCTTTTCCAAGGATCCCTTTCGGAAAACTACCAATAGAAAATATAGAAACCTTTTCCCGATAACCTGTATTGTGATATCAGTACTATGCTATACATAATTGATGGAAAGAGATTTTCTTAGGATGTAATATAACACGCATTCTATCTAGAGATTCCCAAGTTATTATCCCACAAAATGGAAAGAAGAAATACAGTGGATAAGCAATGGAATAAGAAAGAAAATAGGGCAATGGCAAATTGTACTACAATTTCCTACTCAAACACACTCGAACAAATATACTACAGAACAAATATAAAAACCAAAACTAATGGTACTACAACTTCTCTATATTGTTCTCTTACTGCACTAAAAGTTATCTTTAAAAACAGCGTCCTAAAGAGAACGTACTAACATGACCTTTTAGTTCAAATCCAAAAGAAATTATATGCTAAATACTTTCTCACCTGAGCAGGAAAGCGAGATTCACCAGGGTTCTTTTTGTCCTCCCAGGTAAATTGATCTCATAGCCCAATCTTTTCCGTTGTTGGGAATGTCATATTTATACTTTAATTGGGTTGAATTGGGTTAGTGTAAAACTGTGCAAAGTATTCAAATAGAAATCAAAATATTGAGAACTTACAGCCTGAATATAGCTCCATATTTCATCGTGTGTCTTCAACTTTGTCCAACTGAGATTAAGAGGACAAAATGTCCCCTTCCTTGCCAATGTGCCAAGAAAGCTGGAAAATTCACTGACCACTACTTTAGTTGGACCAATAGGCTGGTTCAACTCATTTAACACTATCAGTTGAAGGTCAGTCTGTCCATGTACTACTTGTATTTGTGTAGCGACTCTTTTTATTTTATTAGTTGAAGGGCCTATAATAATATCAACAACAAAATTACTGAAATGCAGATAGTTTTTGAAATAGTATGAACTAAAATATATATATTCTTGCCTGCTCCAAATTGTTCATTTGCTTGTAAATTAGAAAGTTATGACTGATCTTACTGCACTCGTTCAACAGTGGGTTGTGATGCACGAATGGTAGAGTCTGGAAATTCTTGTCGCACTTGCTCCTCTACTGGTGCTGTAAGAGAGGTTGAATCTAGAGACATCTGTTGCACTTGTTCTGATACTTGAGATATAGCTGGCACCTGTTGCACTTGTTCTGGTACTTGAGATATGGTGGAACATTGTTTAACTTTTCCTTCTGCTTTTGATTCCTTTTCTTTGCATTTATGTAGCCTGTGTTCTAGTATTTGTTTGTTTTGTAGAGCTGCTAGTGATCCAGCTGAAAGAAACTTTTTAGCTTTCTGATGATTTCTCGAACACCCTTGTTGATTTATGATTCTTTAAGTCTCTGTAGGATCAAGAGCAAAAATGTAATGTCAAGTTGGTTAAAATAACAAAGAAAAACTTATTTCTGCTTACCAGAACAGAAAGCAATCAGGAAGAGCAATCATGAATTTATTTCTGCTGACCAACGATGTACAGGTAACAAAGTGTCACATTTATGAGAAATGGTCCCATGAAAGGCTGGCCACAGTGGATAGATTACTAAAGATGGGAATCAAAGTACCTCAAGCTTGTGTGTTTTGTGGAAGTGATGCTGAAGTGTTTGAACACCTATTTTTTAGCTGTCAATATGTGAAAACAGTGTGGAAAAGATTGCTGAAATGGATGGAACACCAACGAAATGCAGGCATATGGAAAGAATAAATACAGTGGATAAGCAATGGAATAAGAAAGAAAACAGGGAGACAACTTTACCTTTTCCAAGGATCCCTTTCAGAAAACTACCAATAGAAAATATAGAAACCTTTTTCCCGATAACCTGCACTGTGATATCAGTACTATGCTATACAAAATCGATGGGAAGAGACTTTCTTAGGATGTAATATAACATGAATTCTATCTAGAGATTCTCAAGTTATTACCCCGCAGAATGGAAAGAAGAAATACAGTGGATAAGCAAGGGAATAAGAAAGAAAACAGGGTACTGGCAAATTGTACTATAATTTCCTACTCAAACACACTCGAACAAATATTCTACAGAACAAATATAAAAAACAAAACTAATGGTACTACAACTTATCTATATTGTTCTCTTACTGCACTAAAAGTTTGCTTTAAAAATAGCATCCTAAAAAAACGTACTAATATGACCTTTTAGTTAAAATCCAAAAGAAATTATATGCTAAATAACTTTCTCACCTGAGCAGGAAAGTGAGATTCACCAGGGTTCTTCTTGTCCTCCCAGGCAAATGGATCAATGTTTGAGCCACCAAAGCTAGCAGCCTGCAGCAGTTTAAACATTAGCTCGATGAATGAAAAAGGAGAACAGTGTGATAGTAGTAATACAAAATTCAGCCATTTACATTCAACCCAGTAATGTAAATAGTGTAGAGATGCAGACCTCAAAAACTCCGTGAAGCTGATGAGTTTAGTAGTTGTACAAGAAAAGAGGCAATCCAGATGTGATTTGCCTAACGGAGTCCCTGTAACGTGGTGGCAAACCTGAAATATAATCGTAGTAGTAGATATTAGACAAAAGCACCAATCTTGAAAGAACTAAGAGCGTAAAATTTCACTGATCAATAAATAAACTCGCCTTTATACTAAACTGATTGATAACCATAAATCTTAATGGAGATCCTCCATTCTATACTGATTCGAGTGGATTACACAATTCGATGTATTAAACAGAAGCATAAATCCCAAATCTCAGGTTGATTATATAAATCTTTTGCATTAATTCTACTCTATTCAGATACAACTCATCCAAAACCAATACTATCAAAACAAACAGCCCCTAAAGTACCATCAGATCACCTAATTCCTCTTGGAACTCGTACAGATTTCTCCATTTAGGTACACGTTAACTAAAATTAGGAACTTTTATTTATAGTTGTAAAGGTTCAAACTTGGACACTATCAACCAACCTCTAGAACATAAAGGAACCATTCAATTTTGCAACAAATCTTTAGCAATTGCCTATTATCATCCTCTATTGAACCAGTTAAAAATACACTCAACATAACTCAATTCCACCTACTGGTCAAAACTTTTTACTACAAGCAACATCAAACAGAGAAAAATAACAATCAAGAACAATCAAGCAAAAAATTGTGAATAATCAATATTAGGAAAATCATTGCTAGCTGAAAAGATTGAAACTTTGACACTATTCAACCAATTTCTACAACATAAAGGACGATAAATCTATAGATTATAATTGCTTTTAATCTGTCAATTCTTCAAACAAATCTTTAGCTATTGCCTATTACCATTTCTATTTAACCAGGCAAAGATCCATTTAGTATAACTCAATTCCACCTACTGGTCAAAATACTTTACTACAAACAACATCAAACACAAAAAAAGAAATACCAAATCAAGAAAAATTAAGCCAAAGATGAGAGTCAATATTATAAAAACAACTACTAGTTGTAAAGATTTAAACTTTAACACTACTCAATCAATTTCAAGAACATAAAGGAGAATAAATCTAGATTAAGATTCTTTTTAGTCACTCAATTCTTCAACCAAATCTTTAGCAATTGCCTCTAACATCCTGTTAAATCAATCAAAGATTCATCCAATATAACTCAATTCCACCAATTAGTCAAAAAATCTAACTACAAACAACAACAACATCTAACTACAAACAACATAATAACACAAATCAAGATAAAAAAAATCTTACTACAAACAACAAATTGTCAAAAAGCAAGGTTGAAGGCAGTAAGCCTTACTAAGTCAACATCATCCTCATCCTTACCAAAAGGTGATGAATTGATCGACATCCTCATCCTTTTGATAAAAGAAAGTACTAAGTCAAAGGAACATCATATGCTACTGTATTTTATGATCTTGTTAAACAAAAGAGTTGCATGATTTATAGCAACAATCATAATCTTTTTCTTTTTTTTTGGAGAAAGAAAAACCGTATTTTTCTTTTTACTACTCATAAATTGCTAGTGTCTATTCTCAATAAAGATAAAATAAACTTATCACACTCCTAACATACCTGAAATGGATATCTTGAAAGAACGGTTGTCAGCTTAGAAAAAGCTCCTAGTGTTGCATAGTTAACTGAATCCTGTGAAACAAATGAAAGAGCAAATATTGAGACGTAATGTTCTCTCTATATTGAGAATTAAAGTGATCAACTTTCTAAACAAGAATGAATATAATATATGTACGAAAAAAATTTAACACTCACAAAAAAATGAAACTAATGATAAGCATATATTTATAAGAACTTTCTTGTCTAATCATCTGGCTTCATCCAATCCCAATCAGAATCGTCAAACTCATCCTCGTATTTCGATGTTTCTACAACTATATCTTCTAAATGTTCTTCAGTATATGGAATATCAACAACATCAACAACTCCATCTTCTCTTGCCCATCTAAAGTCACCCTCATCTAATCTTGTTGAGGGACCAATGTCATCATTAGGCTCCCTCCAAAATATTTCTCCTATATTAGGGTAATTCTTTTCCTCTAGATCATACAAATCAACAGGGACTTTATTCCTTGCATAATAAACATCTTTCTCAATTGGATCCGCAACATAAAAAACTTGATAAACTTGTGATGCCAACACAAAAGGATCATCTTGACTGCATAACTTGTTGAAGTATACCCGAGTTAATCCATACTCATCTACTTCATTCTGATGCCAATCACATCTAAATAATACAACACTAAAACAAGCATAGTAATTAATCTCAATGATATCTCGAATGACTCCATAATAAACCACCACTCCATCTATGGGATTTTGGTCCCCAGCACTAGCAAAACTATCAATTGTTACTGATAAAGTCACTCCACAATTCTGAGTCTTACATGGGGCTTCCCGATCTTTTGTATGAAATTGATATCTATTGATGAAATATGCGTTATATCTCTTGGTCACCATATTAGGCCCCTTAGATAGACATTTTAAATAATGGGATACTTCAATATTTTTAACTTTCTCTTCAAACTAACTGCTGAATTCACGACTATGATTCCTTGTTCTTACCCATGCATTGGATCTAGTATGATTACTTAATGTGTTTTTATGTTCCCTGCAATCAAGAATATTGAAAATAAAATTACTAGGTCGTTATAAATAGATGTTTATGTACCTTATCATAAATAAATAAATAAATGAAGTTTAATATGTAAATATCTTACTCGGTGAACTTTTCCACTTCTTCATCTCCCGTGTTAAAAAAAACATATTGATGTTCTTCATAACGTAACTTTGCATCCATAAAAAAAGTGCAATTTTTTTCTTCTCACTTCCAAATGGATGACCATTCTTAGGGAATATAAGGGAGAAATTTAGAATGGATTCCTCATCTTCAGTTTGGAACCTACTAAATTGCGTCTTCACACCATCATGTAGGTATCTTGAACAAAAGGTCAAGCACTCTTCAACCAAATAACCTTCTACTATTGATGCTTCTGGACATGATCAATTACGAACGAGCCCCTTAAGGTTACATAGGGCCCTCTCAATGGAATACATCCAACAAAGATTAATAGGACCCCAAGCTTAATTTCATTTACTAAATAAACAGGAAAATGTAGCATTATGTCAAAAAATATTGGATGAAAAATTATTTCAAGGTTAGATGTAATTTCACCAATTTCAGACTCCACTTTTTCAAGACCTGTCGGCCTAATTACCTTACTACATATGGCTCTAAAAAAATTGTACAACCTAATCAATGTCAATGAAACATTCTTAGGTAGAACTTTTCTAACAGCAACTTGTAGCAAGTAATGCATTATAAAATAAGCATCATGACTCTTGTACCCTGATATCTTCATCTCCTTCATAGGCATGCGATCTGATATATTTGAAGCACACCCTTTAGGTTATTTGACATTTTTCAAGACGCTGCAAAATAATTTTTTCTGTTTCGGTTCCATGGAGAATGAAGATTGAGCCAAACTTACATTTCTATTACTATCTTCTATCGGTTGTAGATCCTTCCGTATTCCCATTTCTTGTAAGTCATATCGAGAATTGATCCTTTGACTTTTCATCTATCACCAATAAAATCTCAAGCAAACTATCACATAGATTCTTTTTTATGTGCATAGGATCAAGATTGTGCCTCAATTTGTTATTTGGCCAATATGATAATTCAAAAAAAATAGATCTTTTCTTCCAATGACCCTTATTATATCATGACCTTTTCTTTTGGCCCTTTCCAAAGATATTGTTGAATTCGTGCAACTCTTCAAGCACTTTTATACCCAAGAAAGGAATGGGTGCAGGTCTATGTTCCTCCTTACTATCAAATAACTTCCTATTTTTTCATAGTGGATAATCAAGTGGCAAAAATCTACGATGATCAAAATAACACATCTTTCGACTATGTTTGAGATATTGAGAGCATATGTTATGATTGCAAGTAGGGCATGCCAATTTTCCCTTAGTGCTCCATCCCGAAAGCATTGTTAATGCTGGAAAATCACTAACTGTCCACATTAAGGTTGCACTCATTTGAATGTTTGTTTGGTTTCAGCATCATATGTATCTATTTCAGATTTCCATAGTTTTTTTAATTCATCAAGTAGTGGTTGAAAATACAGATCAATATCATTTTCAGGAGAAGATTGGCCTAGAATGATCATTGACAACATAGGATAATCTGACTTCACACAAATCCACAGTGATAAATTATAGTTCATCAGCATAACAGGCCACGTGTTATGAGAAATACTCATGGTTTGAAATGGATTAAAACCATCACTAGAGAAACCTAACCTAACATTACAAGGATCTCTAGAGAAGTCTGGATACAAACGGTCAAAATCCTTCCATGCTTGGCCATCAGTGGGATGCCTTAGATTTCCGTCATTCGATAGTTCATTAGCATGACATTTCATTGTAACAACTATTTCAGGACACATGAACATCTTCTGAAGCCTAGGATTTAAGGGAAAGTATCTTAAAATCTTTGCAGGAATTTTAGAGCTTGCATTGGTTGAGGCACCACCAATACTTTTCCATCTAAAAGTCCCACATACAGAGAAAATCTCGACTTTCTCATTGTCCTTACAGAATAACATACAATCATTAGCGCATGCATGTATTTTTTCATAATTAAGACCCAAATCTCTTATCATATTTCTGGCCTTATTGAAAGACTTGGTATCTGAGAAAAGGGAAAGGCCTCTTTCAAAAACACTAAGAGATCTGAAAATGTTGCATTACTCAGCCCATGAAATGATTTAAACAAGAACAACTGAATGGTGAAACTCAGCTTACTAAAATTCTCACATCCCAGATATAATTGTTGTTTTCCTTCCTCCAATAATTTAAAAAATTTAGTCGCATCTTCAGGTAATCCCTCTTTAATTCCTTCTCCATACCTCAATTCAGTATCTATATTTCTAAACATATCATGAAGTAGTCCATCAATATCATCATACATATTAAAACCTTCATCATCATTGGTGGGATGATGTGTCTTTCTCGAGGAAGCGCTTTTTCCATGGAAAGTCCCATTTGGTGTAACTAGGAAGAAACTCTCTAGAAAGCAAGTGATCCTCCACCACATCTCTATAATACCAATGTTGATTCTTGCAGTCTCTACAAGGACATAATATCTCATTTTCTTAAGCAGCTCATTCAAATGCCTTTTCAAGAAAATATTTCACTCCACGCTCGAACTCATCAGACTATATTAATAATTTCATCCTACTTTTATCTTCACTATCCATTAAAATCCTACATAACACAACTAAATCACCAAAATTATGATTCATGCTAAGCTAAAATATGAAGTTAATATTTAAATTCCAAAATAAAGAAAAAATCTTCAAATGTAAAGTGAAGTAACCATAAGTAACCTAATGAAAGGCCAACAATGTTGGAAGTGTATGAAACAATCTAAGAATATTTCTCAAGGTTGAAGGGACTAGATATAGAAGATATCATGATCAACTAATATTTCAAGTGTATATATGTCTAGTTCTATTGTTTTTATGGTTACTCAGATAAACAGATCAGGAATACACAAAACTGAATCATGTAATTAAAGTCGTGTTTTGAGTCTGTATGTTGGTAGCTTCTCTTAAAAGAATCTATGAAGACTAGTTTTATTGGAAATTTGCTGAATCACTAAAGCGCCCGCTATGCTCAGGGTCCAGGGAAGGGCTCTACGACAAGGGTGTATTGTAGCACAACTTTATCTTGCATTTCTCATTTCATATGCTTAAAGTGGTAGAATTATATTCACAGACAATTAGCTTAATTGGTCATTATAAGGAATATAGAGGCAAAAATGTCAACTACGGGAAAACAGACCAATGGTATTTAGTAGTCAACTTCATTGTTCTATATTCATAGGGTTGACACAACAATATACAAATTATATTAATGAAAGTTTTTCAGGTGGAGAAAATTATTGGAAAGAAACTATACAATTGCTTAGTTTTTTTCTGTTTTACCCATCCTGTTGGTTCTTGTTTAAATAAAGACAATAATTAAATCTTTGTCATTGCTACAATATGCATAAACCAAAGAAAAAAAAATATCAGAACAAGACCTTTATTTTTCATCTGCACAATTCTTTGCTTTGTATCGATATTACATAGCATTAGTTTTGGTCCTTTTCCTATTTAAATTACCTACCAAGGCTATCCACAAGTTAGTTTCACTGAACATATGGATGCTGAGGTCAAAGGAACATTCTACTTCTGGAAGTGATTCACCAGGTGAAAATAAATTAAGCAGCCACCAGAAGGTAAAGATTTTGCTAACTCTTTTGGTTGTCACCTTTACTCTTTTCCTTCTGGTCTTGCTTATGAATTTGGTATCAAAGTCTCACCCTTACTCTTTTACTTTTTAAACTATTAAAACCACATTTATCACCACCTTCTTCTATTTCTTTCCCTTAATTGTTCCCTATATTTTTGGTTGACAGTTCAGACAAATTCTACCGATAAAATTGGAGAGATGTATAATAGTTCTTATATAGCACATGACTGTTCCGATTATTGTTATGAATGTTGAAGTACAGAATATCTTGAGAAGAGATTAGGAAAGATGAAGTTGAGAGGAATTGAGAAAATTGTTGATGGTAAAGATAAAAGAGTTATATGGAGAATAAGTATGACAATGAGATATCTTACCAACTCTTTTCCTATTTAACTTTTGATTCTTGATTTACTACATCACTTGACTACCATTTTCTCCTCTTTCTTACATAATTAGTTATGTTGCCCTTCATTATGCTTGATTTTGGATGCATTATGGAGTACCAGAGACAAAATTTGTCAGCCTACTTACTAAGTCAAAGTGCAGAACATTTCCTTTGACATCCCCAGAATTATAAACACATAAGATCATGTCTTGCCTAGGACAAAAAAACTTTTTAAGATAACAAACTATATATGTTAATACCTATACATGTATAAATACATTTATATGCAACCATTTCTTTCAAGTATAAGAATACCAATGAGAATAACTGATGCCATCATCCAGGTTTCCTGCAAACATTCCGTTCACATTCTAATCTTTCCACATTCCATCAAATCCTACACCTTCATCATTGTTGTCTTTTTCAACTTTTTTGTTGACATCTAATAATGGAAGTGAAGCTTGCCCTGCAGAGTAGCAGCTTCACATTTTTTGAAACTCTAATATGTGTCAAGCTGCTAGAGTAGGTTAAATATTAGGTTTGGTTTTTGGTGTGCATATGATCAAGAAAATTGAGTTGAGCATTATCACCACAAAGTTTATGTGAAACAGCATCATATGCCACAATAAAATCGTAAGAAGTCTCAAAGTTACCAAGACAAATTCTACCTCTGGTGTTGCTTCGGTTACAGTTAGCCCAACTATTGCAATTACTCTAATCTGTAACGCTCATCTTTCTCAACTTCTGGTTGTCAATATAACGCATTATGATATCTTCCCCAACATAATGACCATAATCAGCAAAATTACAAGGAGAAATAAAAAATTTCACGCAATCAAATGAACCCGCAATCAAATATTCTCTAAGGAGAAGAAAACAAAATCCTCAAAAATTAGATCAAAGTCGTAGAAGAATATACTAACCTTAAAATTCCCAAATTGAAGAAACTGAAGTGCAAATTCGGTCTAACTTTTCAACACAAATTGAGAGCTGAAATTTGGTCTCACTTCCCAACACTAAGAGAAATTGAAGTGCAAAATTAATCCTAATCACAAATCGAAGTGCAAAATTAACCCTAATCACAAATCGAAGTGCAAATTCGGTATGAAATTAAAGTGCAAATCAGATATGGTTTATCTTTAACTCAGCAAAATGCAAGATTGATTTGTTGGTCAAGCGATTGAATTGTTGATCTCCATGCCGAATATCCCTGGCACTAGTAAATCAATTTTCGAAGCAGCACCAGTAAATCCCACAGAGCTCACCACTGGCAGATCACTACCAGATCATCTCCACAAGATTGAATTGTTTATAGAAATTGTAGATTGATAGTAGCGATTCTCATTGTAGTGATTATAGTGAAGAGTACACCCTGTAGCAATTATAGAGATTCTATCATCTAATCGATTGATTGTATTCACAGCCCTAATCATCGATTGTAGGGATGAGAAGCTAAGAGTACTGTGTACGTAGTAGGTTTAAGCTAAGAGAAGCCGCTCCAAAAGTTTTATTAAAATGTTTTTTTTTGGCGGACTTAATGAAATTTTTTTGTGAAAATGGAGGGAATAAAATAAGCGTTGCTATAGCTTATTTTATTTAGCTATTGCAATGCTTATGGTCAAAAGCAACGATTATAATGTTAAATTATAGCTAATAGAATAATTATTTTTAGCAACTCTTGAAACTGTTGCTATAGACCACCTATTGCAACGCTTTGTTAACCGTCGCCAAAAATTTCATTGCCATAGGGGTAATTTCCAGTAGTGTTGGGACATGCCTCCAATTCTGACAAATAGAATCCCAAAAAAAAATACTTAGAAATAAAGAAAACAAGTAAAATGATCGGGCCTTCTGAAAGATGGAAGCACACCACTTTACATCAGATCCACAGGGGGTACCAAATCACCTAACGTTGTATAAGAGGAACAAAAAATCTCTTGAACCCTACATCATAAGATAATGCAACATCCAAAAACTGTCAGTAGGGCGAGCATTGGCATTTAACTCAGGGAAAAGGGGTAAAATAATGTCATTTACCAAAATCGGTCAAAACCATATGCATAATATTTATATATACATATATAGGATGTCATGATAGGGACAAGGGTCATGAACATGAGAGTTTTAAACCATTAGCCTGAACTATATATCTTGCTTCATCCTAAAGGCACCCATAGGCTATATGGGTCCACCTCTCCCTACTGGAAGGGCCCTAGTGCGTGTTAGCCACATGAACCAAGGAAAGGCTAAAGATACCAAGGTGATAGCCATCCAAAATATAGCATATATCCAGACACACGATCATATAGAACCCCACGCCAACAAATGTGGTTTTCAGTGTTGGTCCCCTCAGACTACACCTCCATAGTGAGCTACGCAATTCTCTTTAAGTCCAAAGTAAAACAGTTTGCATATAAACCTAACTATTAACCAAGCAGTCTTTATTAAGGCATTTTCCAATATGTTATCATCATACCAATACTCTTGCAAGCTAATTCAATTATGCCAAATCACTTTGCATAACCATTAGACTCTCAAGTTCCATTTAAATTACAAAATCATTATCCCCTGAACTTGTCAAATTTTATTCATGGTACACCTGGACTTTGACTAGTCCTAAGTATCCCCCCCCCCCCCAAACTTGTTCTTTTAGTACGTCACGTGACCCTTTTCGGATGGAAGACTACAGTGTGTAAAACACGTGCTTACACGTGGAAAAAATACTTATGTGTCCGTCCACGTGGATAAATACCATCCACTACCCTTATATCTATCCTATATTAAAAAATAACCCACTTCTACCCTTAATTATCCAATTTCTCTTTAAAAATTATATTTTTCAGTTTTCCTCTACTCCGAGATAGTGAAAGGTTGAATTTTCATCAATCAAGCAAGCTATTATCTAAAAAAATTATATTTTTTTGTTTGTTAAAAATATAAAATTATTTTTTTCGGTTAGTGTTTCATAGTAGTTTTTGATTAGGATTTTGAGGAGACTCACATGCACAAATATGTTTCTTATTATAATTAATGGAGTAAGAAATTGAAATTTAAGTTAGAGGTGTACAAAAATTGAACCGATAAAAATGTTATTGATTTATCGTTATTGGGTTAACGATTTTTTAATGATTTTATAAAAAAAATTATTGGGTTATTGATTCAATTTTGATTTTGTTTATTGGGTTATTAGGTAAACCGATAACCCAATAAGATTATACTAAATTATTATATATATGTGTGTATGTGTGTGTATAAGTAGGATCTTGGTTGCAACTAAGATTCAGTTTCTTTTCATGTTAGTTACTACTTTTTATATTTTATGAGTATTTTTTTATCGGTTAAATTGCAAATCAAATCGTTAGGGAATAAAAATCGATAACCCATATAACTACATACACCATAATGCATACAATCGAAGAATCTACGTCCAAAATTGTCATCCAACCATGAAATTATCACAATTGGAGAAGACCCACATGCACAAACAAGTCTCTTATTATAATTCACAGAGTTAGAAATAAGTAGATAAAGTAGAAGTAATAGAATGATCTTTTTTAGATTGGAAGTGATGGAGGAAGAGGAAAAATAAATAGGAAGAGGGATAATTGGATTTCTTGAAAAAAAATTAAAGGAAAATGGAGTTTTTCATTATTTTTACTGTTGGAATGCTGATTTAGCCAAAAAATAACTCCATCACGCGCATGATGGAGTGTGAAATCAAACATTTTGCTACGTCGGCAAAAAGGGTCACTCGATGTAGTAAAAGAATAATTTCGGGGGTACTTAGGACTTATCGAAGTTCAGGTGTACCATGAATAAAACGTGACAAATTCGGGGGTAATCGATACTTCTCTCTTTTTATTATCCATTATCTGTTAATGTAATGCAATGTTCCAAAGGTAAGTTAAATTATGTCAATTGCATATTCAAAACCAATATTTTTAAAGTGGGTTGAGGTTAATGTCATTACTAAGCCAAAATTTCATAAAATTTGGAAAACCCATGTTCTCCATTCTAATCCTTATAATAACGCACCCATCCTTATAATAACGCACCCATTCAATCCCATAAACTATCAATTAAAGCATGAAATACACATTTAAACATGGAAAAATAATTCAAGTGATAATCAATCAAAATTCCTCAACCCAATTTCAAACCCATCAATTAAAATCACATAAATAATGATTAAAAATGCCACAATGAAAAATTCAAGTTGAGGATAAGAATCATGCGTGAAATACCAAAGAAATTGAAGAAAAATCAACGTTTGGAGTTTGAATGGTGAATCCTCTGTAAAACCCTTGAGCTTTCTTGGGTTGGGATTTAGAAAATAAAAAAATAGAGTTTGATCTTATAAAACTAAAGAAAAACGGTCACTTTAATGTTATAAAGTCATTTAAGGGGTAAATGGACCAAAATCCCATCACCCCAAGTGAAAAAAACAAAAGATGGATGAATAATATATAGAGGCATGGCACGCTACTATCGCGGAGGCTAATTAGCGTGGCACACCACTAATGCAGAGGCTTACTGCCTTAGGGTCCCGAAATGGCCTCGAACTCCTTCCAAAAATTTAGAAACTTTTCAAAACACCCTTTTAACATCCCTAATCACAATTTAAGTCAAAAATTAACATTATGCATGTGGGAGGGTCAAAAATAAATGCGTTAAAATTTTGTGCGACCTTATAGGATATTATTATTTGTCAAAGGCCAAGTGTTTTTCATTATGGTTAGCAGCATAAGGTCTTCTCACAATTATATATTTATTTTGTTAATTATGAAAATTTGATTGATGGAAAATGGAATGATGTGAAGCCACCAGCTAAAACGACTATCTATTTATTGGCTTACTTTTACATAAAGTCATATGGACTCACTGGAGCTTTATTAATTTGGGGTTTATTAAGGTTAGTAATTCCTTATATTATTTATCTTTTGCAACTAATGATATCATTATGGTTGAATTTGGGGAAAAGTGATTGGTTTTGAATAATTTATACTTTAAATTTATTTATGAAGAACAAAATTCTTAAAAAATATGATGATGAATTTAAGTCATATCTCATTAACAGGGTAAGACATTTGGTTAAAGTTTCGATGCACTATGATAATAAGATATTGAATTCAAGTCCCATCAATTTATGGTTTAAAATGTCTTTATATGGATAATATATTGAGTTTGAATCTTAATGCACCATATTGATCACTTTATGATGACTAAGGCAAATAATGAATTTTTGATGAAAAGTCATAAAATTTATTCCGTTGAATATGCTCAATTTCTTGAAGTGAATGTGGTAGAAATAATTGCTTTGAGGTGTGATACACTCTGAAAGATATGTTAGAGAAAATTTCTTTGAATTATATATTTGCCTTGATTGCACTTGTAGTAACAATATCTTAAAAGAGGTTCTAAGCGATCATAATTTGATATGCTTAAGGCTTGATTATTTTTCATTTTTAAAGAATGAGAATTTTGATAGTTATAGATACATTCCATATCCTGGGGTGAATGTGACTATATAAAAAAGATTATAAATTCAAACATATTTTTTTATTGTGAAGATATCACAATAGACCTTCAGAAGAGGAAGAACAGTTGGAAGATCGAATATCTCCAAGATACTATGTTAAAAAAAGGAATGAGAAACATAATCCCAGCATGATAAGATCACATGGCATGGTAAATTAGAAGTTTATTTATGTAATAACCTGGGTGTTTAGGGAGTTCAAATCAAGCTTAAAACGAGGCCTATGGGGTCCCTATATCGAGTGTAGAACACCCCGAAATAGATTCAAATACTTTGGGGAAAGTTTGGGCATGAAAAATAGTTCATGCATCGCGAGCGGGCTTCTTAAGGATGTACCCACACATAGAGGCACCCCACGAGGGTTCACTTCCATGCCTCCATTCCAGGGATCGCACTGCGAAGTGAGAGCCTCGTGATGGACCCCACTCTGTGAGGCTAGGCCTCTACATTGGGGTTTGCACTGCGACCCCTACCCTTCTTATCAATGGGACTTTGTTTGAACTTGTATTTAAGGGTATTTGGGTTCTTTCATGTCCTATGAACCATCCCACCTTCACTTAACTCATTTCTAGTCCTTAAAACACATTTAATTACTCAAAAAGGGTTATTCTCCTCTTCAAAACAACTATTGAAAACTTTAAAGCTAAGGTTCAAGATTAGGGCTCATATCATTGGCAATTTTTAGGGGAAATACTCATCAAAGGTCATATTTAACACTCCCTACCTTAATTATTATTATATTGTGTCAATTTACTTATTATTTACGTATTTTTGAATAATTGATTTGAACTAGGGTTGAGAAAATTTAGTTGTGAAAGATTAAATTGGTTTATTTTGTATTAATAAATTTCAATGTATGATTGGTGGGAATGCATCGTATTTTAATGGTGGTAGTGATATTATGGTTTAACGACAATAACGGGTTTGCACAAAAAAGTTATAAACCTCAACTCACTTTATGTTTTTATTTTAAATGACAATTCTATGGTGTTTATTACTTATATTGAAATATTTCAAAGCATAAAATATAAGAAGGATTGACGAATCTTGAAATGCCTTGGTGGCTATGGTTATGGATTTAAATTGGAATTTTTTAGATTAAATAGTTTAATACGGATGGCATGACATAATATGAACAGCTTGCAAGTCTTGGTATGACGATACCAATGTGGAAATCTCTTAATGAAAGACTCAATGATTAAAGGTTTTCAAAATATTTTAGTTGGACTCTCAAAGGAATTATATAGCTTCACTGTGAAAGTGTATGTCCTCGTGACCAATGTCCAAACCATATATTTTTCAGCATAGATATGTCGTACCACAATAGGACGATGAAATAGTATCCTTAACGTGAGGATAATATGGCGGCTCTAGTCAATTGGTGATTTTTGCCTAACCTTAGTACATGTGGCAAACATGAACGGAGGCCCCACTGATTGAGGAGTACCGAACCCATATAAATCGTGTATTACTGGATGATGGTGAAATCTACATATTTCAGGATTAATTTTTAAATAGTTATATCTTCATATTCCTTGTTTTCTTTCCTTACTCTATTATTATTATGGAGTGTGATCATGTGTATTATGACTGCTTTTGGTACTTGTATATTTCCTTCTTTTTCTTCGGTCGCATGCTAGTACTCACTGTACTGACCATCTCCAAATGCTACATTATTTCATGATGTAGGTTCGAAGGCCTATTCTTCTAACCCTATGCAATGTTAGGTGGTTTGATATCATATTGGATAGCTAGTGAGAAGTAGTAAGCCCTCCATCATTCGGAAGACCTTGATACTCTTCAGTTACTTTATCATACCCATTCTTTAGGTGTTTTTGGCATAGTTGGGGTCATGTCCCAACTTAGTAGATGTTTTATGGATAGAGGCTTGTAGGCGTATTGGGTTATTATTTCTGGATTGAATTTGATTTTCCAACTTCATTTTATATTTATCAAACTCTTTACATTATGGGATGGTTTTCACATATTTCTTATTTTACTATGCTTATGATTAAAGGAAAATGGGTCATCTCATGCCTTGGTAGGCTTGGGGTTATCACGGCCAGGGCCCCGATTCAGGTCATGACAAGCTTGGTATCAAAGCACGGTTCAGGTTCACTGGGTGTCTATAAATTTGTGTCGAGTAGAGTCCTATTTATGGGTGTGCAGCGCACAATGCTTATAAGGGGGAGGCTATGAGGTATTTAGGAATTTTTCCCTTCTTTATATTCTGTTTCGTGCTAGAGAGTTTAGTTACTATGAATTTCCTCTAACCTATGACTTTCTTATATTCCAGATGATGCTTCCATGAAGAACTGATGGTCATAGAAACTCAACTGGAGCCTCTATCCTAACTAGGGACAATGTTGATGAGGTTCGCCTGACTCAAAAATATAGACTCAGTATAGGGCCCTTACTCCTGACTTCACTAATTCTCTAGGGCTTCCACCGATCCCTACTATCCCTCTTCGGGCTAATACTAACCATATGCAGTCCCTCAAAGAGACATCTCGAATACTGAGTTCCCTTATTTTATTCATATGCTTGCTTAGATTGTGGCATCACAGTCTCATCGGTTTGATCATATTTGTCCTGTCACTAACTCATTTGACGCTACTTGGGTTGAACAATTTATTAGACTAAATACCTCAATTTTCACATCTTTTTATGTTGAGGAGGATCCTCAAGGGTTTGTAGACGAGATGAAAAAGACCTTCAGGGTCATATGTGTTACTGATACAGAGGGGGTAGAGTTTACAACTTATCAGTTAAAGAAGGTGGATTAATAGTGGTATTACGAGTGAGAGCAATTGAGGGGAGGAAATATTGAGCAAGCAGTACGCCTTTTATGACCATTTCTTTCCTCGGGAGTTGATGGAAGCTAAGATTAAGGAGTTTGTGAATCTGAGGTAAGGGAAAATGAGTGTCAAGGAGCATGCACTAAAGTTCACCCTGTTGTCTTATTATGCTCCTGAACTTATGTCTAATATGAGGTCCAGGATGAGGAAGTTTGCTTCAGGTCTTTCTCGTAATTTGGTATTAGAGTGTAAGACTGCTAGTCTGAATAGTGATATGGATATATCGAGGTTGGTGTTCTATATGAAGAAGGTGGAGGATGAGAAAAAAAAAGCAGAAAGAAGTAGAGGAAAGGCAGAGTAAGAAGACTAAGTATGCCGAGCAAGATATGAGCTAACAGAATAATGGGAAAGAGGGTAGGCATTGGTGTAAGAGAAAGACTTGGGGAAATTTTTATCCATCAGTTAGTTATCCAATCCCCAAGCCTTCAGGTGATTAACATTTCCATCTTAGTAATGTCCCTAAGTCATAGGGTCTCTAGTCTCATGCCAGTATAGCTTAGTCGACACCATCTTACCCTCCTTGACGCACTTATGGGAAGATTTATTGTGGCTTTTGTCATTTCAAAAGTGAATTATTCTTTGGCTATGGTCATCCCAGTCATATAAAATGAGACTTCCCCTTATCTAGTATTGTATCTGGGGCAAATAAGACTTTGGTTGCCACTTCATCTTCTCCTACTACGAAGGGTGCTACTTTAGGGATAGGGAATAGTCGTAATCGCTTATATGCTCATTCTACTCGTCAGGAATCTGAGGCATCCCCAAATGTTTTCATTGGAATGTTATAATTTTTCTCTCGTGATGTTTATGACTTTCTTGATCCCGATTCCACCCTATCCTATGTGACTCCTTATGTGGCTATACACTTTAGTTTTGGTATTGCAAGTATTTTTTGACCCCTTCTCAGTTTCCACCCCAATGGGTGAGTCTATTATTGCTAGAAAAGTATATAAGGGTTGTGTTGTGTCCATAATTTTTAGTAAAACAGTGGTATATTTGATAAAACTTAATATGGTGGACGTTGACATAATCTTAGGAATGGATTGACTTCACTCATGTTATGCTTCTTTGGACTATAGGACTCGAAATGTCACTTTTTTATTTTCCTAATGAGTTGGTGATAGAATATGAGGGGAGTTTCCTAGTACCCAAGGCGAAGTTTATTTCTTATCTTAGAGCTCAAAAATTTATATCCAAAGGGTGTTTGTATCATTTAGTTCAGGTCAAATATTATAACTCTAAAAGTCCCTCCTTCAGTCTGTTCCTATAGTAAATGAGTTCCCTGAAGTTTTTCCTAATGATACTTCAAGGATTTCTCCTGATAAGTAAATAGACTTCAGGATCGATCTTCTACATGAAACTCATCCCATAATAAGATGGCTCCAGTGGAGCTGAAGAACTAAAGAATCAATTAAAGGACCTCCTTGATAAGGGTTTTATCTGCACTAGTGTTTCTCCTGGGGCGCTCTTGTACTTTTTAAGTGAAATAAAGATGGGTCTATCAGGATATGTATAGACTATCTTCAGTTGAATAAGATCACTGTGAAAAATAAGTTTCTCCTTGCTAGGATTGATGACCTCTTCAATCAGCTTCAGGGTGCTAAGTGTTTCTCTCGAATTACCATATGCTAAAGATTAGGAAAGTTGATATTACCAAAACTATTTTCCAAACCTTCTATGGACATTATGAATTTTTGGGCATGTCCTTTGGGTTGACCAATGCTCTGGTTGATTCATGAACCTTATGAATTGGGTGTTTAAATAGTTTCTGGACTTGTTCATCATAGTTTTATTGATGACATCTTGTTGTACTCCAAAAGTGAGAAGGATCATGCAAATCACCTCCAAAGTGTGTAGCAGACTCTTAAGGTTCAAGAGATATATGCAAAATTTTCTAAATGTGAATTTTCGTTAAGTACTGTGACTATTTTCGAGCATGTTGTCTCAAGTGAAAAGATTAAAGTGGACCCACAAAAGATTAAGGCGATAAAGAAATGTCCTAGACCTATGACTCCAATAACATTAGGAGCTTCTTAGGCCTGGCAGGCTATTATAAGAAATTTGTAAAAAACTTTTCGTCTATTACTGCACTGCTTACGAGATTAACTCAAAAGACAGTAAAGTTTCTGTTGTTTGATGCTTGTGAGGGTAGTTTTGTGAAATTGAAGGATTGGTTGATGTTTGCTCGTGTTTTGACCCTACCAGAGGGTAATGACAGGTTTGTAGTGTACTATGATACATCTGTATGGGACTTGTGTATATGTTGATGCAACATCATAAGGTTGTGTCCTATGTTTCTAATCAACTTAAGGTGCATGAAAGAAATTATCCAACTCATGATCTAGAGTTAACGGCTGTGGTGTTTGCATTGAAAATTTGGCATCAATATTTGTATGGGGTGCATGTGGATATTTACTCAGACCATAAGAGCTTATAATATGTGTTTACTTAGAAGAAATTAAAATTCATGCAGGGGAGTGGTTTGAATTACTTAAGGATTATTACAAGAGTCTGCACTACCACCCAGGTAAACCTAATGTTGTTGTTGATGCTCTTAGCAGGTTGTATATGGGGAGTTTTCTTATGTGGAGGAAGAGATGAGAGGATTAGTGAAGGACATTCATCGGTTAGCAAATTTAAGAGTTTGTCTACTGAACTTAGAGGATGGGAAAGTGGTTGTTCAATAAGTGGCTAAATCATCTATTGGAACCAAAGTTAAGGAGAAACAAGCCTATGATCCCATACTTATGTAAATCAAGGGTGATATGGGCCAACAGAAAGTTGTTGCATTTGAAATTAGGGGGAGATGGTGTTCTGAGATATCAAGAATGGTTGTACGTTCCAGATGTAGATGGGTTGAAGGAGAGGATTTTGATTGAAGCTCATGTGTCTAGATATACGATTCATCCAAGTTCGACAAAGATGTACTATGATTTGAAAAAGATGTACTGGTGCAAAAATATGAAGAAAGATGTAGTGAATTTCCTAGCCAAATGTATGAATTGTCAGTAAGTAAAAATTAAACATTTGAGATTGGATGGGACACCCTAAGAAATAGCTTTACCTATATGGAAGTTGGAAACTATTAACATGGATTTTGTTATCGGTCATCCACAGTATCAAAATTAATATGATTCTACTTAGGTTATTGTTGATATGATGACCAAGTCTGTGCACTTTCTGCCCATGAGAACGAATTACTGAGAGAGGATTATGTGAAGTAATTCATTCAAGAGATAGTTCGATGGCATGGAACCCCAGTGTCTATTATATCTAATTAAGGTATGCAGTTTTTTACACATTTTTGGTGGCTTTTTCAAAAGGGTGATATAATCTGGATTAGCTCCAAGCTGTTTACTAGAAGTCAACCACGGGAGCTCCAAAGGATCCAATGATTGTTCATAAAATGGGAGTAAATTGACGAAGTCTTCCTATCATCAATAGGGTACCATTTGTTGATGATCCCACTCGCATTGGGTCAAGGATCAATGGAGGAGAAAAGGGACATGCACCCAAAGCATTTTGGATCCACCTCTAATCCATTTTAGCATTTTAAGAGTGCATTAAAAAAGCCCAAGGCACTTTGGATTCGCCTTTCATCTGCTCTAGCATTTCAAGAGCGGGTCAAAATAGCCCCTAGTGGGCCTTTTCTTTCAATTGGGTCACTTTTGGGCCCTAAATGTGTAATAATTAGCCTAAATTATAAATAGATAAGAACTAGCTTATTTCTATATATTTTGCTTGATTATTTATGAAACCTTCTCCATTGAGTCAGAGAGAGTTGGATAACTTATGTTGAACTTTGGATTGAAAACATTGGTGCAGAGGGCATTCAATTCCCTCTTGGTCATCGTAAGAGTTAGGTGTTAGATTAAGTTGTAATCGAATTTATTCTATCCATTTTTTTCTTAGTTACTCTTCTTCTTATGTCTAACATATATCACTTATTGATTATTGCTTTACCTTTCATATTTAATTTTAGTTAGCATAGTTCGATTCTATATCATATGGTATCAGATTTCATTCCTACGAAGTCAATCTTGGGTCTAGTCATCTTGGAAAATTGATGTAACGCTCCAAAATCTGATCCCAAAATGTCACACGGTGCTCAAGACTACGAGTAGCCTTAAGCTAACCCTGTCTGCCTTCTACTAGATATAAATCTCATAATAAACGTAATATAGACATAAAACTCATACAGAATGCGGAAACTATCTGAAATAACTAAGAATAATCTGAATATAATGTATGAAACATCAATACTGAATAAGCTGAATCACAACTAGTAGTCTTACAAGACTCTACTACTAACATCTAGAGAGTCACTGGGACAAACCCCCAGCTAACTCGAACTGTCTGAAAAGAAAACTAAATCATGTAAGCGGATAACCTGCAAAATCTGAATGAACAAGTCCCCAAATTATGAGGACTCACCAACTGTAGGATGTAGATGGAGATGCTTGGACTACTCACGCTGTTGATACTAAGCACCTGAACCTACATTATGAGATAATGTAGCACATAGACATATATGTGGATCAGCACTTTGAGGATGTACTAAGTATATGGGGTGAAATGCATAAGTAAAACATTATCTCGTCATCATAATTTATAAAATAATGCATGCTAAATGTAAATGACTCACATAAGCTGGAATATCTAAAATACTGAGATCATGAATAATAAATAAATCATACTTTATAAATCTAGTAAGTCATAACATTTAGTTCTGAAAGCTATACTTGTATTCTATTTGTAAACCATACTGTCTAAGTGTAGAAAGAGCTCACTTCTGAAATCTGAAATCTAAAAGCTGAAGTCTGTAACTGTTATTCTTCTATAAAGCATAATCTGAGTAAACTGTGAGCCTTTACACAGTTTTCTGAAAATCTTTACTATTAAACTGTAGGAAAATCACTTTATCTTAAGGGAGGTTCTCTTAACCGACAAAACCATGCGAGCTACATGGAGTCCAACGTCTCGTCCTCCTAAGGAAGAAACCTCATGTTGGGGAGGGGTCTCATACTCTTGCCAGGGAGTATAACCTACTTTCTATGTGATCGATCACAAGCTAAATTTATCATACATATAGAAATGGAAATAATCTCATAATCTGTACCTACGTTGGCAACGTAGTTCTGTGGAAGATAGGGAACGCTAATCACACACTTCTCGCTCGGTGCAAAATACTACTCCCTTTTTATTTGCTACGCTCATTCTGGTAGAAATTCATAAAAACTAGCATAAGGGTTTATCTAAAACCAATTATGCATTCGTCCAATAAAATATGTAAATAAAACTGATATGAATTTTGTAATCTGTAATAATCTGATAAGTGGATTTCATAGCTAGTCCGATGATCGAAAGATCAAAGCTTTACTGAGAATTTATAAATAATCTGATAATAGAATGCTTAAAGCATCATCTTTCTTGAAATAATGACATTCAATCTTGGACAATAACCCATGCTTCAATCTCATATCAAAACATCATAAAAATCATGCTTGATATTGAAAACAATGATAATTCATCTCAAAAGTTGTAAATTACTGCAATAGGCATGAAAATATGAAAATAGACATGCAATTCAACTTCTAAAATACTTGAAATTTCAGAATCTTGCAAAGAGCAATAATGGGTATGAACCCTAATTCAAATCTCATGAATAATTATTCAAAATCATGTAACTTTTAAATAAAACTTGAATTTGGGCACAAGGATGAAAGAAAAACCTTGTTCATAAACCCCACATACCTTGGTAGATGATTAGATGGAGAAACTTGAATTATTGATTCTTATTGGAGTTATTGAAGATGGATTATTGCTTATCTTGCCTTGGGAATCCTCAATCTTAAGCTTTCTTAGAGAATCAATAGAGGATTTTGATTTCTTAGAGAAGAGATTTTAGAGCTCTATGATTTTGCTTTTGAATAAAATGATGAATAATGAGCACAAAGTGCTTTGAATATGATAAATATTGTGTTTTGGATGGATTGGGGGCTTGAGAATTGACCAAAATACCCTTTTTAAACTTCTAAGCGGAACTAGAAAAGAGCAACATTTTTTTATTTGGCTGGCCACCGCGACGCGCCTCTATCGCGGTGGCTCACTGAAAAATGATGAGTGGGAATTGGTTTTTCTCCGCGATGTAGAGCTATCGTGGTGCCCTATAGTTTTTCCATTTTATCCACTAGCGCAACGTGCCAATATCACATCGGGCTACTGGAAATCAACAATTGGGAAATTGGCCCTCTCCGCGATGCGCCAATATCGCGTCGGTCTACTGGAATGGGAAAATTAGGAATTTGAGATTCTCCGTGATATGGGGCTATCACGGAGGGCCACTGGAATTTGACAATTATGAATTTTCTTGCCTCTGCGACGCGCCAAGTGCTCAGGTGGCGCACTGTCTTGCTAAAAATGCTCTAACTCCTTCACCGAGTGTCGGAATTGGGCGAATTTGGTATCGATGGAAAGCTTATTCAATTTCCCACACAATGGGAAGTCTAAATCTAAAAAATTCTATATGAAATAAATATTCTTCATTTTGGAAGCTATTTCTTAACATTCTAGGAATGAATTTTAGCTAGGAAAAGTGCGGGGTATTACAATATCTTCCCTTTTAGAATATTCATCCTTGAATGTGGCTAGATAAGTTGAAAATACTGAGGAATCTGAGGCTATAAGCTATCATGCACAACTGAAATAAAATGAATAACTGAATCTCAATTAAAATGAGCTACTGAACTGATCTGAAAGTGCATGAATTCTCATGAAGATAACTATATAGTTGAATCTGAGTCTGGAAAAGAATTGAATGAAGGAAAACTATTACCTTCAGCTGAATCTGAGTTCGTGGAGAAGAGATGAGGATGCTTGGTACGTATGTCTGCTTTTGCTTCCCAAGTAGCACCCTCAACGGACTGATTTCGCCACAGAACTTTGACCAAAGGAACTTCTTTGTCCTTAGCCTATAAATTTGACGATCAAGAATATCCGTTGGTAATTCTTCGTAAGAAAGGCTATTCTGAATACTTGTACTTTCTAGAGGGACTATAACGGCTGAATCATTCATGCACTTCTTTAACAAGGACATATGGAATACTGGATGGACTGAAGATAAATCTGAGGTTAGCTCAAGATCATACGCTACTTTCCCAACACGACTCAAAATCCGGAAGGGACCAATATAACGGGGACTAAACTTCCCCTTATTGCCAAATCTCTTCATCCCTTTCATGGGTGAAACTTTTAAATACACAAGATCATTAAACTCAAACTCAAGATCTCTTTTTCTCACGTCGGCATAAATTTTTGATGACTCTGGGTTGCTTTCAATCTTTCTCTAATCAACTGAACTTTCTCCATGGCCTCAAACACCATGTCTGGCCCAATCGAAGCGGCCTCAACCACTTCGAACCAACCAACTAGCGATCTACATCTCCACCCATAAAGAAACTCAAATAGAGCCATCTGAATACTAGCATAATAACTGTTATTATAAGCAAATTCAATCAATGGCAAATGATCATCACCAACTACCTTTGAAATCAAGAACATATGCCCTCAACATATCCTCCAAAGTTTGAATGGTCCTCTCTGCCTGACCATCTGTCTACAGATGAAAAGCTGAATTAAGGTGAACTTGGGTACCAAGACCCTTCTGAAAGGCTCTCTAAAACTGAGAGGTAAACTGAGTACCCCTATCTGAGATGATGGACAAAAGAACTCCATGCAATCTGACTATCTCTCAGATATACAACTTAGCATAATCTCCAGCCATGTAAGATGTGTGAACTGGCAAGAAATGCACTTCCTTAGTCAATATGTCTATAATAACCCAAATCGAGTCATGCTGACGATGCAAATGAGGTAAACTAGTCACAAAATCCATATTCACCTCTTCCCACTTCCAAGTAGGGATACCAAACTCTTGCAACTCACCACCAGGTCTTTGGTGCACTACCTTAACCTATTGAAAAGTTTCACACTTAGCTACAAACTCTTCTATATCTCTTTTCATACCACTCCACCAATAGATTTCCCGTAAGTCGCAGTATATCTTGGTGGATCCAGGATGGATAGAATAACGCGCACCATGTGCTTCTGCCATAATTCACTGTCTCAAATCATCAACACAAGGCACACACAATCTACTCTGGTATCTCAACACACCATCTCCCTCTTGGGAGAAAAACTCTACCTTTTGGTCTTTAACTGACTCCTTCAGTTTGACCAAACTAGGATCCTTATCTTGCTTCTCTTTCACTTCCGAAACTAGGGAAGATTCGGAACTACTCTGAACCCAAACATTCCCTTCAGCTGAATCAACCAACCTAACATCCAATCTAGATAATCGATGCACTTCCCAAACCAATTCCTTCTTATCATCCTCCACATGAGCAACACTACCCCAAGACAATCTACTAAGGGCATCTGACACTATATTGGCCTTGCCCAAAAGGTACAACACACTCATATCATAATCTTTCAATAATTCTAACTATCTCTTCTGCCGAAGATTCAAATACCTCTGAGTAAACACATACTGCAAGCTTTTGTGATCCGTGAACACATCAACATGCATACCATACAAATAATGTCTCCAGATTTTCAAAGTAAACACAACAACATCTAATTCAAGATCATGGGTTGGGTAATTCTTTTCATGGGGATTAAGTTGTCTAGAGGCATAATCTATGACCTTACCTCTCTGCATCAAAATACAACCCAAACCAACTCTAGAGGTATTACAATAAACCATAAAACCATTTGTACCATCAGGTAATGCTAAAACTGAGGCTGAAGTGAGTCGAGTCTTCAACTCCTGAAAACTCTTCTCGCAGAAATCTGACCACTGAAACTTAACTTTCTTTTGGGTCAATATAGACATAGGAGATGCAATAGACAAGAAACCCTCAATGAAATATCTGTAATAACTAGCTAGACCCAAGAAATTCCTAATGTCTGATAGGGAAATAGGTCTAGGCCAATTCCTTACGGCTTCTGCCTTTTGGGGATCAACTCTAATACCTTCACTGGAAATGATATAACCAAGGAAATCTACTGACCTTAGCCAAAATTCACTCTTGCTGAACTTGGCAAACAACTGGTGATCTCTAAGGGTCTGTAACACAATTCTAAGATGGTCTACATGATCATCCTCACTACGAGAGTAGACAAAAATATCATCGATAAAGATTATAACAAACACATCCAGATACTGTTTGAACACTCTATTTATCAAATTCATGAAGGCTTCTGGGGCATTTGTTAGTCCGAACGACATGACTAGAAACTCAAAATGACTATAACGGATTCTGAAAGCTATCTTTGGAATAACACATTTCTTTATTTTAAGCTGATGATAGCCGGATCTAAGGTCTATCTTTGAGAAATAACTGGCACCTTGGAGTTGATCAAATAAGTCATCGATTCTAGGAAGAGGGTATTTGTGTTTGACTATAACTTTATTTAACTGACGATAGTCAATGCACATACGCAAAGAACCATTTTTCTTTCGCACGAATAGGATGGGATCTCCCCATGGAGAAATACTAGGCCTTATAAAACCTTTATCTAAAATATCTTTGAGTTGCTCTTTCAACTCTTTAAGCTCAGAGGGAGCCATACGATATGAAGGTATAGAAATAGGCTGAGTATTTAGAAGAAGGTCAATACTGAATTCTATTTTCCTATCCGGAGGTACCCCTAGAAAATCCTTAGGAAAGATATCTGGAAACTCATTGACCACACTGACTGACTGAACTGTCGGAGTCTCCGACTTAGTGTCTTTAACTCGAACAAGATCATAGATACACCCTTTGGAAATCAACTTTTGGGATTTAAGATAAGATATGAAATGACTTTTGGGAGACACTGAATTACTTGACCACTCAAAAATTGGCTCATCTGGAAACTGAAACTTCACCACTCGAGTGCGATAATCTATAGAGGCATAATAAAAATGGAGCCAATCCATACCAAGAATAAGATCAAAGTCAACCATATCTAACTCTATTAGGTCTGCTAACATGACTTATGAAGGACAGTGATAGGACATTTTCTATAGATTTGTTTAGCAACAACTGACAAACCCACTGGGGTAGACACCAAGAAAGGCTCAGGAATCTTTTTAGAACTTATCTCAAATTTAGTGCAACTAACGGGGTCACATAAAAAAAATTCAACCCAGGGTGTAAAAATACATAAACATCAAAATGAAAGACACGAAGCATACCAGTAACAATATCTGGTGAATCCTCATGCTCCTGATGGGATGGTAAAGCATAGAATCGATTTTGGAGCTGACTGCCACCGGTACTGGATGATGCGCCCTGAGGAGAGGCTGGGCGACCTAGAGAAACTGGTGCACTAGTAGCCTAAGTCTGGGGATGGACATCCCTATTTCCCTGCTTAGCATGTGGACAATATCTAATACCATGACCCAACTTACCACAACCAAAGCAACCCTTCTATCCAGCCAAGCACTCACTGGGATGACTTTTACCACACCTAGAACATGGAGGATAACTAGGCCTACCACTCACACTATTCTGGTATCTGGACATAGAAGACTTACCTCACTGCTCCTGTCTACCTCTGGGGGCGAGGGCACTAGATGAAGATGGTGCTGGCATAGATGAACAATTCTAAAACTGCGAATGATTTCTTCCTTGAGACCTATTCTTATCATACTTAAACTATATTATTCTATCCCTATTATTATTTCTATCTCTTCCCTTCAACTTTTCTACCTCAATCTGCTGAGCATGCATCATTAATCTCGCAAGGTCCATGTCTCCAATGAGCATGGCAGTTCTACACTCCTTGACTACCAAGCTAGACACTCTAGTAACAAACTTACTCATACTAGCCCTAGGATCAGCGATCTTATCAGGGGCATACTTAGACAACTAATTGAACTTAAGGCAGTACTCCTTCACTGTCATCGAGCCCTATATCAAATTCATAAATTCTCCTATCTTAGCTTTCCTCATCTTACGTGAGAAGAACCTATCTAGAAAAGCATTCTAAAATACCTGGCAACTCATAGGAATAGCATTCTCACCTCTACCATTCTTCCATATCACTACCCAATCATACGTTACATCCTTCAATCTATAAGATGCTAACTCTACACTCTCCTCCTAAAAATATGAATAATCTGGGTGATTTGCTTTACCTTATCTAAATAAAGTTGTGGGTCCTCACCTGCATTTGACCCAAAGAACTCTTGCGGATTCATTCTCATAAAGTATCTAATTCTAACTGCTGCTAAATCCCTATTCTGCTAGAGTGGGACTACAACCTAATTCTAATGATTGCCCTGAACATTGGCAGTCACAGCTTGGGCTAATACCTGAAAGGCATCCCTAAACTTAGCATGGGATACATTCTCATTCAAAGGATCTACGGGCTAGGGAGGTTGGTTATTATTTTTGCGGGCATTAGCTCGACGAGGAGGCATATTCAACTGTCACGTAAGAGCATGAGTTAAAAGTAGATAGAGATATTGTAAGCATGATAGATCATGAAAGAAATAGATGATTTCCTAAGAACGTTCCGTAGCCTCTTGTTTATAAATATGGAATGCTTCACACCCATAACCAAGACTCAATGTAACACGGCTTGTCTAACTTTCTAGGACTCTTAAAAACCTTAGGGTATGATACCAAGTTTGTAACGCCCTAAAATCTGATCCCGAGACGTCACACGGTGCTTAAGACTACGAGTAGCCTTAAGCTAACCCTGTCTGCCTTCTACTAGATATAAATCTCATAATTAATGTAATATAGACATAAAATTCATACTGAATGTAGAAACAGTCTGAAATAACTAAGAATAATCTGAATATAATGTATGAAACATCAATACTGGATAAGCTAAATCACAACTAGTAGTCTAACAAGCCTCTACTACTAACATCTAGAGAGTTACTGGGACAAACCCCCAGCTAACTCGAACTATCTGAAAAGAAAACTAAATAATGTAAACGGATAAGCTGCAAAATTTGAATGAACAAGTCCCCAAACTATGAGGACTTACCAGCTGTAGGATGTAGATGGAGATGCTCAGACTACTCACGCTGCTGATACTGAGCACCTGAACCTACATTATGAGACAATGCAGCACATAGACATATATGTGGATCAGTACTTTAAGGATGTACTGAGTATATGGGGGTGAAATGCATAAGTAAAACATAATCTCATCATCATAATTTATAAAACAATGCATGCTAAATGTAAATGACTAACATAAACTGGAATATTTGAAATACTGAGATCATGAATAATAAATCAATCATACTTTATAAATCTAGTGAGTCAAAACATTTAGTTCTAAAAGCTATACTTGTATTCTATTTGTAAATCATACTGTCTAAGTGTAGAAAGAGCTTACTTCTGATATATAAAATCTAAAAGTTGAAGTTTGTAACTGTTATCTTTCAGTAAAGCATAATCTGAGTAAGCCGTGATCCTTTACACTTAGTTTTCTGAAAATCTTTACTATTAAACTGTAGGAAAAACACTTTATCTTAAGGGAGGTTCTCTTAACCGACATAAATCATGCGAGGTACATGGAGTCCAACATCTCATCCTCCTAAGGAAGAAACCTCACGTTGGGGAGAGGTGTCATACTCTTGCCAGGGAGTATAACCTGTTTTTCATGTGATCGATCATAAGCTAAATCTATTATCCATATAGAAATGGGAATAATCTCATAATCTGTATCTACGTTGGCTACGTAGTTCTTTGAAAGATAGGGTACGCTAATCCTACATTTTCCGCTCAGTGCTAAATACTACTCCCTTTTTATTTGCTACGCTCATTCTTTTGGAAATCTACAAAAACTAGCATAAGGGTTTATCGAAAACCAATTATGCATTCATCCGATAAAATCTATAAATAAAACTTATCTGAATTCTGTAATCTGTAATAGTCTGAAAAGTGGATTCCATAGCTAATCCGATGATCAAAAGATTAAAGCTTTACTAAAAATTTATACATAATATGATAATAGGATGCTTAAAGCATCATATTTCTTGAAATAATAACATTCAATCTTGGGGTAATAACCCATGCTTCAATCTCATGTCAAAACATCATAAAAATCATGCTTGATATTGAAAATAATAATAATTCATCTCAAAATCTGTAAATTACTGCAATAGGCATGAAAATATGAAAATAGACATGTAATTCAACTTCTAAAATACTTGAAATCTCATAATCTTGAAAAGAAAAATAATGGGTATGAACCTTAATTCAAATCTCATGAATAATTATTCAAAATCATGTAACTTTTAAATAAAAGCTTGGATTTGGGCACAAGGATGGAAGAAAATCCTTGTTCATAAACCCCGCATACCTTGGTAGATGATTAAATGGAGAAACTTGAATTATTGATTCTTATTTGAGTTCTTGAAGATGGATTCTTGCTTATATTTCCTTGGGAATCCACAATCTTAAGCTTTCTTGGAGAATCAATGGAGGATTTTGATTTCTTGGAGAAGAGGTTTTAGAGCTCTAGGGTTTTGCTTTTGAAGAGAATGATGAATAATGAGCACAAAGTACTTTGAATATGATAAATATTGTGTTTTGGATGGATTGGGGGCTTGGGAATTGACCAAAATACCTTTTTTAAACTTCTAAGCGGAACTAGAAAAGAGCAATATTTTTTGATTTGGCTGGCCACTACAACACGCCACTATCGTGGTGGCTCATTAAAAAATGACGAGTGGGAACTGGGTTTTCTCCTCGATGCGTAGCTATAACGGTTCCCTATAGTTTTTCCATTTTATCCACTGGTGCGACGTGCCAATATTGTATCGGGCTACTGGAAATCGACAATTGGTAAATTGGCCCTCTCCGCGATGCGCCAATATCGCGCCAGTCTACTGAAATGGGACAATTGGGAATTTGGGCTTCTCCGCGATATGGGGACATTGTGGAGGGCCACTATAATTTGACAATTATGAATTTTCCCGCCTCCGCGACGCGCCAAGTGCTCAGGTGGCACACTGTCTTGCTAAAAATGCTCTAACTCCTTCACCGAGTGTCAAAATTGGGCGAATTTGGTATCGATGGAAATCTTATTCCATTTCCCACACAATGGGAGGTCTAAATCTATAAAATTCCACACGAAATAAATATTTTTCATTTTGAAAGCTATTTCTTAACGTTCTAAAATGAATTTAAGCTAGGAAAAGTGTGGGGTATTACAATTGAAGATCCCAAAAATAATATAACTATTCATGTTTTAGGTATTAGGTCACATTTTGAGTTTTCTTGTGTTTCTAGCATTAGATTTGTGTTTCCTTACACTGTTAGAGTCTAAATATCAATTTTGAGCTAAGTTGGAGTTATATTGATCCTTAGACTATTATTGGAAGCTTGGGTTTGACGAAAAAGCTTAAAGTGAGTTGATAGATTTGAAGTTTTGGCTGAGGAATTTGAGAAAAATAATGTGTGGAATGAGTTTAGAATGATGAAAGGTACATAGGTTCTAATTTTCAACTCATTCTGAGCTAAGTTGTTCTTGGTGTGTTCTTTAGGAGATTGTTATCTTCTTCTTGAAAGATCATCCAAAAGGTTGTTTGATCCAATAATAATAAAGAAAAAAGGTGAAAATAATTTGTACTAAATCATCTCCAAAGGATTCTGAGTATATTCCAAGCAAAAGTTCCAAGAGGATCACAACAGGGGCGGCCAACTTGCCCTTGACCTGCGCCCAAGGTGTGCTGCAGCTGCTCCCATCCTGCTGTCGTACCTCAAGGTAGTGTATAAGGATCCTCCTGCACTCCACCTTTACTTAATATCTCCTAGGGATGCTTCCATATTTAAAGGCAGTGAGAAGTCTTCCCCTCATATGCTGGAAATGCTCTTGGCCTGCACCCAAGGTGTGCAACACCTCCCAAACACAGATCAAGCCTCTTAAACATCAAATTCAAGTTCCAAATGCATTCTAACACTCCTTAACTCCAATTATCTCATTCTTGTTTCCATAGTTTCACTTCTTGATTCCTAAATTCATCTCTTGATTCTTAAACTATCAAACAACTAGTAATTCACTTATTAAGTTGGTTGATTAGTTCTTGAGTCTGAATTTTTCATCGTCCAATTTCTTTCAAACTTTTTATCTTTTTTTCCATATCATTTTTCGTTCTTGATCCAAGTCCTTACATTTCTAATTGATTCTTTCAAATAAGAATCCAATCCATTCAAGAGTAGCACTTGACACATTGATTACCACACAGAGTATAAACCATCTTTCAATATTTGTGAACCAAGTGTGAGGTAAACAAAGGTGTGAAGAGTTGTAAGGTTAATTTCTCTAACATTAACGTGTTTTTTTCTTTGTGAGTGTGTTTCTTAATAGTTACAATGGCTACGGAGGGATAAACTTCACAAACCATGGAAAACCACCCAACAAGAGTTATTTTAGCGACCATTGAAACTCTCAACCGTAAAATTGATTCCACGGACGTTAAGATAAATTCACTTGACCTTAAGGTAGATTTACTAGAGGAGAGTGTGTCCAACATAGGTGGAAGAGTTGATAATATCGAAGGTCAAATAAACTCATCCCTATCCACACCTCAACACTACTATGCTTCAATTAGTGGGCATGCTCCAAATTTTTCTGTTCGCATTTCCACAGAAAACCTCCACCAAATTATCAATCCTCCAATAAAAGCCTATGATTCCATTCCTCAAGCCACTACCTATCAACAAAACCTTAATCTCGTTCTACCACTACAACCTCAATTCAACCAAACCCAACAAGACGAACCTCAAAAATGAATACCCCAACCTCCACTAAATAAAATTCCCCCATTCAAAGCACCCCTTAACCAAAACCAACCCATCCAAATCAAAGAAGAATAGAAGGAAGAACAACAAATAGAGTTTGGAGCATTCGATGAAGCCAATATATTGGTAGAGAAAATTAGACGTAGACCAATGGATCAAAGAGGTAATCAAAGTCAATGAGGGAGATTTGGTCTGACACCTAATGGTAGAGGAAAATATAAACTAACCCTAAGGTTATGATCGATGAAACCAACAAGGTAATAGAGATCGAGATGTGGAAATCAATTCAATCAAGGTTAGTCTTTTGAAGGAAAATAGGGAAACTAACCCCAAGGTTATGATCAATGGAACCAACAAGGTAATAGGGGTCGAGATGTGGGTATCAATTCAATCAAGGTTATTCTTTTGACTTTCAAAGGCGAGAGTGATCCCAAAGATTATCTCTCATGGAAGTCCTCTTGTTAAAGGATCTTCTAAGTCAATGATATCACCAAACAGAAGAAGAGTTGTTATGCCATAGCCCACTTTGATGGTTATGCCAATACTTGGTGGGATTATGTCAAGAGGTTTGGAAATACATTAAATGATAGACAACCACCCCCGTAGGATGCATTGAAGGGATTCATGAGACAAAGATATATGCCAGAGAGGTATAAATATAAGCTACCTGCCACATTATACAACTTTAGAAAAGGAAGCAAGAGTGTCTTTTCCTAATATACTAAATTCTAATAATTGATCTTGAAGCTCGATCATTGTGAGAACGTGAACCATGACATTATACACTTCAAGTTTGGGTTGAACAAAGAAATATCCTAGTGTATGACCATTCATAAGTTTGATACCATAAAAGAAATCTTCTAAGCAACCTTGGAACTTGAGAGGGATATCAAAGAAAGGGCAACTTACAAACCAAATAGGTACTCATCTACTAATATTTGGAGTAAGAATAAGGAGGTATCTCAATCGTCATTGGGATAGAACAAGAACAATAACAAAGACTACAAGTCCAATGATAAGAAGTCGGTAGAGTAAACCACTCTGAAGTACCCACCAAGGAATGAAGGTAACAAATATCTTACTCTCAATCCTAAAGGTTTTCAATGTTTTAAATGTCAAGAATGGGGACATAAGGTAAATGAATGTACCAATTAGATAAATATGATCCTTAGGGAAGGGAAATTTTATTACCTTAGAGAAGAAGTGGGACTAGAAGATGAGAATAATGAAAAAGCCCAAGATAGAGAAGGGACCGAAGAAGATAAGCAAGTAGAGCTGGCTAATGAAGTTGCTTGGCCTCAAGATGGAGAGTATGAGGTTTTGAATTTTTTTGTGAGGCATGAAATGATTAGTAAGGCTATAGATGATCCTAGTCAAAGGGATAATCTATTCCTTACTAAATGCCTTATCAAGAAAAATGTGTGATCTTTGATCATTGATAGTGAAAGTTATGGATAGTACTACTTTGGTTGATTTTTTGACGTTGCCTACAACCAAACATACCACACCATACTAGCTTTAATGGTTAAATGATTATGCTGAGTTGAAGGTGACTAGGCAAGTGGTGATTCAATTTAAAGTTAGGAATTATCATTATAAGGTACATTGAGATGTGATACCTATGCAAGGTTGTTATCTCTTGATTGGGAGGCCATGGCAATATTATTGCTCAAAAAAATATTATAGGAGGACCAATCAGTATTCTTTTGAGTTGAAGGGTCAGAAATTCACTCTCCATCCATTTTTAATATCTCAACTAAATGAGGATCGCCAAAAGTTGAGAGAATTGAAAGAGAAAGGTAAGAAACAAAGTGAGAAGGAGGAACAAACTGAGGAGAGGGATGAATAAGAGGAGGTTGAAAGGGAAGAGTCCCTTGGCGATATTGGCTAGGAACAAAGATCTTTTAAGAGAGCATGATGAAAAAACACTCATGCTCCTCCTAGGACATACTTTTCATGCTAACCATTTTACTTCTTCTATCCCCCATTCTATTTCCCTAATTTTGCAGGATTATGAAGATGTGTTCTCGAGGGAGATTCCCCAAAGATTACCCCTACTTCAGGGAATTGAGCATCAAATTGATTTTGTATCGGGTTCTCAATTACCCAACAAACCGACCTACCCAAGTAATCCAATGAACACAAAAGAGATCCAAATCTAAGTTGAGGAACTTATCAATAAGGGATACATCAAAGAGAGCATGAATCCATGTGCGGTCCCGATATTGCTAGTTCCAAAGAAAAATGGGATATGGTGCATGTGTGTTGATTGCCGAGCCACCAACAAAATAATGGTAAAGTATTGCCACTCAATTCCCTATTTGGATGATATTCTTGATGAGTTGAATGGTTCTTATGTGTTTTCTAAGATAGATCTTAGGAGCAGGTACCACCAAATCCTAATGCAACCAGGTGATAAGCGAAAGACCGTATTCAAGAATAAGTTTGGTCTATATGAATGGTTGGTCAAGTGATGAAACTGTTCATAGGGAAGTTTGTTGTGGTATACTTTGATGATGTTCTACTTTATAGAAAATCCCTTCAAGAACATGTCTTACATTTGCAAAATATGTTTGAAGTGCTTAGAAAAGAGAAGTTTTATGCTAATCTTAAAATATGTTCTTTTGGTGTGAATGCAGTTGTGTTCTTGGGATTTATTGTAACCTCAAGAGGAATCAAGGTGGATGAATCTAAAATAGACGCCATCAAGAATTGGGCAACTCCAAAATCCATTGGTGAAGTACAAAGCTTCCATGGGTTGGCTAGTTTTTATAGGCGATTTGTAAAAGTATTTAGTACCATTGCCACTCCGTTAACCGAGGTGATCTGCAAGGATAAACCTTTTAAATGGAGTGATCAGCAAGAAAATACATTTGAAGCTTTGAAGGCTATGTTTAGCTTTACCCCTTTGTTAAAATTGTCTAATTTTGATAAGATGCTTGAAATTGAGTGTGATGCAAGTAAGGTGGGAATAGATGTCATCTTAATGAAAGATCATAAACCTATTACCTATTTTAGTAAAAATCTCAAAGGCACAACTCTAAATTATTCCACCTATGATCTAGAGTTATATGCCTTGATTAGAGCCTTGGGTAATTGGCAATATTATTTGTGGCCCAAGGAGTTTGTGATCCGAACCGACCATGAATCCTTGAAACATATCTGGACCCAATATAAACTAAATAAAATACATGTCAAATTGATTACTTTATAGAAACTTTCCCTTATGTAATTTAATACAAAAAGGGGAAAAAAATACGGTAGTCGATGCATTATCTAGCAAGCATGTGCTTATTTATACATTGTCTTCTAAATTGATTGGATTTGTGAGTCTAAATTCAATGTACCCTGAGGACCTCAAATCTACCAAAATTGTGAGACATGGGGTAGGGAAAGGTGGGAGAGGGATAATGCTTTTATGCCCTACTTCGAGTTCGATGGTTTTTCGTTCAAAGGAAGAAGGTTGTGTGTTTCCTCTATCTAATGGAGATAATTTCTTGTAAAATAGGAACATAATGGTGGTTTGATGGATCACTTTGGAATTGACAAGACCATTGGAATTCTAGAGGAATAATTTTATTGGCCCAAGATGTGTCAAGATGTGGTTAGAATTTGTGGCCAATGCATGGATTATAGAAGTGCAAAATCCTTCCTTCTCTCTCTAAGATTATACACCCCACTACCCACTACCCAACTCCCATGTCTTGAAATCTCTATGGATTTTGTTTTGGGCTTGCCTAGACGAGGAGGGGTAGAGATTGTATTTTTGTTGTGGTTGATAGGTTCTAAAAAATTGCCCATCTCATTCTATGTCATAAAATTTATAATACTTCTAATGTGGATTTTTTATTTATTGAGCATGTTCTCAAAATAAATGGAATTCCTCGAACCATTATTAGTGATAGGGACTCTAAGTTCCATAATCATGTTTAGAGGTCGTTGTGGGTAGGCTTGGCATCAAATTGCTTTTTTCAACATCTTGCCACCAATAAATGGATGGGAAAATAGAGGTGGTAAATAGAACCTTGGGTTCTATGTTTCACACCTTAGTTAAAGGTAAAATGGACTCTTGGGAGGACCATCTACCTATAGTTGAATTTGGTTATAATCATGTTATCCATTCGACTATTGGTATGACTCCCTTTAAATCTATTTATGGTTTTAAACCCCTTACCCCTTTAGATCTCACTCCTTTGCCTAGTGATGTTGTGACAATCTTAGATAGAAATAAGAGGGCAAAAACTATGAAGAATATGCATGAGAAGGTGAGGATTCGCCTTGAGAAGAAGAATCACGAAGTGTATAAAGAGTAAATAAGGGAAGAAAGAAACTTGTGCTTGGACTAGGTGATTGGGTATGGGTGCACCTTTGGAAGGATAGGTTTTTAACCCAAAGAAAAGCCAAATTAATTCCACGAGGTGATGGTCCATTTTAAGTACTTGAAAGGATAAATGATAATGCCTACAAGATCAACCTTCCTTTGTAATATCAAGTGCACAATACCTTCAATGTGTGCGATATTTCACTCTTTGACATAATAGAAGATGATCACCCTTTGAATTTAAGGTCAATTTTTTCTCAAGATAGAGAGGATGATACAATTCGGATTAGCTCTAAGCCGTTTACTAGAAGTCAAGACTGAGAGCTCCAAAGGATCCTAGGATTGTTCATGATGCGGGAGGTACTTGAAGAAGTCTTCTCATCATCAAGAGGATGTTAGTTCTTGATGATCCCACTCGCATTGGGTCAAAGATCGATGAAGGAGAAAAAGGAATGTAAAACAAGGCTAGAAAGACCCTTGGAAGGGACATATGCCCAAGGCGCTTTGGATCCACCTTTGACCTATTTTAGCATTTCAAGAGCGGGTCAAAACAACCCCTTGCGGACCTTTTCTTACAATTGGGTCACTTTTGGGCCCTAAATGTGTAATAATTAACCTAAACTATAAATACTTGAGAGCTTGATTATTTTCTTATATTTTTCTTGATTATTGATTAAAATTTCTCCATTGGGTGAGAGAGAGTTGGAAAACTTATGTTGAGATTTGGTTTGGAAACGTTGGTTTAGAGGATGTTCAATTCCCTCTTGGTCACCTTAGGAGTTAGGTGTTATATTAAGTTGTAATCGAGGGTATTAGATTTAATATATCATTTTGTTCTTAGTTACTCCTTCTTCTTATGTCTAACTTATATACCTTATCGATCATTGCTTTACCTTTCGTATTTAATTCTAGTTAGCATAGTTTAATTTTATATTAAAGGGGTTGGGTTCTCCAGTGAACCTTAGTGCCGCTTTCCATCCTCAAATGGATGGACAAGTAGAGAATATTAATTATACTTTAAAAGATATGCTAAGGTCCTGTGTAATTGACTTTAAGGGAAGTTGGGTTGATAATTTGTCACTTATTGAATTCGCATACAATAATAGTTATCATTCCAGCATCCAGATAGCTAATTTTGAGGCCTTATATAGTAGGAGATGTAGATCTCCAATTGAATGGTATGAGGTGGGTGAGACTAGATTTTTTGAACCTGACTTGATAAATCAAGCAAGGGAGAAGGTAAATATTATTCGAGAAAGGCTTAAGACTGCTCAAAGTCTTTAAAAGTATTACACATATATGAGGTAAAGAGAACTGGAGTTTGAGGTTGATGATTGGGTGTTCCTGAAGGTTTTTCCTATGAAAGGAGTTATGAGATTTATAAAAAGGAGAAGCTTAGTCCCTGTTACATTGGTCTGTATCAGATTTTAAGGAGAATTGAAAAGGTTGTGTATGAATTGGACATAACAACGAGTTTGGCATCGGTTTATCCTAATTTTCATGTGCCTGTGCTCTAAAATGTGTAGGTGATCCTTCCTTAGTAGTTCCCATTGAGAATATTGGAGTGACAGATTCGTTTTCTGAAGAAGTTCCAATTGAGATTTTGGATAGACAAGTTTGGAAATTGAGAACTAAGAAATAACTTCGATGAAGGTTCTATGAAGGAACCAAAGGGTAGAGAAAGTTACGTAGGAATCGGAGGAGGACATAAAAGCTAAATATCTATTCTTGTTCCCATCGTTGTACAAGGGTGCTTGAGGTATGAATCTTACTCTCTTTCTTAATGCATTTCGAGTTTATTCTTGAGTTCATTTATGTTTTTCCTTACATCGTGCTAAGGGTGTCCTAATCTCTCATTCAAGGATGAATTATCCCAAAAGGGAGATAATGTAATACTCCAGGTCTTTGAAGAGTCTAAATCGAGCTTAAAAATGAACCTACATGGTCCCCAGATATAGTGTAGGATGCCCCGGGATGAGTTCAAATGTGTTGGGGTAAGTTTGGGCATGAAAAATAGGTCGTGCATGGTGAAAGGGCCACTTTGGGATTTCCCCGCACCGCTAGGCACCCCGCAAGGGTTCACTTTCTTGCCTCCTTATCAGACATCGCGCTGCAAAGGGAGAGCCTCACGATGGGTCTCGCACTGTGAAGTTAGGCCTCTGCATTGGGGTCCGCGCCATGACCCCTCCTATTTTAGTCAACGAAACATTATTTTAACTTATTTTTAAGTGTATTTGGATCCTTTCACATCTTATCAACCGTCCCACCTTCACTTAACCTATTTTTACTCCTTAAATATTTGTAATCACTCAAAAAGTGTTATTCTCATATTCCAAACAACTATTGAAAGCATTAAAGATAGGGTTCAAGGTTAGGGCTCATATCCTTGGCAATTTTCAGGAGAAATCCTCATCAAAAAGGTATGTTGAACACTCCTATATTAATTATTATTATATTGTGTCTATTTACTTGTTATTTATGTGTTGTCGAATAATTGATTTGAACTAGAGTTGAGGAAATTTAATTATGAAAGCCTTAAATTGGTTTTCTTTTTTCTTAATGGATTTTTATGTATGATTGGTGATATTTTGGACTGGAATGCATCGTATTTGAATGGTGGTAGTGATATTATGGTTTAACAACAATTATGGGTTTGCACAATAAAGTTATGAACCTCAACCCACTTCATATTTTGATTTTAAATGAGAATTCTATCGTGTTTATTCCTCCTATCGAAATATTGCAAGTCATAAAGTATAAGAAGGATTTAATAACTCTTGAAATGCCCTTGGAGGCTATGATTATGGATTTAAATTGAAATTTTTTAGTTTAAATATTTTAATAAGGATGGCATGGCATAATATGAAAGGCTTGCAAGTCTTGGTATGACTATACCAATGTGGGAATGCCTTAATAAAAGACTCAATGGTTAAAGATTTTTAAAATATTTTAATTAGTACCTAAAGGAAATTATATAGTTTCATCGTGAAGGCATATGTCCTCATGTCCAATGCTCGAAACCTATGTTTTCCGACATAAAGATATCGCACCTTAATTGAATGATGAAATAATGTCCTTAATATAAGGATAATATGATAGCTCTAGTCTATTGATGATTGTTGTGTAATCTCAGTATGTGAGACAAACATGGACTGAGGCTCCGCCGGTTGGAGAGTACTGGACCCATGTAGCATGTGGGTTACTAGATGATGGTGAAAGCTACATAGTTTAGGATTAAGTTTTAAATCATTGTATCTTCATGTTCCTTATTCCTCGTTCCTTACTTTATTATTATTATGGAGTGTGATCATGTGTTTTACGACTGCTTTTGGTACATGTATATTTTCTCTATTTTCTTGGGTTGTATGTCAAAACTTACTATGCGTATCATCCCCGAATGTTACATCATTTCATGATGTAGGTTCGGAGGTCTTTTCTTGTGGCCTTGTGCAACGTTAGGTGGTTCGATATCCTATTAGACAGCTGGTGAGAAGTAGTGAGCCCTCCATCATTCGGAAGGCCGTGAAACTCTTCAGTCACTTTATCATACCCGTTCTTTTGATTCTTTTGGCATAGTCAGGGGTCATGTCCAAACTCAGTAGATATTTATAGATAGAGACTTGTAGACAGTATTGGGTTAGTGTTTCTAGATTGAATTTAATTTTCCAACTTCACTTTATCATTTATCAAACTCTTTATATTATGGGATGGCTTCTGCATGTTTCTTATTCATTATGCGTATGATGAAAGGCAAAGCGGTCATCTCATGCCTTGGTAGGCTTGGGGTGTCCGTCACGGCCAGGTCTTCGATTCAGGTCATGACAATTGATATATAATTCATGTCATAGTAAATTAGAAATGTACTAAATCAAAGGAACATGTCATGATAAACTTGAAGTTTACTAGTATAAAAATTCATAAGTTGACATAATTAATCATGACATCTCGAAGAAGTGCATATTGAGTATTAGACATGTATTGAAGAACTAGAAGGTTCTTTAAGAATTATTTATGTTGTTTGTTCTCATGATAAGATGGTTGGACCAACTAATGTTGGGATTGGATCCTTTAAAATCTGGAAAGCATAAAAGGTGAATATAGGCTCGTTCACCTATCATGTGATATGTTGAAAAGATGCATCAATAAGATGATCACACGTACATTTATTGTCAACCTGCAGTTGGCATTCACAAAGTTGTCTGCTCAATAAAATTGAGTTAAAAGCATAATTTCCAAATTGTGTAATCAAGACAATTCATCTTGATATAAATAACAGTATCATTGCTAATGAGAATAAAGTTTCATATGTTGGTTTGAAATATGATATATTATATACAAAAGTACTTATATGCATCAAAATAATAAATTATGATTAATTCCCCCTCAAAGTTGGTTCAGGGTCAGAAATCACATATTTTTCATCTAATAATTTTTATGTGAAGTATATGATTAATGGATATACAATGATGCACAAAGATGGATTCTTTAAAGTAAATTGAGATGTATGTTAGTTTTGCTAACATGGGGGAGAGATAATAAACGACTAAGAAATAATTTGTGAATTATCATCAATATGATTCTCATTCAGAAGAAAATTCAAGTTCAAATGTTAGGAGCATTTGCTGACCCAAAAATTATTATTGTATTTAGCTGTAAATGCTTCAATTGGATGTCCTTGATGGACAAAGTCGACTACATGTATGAAGTATGGTAGATCAATCGGTTCTAAAAGTAATAATTCTTGAAAAGGAAAAAAATGAGCAATTAATCATAATAAGGAGATAGTATGCTCTTAAAGAGTTTACGACATAACACTTCATGAAACCTTATGAAAGGTTCAGGTACCTGAAAATAATGAATTGATGAAATCTCAAAATGTTATATCACATTGTGAACCGATACAAAATGATATATTATCGATAATATCTTTGATACAATATTGACGTAAGATTACAATGATCTGAATTCTACGTTTATTTAAGCATGCTGACATAGAAATATTTATCAAGTAACATGAAAGGATGCATCTTAGTAAGCATAAAACTTATTTGATTTGTAGTCCAGACACTTGAAGATGTCACACATGAAATGCTAAATATTGTCACTTCATAAAATTTATAAGAAAACTTTTTAAAGATTTAAAATATTTGAAGCATATAAAGTTTCTAGAAAACTTATTTATAATCCTTATATCACATAAATTTATAACTTGAAAATTATTGGAACTCTTGGAGAGTTTTCAGAAACAATAGACTATTTGCTGAAATTAGAAATATATCGAATTAGATTGATTATATAAATATATCTTAATGCAATTGATGTACTAATGTATCTTGTAAATACTAGAAGGCATGATATAGCCTTTTCGGTCAATGTATTAGAAAGATATAGTTCTGCTTCTATTAGGAGACATTGAAATGGGATCAAACACATATTGCGGTACCTAAAAGGGACTATCGATATGAGTTTATTTTATTCTAAAGATTGCAGTTCTTTTCTTGTTGGTTATGCTGATGTTGGGTATTTATTTGATCCGCATAAAACTCGATCTCAAACAGGCTATGTGTTCATATGTAAGGGTACTGCCATGTCTTGGAGATCTGCCAAAGCATTCTATCATAGCCATTTCATCAAACCATGTTGAGATAAGAGCTATTCATGAAGCAAGCCGAGAATGTGTATGGTTGAGGTCTACATCTCATTCGAGAAAAATATGATTTGAAATGTGACAAAGTACTCATAATTTTATATGAAGATAATGCAGCATGCAAAGCACAACTTACGAAAAGATTCATTAAAGGAGACAGAACGAAGCACATTTCGCCAAAATTTTTCTATAGACATGAGCTCCAAAAGGATATTGATATTAACGTGCAACAGATTTGTTCAAGTGACAATATGACTGATATACTAACCAAGTTTCTTTCAACTACAACTTTCAAGAAGATGGTGCGCACGATCGGGATGTAAAGGTTCAAGGATGTTCTCATTAGGAGGAGTTAATACGTGTTGTACTCTTTCTTCCTTACGAGGTTTTGTCTCACTGAATTTCCCTTGTAAGTTTTTTAATGAGGCAGCCTATATGCGTATTATTAGAGATGTGTACTCTTTTTCCTTCATTGGATTTTTTTTCACTGGGTTTTTTTAGTAAGATTTTAATAAGCCACATTATCTGTCAAATAGATATTCAAGAGGGAGTGTTATAAACGTATTGCCATAGATAGTGAATGCCTATTTTTTAAAAAGTTTTAACACCCTAATTTTAGGACAAAGTTAGTTTTCCCCTATAAATAAAGAGATTTCTTTCATTGTTATTCACCCCTCAAGAAATTCCTAGAATTACTCTCTTTTCTCTCCATTCTTTTTGTTGTTACTTTATATTTCATAACAGAAAGAAAGTAATTGTATGTTTACTTTGCCATTTCTCTCGTGTAAGAGGTAGCTGGCTGTATTTGATGGGATTAATTATGAAATAAAAATAATAATTATATTCTTGTTATTTCTTTCTTGTAATAAGTTGTTGATCGACTTTGATTAGACCAATTGTGGTATGAAAATGATAGATGTAGATATTGGCTAAGTGAACATATGACCTTAGTTGTTCTGATACTGTTTATTAAGGAGCAATCGTCAATCATCATTCCCAAATATATAATTGATAACAAGAGCACGACTATATTTCGTAATCAAACCTATTAAACGAGTACCATGATAGATCATGACTTCAACACGGGCCATCCTCTACTCATCAATTGGGTGTTGCGATAGACAGAATATTGGTGTTACCAACAATAGCTTGAGGTCCTCCCATTATTTCTTCCATCTAATTTAGTTTTGGGTCTCTCTTGGCCCATCCAGTAGTACAAATATTCAACATACATACTATCTTCCTATGTCCAAAGAAACCATCATTTCTTCCACAACACCCCCTCCTCAAAACCCAAAAAATAATAACAATAATAATAATCTAAATACTTTTTGGACCTTGACAACATTTTCTACATCACCTGCATGATTAATCTTGATTCTTGGTCATCTTCATTTCAAAAATGGTATTAGTCCTGCATTATTAGCTTTGTTGAAACCTCATTTGTGAGAGAACATAGAGAAACCTCTTGGCATGAACCTCCTTTTTGTCCATCCAAAATTTATCTATTCCTCTAGAATTGATTCTTTCTTATCATCCCACTTTTTCAACCTACTCTGAGCTGATTCCACCTGCGATCAAAGGCGAATGTAGGGTTTATGATCAATAGATTCAGAATGACTGTAATCTACACACAATTATAGTTTTATTATTCTTTTGGCACGACCCCCTTATGGATTAAGCTGAAAACAAGTTCAGTTGAACCATTGAACCTACTCTAGATTCGCCTCAAATCTCAATTCATGATACGGATGCTCGCACCATATTTTTGTATTCTAAGAGCCTGTTCATCTAAATTCATTGTTTTATATTGATAATAACTAGTAAAAAAGTAGAGATCCTTTTCAACATTGGTAATGACATATTAAGGATATCCTCCCTATGACTAACTATATTGAACTTCCGTATTTTTCTTTTTAAAACTGCTTTGATATGTGTTACTTGCGCAATCTCTCTACCTTCACGGGGTAGGGGAAGGTATCGTACGTTCTACCCTCCTCAGACTCCACCTATGGATTACACTGTGTATGTTGTTAACTAACTTACATTTGAACTTGATTTCCTAGTTATACCAAGTACCCACGTATTCCAAAAAATGATCTATAATAGATAGGCAACAAGATGACTTTATAATAAACATAAGGAGTTATGTAACCAAATGGTAACAGCATATCCAATGTAATGTAATCCCACAAGTGGGGTTTAGAGAAGATGGCGTGTACGTAGCCTTACCCCTACTTTGTGAAGACTAAGAGGTTGTTTCCGATAGACCCTCTGCTTTTGTAACCAAATGACATTTTGGAAAAATGTTGTGTTCTTCTAACAGGATGATTACAAGCACTAGACAAATTAAAGAGTTTTACCTCTTTATTCCAATCAGTTCGAGCAGTGATCCATATTAAAATGATTGTTTGCATCACAGTCCCTCCGAGCATTCCCGACCATATACCCTGTATGCACCAGAGCAATGTTGTAATTTTTTCTATAATGATAAGACTGGAACTAACGATTTGGTTGTGGAGAACATTAACGGAAAGTGGTGAAATTACCTTAGCGCCAAGTTTGAAGTAAAAGCCGAGAAGAGCACCCAATGGAACTCCGACAACGTAATAGCAGCCTACATTGACATAGGCCACGCAGGTTTGCCATCCACAGCCAACGGCCACACCTTCAAGAATTATGTACATGAATTTCATCAGATATGTTAAAAATGGCAGTGTTTCTCAATCATGTTGTCAACAGGTGATATGAATTTGAGACTCCAAGAAAGTATCCTTGAGAATAAAGCATGTTGTTCGTATTCAGACCTAATTACGGAGAAGCATTTAGATGACTATACTTGTGTAGTAGTACCACCATTGACAATTTCATTAGTTTCCTCTAACCAAAGAAGTTTACTCTTTTTCTTTAACGAAATCTTTTTCCTCTGCTTGTGCTTCCTTTTTCCTTTATCTCTTCAATTTGTTATTTTTGAATGGACGTTTGTTATTTGATGTATTCAAAGAATGATCAGTTGATTGCATTGCCTTTAGACCTTGTTCAGAATCGTCCGTTTGACAGTGTTCGACAATGTAGTAATACTATATTAGTATATGAAGGAGGGCATTTGCTGAGAAACTTGAGGGCCAAAGATTTAAATCTACAAATTTCATGTCACAGATCGATTCTGTTATGATATGTGCTACACTTCATTACATATGCAGGAAATCTGTCTCCTCCAGTCCGGGATAACTATTTCATCTCTAGTTCTCTACATCAAACTCAATATATATCGATCCTAAATCTGATTCAAATTCAATATAGTACCTATGGTCTATAAGAAAATTGATTTGTTCTCGGTGATAAAACTAGTTAGGAATTCAAAGAATTGTGTCTGACCATGTGACCAGAAGGTCAGAAGGTCAGGGATTCGAGCTGTGGAAACAACCTCTTGCAGAAATGCAGAGTAAGGCTGCGTACAATGGACCTTGTGATTCACCCCTTCCCCGGACCCCACACATAGCGGGAGCTTAGTGCACCGGCTTCCCTTTTCTTTTTGTCCATGGGAGAAGCGAGTCATTAAGTGTATCACCAACAGCATAGTATCACTCCAGTTGCTCTCAAGTAAAACAAAGGGTCAAATTGTAAAGGAGGATGTTTAGTAAACTGCTTACCTGACAAGACAGGCTGAATTCCATTGAGTATGAGGGAAAACGCAAGCAATGGACAAAGATCCGAGACAGCTTCAGCCACAATTTCACCTTCAGTGAAGGCATAACTGATGAGATGACGCAATGCAAGAACGATGACTGCAGCAATGATTGAGAGAATGAAAGACAACGATGTAACCACGACAACAGAAAAAGCTGCTGATTTTGGATGTCTTGCTCCTAGTTCATTGCTCACTCTCACACTGTTCATCAGCATGTCGCATTAAAGTAAGTCAGTAAAACATATGCGCCAGTTTGATGCCATTGCTTCTTTACCAAAGAACAGCATTGATGAAAACACGATCATTTGCAGAAACAAAAAGATTATGTAACCAAACGTTTATTTCAAAAATACAAACGAACAACAATATGGATTGCGTACACTTTACACTCTCCAGACCACACTTTGTGGGAATACACTGGATATGTTGTTGTTGTTTCTATTGTTGTACAAATGAACAACAATAAAAAATAAAGTTAAAACCAAAAACTGACCTTGCTGCTGCATTGAATCCAACTGATATCATGAAGACCCAACCAGAGATTGTCATGCTTGAGTTATTCCCCACCAAACACAAAAGGAAAAGGCAAAATGGTTAGCAATTGAAAATTTGTAACCTACAAATAATTAAACTTACCTATAAGTAATGAAAGAACCATCCTATAAAGTACTACTTTTTCTATTATTCACTGATGTTCATTAGTAGGTTTAACTGATTTTTACCAAGGACTCGTTTGGCCATAGATTTCCAAGTAGTTTTTGGGAAAAAACTTAGGCAAATAATGTTTGGCCATAAATTTGCCATTATTTGGCAAATATTTCAAATACCGGAAAAATCTAGTATTTGGGCCAAATTCCATTTGTTGTGAACTTTTGAAAGTGAAATTTGTTCCCAAAATACTATAGTCAAACACATGGTGAAACTTCACCCAAAGCAGTTAATTTATTTGGGAATCTATGGCCAAATGCTAGCTAAAAGAGCAGTTAATTTTGAATCGGACCCAGCGTATAGCAGGAGCTTTAGTTCATTGGACAACAATTAATTTTGAACAACATTTGTAAGTTGGATCCTATTTTCTTGTATACAATATTTTTTGAAGAGATAAGTTTTATACACCAACACGTAGACCTATGTTGCTCAAACTCTTCAAAAGTGTTGAGTGCATTTTTGAAGGATTCGACGCAAGTGCGGTAATTAATATAAATATAAACAACATTTACATATATAATCACATCACTTAAAAAATAATTATAGTCGACGTTGGTCGGTAACCTAGGATGAATGATTATAGTCAACATTGGTCGGTAACTTAGGATGAATGATAAGTAACTTGCTATAACAGGTTGATCACATTGACCATGTCAAAATATAAAAGGGCATTCCGGTGCGCATAGCTTGCAGGGTTCAGGAAAGGCCCCATTACAAGGGTGTGTACGCAGTCTTACCTTGCATTTCTGTCATGTCAAAATATCATTTATTAATTATTATCGGTGTATAACTCAAATACTTTTTGAATAATATTGCAATCAGATAAAAAAAAATAGTAAACGAGGTTAAAAGGAAATGATGACACATAAAATGAGACGGGGGAGATAGTAGTACACAAATCTAGATGCTATGGCACTGTTTTTTCTAACATAAGTTTAATATTTATAAGCTGTAGTGTCAGTACTAAAGCAGACTTGCTTTTAGTACTGTTTCTCTATTGCTATATTAAAGTAATTAATACATAAAAATGATCCTAAACTTGACATTAAATTATAACTTTGACCTTAAACTTTGATAGTGCACAAATAGGACCTTTAACTAATCAAAATCTGAACAAATATGACCTCCGATTTTGCAACCCCATGTGTAAGTCTCACTCGCGCCTATGTGGAAAGATAATTCAATCACACGGTGCCACGTCGTTAAAAGGGCTGACTTGGAGAGAGGTCATATTTGTGCAGTTTTGAATAGTTAAAGGTCATATTTGTGCACTGTCAAAGTTTTGTTTTTTATGCTAAAACGATGTCGTTTTTATTGTTATTGTTATTATTATTATTATTATAATAATTTTTTTATTTATTTCTATAGTAGCAGCACCTAACTTTTTTTTAATTTTAAAAAATTATTATTATTATTATTTATTTATTTATTTCTATAGCAGCAGCACCTAGCTTTTTTTTAACTAGAAAATTTTTTTTAATTTAAAAAAATTATTATTATTATTTTTTATTTATTTATTTCTATAGCAGCAGCACCTAGCTTTTTTTTAACTAGAAAAAAAACAGTCACTAACAGGGATCGAACCCGCACAGTAGGCTGAAGGAAGCGCCCAAGAAGAGCAAATAACACCACTGGGCAATCTAAGTGCCTTGTTTCATGTGGTTCAACATTAATATACGTACATAAATATACATTTTCTATCTTATATATATACAATGTAATTTTTTTACCGAGGGGGTTCGGGTGAACCCCATGGCAACCACGTAGGTCCGTCCCTCGTTAATTTAATAACGTTTTAATAATGTTAATTTAATAACATTTTAACTACGTTAATTTGATAACGTTAATTTAATATAGTACTACTACTATCCTTAATAACATTAATTTAATAATGTTTTATTAAAATTATAATTTTTTTATTATTAGTATAGTTTCATCTTTAATTTAATATTTAAATAAATAATATTTAGATATATTATATAACTTAAATTCGTCCTCTGCTTTATAATATATATACATACCCACTCGATTTTTTCATATGAGGCTGATCCACCTAATTAATAAATCTTCAATATTGCTCTTTTTCCGCAATGACAAAAGAAATTAGATGCCATTTTTATCTTTAAGCCGAAAATAATGAAAAAATAATAGTGAAGAGTCATTTAAAGGTCATATTTGTGCAGTTTTGAATAGTTAAAGGTCATATTTGTGCACTGTTATAGTTTAAGGTCATATTTATGTATTATACCCTTAGATTTTAAGCTGGACGCGCCCAGTTTTGCATATTGAACACGCGTTTTGCCACGTAGGATTGGAGGTCATATTTATGCAGTTTTGAATAGTTGAAGGTCATATTTGTGCACTGTCAAAGTTTAAGGTCAAAGTTATAATTTGATATCAAGTTTAGGATCATTTTTATGTATTAACTCGCTATATTATTATTCATTTTCCGCTTTGAAAAGAGAGAAATTAAACTATTAGAACAACTCTACATCCACAGAACATGACAAGTTATACAAGGGAATGTTTGCTTTAAAGGAAAAAAAAATAAAAAATACATATATAACATTTAATCACTAAAATATATTCCCACTAAATTATTGAATTTTATTTAACTCTATTTGATACTACTTTCTTACATTTTGGCACTAATATTTAAGTAACATTAATAGTGTGTAAAAGGTCAAAAATGGTTTACTTTAAAACAAATACTACTTATTTTAGATAACAAAAGTGTTTGACTAAGCTTTTGGTGAAAAGCAATTAATTTCTAGTAGTAATATAAGCTGTTTTTCAGCTTTTAACAGAAGCTAAAAAAAATGAATTTCATTTTTATGACAAGATTAACATATCAAAAAAATGTACCCGGTGTAATACAAGATTACCATATCAAAATTCATATTTATCAAATTAATTAATAGCAAATTCCTTGTTCGTAAAATATTTTTTGAAAATATTGGTCAAACACAACCTATTAGTGAAAGAACTTTTCAAATAATTTAGCAAAAAACAAAACATATTCTCCCAGCATTTTTTTTCAAAAAGAAAATATAAAATGAACTTATTTTGGCAGGTTGGCCAAGTAGGTCTAACGTTTTTTCTGTGCAAACATACAAAAAGTTTTTCTCCGTTGCTGTTTGGTTGAAGAAAAAAATGGATCCAAAAGTTATTTTTCTACTATTTGCAAACAGACACAGGCTGGTATTTTTTGTCCTAAGTGTCTCGTACAGGTGACCATTAGTTATTTTAAAAAATTAAATTATATATACTGACATTGTGAAAAAATAATTTATACAAATATCATTTAATATGTGACTAGAAGATCGTAGATTCTAATCGTGAAAACAGTTTAAAAATACAAGATAAAGCTACATAAAATAGATTTTTGTGATTTGTCCTTCATCGGACCTTATATATAGCGGAAACTTAGTACACTGAACAACTTTTTTTCTAACGATAGATTGCTTATTATTTATTTTCGATTATCAAATTTAACAAAATTACTCATAATGGATTTTTAATATATTATTATGTAAGTATTTTTACTATCAAATAAAGAAAAATAAAATGTCACATTAAGAAGGAAGATACGATAAAAGAGGATAAGCGCAATCAATCAGAATTTTAATTTGTGGACCGTAAAGATATGATAAATAGCGACAAGCAATTTATTGTGAAACTTATACAAAAAAACAAAAAGTTCCGATTTGTTGTACTTGAGCGAATTTATTCATAATGCATTGGAGAATAGCAATCGCGACTTTTCCACGGTCCCAGAAAAATAAAAACAAAAGAACTTATCGTGAAACTTGATTAACATGTATTTTAACCAAGTTAACTTAATTTGGTTAAAATTTTCAAAAGATATTTTTATAGTATTTCTGATTTTCCCTTAACTCGATATCTTCTCAAACTAAAGACACCCCAATTATAACAATTTATTGTAAACCTAAGCTATCTTGTGGCCCAAAAATAACCACATTTCAACCTTAAAAAGTGTAATCCGGTGAACTAAAGTTTTCGCTATGTGCGGGATTTAAATAAGTACACAGTCAGTCCACATTTCAGCTTTGTATTTAAAAATAATCACAGTACTGTGAAATTTGAAACCCGATGACAATGATTATTTTTCAAATACAAAGCCGAAAAGGGGCTTCATGAAATTTACCCAAAGTAATAGACAGAGGTTTTTGATCTTACCAAATAGACAGAGCATCCAAAGCCAACTCAGGATTTTCAAGCAAACCAGCAAGCAAAACCACAATCTGAAAATACCATGTCTCCAAGCACAACATCACTGCTGAGGCTGCCGATAACTTGAAGAACTCCGATAGGCCAGAAAATGCCCGTAAACTAAACCCTTGCCATGTCTGTTTACACTTTTCAGTTTTCACAATGTACAGAAATTGTCCTATAACAATTATCCACCATGACATACTCAACACGAGCGATGCACCTAGTAGCCCTAGTCCGATCTTATATACCGCCACCCAACTAAGTACCAAATGCAACACTAATGTAGCTGCGGAAATGTATGCGCTAGGTGCTACAATGCTCTGCGCTTGAAGGAACTTCTGGATTGGGAAATTGATAGCGTACGCAAATATCTGAGGGATCAAACCGTACACAAATACTGATGCTGCTGCTGCGATTCGCTCAGTTTGGCCTAAAAAGAGTAGAATTGGTTTGCAAAAAATGTATACAACCGTAAGTAAAATTCCTGCTAAAGTTAACAGGACTGCTGATCTTTGAAGATAAACTCCTAACATGTCGTATTTCTTTGCTCCAAATGCTTGCCCACATAGTGTTTCTACTGCACTTCCCATGCCCAACTGTCATTTACAATACAAAAAAAAACATGCATGTTAATGAACATAAATCACAAAATACTATAATTTCTGAATTTGTTCGAACTCAGTAACTTTAGCATAAATCCTCTATTTGTACTAAGAAATTCAAAATTATAGTATATAAATGTGTGGTGTGAATGAATATAGGGAACTCATAAACTTCCGATCATGAATCCACCTATGTTTCTTCATGCTCAAAGGCCCTAAATTTGTTCCCTAGTACAATTTCACTCATATTTAGCGGGCATTTGGCCATAAAAATTGTGAGGATTTGATTAAAGTAATTTTTGTTTCAAAGTAAAAAATGATATTTGATGATTGGAGTTGTTTTTCAATTTCTGTGAGTAATTTGGATTGAAAACAACTTTTTAGTATTTTTCAAATTTATGAACATTTCGTATCAACTTTCAGTTCAATTTCATAAAATTTTATGGCCAAATATGTTTTTCCGAGTTCAAACTCCGGAAAAGAAGTGAAACAATTCATGACCAAATTTGTTTGAATTCACTAAATTTTGCACAAATCCTATATTTCTACAAAGAAATTCACAGATTACATATAAATATATAATTGTCAATAGAATAAAGAAATTCATAATCTTTAAATCATGAATTCCTTCCTACTCAAAGAACCTATTTTCATCAACCGATATCAACTTCCTCTCCTTTTTTTTTTTATAACAATTCCAATTTCTCCACTCATACAATATATCAAACACATTATCTACAATAACAAAAACAACACTTACCATAAGCCCATACGCAAAAACTTGAATCCCTGTATTTCCAAGTGATGCAGCAGCAAGCTCAAGGTTACCCAGATGACCGGAGAATATCTGAGTCGACATAGACATGAAATAATTAATCATGTAAACCATAACTGCCGGAGCAGCGAGGTAGAAGAGGAGCTTCATTTCGATCCATGTAGCTAACCGGAGTTTATTCCATAGAGTTATTTCAGGATTTACAAGAACACTTTCGAGCTCGTTGCTCGATTCGATATTGTGAGTTTCGGATAACTGAGGCGATAGAAATGGCTCGTAAATGTCGTCTGCCGGAGAAGCCATTGATTCCGGTGACTGGAGAATGAAGAGAAAGATGGGAGAATCTTGTAATGTAGTAGTAGTAGTGAGTATAGATACATATAGAGGAAACAAACCAAACAAACGTCAGTGCTTATGTAGATTATTACTGTCCTATTCAGAATTATTGAAATTTGACACACATATTAAAAATAAAAAATATATATAAATTAATTCTATTTTTTTATTTTTATCCTTTTTAAACTCTAAAAACTTAATAATGATCATACTAACTTTCCTTGAAACTCAATTTTGAAAATTTAATTAATAAAAAATAAAATTGAAAAAAAATTTTAACATCTATCTTAAAAAGTAAATAATTTAACTATTTTGAATACTAAAAAATACTTCAATAATTGAATTATTATGGAACGAAGAAAATAAAATTTTTAAAATATAAAAGCAATAGTGGAGACAGCTAGTGGGGAAATAGAATTTTTATGAATAGAACTAAAATGTGAAAAGTCAACATAGAAAGAGTACAACTTTTCGTGAAATGAGGTCTGAGTGAACTATGTTGCTCCTACACGACACTTCTGTTTGGATGGTTGTTTCGAGTGATTTCATAATGTATGATATTATATAATATTGTGTTATATTGTATTGTTTTTAGGGATTGTTTGATAAAGTGTATAAGTATAATGTAAAATATAATATATTCATAATGCTTACATAAGTAATGCAATCATTAGTCTACTCTATTGTCATTTCATTATGATGTCCTGATTAAAGTCGTCGAAACAGTTTCTGACAGAAGTATAAGATAAAATTGTGTATAATAAATTTTTATGATCCAATTTATTTTTAAATTTCGCACGTAGAAAGAGCTTTAGTGCAATAAATTTTTGTTAGTGTTTAAAAATATTGATTTGATTAATTTTGATTTTGTGTTGTACTCAGCTACTTATAGAAAAAAGTATTCTCTACCAACAATCTTTTTCTATTTTCAAAGTTTAAACTTGGAAGTCTAGTTATTTTGAACAAGATGGATTCAAAATGTAATCTACGTTCACGAGAATATAAGAATTTTGATTCAAACTTTACGTATTCAATTTTTTTATAAATATTTATAAGAATTTATATAAATTTAATTATTGATATTTGTTCAAACTAACTACAAAAATTTATAAACTTTAGATTTTAAATTTTATTTTTCCTGGATGGTCGAAGTATTCAATTTGGCTACATAAACAAATTCAAGTTTGGTGTCGTATCTCAATTGGTCCATTTTCTTTATGATTATCGATACTTTTTTGGATTCTATAAGTTAAAATAGTATAATCGAAATGTAAAGAGTGGTGAAGTTCATTAAAGAAATGCAACATCAATAGCCGTCTTTACTTACCAACTATGCAGTTTATGTCAGTATTTTAATAATCGCTTAAATCCCAATTTATACGACACAGTTTAAATTTAAAGAGGTAAAAAAATAAAAATCTCATCATTTATATGTATAATTTTAAAATATTTTAAATTATTACTTTTTATAATTTATAATATTTTTATATAATTTTTAAATATGTAATTATTTTTCAAAAATGTTAAATGTTATATCTCTAGAATCATGATTAAAAAAATTGACCTTTAGATATAATTTATGTCATATAAATTGCGATGGAGAAAATAAATAAAGTTGAATATTTGTTCAGGTGAGAAATAGGAACTTCTCTTATTAAAATTTTGATCAAAGTCATCGATAGGCACTCAAATTTATTGTCAAAATTCACTTAGATCTCTCAACTATGGTCTGTACCTATTAGGCCCCTAACCCTCCTGAATTTTATTTCAATTGAGCATTTTTCTGACAATCAACTATAAATTTAAAGTGTGTGAATTACACTCGCGGTGATGTGACAATTTACAAATAGAATAATGACACGTGGTTGTATGAGTATAAAAATTATTTCAAAATATATTAAATTAAAAAAAATTATTTTAAATAAAAAAAATAAACCTTCTTCTCCATCTTCACTCTTCTTCTTCATTTTCACTCCATTTCCGACGAGATTTTTCCAACGAGTCACTTTCTCTATTTCTTCCGGCGAGTCTCGTTCTTCCTTCTATAGCTAACAATATGAACCCAGATTCAGTTGGGTCATTTCAAAAAATTACCAAAGGCTACATAATCTATCAATCCAAAAAATCACTCATAACTGGAATTCCAAATAGTAAGGATTTTCTTGATCTATTTTCCAGCTATTCAATGTAAAATGTTTATTTTCTTGATCTATGTTAATTTCTTAATTTGTTTTCCTATAATTTATTTTATTATCAAACAAAATTTTAATAAAAAAATATTATAGCTACATATATAAAATATCAAAAAAACATTTAAATATTTTTATAAGTTCATGGTTCTTTGAGTCCAGATCAGTGCAATATTTAGATGAGTTAAATTTGGGCAAGTCAGTGCAATTTATTTACTTGTAAGTATCTATTGTGCATCCTGATTGTATAAATATTTTAACACCTTTAATGTGTAAATATAAAACTCATATACAAGTTGTGAATTTGATTTTACACCAAAATTAAATGCATTACTTCTCATGTTTCGAATTACAACGTCTTTATTAGAACAGAAAGAATTAATAACATCTCATCTAATTTTTGACATCTTAAAAATCTCTAGTGTTGGTTTCAAGCTGAATTAAGTGGCTCCACTGAAACATGGTGAGTCTACGATCGCTGATATAGCAAAAGGGGATATAGAATCAGAAATGTTATACTTGAAAATAGTTATTGCGTGTTATGTATTAGGGTCTCATCCCCCGTTTACGGTGATTAATGGTTATATTTAACTATTTAATGAATCTGGAGCAAGTATGGGTCAAACAAAATGGCTATGCTAAAAAATGGTGTCATTTTAGTTCGCTTTGAGACCATCGGGTGGGGTGGGGTGGGGTTGAAGATGCAGGGGGTGGAGTGGGGATGTTGTGAAGAAGATGACATAGGGGGGTGGGGTGAGGTGGGGTTGAAGACGTAGGGGGGATGTTGTGAAGAAGATGACATAGTGGGGTGGGGTGCTTTTTTTAAAAAAGAATTAAGAAATTATAATAATTAAAAATTATATAAATAAATAATTTAAATATAAATTTTTTAATTAATATTTTTGGGCCCCCTCAGTGCCACTTGGCATATTTTAATTCGTAATTTAGTGGAAGAAAAAAATTCTCACGCGCCTACAGCAAGTGCATTGCATGTGCAGTGCCATGTAGGCAAAAAATGCCCAATTGAAACAAAATGTGTGGGGTTTAGGGGTCTGATAGGAACAGACCTTAGTTTAGGTGTCTAAGTGAATTTTGACAACAAGTTTAAGTGTCTATCGATGTCTTTGGCCTAAAAATTTTCAGCACAAACTCAAAATTTATCAGTCATAAAGTAGAATTCGGATATCGGTGAAAAAACAAAAAGCAAAAATGAGACAAATTTTTAAATTCTTCGTACTCGTAATGTCCGATTCATATTTTATATCTTTGGTTGTTCGGCGTGTATGTAACAAAATTTGAGAATTTGATGTTTGAGGGTTCTCAATTTAAGACGGAACCACAATTTCAAGCTAAAAAGGATAAACATTGGCAAGGACAAGGTTTGAACTCACATCCTCACACAGCAGAAGGCTTTTCCGCCTTGCTCCTAACCACTGAGTCATCATCTTATTGATTTTGTGGGGGTTCAGGCGTTATTATTTATATATATTTATTGAATTCTCTAATACAAATACAGAGTCTACGAAAAAGCTATTGCGTTCGTCCGAACCCCCACAATACACACTAGCTCCGTCCCTAATTACGTATCTTCTTGATATTTATTTATTTTCTTTAGTTCTAACTTATATAACATACCATACTAAATCAGCTTTGATTTATTTGTTTTTCTTAATCCGTTTAAAATAAATATATCTCTTTCTTTTATTGATATTAATTTTAAATTTTCATATAATATATTTAATATCAAAAGATTAAAGTATATTTTAATATATTCTACATATCTTTTATTTAGGAATTAGAAAATTCATTTTTTTTAGCAAACTTCATATTAAGTTAAAATCAGAAAAACAAATTAATACATTGAGAGTCTTTTTAAACTACAATTTAGAATTTGTCGACTTAATATTATTAGAGATAAGACACAAGTATCACTCCAAACTATACTTAAAATCTCACTGAAACATCTAGACTTTACATGAATTCTATTACCCCTTAAGCTCATTTTTTCTGTATTTTATGTTCTTCTTGTGCTAATATGGCTGTCATGTGATAACGCTCAATCTACAGCTCTCGTAGGAGTGTAAAGCGGTCGTTAGCAAATATAGAACCCAACTGGGTTGGGTATCGATCCCACAGGGAATAGCTTGGTCAACAAGTAAGTAAAGATTACTAGACTTTTAGTGCAAGTCTCGTAAGAAGGGGGGATTCTTGTTTTGCAAGTAATGTAAACAAAAGCTGAAAATAATAAAGTAAAAAGAGAGAGATTGTTACGTTGGTTGTAAACAATGAGAATTGAAGCGTTGGGGTTATGTCCACCTTCTGAGGTATACGTCTCTATTGGCTATGAGTGTGTAGAATTCTGTCATGCAATTGCTTATAGAGAATTGTAGTCGATGGTAAATCCAAGCGTCTCTCGACCTAAACAAGGACTATTTCACTTTAACTCTCTCGAGCTTAAAGCGTATCTAACGGTACGAATTCTCCAAGAGGTTAGTCCAGTTACGGCACTAGCTTTTTAATAGGAAAGGGTGTCCTACTACCTTGACATTATCTCTTTTCCAGACAAATAACTTTTCTCTCGAACAAGTTAAATGTTAGACTGGCGTATTCTTGCGTTTGCAACCGCAAAGAATGTAGATTTAAGATGAAGAGAATAATGATATAAGCAATATACGTGCCACGAACTCACAACTTCACAGCAATAGATAGTATCTCATTCGGCTTCCATAACCCCAACATAGAGGTTTAGTTACCCATGAATGCGAAGGAGATCACGATTGACATTGTTGTTATACCACAAGATTGATTAATTTCGTGTAGCGTAAGTGGTAGGCGTGAGGCGTGAATTCCTTAGCAAGGTAACGATTCTCTTGTTGCGGAAATTAAGAATAGATGAATAGATGAATAGAAGAAGAAAACTAGAATTAATGGAAAGATTAGAAGAGTTGTAGAATTGTTTGTAGTGTAGAATAATAGAGGAGTAGAAGATGTAAGAAGATGAGAGGGATGGAAGGAAGTATTGTGTTCTCCCTCCTTCCTCCCTCCTTCTTTCTAAATCTCTAGCATGATAGGGTATTTATAATACCCATATCCTACTCCTACTAAGCTAATGAAATAAATAACCAAATTCTACTAGACTAATGAAATCCTTAACCCAAATGTACTAGGTTAAGGTAACATTATCATAATCCACATAAAATAATGAAATACATAACCTAATTGTACTAGGTTAATGTATCATTGTCAAAATCCAGTTTTGTGTCTGTAAGTCCCCAAAGTCTTCAGAATTGCTGTTTTAGCCCGGGACAGATTTTCTATGCAGCAGTTTTGGTCCCCCAAAGTCTTCAGAAATGCTGTTTTAGCCCGGGACAGATTTTCCATGCAGCAGTTTTGGTCCTTAGGCGAGTAAACTCCCTTCCCTTCCTTCGTGAGCTTTCTTTAGCGTCAAGTAAGCCATAAAATGCTGAATTATGCATCATTTATACCTGAAACTTTACTAATCATGTTCGTTAGCTCATTTACAGGAAAAAGGACTAAAAGTGCATGAAATATATAATTTGTTCTCAAAACTAGGCTAAAATATGGGCAAAATATATTGATATAGGTGCGTAAATTCGCCTATCATCAACACCCCACACTTAGAGCTTTGTTCGTCCTCGAACAAACTATCATGTCCTTCTAAACGTCAACTTAGGGTTTTACAGCAACAACACAAAATATTCGTCAAGACAAGCACAACAATTATCAACAAAGAGTATCTTTTCGATTATAAGTAGAAATAGTTTAACCTCTAGCATAGACTCGGGATGGCGATCAACTCGCATACAAACGTTAAGGTGCATGGAATCATATACAACTATCCAAAACTCATCAACCATGTGTGTCTCACAATATACTACCCATAATCACTCACAAATATAGCATATTTTTCAAACATGGGTATCAAAATGTCCTTGCTCTCACTCTCACAAAGAATTCATATGTAGCGATTGATGACCATAGGCTTGCCCTTAATGTAGTACTCCACTAAATGTCGGAATGTTAAGATTAGGATCAAGTAGGTCTTTTGATGGTTGTAATGTAGGCTAAGGGACGGGTAGGACTATTTTGGCCAAGAATAGTGACTAGGTTCCTAAGCGCTTTAATACATCACTTTGTATCATTGACACTTTTTTCTTTCAACCTTTCTTCTTTCTTTTTTCTACCACCCTTGTTCTCCTCTTTTTTTCAATTTTAAGCACAACTCACTTTTCAGCTTTCTTTTCCTTTTTCTTTTCACAACATACCTCTTATGATAGCATTTTATTTTTTTTTCATAACACATTCAAGAACCATTCCAATTTATAGCATTATACTCACCCAATTTTCTTTTATGTTGTCACATGACTTTTTCACTTTAAAGCACTTAGGGATTTTGGGATCAAATTACGGTCTTGAAAGAAATGGATTAGGCTTACATACAAGGTTGTCGAAGAAATAGGCTAAAGGCTCAAAAGGGTTAACTAGGATGATGTCCATGGGTAGGTAAAACTGAAGGTAAACATGTATAGGTTGCCAAAGAAATGCCTAAATCATATCCTAAACTTACACTCCTTATTTTCGCTTTGCATACATACCAGGCAAGTTCTAGCATCAGTCACATACATAGAATATACTATTATCTCACACACACAAGGCACATGATCGACTTTATTGGAGGTAATATAGACTCTTGACCCAACAAGTGAAGGAATTGAACCACACAATATCACATAATGAGTCACAACTATAGCCTAAACATCTCAATAGTCACAATTGTAGCACATACTCTTGTTATAATCTCATGCTGCCTATCAAAATAATTTCATGCGAAGCTAGAAAAAATTTTCTACTAAAAAAACGAAACAAAAACAAAGCAAGCAAACATAGATGCGATAGAGAATTATAGCATACGATACCGCCACCCCACACTTAGTCGGGACACTGTCCTCAGTGGAAAATAAATACGAGGAACCTGGTTGGTCGGACTTATCCTCTATGTCTGGGGTCATACCCCTTGCATTGGAATCATCATCAGAGTCGTCATCCTCAGAAGTTCCTCATAAGTATCCCACTTAATTCCAAGCGTGAGTCGAGGTATTTGCAGCGAGGAGGGTTCTCCTTGGTCCTTGCGACTTCTCTTTTTGCCCTTTTGGGAGGTGGTAGCCTTCTCCTTGCCTTGTCTCGCTTTAGGTGTCATTGTACCTGAGACTAGAAATAGTGTTAGTGGTAGCACAATATCAATGGATACAATCTATGCACAAGCAGTAGGGGTACCACCCCACACTTAGTTTTGTTGACACAAATCAGTGAAGTGAAAGTGGTCGATTACTCAGATTTCGTCGACATACGTTTTAGGAGTTGTATTCCGGCAAGAAAATCAGTGATGTATCACTACTTGCAGCCATTGCATTACTTTCATGTTATATATAACAACACTACTACATAGGGGTTACCACATAATATAGTTACTTTCAACAATCACAACCTCATATGTCGGCAGACACTATAAGTCTTATCCCGATGAACGGGATAGCCTAACATGTAAGTATCCAAGTAGCAATTTTAAACAATGTTCAAGACTATAGCAATTCCGCAAATAGTATAACAATGCTATTAAAACCAAATTCAAGTCGGAAACAAGTCAAGATGATTCTAACGTATACGTTCACTCACATGATTTTGCATTAACATTCCAAACACATGAACATCACCAACAATCTTTCAATATGTAGCAATTTATAATAGACATAGCAACGTAGTACTTACGAGAAATAAATGAAGAATAAGAGAGTACTTACTTGCTTGAAGCTTTTGGAGGTGGTTTTGTGAATTGGAAGAGCAAAAAAGAAAATTTTGAGAGGATTTGGATGAATATGCGGCACCTTTAGGTCACTTTGCAATGTGTTGTGTTATAAAACTAAGTCCCCTTTATATAGGAAGAGAATGGGTCGGGTTATGACCCATTTACAATCGGTTTTGGAGACAAAAATCCCACATATGCGGCGCATAATGCTTGGCATAGATATGACATATGCGGCGCATTGTCTATGGCATAATGGGACATATGCGCCGCATAGTCTATGGCATTTGTAGACATATGCGCCGCATAGTCTATGGCATATGAGATACTGAGACCAAATGCCATAGCATAGGCGGCGCATAGTCAAAAGCATACCTAGGAATAGGCGGCGCATAGTGTATAACACACTAGATTCCGAGACCTTAGGCTATAGGATAGGTTGTGCATCGTTCGTGGCCTAGTTTTACCAAGGCCTAGCCTTCCTCGAAGCCTATTTTGGCGTGAGAAAGGCTCAATCCATAGCCTTATGCATCACCCTTTCTAACTTACCAACTTTACCATACAATGCGTCCAAATCGTCAATTGAAATCAATCTCCTCGTTGACTACTTCTTGCACCTATTTTTGCTTAAAACCAAATGAAAAATGATAAACGATGGGTTGCCTCCCATCTAGCGCCTTATTTATTGTCGTGGCTCGACATAGTTACCTCGAGTACTCAGACTTCGTCGAGGTAAATGGTGGATCATTTTCTGAAAGGATTTAGATGACAATGAGGCTTACCTGTGGGCATGCGATCTTCTTCACCAATTATATCATCAATAGTCCAACCCATAGCTCTCTTGTATCTCTTCAGAGCAGAGATGAGAGCTTCTACGTGCTGTTCACTTAAATCATTTGCACTCTCCGGAAGTATATTTATACTTTCCAAGAACACATACCTTAGATAATTGGGGAGCTCTTTCGATTCTAGCATTGGTGGCTCTTCAAGGGAAGTCTTCGCTGTTGGTGACGGTTGATTCTTAAGATCACGGTCCGGTTGCTTAGGAGTATGGGAATAGGACTCTATTTCTATTAGAGCACCCATAAGTTCTTCATAATCTTCATTATCCTCATGCTCAACTTTCAGTGGCGCAGCAGACAATGGATCAACAGTAGGCTGTTTCTCTATAGATAATGCTTTCATATCCTCATGATGAACATCAGCTACAGATAACTCATTCATATCGCTGGGATGCTTCATGGCTTTGCATATATCAAAGCGGACCACTTCGTCATTAATTCGAAACAAAAGCTCATTATCTTTCATGTCAATAAGCACACTTCCAGTTGCAAGGAAAGGACGTCCCAAGATTATGGGAACCTCTAAATCTGCTTCACAATCCAAGATGACAAAGTCTGCTGGAAAAATAAATGAAGAAACCTTTACCAAGACATCACATAGAATACCAACTGGTCGTTTTACCGACCTATCCGCCATAACAAGCCTCATGTTAGTTGGTGTAGGATCTCCTAACCCCAACTTCTTGTAGATCGATAATGGCATCAAGTTGATGCTGGCTCCTAGGTCACATAATGCTTTGGCAAAGTTCAAAGATCCGACGGTGCAAGGAATAGTGAAAGCTCCGGGGTCGGCCTTCTTCTGAACTATCGATCGGGTAGCAATTGCACTACAATGATGCACATCATCCTTCAGCTCATAGCTTGCTGCCCTCTTCTTAGTCAAAAGATCTTTCATAAACTTCGCATACCCAGGCATTTGTTCAAGTGCCTCTACCAATGGAACATTAATGGTCAGCTGCTTCAACATAGTCATAAATTTGCTGAACTTAGTGTCATCCGCCACCTTCTTCAATCTTTGGGGAAAAGGTGGTGGTGGGTATGGAAGTGTTCTCTCCATGGCTTTCTTCTCCTCTTGCTTCCGTTTTTCAGCTTTTCCAGGCTGCACGTTGTGAGGAGTGATGTTAAGGACGTTAGGATCGACTGCTGTGGCATCTTCCCCTTTCGCCTTATCATCAATTTCCACTTCTTCGTCCACCACTTGCTTGCCTTTTTTTGAAGTTTCTAGCACCTTACCGCTTCTGGTAGTGATGGCCATGCATGACCCATCATTCCTTGGGTTTTGCACAGTATCGCTAGGTAAAGTGCCAGCCTTTCTTTGATTGAGTGCTGCTGAAAGTTGGCTCAATTGCTGCTCTATTTGCCTGATTGAAGTGGAATGAGAATCAACTAATTGCTTCATAGAGGACAAATCATTTATTACCTCAGTAACTCCCGCGTTTGTTGCTTCCACTCCTTTCAATAATTTAGCCATCATGTCTTCCATACTTCCAGAATTAGATGTGGTGGTATCACGTCTACCAGAGGGAACGTACAAACCACTCTTTTCATTCTTGTTCTTCCAACTACCTTGGTCCATGTTTCCAGATTTACCATAATAGTTCCGACCTTGGTTTCCTTGGGCATTGCCTCGGAAACCCCCCTGATTATTCAAGTAGTTGGCTTCTTCTTCCGAATCAGATTCGTCTCTTCCTTTTAGCACCACAACTTTCACTTTGTCGGTCTTCCCTGATAATAAATGCTTTGTAAGAAGATCCATCTGTGTTTTCATGTGCGCCATATCTTGATCACGTTCTTCTTGTCTTCTTCTTTGGTCTGCAGTCATGCCAATAGATAAAGTGGGGCTTGCTACCTCGGAATCCCTGGTATGCCAAGCTCTACTTTGTTTCGTCATGCGATCTAGCATATTGCATGCTTGACCAAAGGTGAGGTCCATAAAAGATCCTCCAGCTGCGTTATCCACCACTGGCTTAGTTATTGAATTCAAGGCTCTATACAATATCTCCATGAGGTGAACATTAGTCATGTGATGGTTTGGGCACCTCGCTAGCTTTGTCTTGAACCTCTCCCATGTTTCATGAAGAGCTTCAGTCGGAAGCTGACGAAAGTTGCTGATTTCATCTCTCAATTGTGCCCTTTTGGATGGCGGAAAAAATCTTTCTAGGAAAGCGTCTCTCAATTGCCTCCAATTTGTAATTGAATCAGGAGTCAGCCCATTCAACCATAGTGTTGCCTCCCCAGACAGAGACAATGGAAATAGTCGTAATCGAATTGCATTCTGACCAACACCAGGATTGTCAAAAGACTTGCATGTAGAAATAAAGTTGATGAGATGCATATTCGGATCATCGCCTGCTAGTCCACCAAATAATCCCTTGAGTTGCAATAACTGAATCATGGTGCTTGTGATGTTGAACTTGGCTCCGGGCGCTAATGGTGGTGGAATTATAGCTCCAGTGGCTCCGGCACCATCAAGATCATCATCATCATCGTCGAAAGCTGGCTGCATAGGTTGGCGATCATGTCTATACCAAGCTTGTCGACCTCTTCTGTTGGCAGGTGTTACGATTTCAGCATCACGCCTAGGGTTTAGTAACTCGTCATCACCTAAATCCTCATCGTCAGGATTTGGTGCTCGTGCAGGGTTATCAATGTTCTGCTGTTGAACCTGGGCTGCGGCAAGGGCAGCCAATCTTGCTTGTTCCTGTTGAGCAGCCATCCTTGCGATTTCAGCTTGTGCTTCCATTCTACCAATGCGTTGTGGTTCAAGATTGATTGGTAATAACGGTTGACCAGAACTTCGAGTATGGGGCATGCACTAAAATAAAAACCTGCAGTAAACAAAAACAAAAACTAAAAGTAAAAGTACGAGAGTCTTAGACCAAAGGGTCTAGTAATTATCACTAACTTGATTGACACTTGTATTCCCCGGCAACGGCGCCAATTTTTGATAACGCTCAATCTACAGCTCTCGTAGGAGTGTAAAGCGGTCGTTAGCAAATATAGAACCCAACTGGATTGGGTATCGATCCCACAGGGAATAGCTTGGTCAACAAGTAAGTAAAGATTACTAGACTTTTAGTGCAAGTCTCGTAAGAAGGGGGGATTCTTGTTTTGCAAGTAATGTAAACAAAAGCTGAAAATAATAAAGTAAAAAGAGAGAGATTGTTACGTTGGTTGTAAACAATGAGAATTGAAGCGTTGGGGTTATGTCCACCTTCTGAGGTATACGTCTCTATTGGCTATGAGTGTGTAGAATTCTGTCATGCAATTGCTTATAGAGAATTGTAGTCGATGGTAAATCCAAGCGTCTCTCGACCTAAACAAGGACTATTTCACTTTAACTCTCTCGAGCTTAAAGCGTATCTAACGGTACGAATTCTCCAAGAGGTTAGTCCAGTTACGGCACTAGCTTTTTAATAGGAAAGGGTGTCCTACTACCTTGACATTATCTCTTTTCCAGACAAATAACTTTTCTCTCGAACAAGTTAAATGTTAGACTGGCGTATTCTTGCGTTTGCAACCGCAAAGAATGTAGATTTAAGATGAAGAGAATAATGATATAAGCAATATACGTGCCACGAACTCACAACTTCACAGCAATAGATAGTATCTCATTCGGCTTCCATAACCCCAACATAGAGGTTTAGTTACCCATGAATGCGAAGGAGATCACGATTGACATTGTTGTTATACCACAAGATTGATTAATTTCGTGTAGCGTAAGTGGTAGGCGTGAGGCGTGAATTCCTTAGCAAGGTAACGATTCTCTTGTTGCGGAAATTAAGAATAGAAGAATAGATGAATAGATGAATAGAAGAAGAAAACTAGAATTAATGGAAAGATTAGAAGAGTTGTAGAATTGTTTGTAGTGTAGAATAATAGAGGAGTAGAAGATGTAAGAAGATGAGAGGGATGGAAGGAAGTATTATGTTCTCCCTCCTTCCTCCCTCCTTCTTTCTAAATCTCTAGCATGATAGGGTATTTATAATACCCATATCCTACTCCTACTAAGCTAATGAAATAAATAACCAAATTCTACTAGACTAATGAAATCCTTAACCCAAATGTACTAGGTTAAGGTAACATTATCATAATCCACATAAAATAATGAAATACATAACCTAATTGTACTAGGTTAATGTATCATTGTCAAAATCCAGCTTTGTGTCTGTAAGTCCCCAAAGTCTTCAGAATTGCTGTTTTAGCCCGGGACAGATTTTCCATGCAGCAGTTTTGGTCCCCCAAAGTCTTCAGAAATGCTGTTTTAGCCCGGGACAGATTTTCCATGCAGCAGTTTTGGTCCTTAGGCGAGTAAACTCCCTTTCCTTCCTTCGTGAGCTTTCTTTAGCGTCAAGTAAGCCATAAAATGCTGAATTATGCATCATTTATACCTGAAACTTTACTAATCATGTTCGTTAGCTCATTTACAGGAAAAAGGACTAAAAGTGCATGAAATATATAATTTGTTCTCAAAACTAGGCTAAAATATGGGCAAAATATATTGATATAGGTGCGTAAATTCGCCTATCATCATCATGTCAGCACAAAAGAAGCACAAAATATTTTGTAATTTGTCAGCCACGTTAACACAAAAGAGCACAAAGATACAAAAAAATAAATTTAGGGAATAATAGTACCACTGTAAGCTTTAGGTGAATCATTGAGATTTCAAGTATAGTTTGAAAGTATTTGTGTCTTATCCCATTTCTTTCATTACGTACGTTGGTTATTACACTTAGATATTTTAATTAATTGTTATTAAAATCTTGTATAATATTTCCATTTCTGTCATTGGCTATTTTCACGCCTTGAACACATGACCTCCTAATTATATGGACAATAATTTTATCAGTTATTTCAAGACTCACCTTCGAATAATTTAAAGGGAAAAGGACAAAAATAACACCTAAAACTAAAATAATTTTACGAAAATAGCACCTAAAACTAAAAACCCGGTAAATAGCCACTCCCATACGTTTGACTACATGTCACACCCTTTTTTCGCTCGAAGGAAGTTCGAAGTTGAAGGGTTTTTCCAATTAAAGTGATGGTTTTGAATAAGGATTATTTTTATTATAGAGTCGTCACTTGAAATTGAGTTATGGTGTTCCAAGTCACCTTTTTGAATTCCTGGTCAAAAGGAAATGACTCTTTTATTGGTCTGCGAAAACAAAAGACCGGATAAGGAATTCTGTTGACCGAGCGAAAGGTGTGAGGCACCCCTCGAGTCTTGTGGTTCTAACACGGTCTCTTTTATTGACTTATCTTGACTTAAACTATTTTTGATAAATTATGTTTAAAGGCCTAAATTCGCTCATTTTATTATACTAAAATTATTAAAAACTCTTGTATTAAATCGATGAAAAAATAATTTTAAAACATATTTGTCAAGGTGCATTATTGCATCCTTGAGTTATTTTAAAATGTCTCTAAAAGACGCGTCCGCCGCATTCTTAATTGAGATGAAAATTTTAAACATTGTCTAAATTTGTGCCTAACTTTAAAGGCGTTAGTTTATCTCTTGTAAATTCGTAATAAATTTATTTATTTGAAATAATATTTAATCTTAATAATATACTTGAACAATATTCAATTAAAGCGATTATGCTATAAAACAATAAAGAATAAAGAAGAGGAGTAGAGAGAATAGAGAGAGTAATTATTATTTCTCTTAAAGAGATGAGAAATCATCTTGATTCTTGATTGGGAATACAATGAATAAAATTTCTCTATTTATAGGGAAAAATACTCCTAGTTTCTGACTAAAAGATAGATAATTCAAATTCTGATAGATATCAGTTAGATCTTGATAGATCTTATTAGATCTTGATAAACATTCACTATAATGTAAATACATTTATAACACCCCCCGTGAATTTCTAGATAGATAATGTGTCTCGTTAAAACCTTACTAGAAAAAACTCAATGGGAAAAAAATCTAGTGAAGGAAAAAGAGTACACATCTCTAACAATACGCATATAGGCTGCCTCATTAAAAACCTTGCAAGGAAAATCCAATGAGACAAAAGCTCGTAAGGGAAAAAGAGTACAACACGCGTATTAACTCCCCCTAATGAGAACATCCTTGAACCTTTGCATCCCGATCTTGTGCACCATCTTCTTGAAAGATGCAATTGGAGGAGACTTGGTGAATAAAGCAGCCACATTGTCACTTGAACGAATCTGTTGCACGTTAATATCACTATTCTTTTGTAACTCGTGTATGTAGAAAAACTTTGATAAAGTGTGTTTCGTTCTATCTCCTTTTATGAATTCTCCATTAAGATGTGTTATGCATGCTACATTATCTATGTATAAAACTATAGGTACATTGTCACATTTCAAATCACATTTTTCTCGAATGAGATGTATCATGAACCTTAACCATACACATTCTCGGCTATCTTCATGAATAGTTATTATTTCATCATGGTTCAATGAAGTGGCTAGATAGACTGTTTTGTATATCTCCAAGATATGACGGTATCCCCACATGTGAACACATTGCATGTTTGAGACCAAGATTTATGCGGGTCAGATAAGTATCAAACATCAGCATGACCAATAAGATCGGGACTGCATTATTTAGAATAACATAAGCTCATGTATTTTTTCTCATTTCGATGTTTCCTAATAGGATCAGAAATATACCTTGCTAACAAATTGATTGAAAAGGCTATATCAAGCCTTGTAGCATTTGCAATATACATGAGTGCACCAACTGCACTAAGATATGGTACTTCATAACCAAACCGATTTGGTATATTTCTCATTTCAACAAATAATTTATTGCTTTTGAAAACTCTCCAAGAGTTTCAACAATATTCAGACCATCAATTTATCCCTTACAAGGATAATAAACAAGTTTTTCAGAAACTTTATATGTTTCAGGCATTTTGAATTCTTTAGGGATTTTCATATAGATTATTGTCAAGTGACAATATCAACATGTGTGACATCTTCAAGTGTCTGGACTGCAAATTAAACAAGTGTTATGCTTACTAAGATGCATCCTTTCATGTCACTTGATAAATATTTTTACGTCAGTATACTTAAATAAACGTAGAATTCAGATTCTCGTAATCTTTTACAATATTGCGCCAATATTATATCAAGGATATTATCTTTTGAATGAGGATCTGGTGATAATTACTAACATATTTTATAGCCGCTTATAATCTTTCCTTGATGTTAGGAAAACTGACATACATCCTTCATCTTCTTTGAGGAATCCATCTTTGTGCATCATGGTGTATTCATTAATCGTATACCGCACATCAAAATTATTAGATGAAATAGTTGGTTCCTGACCTTGAACCAATTGAGAGACAAGAAATAATCATAATTTATTTGTCTAATGCATACAAGTGCTATTGTATGCAACATATCATATTTCAGATCAGCACATAAAACTTTGTTCTCATTAGTAATGATTTAGCTATTTATCGAAGACATTTAATACCAAACCATCATCATCAAGATGAATTGTCTTGATTACACAGTCTGAAATTTATACTTTTAACTCAATTTTATTGAACAAACAACTTTATGAATGTCAAACGCAGGTTGACAATGAATATGCATGTGATCATCTTATTGATGCATCTTTTCAAAATATCACATGATAGGTGAACAGATCCATATTCACCTTTTATACTTTTCAAATTTTAAGGGATCCAATTTCAATATTAGCTGGTTCAACCAACTTATTACGAGAACAAGCAACATTAAAAGTAATGAAGAATTTTCTAATTCTTCAATATAAAACAATAAAGAATGAAGAAGAAGATTAGAGAGAATAGAAAAAGTAATTATTATTTCTCTTATGAAAAATCATCTTGATTCTTGGTTGAAATACGATAAATAAAATCCATCTATTTATAGAAAAAACTAATTTCTGACTAAAAGATAGATAATTTAAATTAAATTTCCAACTAAAAAACAGATAATTCAAATCAGTTAGATTTTAATCAATCTTATTAGATCTTGATAGACATTCATTATAATGTAAATACATTTATAATAAATTAATAATTTAATAAATAATTATTAAACCTTATTAATGACAATGAATAAAAATAAATAAAAATCACTTTTAAATACCTAAAGTATTTACCAGCAACAACTCTACTTTCAAAATAAAATTTCCCTTTCACATTACACTGTGCAACCACTAAACCACCTAAAATTACCAACATCATCTTTAAGAAAACAAATTTCATCCAATATAATTCAAGAATAGTTAACAAAATTTGTTCATTTCGATTCCCATCGTTTTACTGTATGTATGTGTTACTATGTGCGTGGATCAGTGTATATGTGTAGCAGTGCGTAAATCAATGTGTGCGTACATTTTTCGGTGGGTTTGTGCGCAGATTGGTGTGTGCGGGCTGTGGGTCGCCGGTTTTGAATTGGTTACCGACGGGTTTCGCCGGTAATGGGGAGAGGGGGGTCACCGACGACGGGAAAGGGGCGGCAGCCATGGGGCTTCGTCGGTGGTGGTGGTTCTGGCCAGATCTGGCGCTGGAGAGGGGAGAGGGGTGCGACGCCAGCATAGAAGCGGATTCCGGCAAGATTTCAGGGGGATTTTCGGCGACAATTCGCCGGAATAGCGCCGATGGGGAGTCAGTTTGCCAGTGGAAGAATATTTGAGAGTTTCCCGGTGGGTTCACTGGAATCAACCGGAACTCTGTTTTCCTATTCTCAATTCTCTCCGTTCACTGATTTACAATTTGATGTGTATTTGTGTGTGAGATGTGAATACGTGTTTGTGTGGTCTGTGAGGCTGTGCATGTTTTTTTTCAACTGGGTATGTTCAGTGTGCGTAAAAGATAATTCTGTGAATACGTGTTTGTGTGGTCTGTGTAGTATGTGTACCTTATTTTGCTGTATGTGTGAAGATATGTGAGTGAACTGTGAGGACATTTGCACCAGTAATTACAGGCATAGGCATACATCAGTAGGGCCGGCCACATTTTAATCAACTCGTAATTTTATTTTGGTTCAATTTTTTGACTTTTCAGATTGATTTTGATTTCAAATTTTAGAAATTTGGTTAAACGGTATGGTTTTGAATTTTTAAAAAAAAAAATCGGATAATCCGAAAATCCGAATAACGAGTAAATAATATATTATAATTTATATATATATATTTAGAAACCCTAAAGTCTAAATCTAAGAGGCCGTGTGGCCATAGATATTTTTTACTTTTTTTTGAATTTTTTTTTCACTTTATGAAATCATGGTGTTTGGCCATAGATATTCCAAAAAACATTTCAATTTTTTTTTGGAAAAAAGTGAAAACAACTTCAACTCCAATTTTATTTTATTTTTTATTACATTTAACCCTATTTTTTTTAATATTACATAAAAGACCCTTAAATGATTTAGATGAGTTTTGGAGCAAATTCGGAAAGAAAAACATTTTTGATGAACAACAAATCAAGTTCGGATTTATTTTTAAAAGATATTTTTTCTTGATAAAAGACATTTTTGAATAATAAATAAAGATTTTTAAGCTAAAAGATCGATATATTTTCATTATTTGTAGGAATATTTTTATTTTTAAACTCAGGACCCCTTCCATCATTGATGTGAAATTTTTTTCATTCATGAGTATAATCAGTAAATAAATTAGTTGGCAATTTTGATAGTTTTAAAAAGTTTAGGGTATAAAATTAAATTTTAAAAAGACTTTTCAAAAGTCAAAACACATCTTTCAAAAATACATGGCCAAACACAACTCCAATTCCAACTTCAACGCCAACTTTAATTTTTTTTAGTTTTTATGGCCAAACGCCTACTAAGCATCTAATAGAGTAATTAGAAATTAACACTTAGATTGAGATTGATTATGGGTAAGTCTTTTATTTGTTGTTGCTACTTGGAAATATTGTTTGAAATGAAGTTGTTCGCTGTATTTAAATTTTATTATGGTGATTTCATGCGTGTTGAATTAATTATATTTGAAAATGAAAAATAGGTTTGAAAAGAAATCATTTTTCTAGAAAAATCACTAATTTTAAATGCTCACTACTTTAATCTCTAAAACCGAAATAGAAATTTGAAATAACCGAATCGAATAGAATTTATTTCGGTTTGATTATGGTTGTCATTTTCATCAATCTGAAAATCAAAAAATCGAATCGATATTAAATATTCAATCCGAACAATGCGAATGCCCACCCCTATATATCAGTATATCTCGTTACGTCCTTTTCTTTTTCTTTTTTGTTTTACTTGATGATATTTGCATACTGCATTTTAATGCCTAAACACATTTACATTTACTGAACAAATATATATAAGCATTTGATATATTTACTGTTTAATATGTGACAATAAAAGTTCACGTAATCAAATATAATCATTCACATAAATTTGAACACGATTTGAATTTTCACTATAAAAATTCATAAAGTGAATAATACACAATAGAATAAAACCTGTTGATAATCTGAAGCAGAAACTTTGAATATCGTTTTCGAAAATTTGAACGTGATTCAGATTCGACTTCACTCTCTTTAGTTTGATCTTCACTCTTGATTTTCTTTTCGTCTGATGTTTTCTTTCTCAGTGCCTATCTCTCTATTTTTCTCTCAATGTCCTTTTTATCTAATAGTCAAAGTGATAATCCGTAGGTGTGTAGAATGTACGTAGTCTCTAGGTTGTCTGGGGTGGGGGAAGTCCTTAAATATAGGATATTTGGGGGAAACAGTTAGGAGGGGGAACAGTTAAAAGAAATTATTTGATAGGGAAATTTAAATTTTGAAACATTTTTTTTATATATATATAAAATTACTATTATAAAAGATAATAATAATAATAATAAATAAATAAATATAAATAATAAATAAAACAAAAATAAATAATTATAATAATTATAATAATAAATATATGTGTAGCAGTGCGTAAATCAGTGTATACTCTCCCTCCGAGTTAGGACTGTAAAGTTTGTGAAGTGAATAATCGGTCATTAGATATATGTATTGCATGAGTAGTTCTCCAATCCCATCGATTGGCTATTTGAGATGCATGAATATATATGTATATGATGAGAATGAATTTAAACGTTCAATGTTTATAGACTGTGTTGATGATCTATTATAATATTTTTCAATCTCAAATTCAATATGTCTCCTTTTATCACCTTTAGCACTATTTTGAGTCAAAATAAATTTAAGAGTCATAATTATATTGAGAAAAGTGCTACTTCTAAATCAAAAGGTGGAAAGAAGAAGATAAATACTCATAATGCTAGGAAAGTTGTAGCCCTACTGGCAGCGTGAATAAGCCTCACGATAAGTGTTTTAATTGCAAGATATTAGGCCATTGGAAGAAACATTATCCAGTTTTCCTATCCAAGCAGAAAAACAAGCTACATTCACTTTCACTTGTTGTTGAAAAGTGTTTAGCGGTTATTTCTACCACATCATGGTGCATAGATTTAGGATCCACTGATCACATATGCACTACCTTGCAAGGATTTTAAGAAATGCATAAGTTTAATAAAGTTGAAATTTGTGCTTTTAGACTGAGGATTCAATAGCTACAGCTTAAGCATTAGGAAATATTAGTATTTCATTTGATAATAGTAGAGTTTTAATTTTAAAATATACATTATATGCACCTGCTGTTAGAAAAAATTTGATTTCAATTTCTAAAGCTCTGAGATATGATTATGATGTTAATTTTTCTGATAACGATATTAATGTCTCCCCTAAACTGCAACAAACTATTCAACTGAATAATGTTAACCTTTTGAGTAAAAGAAAATATTCTTATGAATTTATTGAGACTTATTTATGGAATTTGCATCTATGTCACACAAATCTAGATATGATTTCAAGATTGGTTCGGAATGAACCTTTAGGTTCATTAAAAATAGAGGCACTACCAACATGTGAATCCTATTTAGAGGAAAAAATCAATGTGTGCGTACATTTTTCAGTGGGTTTGTGCGCAGATTGGTGTGTGCGGGCTGTGGGTCGCCGGTTTTGAATTGGTTACCGACGGGTTTCGCCGGTAATGGGAGAGGGGGGTCACCGACGACGGGAAAGGGGCGGCAGCCATGGGGCTTCGTCGGTGGTGGTGGTTCTGGCCAGATCTGGCGCTGGAGAGGGGAGAGGGGTGCGACGCCGGCATAGAAGAGGATTCCGGCAAGATTTCAGGGGGATTTTCGGCGACAATTCGCCGGAATAGCGCCGATGGGGAGTCAGTTTGCCAGTGGAAGAATATTTGAGAGTTTCCCGGTGGGTTCACTGGAATCAACCGGAACTCTGTTTTCCTATTCTCAATTCTCTCCGTTCACTGATTTACATTTTGATGTGTATTTGTGTGTGAGATGTGAATACGTGTTTGTGTGGTCTGTGAGGCTGTGCATATTTTTTTTCAACTGGGTATGTTCAGTGTGCGTAAAAGATAATTCTGTGAATACGTGTTTGTGTGGTCTGTGAGGCTGTGCATGTTTTTTTTCAACTGGGTATGTTCAGTGTGCGTAAAAGATAATTCTGTGAATACGTGTTTGTGTGGTCTGTGTAGTATGTGTACCTTATTTTGCTGTATGTGTGAAGATATGTGAGTGAACTGTGAGGACATTTGCACCAGTAATTACAGGCATAGGCATACATCAGTAGGGCCGGCCACATTTTAATCAAATCGAAATTTTATTTTGGTTCAATTTTTTGACTTTTCAGATTGATTTTGATTTCAAATTTTAAAAATTTGGTTAAACGGTTTGGTTTTGAATTTTCAAAAAAAAAATTCGGATAATCCGAATAACGAGTAAATAATATATTATAATTTATATATATATATATATATTTAGAAACCCTAAAGTCTAAATCTAAGAGGCCGTGTGGCCATAGATATTTTTTACTTTTTTTTGAATTTTTTTTTCACTTTATGAAATCATGGTGTTTGGCCATAGATATTCCAAAAAACATTTCAATTTTTTTTTGGAAAAAAGTGAAAACAACTTCAACTCCAATTTTAATTTTTTTTTTATTACATTTAACCCTATTTTTTTTAATATTACATAAAAGACCCTTAAATGATTTAGATGAGTTTTGGAGCAAATTCGGAAAGAAAAACATTTTTGATGAACAACAAATCAAGTTCGGATTCATTTTTAAAAGATATTTTTTCTCGGTAAAAGACATTTTTGAATAACAAATAAAGATTTTTAAGCTAAAAGATCGATATATTTTCATTATTTGTAGGAATGTTTTTATTTTTAAACTCAGGACCCCTTCCATCATTGATGTGAATTTTTTTTCATTCATGAGTATAATCAGTAGATAAATTAGTTGGCAATTTTGATAGTTTTAAAAAGTTTAGGGTATAAAATTAAATTTTAAAAAGACTTTTCAAAAGTCAAAACACATCTTTCAAAAATACATGGCCAAACACAACTCCAATTCCAACTTCAACGCCAACTTTAATTTTTTTTAGTTTTTATGGCCAAACGCCTACTAAGCATCTAATAGAGTAATTAGAAATTAACACTTAGATTGAGATTGATTATGGGTAAGTCTTTTATTTGTTGTTGCTACTTGGAAATATTGTTTGAAATGAAGTTGTTCGCTGTATTTAAATTTTATTATGGTGATTTCATGCGTGTTGAATTAATTATATTTGAAAATGAAAAATAGGTTTGAAAAGAAATCATTTTTCTAGAAAAATCACTAATTTTAAATGCTCACTACTTTAATCTCTAAAACCGAAATAGAAATTTGAAATAACCGAATCGAATAGAATTTATTTCGGTTTGATTATGGTTGTCATTTTCATCAATCTGAAAATCAAAAAATCGAATCGATATTAAATATTCAATCCGAACAATCCGAATGCCCACCCCTATATATCAGTATATCTCGTTACGTCCTTTTCTTTTTCTTTTTTGTTTTACTTGATGATATTTACATACTGCATTTTAATGCCTAAACACATTTACATTTACTGAACAAATATATATAAGCATTTGATATATTTACTGTTTAATATGTGACAATAAAAGTTCACGTAATCAAATATAATCATTCACATAAATTTGAACACGATTTGAATTTTCACTATAAAAATTCATAAAGTGAATAATACACAATAGAATAAAACCTGTTGATAATCTGAAGCAGAAACTTTGAATATCGTTTTCGAAAATTTGAACGTGATTCAGATTCGACTTCACTCTCTTTAGTTTGATCTTCACTCTTGATTTTCTTTTCGTCTGATGTTTTCTTTCTCAGTGCCTATCTCTCTATTTTTCTCTCAATGTCCTTTTTATCTGATAGTCAAAGTGATAATCCGTAGGTGTGTAGAATGTACGTAGTCTCTAGGTTGTCTGGGGTGGGGGAAGTCCTTAAATATAGGATATTTGGGGGAAACAGTTAGGAGGGGGAACAGTTAAAAGAAATTATTTGATAGGGAAATTTAAATTTTGAAACTTTTTTTTTATATATATATAAAATTACTATTATAAAAGATAATAATAATAATAATAAATAAATAAATATAAATAATAAATAAAACAAAAATAAATAATTATAATAATAAATATAATAACAACTAATTAATTTTTAAGAAAATACAATAAAAAATTATAAATAATCAAAAATAAATATAATTAAAATAGTACTAAAACTACTAGATTATTAATTTATTTATTTTTTTAAAAAGAAAAATTTATTTTTTGTATCATTTCTAAAATAAAAATAAAATATTTCAAAATATAAATTTATTTATTTATTTTTAACTAAATTTTTTTATTAAAATAAAATAAGAGTTAAATAAATATTGGACAAAAATATAAATATTTAATATAAAAAATAGGTTAAAAATCGAGAAGGATAAAAAAATCACGTGTCTACACTACATATAACCGAAAATGCGTTAAAATCAAAATATAACTTTATTTTTTTTATTTTTTTTTTTCATTCACAATTTCCTTTTCACTCAAACTCATAATTCTCCATTCCATTTACCTTTTCTGATACTCATCTTTACTTTTTTCATTCCACAAACTTTTGTATAAATCTCTAAGAATCTGCATTCAATTAGCTTCATATAGTTTTTCACCAATAAATGATAAATTATCCTCAATAAATTCATAAACAGATAAAGAATCGTCTTTCACTACTTTCTTGCTTGCTTTTCCATTCGATGGACCCGATTTTTCCATCATTTTCAACAAAACTCTCAAAATCAAATAGAGAATTTTGAAGTAAATTAAGGATTTTTAGGTAAGTTATACGGTAGAAAAAGTGTAACAAAAGAAGATTTGTTGATATCAAACTACGGAGTAAAAATATACTCCCCATTTTTATTTTTATTTCTTTAAATTGTTATTTATCTTAGTTGGGCGGCTAGAAAATAGCTATTGTATATGCTTGCACATACTGTATCAATCTAATATAAAAGAGTATCAAGTAGATATATGAACACTAAATATGCATGCATAGATTCCCTTTCTATCTTGTTATAAAAGTGTATTAATGTGGTATAAAAGAGTATTAATTGGGTATAGGATCCCTTTTTTTTTTTTTTTAAAAAAGTATATCAATGTAGTATAAAAGTGTATCAATATGATATAAACGTGTATCAATTGGGTATAAAAACTACATGTGTCCGACTGGGCCAATAACTAAAAAAGAAAAATAAATTGATCCGACTGACTACAGTTGTCCACATTTTTAAACTATGGGCTATTTTTTTAAAATGATCAACTCATATCCTTTCTCCTAATTTAAAGATATATTCGAAGAAAAAGACAAAGATGGAGGCCTTTATGAGTTGATAGATGGTTAAAGAACATATATAAATCAAAAATACGTTGGGTGCACTTTTGATATACTTTTGAATTGTCCATGCTTTAATCTAAAATTAGTGAATTTAACCGCGCTTCGCGTGGTAGTAAACTTTATTCTACAAAAAATAGTACTTTTTTTATAATTCTCAAACAATAAATATTCAAAATATTAATTTTTGAAAAAAAAAGAAAGAAATTAAATTTTCTTTGAGTAAATGGCCAGCGATGCAATCATTTTTCAAATTCTCTAGTAGAATTAGACCAAAGGATCCAAAAGTATCTCTAAGGAAAAATGTGTTAGAAGTTAAGAAATACGTGAAACTCATCGCATTATTTTTAAAGAAAAACAAATATAAATATTCCGATTGTTTTTACTCACACTCACAATTTTAATACACAAAATCTAGATATTCAATTGATTTGTCAGAGTATATATAGTGAATTAGTGATGTTCAAGATTTAACTGGGAAAAATTCCTTTAAATTCTACATTGAAATTACTCTTAAGTCTCGTAACTTATGAATAAATAAAATTAGTATTAATAGAAAAAAAATATTATTCCTATTGAGAAAAAAATATGTACATCTCAGTTACTATGAAAAGGGAAGAGTGAGTTACTCAATATAGTGAATGAAGGGATAAAAGAAAAAAAATGCAAAGTAATTCTAATGTGCACATGACTTTTATTTTTGGGCAATTCACTTGTATATTCTGACTCTACCTCTCTCTCTCTCTATATATATATATATATATATGAGGCCTCACTATAACAAAATGCATATCTAGCTACAGAAGACATCATAGCTAGATGTGAAAAATTTCATGGCTAAATACTTTAGCCACCAATTTTTTTTCTGTAGCATTCGTAGCAAGAAGTGGCGTAACTAAAAGTTATCTACAGAGTTTATCTGATTCGTGGCAAAGAACCAATACTTACAGCTATAAGAAGATTGTATTATAGCTATGATGATAATAAAATTCTTGCTACAAAATTTATACTTGTAGCAAATAATTTTACTCTTTTGCCACAATAAATAAAATTTGTAGCAATGTTTATATTATTGTCACAATGTATTCTACCGTGGCAACAACAACAACAACAAAAACAACAACAACAACAACAATAAAATCAGTGTATTCCCACAATGTGGGATCTGGGGAGGGTAAGATGTACGCAGTCCATACCGCTACCTCCGAAGAAGTAGAGAAACTATTTTCGCTAGACCCTCGGCTCAAGATAAAGGACATTAAACAAGGGGATGGATGACATAATCGAAATAAAGAATAAGAAATAATAAAATAAAAATCAGAGACATATGAAATACGGGAAATAAGAGCAACACGGAATAAGAAAAATAGGAACTAAGAAATAAGAAATAGGACACCCACCTAGTAGTAACATACACTCACATGCCAAAGACACCTATGTACACTGTCCTACGATTAATAACTCGGCTACACAAGAACTCTTCTGACTGCTTGCTACAACCCACACACTAACACTAGCCTTCTACCCTTATCCTCGACCTCCACACCTTCCTATCTAGGGTCATGTCCTCAGTAAGTTGAAACTGCTCCATGTCATGTCTAATCACCTCCCTCCAGTATTTCTTCGGCCTACCTCTACTCCTCCTAAAACTATCCAATGATAGCCTCTCACACCTATGAACCGGGGCATCCGCGCCTGTCATGACCCAAGCTGGGGCCCTGGCCGCAACGAGCATCCCGAGCCACGAAGGCCCGGATGCCCTTTTTTGTCTAGTAATCATACACAACATTCATGCAATAAAGAAAAGATGTGGAAAATAAATCATGACGGAACCATGGTCATACTCTGAGTTTAATTTGACAATAAAGAAAGAAATCCAACAACATCTAGACAATATCTGAATCAGTCTGCGAAATCTCTACTACATGTGAAAATAACAACTGTCTGAAACTGACACAAGGCACCTAGTAGACCAATACCATAACAATGATAAATGACTGAAAGAAGTTAGGCCTTCTGAAATATAGAAGGCTCACCAACTGAAATCTGCAACGATGTCCGAAGAAATCTACTGCTTATCAGAGCCCTTAGATTGAGCCTCAAAACCTGAGAGGTAGGGGGTCAATACAGTTGTACCGGTACGCAGAGCAAACCTAAAATAATAGTTTTTATTCAACATATATGAGAGCAATGTAAAATAGTTCATAAATACATCAGATGGTAAGAAATCACATGGGCATAGTTAAAAGACTCTATAAAATCATCTGAACTCTGTGACATTCATTATTTTACTTCTGCGCTAGGTGGTATACCCTACAATTTCACAGCTTTAACCGACTACCTTATCTCAGTTTCTGCCAAGATAGGAGTACTAGTGAGGGAAGAGCACACAAGATCACACATCAGGGTGCCATAACCCCAATCAAGTTATTATGTCATTATTGGGCTCAAGATCACAAAGCAGGGCTCCACACCATAAGTTCCGATTCGGGATGACAAAGTACTAGGTACACAAGATCACATAGCAGGGTACCAAGTTCCCGTGTCGGTAAATCACGGTTTCCAGCATAGAGTCATTTGACTCATGCTTTCTTTGGGAAACCACTTAACTCACATTCAACCCAGTTTTTAACTCTTTAAAACATGTATTCTCTAAAATCAGACTCTGAAAACTCTAACTCTGTTATGGCATACATTTATATGGTATCGTCCTACCATTGACTTACAAGTCATATTTCTGAGCCACTTATAGCATATTATCATCTCTTCTTTCAAAACATGCAGTTTGGGACCACCATAACAATAAATCAATTCAAAGAATTCTCTCTTTTAAATTCATGTAAACACATGCAAGAAACTTTCTCTTTTTCAACATTTCAGTAACATAAGGTGGTCATGTCAATTTACTCAATCACATGCAATTCTCTCTTTAAAACAAGCATATAGGTATAACAAGAAACTCCCTCTCATCATCTCTAAATCATGTCAAATACTAGGATATTGAAAAGACCATGTTCAAATCATAAAACATGTATTTCGAATCATTCCCAATAAGTTCATAAACTTTAATTCATCAAAGAGAGGGATTTCATAATGATGCTCTCAATCAAATCTTTAGTTTCATGCATATACATATGAATATAAATCAATTTAAGGGGGAAAGGCCTAAAGGCCAAAACAACATTATCATTAAAACATTCATGATGCATAATTGAAATCATGGATTCCAAAACCCCTTTTATAATTTCATGCTTGATAAACTTTAAAATATATTCAAGTGTTTCAACAAGCCCATGTAGTTTTAGGATAAACCCCACGTACCTTAAGTTATGACTCTTGAATGAACTCGTGCCTTAGGGATGCTATTCGAACAATTGATGGGTGCTTCTTGTAGCCCTCGCAATGGGAATTCCAAATCTCAAAGAATTATTGAAAACCCACGGTGAAATCTTAAGATATATTGATCTTTGGGTTGAAACCCTAAGGGGTGTTCTTGATGAATTTTGATGAACATATCAATAATGAGGTGTTTTGGGAGTATAATCCCATGTTAAAGTTGATAAGGGGGGTGGAAATACCCGATTTGCCCTAAAAAATGCAAAAACAGAATCTAGAAATTTGGTGCGTACGACAGAGCGTGCGTCGTACGCTAATAGCGCGCATCCACTGCCTCTCTCATGAAAGTGGTTGTAGCTTTTCACTCGGGTATTAGATTTAGGTGAAATTGGTATCGTTGGAAAGCTAATTCGAAGAAATTTTATTTGATATATAGTAGTCCCTCTAATTTATTATATACCAGGAGTTATGGTCAACGGATGTTGACCTATGTTTTAACATCCACTAAAACTTAATCAGTAGAAATGTTTCCAACTCGTCTTGGAGTTAGGGGATTTTTGTGACCTCAATCCATGTTCAAAGATTTTCCCACACTATAGGATTGATCGCCACACATATATCAACAAGGAATCATCTAGTTCGGGTCTATACGCGTAGAAACGACAGTCTAGATTCTAGCCCGAAAGTACGGGGTATTACAACGCCCCTTCTCATCACATGCCCAAACTATCTTAGTCTTCCTTTCCGCATTTTGTACTCCATCGAAGCTACTCCCACCTTCTCCCGAATAATCTCATTCCTAACTCTGTCCCCTCTAGTAAGCCCACATATCCAATGCAACATTCTCATTCCCCCACCTTCAAATTTTGGATGTGAACGTGCTTAACTGGCCAACACTCCGCTCCATACAACATGGCCGGACGAACTGCCACTTTATAGAATTTGATTTTAATCTTAAGGGGCGTCTTCTTATTGTACAACACTCCCGAGGAGAGCTCCACTTCATCCAACCTGCTCCAATACGTTTAGAAACATCCTCATCAATCTCACCATTTTCTTGGATCATAGACCCAAAATACTTGAAACTATCCCTCTTACAAACATCCTGGGAGTCCAACCTCACCACCACTTCGTCCTCCTGCCTCAAGTCACTAAAATTGTATTTCAAATACTCTATCTTGGACCTGCTCAACCTAAACCCCTTAAAATCAAGGGTTTGCCTCCAAACCTCTAATTTGTCATTCACACCCTCTATGTCTCATCAATCAGCACTACATCATCCACAAATAACATATACCAAGACACCTCGCCTTGAATACTCCACGTCAACACGTCCATCACCAATGCAAAAAGAAATGGACTAAGAGTCGATCCCTGATGCAACTTTATATCGACCAAAAAATGCTCCGAGTCTCCTTCCGCCGTCCTCACTCGGGTCTTCCCTCCATCGTACATGTCCTTAATAGATCTGATGTACGCCATCAGAACTTCTTTCACCTCCAAGCATCTCCAAAGGACCTCCCTCGGGACTTTATCATACGCCTTTTCCAGGTCGATGAACACCATGTGTAAATTCCTCTTTCTTTCTCTATACTGCTCCACCAATATCCTTACCAGGTGGATTACCTCTATCATCGAGCGACCAGGCATAAATCCAAACCGATTCTCCGAAATGAATACGACCCTCCTCAATCTCCGCTCAACCACTCTATCCCAAATCTTCATAGTGTGACTCAACGACTTAATATCCCTATAGTTGCAACTCTAAATGTCACCCTTGTTTTTATATAATGGAATCATCGTACTCCACCTACAAGCCTCAGGCATTCTCGCATCCTTGAAAATGCTAAATAAATCAGTCAACCACCTTAAACCTGCCCCACCAATATACTTTCAAAAATCCATCGGAATCTCATCAGGCCCCGTCACCCTACCCCTCTGCATCCTACGAATAGCCTTTCTGACCTTCTTAACCCTAAAATTCCTACAAAAACTAAAAACACGGCTCTTCTCCGAGTGCTTCAGTTCCCCTAGCGCAATGCCTCTGTACCCCTCCTCGTTTAAAATTCTATGAAAATACTCCTGCCATCTCTTCTCAATGTGCACATCCTCTACCAAAACACTACCATCCTCCCTCTTAATGTACCTCACTTGATCGATGTCATGACCCTTCCGATCCCTAGCCTTAGCAAGCCTATACAACCTCTTTCCTCACCTTTCTCCTTTAACCCCGCATACAAGCCCTCGAACGCGGCTGAATTAGCAGTCGTAACTACTAACTTAGCCTCCTTCCTTACTACTTTGTAAACCTCCCTATTCACCCGCTTTTCCTCTTCATCTTTACTCTCAATCAACTTAACATACGCCCCCTTCTTAATCTCCACTTTCTTCTTCACTTCTTTATTCCACCACCAGCCCCCCTTATGACGACCTACCCGGCCCCTCGAAACACCTAACACTTCTCTAGCAGTCTCTATGATGCAGCTGGAAGCCCTATACCATATAATATCCACGTCCCCTTTGCACTCCCACACCTCCATTCCCGCCACCTTTCCCCCTATCTCCAGAGCACTAACTGGTGTTAAGCCACCCTACTTAATTCTAGGTCGACCCTTCCCGACCCTTCTCTTCTTGCTCTTCTTGATAGACAAGTCCATCACTAGAAGCCTATACTGGGGCAAAAGATGCTGACTCAGAATGACTTTACAGTCCTTACATAACACCCTATCCCCCTTCCTAGGCAGCAAAAAGTCAATCTGAGTCTTGGCTATCGCGCTTCGAAAGGTAATCAGGTGATCCATCTTCTTCGAAAAGCTCGAATTAACTACCACCAACCCAAAGTCCCTCGTAAAATCCAATAGAGCAGCTTCCTCACCATTTCTATCACCTAAACTGTAACACCCCGAAAATCTATCCCGAGACATCACACGGTGCTTAGGACCAAAACTGATCCCAAGCTAACCCTTCTAATGGATTACTACTAAGAAACTGATTAAATATGAATGAATGGCAGAGTTTACTATGCGGAAACATAGAGAAATGCTGAAATTTGTAAAACATAATACCGATACCACTTTTACATTCTAATAAAGTCTGAAGAGAGGGATTTAAATTACAATACTGACTCTAACTGACACCTGTGAAGTCTCTACTAAACTAACTATAAATAGTTGGGAATCTACTCCAACTATCGCTAATCAATACATATGAATTATAAAATACACAACATAAATAAATCCAACTGAAGTCCCCGAAGTAGGAGGACTCATCACCTTGCTGGATGGAATCTACAACTGTCTGAGTCTGAATGTGCCTACTAGATCTTGTACCTACATTATGAGACAATGTAGCACATAGACATATGTGGATCAGTACTTTGAGGATGTACTGAGTATATGGGGGGTGTTACATTAAATCAACAATATCATTACTCTTTATAAAACCATGCATGCTGATATAAATGACTCACATAGCTTGAATAAATCTGAAATCTAAATCTCATAAATCATGAATAATGAAACATGTAGCATAAATATCGTGAGTCATTATACTTAGTTCTAAAATCTGTATTCTCCTCTTATTCTCAAAGCTTGTAAGAAAAAAAGAATCTTAAAATAATAACTTTCAAAACTTATGCTTTTATCTTGAGGAGGATAAGACTTTGGGAACTCAAGGACTTGAGAACTTTAAGACTATAAAACTTTGGAGACTCTGGGAACTTGGGAAATCTTAAAACAATAGCTTTCAACACATAAACATTCATCTTAAGGAGAATATGAGACTTCTTTTGAAACTTAGGGATTGTAGAACTTTGGGAGTTTCTTCTAACAGATATAAACCATGTGAGCTGACATGGAGTCCAACGTCTTGCCCATGTTGGGGAGAGCTGTTCTACCCTTGCCATCGGAACCTTAACTTTAGCGATCACTATCTTAGCCCACTATGGGAAAATAAAAAATCTACGGTGGCACTTAGTTCTGGGGAATGAGACCTTGGAATCATACCCAACTCGGTGCTAAATATTAATCCCCTACTTAGGCTCAGAACTTTTAGGAAATCCACCTTATAAAAGAACAAGGGTTTATAAAGAAAAACAATTATGCTTATCTTTTCTTTAAATCATAAGCTGTATGAATAATTTGGATTCCTATCTTAGCTTGGTTCAAAGGATCAACTTTCTTTATCAAAATCTGAAAATAGCTAATCATGGAATGCTTAAATCATGATAATTCTTGAAGTTTCAACATTCTAACTAGAGCTTAATGACCCATGCTTCAATTTTATATCAAACACCATAAGGCTCATGCTTTATAACACAATTATTCATAATTCAACTTAAAATCTGGAAAAATATGATCATGTGCATAAATATTCGAAAGTAGACATGTAACTCAATATCCAAACCACTTAAAATCTCAAAATCATGCAATTAGCAACATGGGGTATAAACCCTAACTTTAATTTCATGGAAATCATATCAAAATTCAAAAATTTATAACTTAAATAAGCTTTTGGGCACAAGAACGAAAGAATTGTTCTTGTTCAAACCTCGCATACCTTATTTGGCTTGATTCAATGGAACAAGTTGACTTGTGAAGCCTTGAGAATGTTCTTGGAGGCTTTTATTGAAGGTTCTTGAATGGTGATGTTTTGATTCTTGAGTTTTCTTGAAGAAGGGTTTGAACCTTGTTCTTGAGGGTTGATCCTGAAAGGAACCCTAATTTTGATACTATGGATGAATATGAAGTTATGTGCTTTGATTTGATGTAATTAAATGTTAAAAAGGGTGAAAAGGACCCAAAAATCCTTTTAAAAACGGCTTAAAATCGTTAAAAGGAGGTCCCCAATATTTTAGGCGACGAACCGTCGCACTGGGGACGGACCGTCCCTTCAACCCGTCGTTTTTTGGCCAGAAAACAGGCTTACTGCCTCAGTTGCGATAGTTTGGGAGACCGCCCGTCGCAGGCGCGACGATCTCTCGGCCTTCCCGTCACACTTTGGCAGTCCGGATAGCTCACTGTAAAACGGTCATAACCTTTTACCCCGATACCAGATTTTGGCGAAATTTGTATCATTGGAAATCTAATTCAATTATCTATCTGTTGGTGGGTAATGAGCTCATAAAGTCATAGTATAACAAATGATATACTCGTTTGAGGATGACTGTACCAATATCCTTCTCAAGAATTCAATCGGTAAGGGATGTTTTGATTCGCCTAATAGCTAGGACATATTTGAGGCCTTAATACCCATCAAACTTGATCATAAAACTACCAAATCACTAAAAATTATTTCTCATAAGTTTGAAACATGGTTCTATTATCGGTTGAAATCTCGGGGTATTACAATATCTCCCTCTTGGGAACATTCATCCTCGAATAAGGTTGGCTAGCTGAGAAAACTGAGGATGCACAACTGAAATAAATTACTAAACTGATTCTATATCATTCTAATCCTTTGAGTACTTCTGGGAATGCATGAACTTATAATAAGAATAGCTATATAGTTGAATATTTGATTAGAAAAGAACTGAATTAAGGAAGACTATCACCTTCGACTGGATCTGAGTTCGCAGAGAAGAGATGAGAGGTTTATGACATTAAAACTCAGCGTATTACAACACCACCTCCTTGGGATCATTCGTCCCTGAATGATACTTATTTAGTTGAAATACTAGAAAAGTCTAAGATGATATACAGGATACTTACGGACTGAACCTCGACTTAATATCTGAATCTAAAACTGATGCATGTACTGAACTAAATTTCGCAATCTACTTGGATGCGAACAAACTATCTCTTGAAATGGTCATACTCACAAAATTTTAGGTAGTGAGACTAGACTAAATCAGAAGATGTAAACTGGATTTCTGGTTGCACGGACTGAATCATGCTGAATGCTCTCCCCCAAATAGGGTATTTCTTCAACACCTTTCTAAGAAATTTCTAAGGCCATTAGGGAGTAAGGGACTCTGGGCATGATCTGAACAAGACCTCAGAATAAAGAATTACAACATTGCTCCAAATATAGCATGGAACATATACCTGTGAATCATAAGTCGGGATAGAAGTACTAGGCCTCAAGCAATGCAACATACTCATTGACTCAATGTATAATTCTCACATGGCCGTTGGCAAATCCATCTACCAAAGTCTAACTGAACCCAACTCTCTCGTTATGGTCAAGCCTAACTTGAAATTACAAGGTATCACACATAACACCATAACATAACACCAGTCAGAATCATGAATTCACACGCATCTGCACTTTTCACAACTTTTTATCTCCAGAATAATTCTCATTACCACTCCAACAACTACAATCCACCTAGTACTAGATATTCACTAACGCCTCACACATCCCTCCGCATGTATAGAAATATGACATTCAAACCTATCTTCATAACCCAATATGCACTTTTAAACAAACGCTCATAAAACATCTTTTCCATATCCTACAAACCTTTATTAAGAACAACTTCCATGCACTATTCTTAAGAAGACATGCATAAAATTTCAACTACTCACATATATCATATAAAACTTTAACTAACCATGACGTGTATCAATGACTTGGCCTCTATCCTACTTCACACTTATAGCCTTAGCTAAAATAAGCATACGACAATCTTCCATTAACAAGAAATATTTACTCTCTCCCATCTAGACAACTGTTCATCATCACTATTTTGACCTAAGGAAAGATAATAAAAGGTTAGAACATGAGGATCTGAAACATGAAGGGATACTGCGTATAACTTGACACTCAACTGAGGCTTGAGGAATAGAATATTTAACATCATGAACTCATCAAAGAGGTCTGATCTGAGGACATGCATAATATAAATCCAAATTTCGCTGATCATTAAGAGTATTACTTGTGTTCTTGAACTTAACATATTGTAAAGCTTGAGTACATGAGTCATGACTCATGAGCTGCATGACCTAAATTTGGAGTTCATCACTTATGGAATGTGATTCTAACTACTGAAAGAACTGGAACTCCTCATTTTGGGAACTAGGAGAGTACAGGATTCTCTATCATATGCATGAACATGAACTATGATCATGAAACTAAAACATAAGGCATGAGTAGGTATTGGGATAGCTGGAAAAACTAAAATAAGAATGGGTCGGGCATCATCCTCTCTTACGGGTTTTCTACACTACACAGGCATTTCAACAAGAATCTGGAAGTCTGACTTGGTTACTCCTTCTGTCATCTTTTTCTTAGACTTAATCCATCACTCTCAGTCTGTGAGCCACTATATAAACTTTAATCTAAATCGGAATCACTTTATTCTAGAGTCTGGGATAAAATCAAACACATAAAACTAAACTTACCCTGAAGGACTGTATCTTCACGTATAACACCTAATGCTAAAACCTCCTTCTAAGATTCAACTCTTAGATTTATATAGTCCCATAAGCCATCATATAACAACTTAAACACTTGACAACTTAGATTCTAACACTAAACATCGATATCTCTAAACCTTTGCTGAACTTCCCTCATACTCTGCTAATATCACATCTCTAACTTACCATATCCCCAACCTGTAACCCATAAGTTAACTGACAAGAACACCATATACTAGACAACCTCATTCATACTTATCAACTCAAGGGTATTACCAACCATACACAACATGTAATAACCTTTGAAAGACAAAGCAACACTATATTACCTTGAGCATACAGTTGCACATTATACTTGCAACACCATACTTAATGACGAATAACTAAACTCAAACTCTTTCATACATGGTTTAATCCTACAAGATCACTCCCATATAATTAGCCGCACTAACCAGGGAATCATTACACTCACCTTGGTAACCATCCACTGTTCAAACTTAATGTCTAGTGTCAAGCATGATTTGAAAACTCACCTTACATATAATTCTCCCTCAAAAACTATAAAATATAACCCCAAGAAACACTATTCCATTAGAACTTCCAAGAAACAATAATTGATCAAAATGATATGGACTATCTTATCATAATCCATTAACACATCCTCCTTCTACACCTTATTACTATTTACCCTTTTATACATCTGAATTACTATTATAGCTCTATTAGTCTTAACTAAATATCCTCTTTGCCGCCTCAAGGGAAACCTAAATTAATGCCACTAGACTACCAGACGCTTTATTAATATCCTATAATTTACAGACACAAAAAATACTATCAATAACTCTTCCCGTACTTCAAGCAACAACAATTCACCTTACTAATAACTCCGTCTCTACCTTCCACTAAACTAACACAAAAGGATATATCACCTTAAAACATCTCGATAACATGCATAAGCTTACATCTATACTTCCTACCAATCGTCATTCCCACATCTTTTTGACACTACTCTTCTATACCCATACTTCCAACTATAATAAGATTCTATTATTCATAAATCATAACACTGAAGTTCATAATATCCCTCAGATGCACACTACACTTAACAGTCTAGGTTCATACCATCTCTTCTCATGAGCATTATCAATATTAAAAGGGTCAACGGGCAATCTGAATACATATATAATACTGCATCAAATGAACAACTCATAAGAATGAGGACATAACTTTCAGCTTGAGGGACTTATGACACACTAAAGAGCTCCTCTCAAACCCTTTGGGTGCATTCTGAAACTTCTTGCTAGCAAATCTGAGAGCATTATCAGGGGAGGAAATTGGAACTTTTCGATCATGTTATCTCCAGAACATTACATAGATAGAAAAGTATAGATTAACATTATAGACTCCGAGGAGGAATCTGAAAGCACATCTGACTTAGGCTTAGTGCATGATAAAGTACTTTAATTTTTAGAACTCAAAAGCACTGATGGGATACTCTCTAGCCTTCTTATAATCCCATAACTATCTGTGAAGAATCAAGCTTGACTGTTTCTGGTACTTTGAAAATGAGGCAGAGATGGCCTGAATAGAATAGGATGAGAAGTTGTTTAAGTTTCTTAGAGAGCCTTTCTATAGCATGATCTGAGACTTGAAAGAAGGAAGACATTTCCTAAATGCCTTGTAGCCTCTCGAAGAAAAGTACAGACGTATTCGTACCATTCCGCAAGACTCTACTAGACACGGCTTCACAGACACCCTAGGACACTTGAACCTTGTGCTATGATACCAAGTTTGTAATGCCCAAAAATCAGTCCTAAGACATCACACAGTGCTTAGGACCACAAGTGATCCCAAGTTAACCCTTCTAATGGCATACTACTAAGCAATTGATTAAATATGAATGAATAACAGAGTTTACTATGCGGAAACATAGAGAAATGCTGAAATCTGTAAAACACAATACTGATAGCACTTTTATATTCTAATAAAGTTTGAAGAGAGGGACTAAAATTACAATACTGACTCTTGCTGACATCTGTGAAACCTCTATTATACTGACTACAAATAGTTGGGAAGATACTCCAACTATTGCTAATCAATACATATGAATAAAAAAAGACACAACATAAATAAATCCAACTGAAGTCCCCGAAGTAGGAGGACTCATCACCTTCCTAGCTGGAATCTGCAACTGTCTGAGTCTGAATATTCCTACTAGATCTTGTACCTAATTATGAGACAATGTAGCACATAGATATATAGGTGGATCAATACTTTAAAGATGTACTGAGTATATGGGGGTGTATGCATTAAGTCAACAATATCATTACTCTTTATAAATCCATGCATGCTGATATAAGCGACTCACATAGCTTGAATAAATCTTAAATATAAATCTCATAAATCATGAATAATAAAACATGTAGCATAAATCTTGTAAGTCATTATACTTAGTTCTAAAATCTGTATTCTCCTCTTATTCTCAAAACTTGTAAGCAAAAAGGAATCTTAAAACAATAACTTTCAAAACTTATGTTTTTATCTTAAGGAGGATAGGACTTTGGAAACACAAGGACTTGGGAACTTTAAGACTATAAAACTTTGGAGACTCTGGGAACTTGGGAAATCTTAAAACAATAGCTTTCAAAATATACACATTCATTTTAAGGAGAATAGGGGACTTCTTTTAAAACATAGGGATTGTAGAACTTTAGGAGTTTCTTCTAACCGACATAAACCATGTGAGCTGACATGGAGTCCAACGTCTTGCCCACATTGGGGAGAGTTGTTCTACCCTTGCCATCGGAATAGAACCTTAACTTTAGTGATCACTATCTTAGCCCACTATGGGCAAATCAAAAACCTATGGTGGCACGTAGTTCTGGGGCATGAGACCTTGGAATCATACCCAACTCGGTTCTAAATACTACTCCCATACTTAGGCTCAGAACTTTTAGGAAATCCACCTTAAAACAACACAAGAGTTTATAAAGAAGACCAATTATGCTTATCTTTGCTTTAAATCATAAACTGTATGAATAATGTGGATTCCTATCTTAGCTTGGTTCAAAGGATCAACTTTCTTTATCAAAAATTGAAAATAGCTAATCATGGGATGCTTAAATCATGATCATTCTTGAAGTTTCAACATACTAACTAGAGCTTAATGACCCATGCTTCAATTTCATATTAAATACCATAAGGCTCATGCTTTATAACATAATTATTCATAATTCAACTTAAAGTCTGGAAAAATATGATCATGTGCATAAATATTCGAAAGTACACATGTAACTCAATATCCAAACCACTTAAAATCTCAAAATCATGCAATTAGCACATAGGGTATAAACCCTAACTTTAATTTCATGGAAATCATATCAAAATTCAGAAATTTGTAACTTAAAGTAAGCTTTTGGGCACAAGAACGAAAGAATTATTCTTGTTCAAACCCCACATACCTTATTTGGCTTGATTCAATGGAACAAGTTGACTTTTGAATCCTTGAGAATGTTCTTAGAGGCTTTTCTTGAAGGTTTTTGAATGGTGATGTTTTGATTCTTGAGTTTTCTTGAAGAAGGGTTTGAACCTTGTTCTTGAGGGTTGATCTTGAAAAGAACCCTAATTTTGATGCCATGGATGAATATGAAGTTATGTGCTTTGATTTGATGTAATTAGGTGTTAAAAAGGATGGAAAGGACCCAAAAATCCTTTTAAAAATGGCTTAAAATCATTAAACAGAAGTCCCCGACAGTTTGGGAGATGAACCGTCACCCTGGGGACAGATCGTCCCTTCAGCCCGTCGTTTTTTGGCCAGAAAATAGGCTTACTGCCTCAGTTGTAATGGTTTGGACGATGGCCCATCGCAGACGCGACGGTCCGTCGGCCTTTCCGTCACACTTTGGCAGTCCGAATAGCTCATTGTTAAACGGTCATAATTTTTTTGCTCGATACAAGATTTTGGTGAAATTGGTATCGTTGGAAATCTAATTCAATTATCTATCTGTTGGTGGGTTATGAGCTACAAAATTCGTAGTATAACAAAAGATATGCTCGTTTAAAGATGATTGTACCAATATCCTTCTCAAGAATTCAATCGGTAAGGGATGTTTTGATTCGCCTAATAGCTAGAACATATTTGAGGCCTTAATAAACATCAAACTTGACCATAAAACTCCCAAATCACTTAAATTTATTTCTCATGAGTTTGAAGAATGGTTATGCTATCGATTGAAATTCTCAGGGTATTATAGAAACTAAATCCTCCATGCACATCGTCATAGCCTCCCGGTAAGACCCCAATGTGCCCATTAAAGTCCTCTTCTATGATAATTTTCTGCGAGCTAGGCATGCTTCTCACCACCTCATCCTAATCCTCCTAAAATTTCACTTTCACCTTCTCTTCCAAGCCCACCTGCGGCGCATAAACACTACACACATGCAACGTAAAACCCCCAATAACCAACTTAATCTTCATTATCCTATCACTGACCCTCTTAATCTCTACCACCTGTCATCTAAGCTCCTCATCCACTAAGATGCCCATACCATTCCGACGCCTCTCACTCCCTGAGTACCACAACTTGTAACCATCCACATCTTTAGCCTTAGAACCTACCCACCTAGTCTCCTGAACACAAGCAATATTAATCCTCCTCTTCTTAATAATCTTAACCAACTCTACGAACTTGCCATGAAGGGTCCCAATGTTCCAAGACCCTACCCTCAACCTATCTTCTCTCACCAGAAATCTAAAATTAGGGCTCAATGTGCAGTAGTCACCACTACCGGTTAGAAGCCAAAAATCAAATTGGAAAAAAAAATACAAAATTCTGCAAAACTTTTAGGCAACAGACTAGTAGAAATTGATCAAGAAATCTATTCCTAAATGCTTCTACCTCTAGCTTCTTACAAGTACAATAATTGAATATATGCTAACGCAAACCAGATACATAACAGATTATCAAAACACGCTAGAAACAGTGGACAAAACAAGGAATAAGGGACTGTACAACCAATTTACTAGAGTCCAAAATCCTATAGTCAAAAATTAACAACAAGAAATAGACCACCAATAAGAAAGATTTAAGAATTTAGAGATGGATAACAAGGTAGAATACAACTGAAGAATAAGAAAGAAAAAAGATGGACAAGAAAGGTTTCAGAAAATATAAACCCAAATCACGAACAAGAGAAACGTTAGAATCTGGTCAGGACGGCAAGATCTCAGTGATACTTTGGCGATTTCTGATCTGGTTATAGTGCTTGACAGTAGACAGGAAATTATGCCACTATCTCTCTCCGGGATACTCTTGTGTGCTGCTGGAATAGGTCATCGAAACAAGTCCATCGGAGCATCCCCAGAATGACGCCGGAGCGTCCTCTGGAACTTGTTGGAAACTAGGTGTTGGCTTGCCTTCTTACCAACTTGTTCTGACCAAAGCTGCCTCTATTAACTAAAAAATTGCCACAAATGTTTTTATACATGGGTAAGAATTTATTTTTTTCTGCCACAAAATAAATTAGTTATAGTTTATAGCTTGAATTTTCTATTGAAAGTAAAAGTGTATAGCCAATTTTTGATAATTATACATCGATTTAGCCACAACTACAATAATTTGTTGCCACAAAGTGAAGAAAATGTCACAAACATTATTAATTTATTAATTACAAATTTTTTTATAATATCACTAAATTTTTTTTTAAATACATTTCAACCATTATATTACTACTTATTAAAGAACTTTCCATAAGTATTGCTAGTAACAAGATTTACATATAATTGCATTTTATAATTTAATAATAGTTAAAATATACAATTCTTTTAAGACTACATTTTGTTTGAGTCAAAAAAACACAGTCGCCTCTTATCTTGCCTTTCATGGTCTTCAATTGCACCTTAACTTGATCAACATCTACATCTCAGTTCGTCATTTAAATGTTTTAATTCCACTACTACACCTGTCAATAAAAGTATGATATTTTAGCACCAAAAGATAAGTGTCTGCATATATAGAACAATGAGAAAAGAAATTCACTAAAATCTTTAAGATGAAAACCTAAAAAATGCAAAACAATCAATGAAGTAAACAAACTTGTAGATGTTTAGCACTTCTTAAAATCGATAAATATAATTCTCAAAGTTCAATATCAATTTTAAAGCCTAAGTGAGCAGAAAATAACCTTAACATTAATAAAAATACATATACAATCCAATATAATATTCATATTGTAAGAACTTATCGCATTTGCTTGAAGAATTTCATGTTTAAAAACCTACAAAAATGAAAATAAATTAATTAACAAAACATCACAAATAAGAACTCAAATTGAACAAAAAATTATAAATTTGGACGGGTAAGGGACGGAAGAAAAGGAATAGGGAAAAGGGAGAAAGTGTTGTAGGTATTTGTTAAGTGGGAAAGAGGGAAGGTTATTTAATGGGGATTTAAAATATTGGAGGGAAATTTTAGATTTTTGCAATTTTTAATTGGGGGGAAATTTTGAGGTTTTGATCTAAATGGAGAAGGGTGTGGTGGCAGGAGGAATAGTGTGTGAAAAGATTTTTCTTTACCCAATTGGACTTTGTGTTTTTTTAACATATTATTATTTATAAAAATCTTGTTTTTTAATGTACAATTCTATTATTTTTGGCTAACAAATATAACAAAGAAATTATATAATAATAATATATTTTATGTCTATTTTTAATTTTGAGCTACTAATTTTTAAATTTGAATCGAAAACTTAAAAAGCTATATAAAGTTAAATTGATTTATATGAATCACAATTCCAAATTTTGAAACAAAAATAAATAAATATAAAAAAACTGTTAATATCATAAAATCTATATAGAATCAAAAAATAGAAAAACAATTATGTATGACAAGTGCCAATTATTATAAAACTAGTTAGAAAAAGCCTGTGCAAAGCACGGATCCAATATCTATCCTATATTAATATTATAATAATAACCATATCAATTAATATGATATTTTTTGAATTTTAAAATTTAAATAAATTTATTTTTCGGGATAATTTTTGCATATATTCTTAAAATATTTTAAATTATCAATTATTGTGATTTATTATTTTAATATATAATTTTATTTCAAAAATTTAATTCTCTGTCAAAATTAAACTCTACAAATGTATGAATTAATAAAGAGGATGAAAAGAAAAATTCAATGGGCCTATATTATAGTTTTTCAGATAATATGGGCTCAATATTTATTATTTATTTATTTCAATTTATGCAACACAATTAGAATTTATAATTTTTAAATAATATATGTTACTCTCTTTGTCCAAACTTTTGTGACATTGATAGTAAATAATATTTTTTAAATAATATAAGTTTTTAATTATTGTGATTTATAAAATTTTATCGTCTATTCAATTTAAGTGGCATAATACTTAGATGACCATAATAATTAATTAGAGGTGATATAGTAAATTGAAGCACCGAAGCAGACATGTCTTAAATGGCTCACAACAACTATTGATATAGCATAATTACTATAAAAAATACTTGTGAAAAAATTTAAGTGGGTTTCATATAAGACGTGAAGTTAATTTAAAACATCAAGAGTCAACTTATCATTTTATATCTATTTTATCTTTTTTTATTAAATATTAGTTTTTTAATATTTAGATGATTTATAATAATTAATTAGGGTGATATTAAGTAAAATTACGATTGAAGCAGCTGAAACAGACATATCATAAATGTCTATTTTACTTTTTTTATTAAATATTATTAATTTTTTAATATTTAAATAACGTATAATAATTAATTAGGGTGATATAGTAAAATCACTGAGCAAGCAGCTGAAGCAGGCATGTCGATGGAGAGCAACCTACTTCAGCTGCCCAACTCCCTCTTATATAATAAGAGAATTTATGTTTGAAAATTATTTTAAGATAAAAATCTAAAAAAATATCAATTCATTTTTCTATTAGTAATGTGAAATTAAATTCATATTGAAGTGTCTTAATTTCTATTATAGTCGGATCATGCTTTTGCAAAATTTTGTTATTTCAGTTAAGTTTGAAAATTATTTTACGATTAAAATTCAAAAAAAAAATATCAATTTAGTTTTAGTTATATCAATAGCGTGAATTCAAATTAAAAATATAATATTCTACTATAGTGATACTATAATTCCACAACATTCAGTTATTTAATTTGTATTTAAGCACTGATGTAAATTTTGAATTGCAATTTTTCAATTTAAATTGAAAATATAAAAATTACATTAATTATTTGGCTTAAAGTTATTAAAGTTTCTATGAATACTATTAAAAAAATAAGTGATTGCTTATTTTTAAAAAATTAAGCACTTATTTTAAAACAATGGAGTTTCAAATATACATAAATATCTTTACAACTTACAAAAAAAAAAAATTGATTATACATTTTTTCAAAAATTATAATTAACATCCAAAAATGACATGTTGCAGTAACATGGGGGGTTTGGGCCACAAGTGACAAAAGAGTTTTAAATGAGGTGTAGGTGACACAAGTCTTAATTATTACGTGGAGATGATAATTACTTTATTATGGATTAAGAAAGTTGGGGAAGTTTGAAAATAACCCACAAGTTTTTAAATTTATACTTTGATCCAAATGTTAGTTAATATATAACGGGGAACGAAGGAAAAAAAGACGCCTATTTCTCTCTCCTCATCCGTTGTTATTTTCTCTCTCTTCGCGATATTTGTTGTTCATTGTTGCTGTTGCTTTATTCATCATCTTCTGATTCATTATCATCATCTTATACTTCATTATCATCTTCATATTCTTCTTGTTGACCATTGTTGTTGTTGTTGTTGTTACCCCAACTGTTGCTCTTTGACCAAATTCTTATGTCAAATTTTGTTTCGTAAATCACTTTCAACTTTGGAATTTACTTGAGAGGAGACTTTGGTAAGTCAGATTATGCTTTTTAGTTGAATCTGGTGGGTAACTGCTAGTGTGTTGTTTTTTCAACAATAGCTTGCACGCGAACATGAATGCAATACAAGAGCAATCTGTTTAAATAGATCCATTATCTGCGACAATAAATAAATGTTCTGTTGTAACAGTAGACTCATGTTGGATGGATTCATGTTTAAGGGTTTTAGGTGCCCGTAATATGAATCGAATAGATGGATATTCTGTTGCACCAGATTAGTAGTCTGTTTCAACAGATAAATAATCTATTTCATCAGATTACTAATATGTTTCGAACAACAAAATTCAGATACAACTCCTGTCACACACAAAAACTAAACCAACAGATAACTCATATGTTCTTGCTATTGATAATTGAGTCAAATTATCCCTTACTTGTAGACATGTCATTTGTTAAGAAATAGAAATAGACAGCACGAGAATTAAATAAGAAATAAAAAGTCGTGCATCAAACATAATTTTTTATAAAACAAACAAAAAAAATACATAGATAACAGAAAAAAAGCTTAATTATTATTATCATCATTATTAACATCATTATTATTTGTATGGCCAGCCGACCAATCTTCAAAGGGCAGCAGCAGCGCCCTCCGGAGCCTGCGGATCTCCCGCAGCATCCTTACTCTGACGGCGGCCAACTCCCAATGCAGGTCATGAACCTCCTTCTGCAGTAGCGACATCCCACACAGGATCAGCCATATCTAAAAAACACATAAGTTGACAAAACACACACGTAAACACAAAAGTAAAGAAAAGAAAGAATTTGAATGTAATGTAATACAACGTATATTTACACAAAAATCAAGAAAAAAACTTACCATAGACAGAAAAAAGCTATCAAGTCTATGAAGAGAAAGTAGTTGAAGGTGTAACAAGAGCGAGGAATAAATAGTGTGTAGTAGAACGAAAGATTGAGTAAGGAGGGACCTATTTATAGAGGATTGAACTTGAATGAGTAAGACAAAAAATTGCAAATGTTCACTTCCATTTATTAATGACATTCTTGATTACCGTAAAAAGTTATGACTTAATTAAATTAATCAATATTATGATAAGTCATGACTTTTCAGCTTTATTATTAATAATAATTAGTTCTTTCCAGGAACCATTTTTTTACACTGTTTTCGATAATAGATAATATATCTGTTGCATCAGATAAATCATCTGTTACAACAGATATATCATGATTTGCAACAAATAAATAACCTGTTGCATCAGATAATATATCTGTTGTAACATATAATATATATATATTTTTTTAAAAATAAATTATCTTCATGACATCCAAATTTTCTGACTTTTTAATTAAATAAATTAATAAAGCAGATTTAAAGGCCCAACTGTTCACCTCCATTTATTAATGACATTCTTGATTACTGTAAAAAGTTATGACTTAATTAAATTAATCAATATTATGACAAGTCATGACTTTTCACCTTTATTATTATTAATAATTAGTTCCTTCCAGGAACCATTTTTTTTTACACCGAGTTGGACAACAGATAATATATCTGTTGCGTCAGATAAATCATCTGTTACAACAGATATATCATGATTTGCAACAAATAGATAACCTGTTGCATAAGATAATATATCTGTTGCAATATATAATATATATATATTTTTAAAAAAATATATTATCTTCATGACATCCAAATTTTTTGACTTTTTAATTATATAAATTAATAAAGCAGATTTAAAGGCACAACTGCTCACCTCCATTTATTAATGACATTTTTGATTACTGTAAAAAGTTATGACTTAATTAAATTAATCAATATTATGATAAGTCATGACTTTTCAACTTTATTATTATTAATAATTAGTTCTTTCCAGGAACCGTTTTTTTACACTGAGTTGGACAACAGATAATATATCTGTTGCATCAGATAAATCATCTGTTACAACAAATATATCATGATTTACAACAAATAGATAACCTGTTGCATCAGATAATATTAATGTTGCAACATATAATACATATATTTTTTTTTAAAAATAAATTATCTTCATGACATCCAAATTTTCTGAATTTTTAATTATATAAATTAATAAAGCAGATTTAAAGGCACAACTGCTCACCTCCATTTATTAATGACATTCTTGATTACTGTAAAAAGTTATGACTTAATTAAATTAAGCAATATTGTGATAAGTCATGACTTTTCAGCTTTATTATTATTAATAATTAGTTCTTTCCAGGAACCATTTTTTTTTACACTGAGTTGGACAGATAATATATCTGTTGCATCAGATAAATCATCTGTTACAACAGTTATATCATATGTTGCATCAAATAAATAACCTGTTGCATCAGATAATATTAATGTTGCAACATATAATACATATATATTTTTTTTAAAATATATTATCTTCATGACATCCAAATTTTATAACTTTTTAATTATATAAATTAATAAAGCAAATTTAAAGGCACAACTGTTCACCTCCATTTATTAATGACATTCTTGATCACTGTAAAAAGTTATGACTTAATTAAATTAAGTAATATTGTGATAAGTCATGACTTTTCAGCTTGGAGCTTAGCTTTATAATTATTAAAATAATTAGTTCTTTCCAGCAACCGTTTATTTTTTACATTGAGTTGCACAAAAGATTATATATCTGTTGCATCAGATAAATCATCTGTTACAACAAATATATCATCAGTTGCAACAAATAGTTAACCTGTTGCATCAAATAATATATCTGTTGCAACATATAATATATATATCTTTTAAAAAAATAAATTATCTTCATGACATCCAAATTTTCTTACTTTTTAATTATATAGATTAATAAATAAGATTTAAAAACAAGAATATTTCTGGTGAGTTTTTTACGGTTTAAATTGTGTTTATCATTTATTTTCTTACTCTTTTCTGTGAAAAGAAATGACTTAATTAAATCAAGCTGGTGGTGACTTAATCTTTCCGTTTCTTTAATAACCATTTTTATTAATTGAGTTATGACAACAGATTGTATATGTGTTGCATCAGATAACCCATTTGTTTCAACAGATATACCATCTGTTGCTATAAATCGACCATCTGTTTAAGGAGCTTTTTTTATTTTCTCTAACTGATTCATAATTCGCAACAGATGAGGAATTTGATGCATCATAAGCATTTTTTATTTTTGTTTGTTTGTTGAATGTGTTTAGACAAAAGTCACAGTCACGACTATTCATTAACTTTTTCCTTAAAAATCATATCATCATATATATATCTTAATTAAATTAATCCAATGTTGTGACTTTTTTTAAATTAATTAATCTTTCTTTTACTATTATAATATCATTTAGTTCCTTATTATTTATTAATGAACCATTTTTAGGAGAATTTCTTATCATGACCGTATCCCTAACTCCAACCGCCGACATGTTTTGAATAGGGAATAAATAGAATGATAATTAAATATTGAATAAGAATTAAAAATTCAAAATCGACCAAACCAAACCAAACATATACATGGATTTTTTTGAATCCCTTATAGGTAGATCAGATATAAAATAGGGAAACACATACGCTAAAAGAAAGAAAAAACATAACCTAATTATTATTATTATTATTATTATTATTATTATTATTATTATTACTACTACTACTACTACTACTACTACTACTACTACTACTACTACTACTACTATTATTGTCAACCTGACAATTTTCATCCGGCAGCAGCAGGGCCCTCCTCAGCCTTGCTCGGAAGTCAGCCAAAGCTCTCTGGAGTTCATCAAACTGCCTTTGAAGTTCCTGCAAGGACTCGATATGAACCTTCTTGTACGAATCTGGATCTGACATATTAGTATTGCAAGTATAGTAGAATGAATGAGAGTGAGTGAGAGTGACTGAGAAGGCCGGAGAGACCTATTTATAAAATGATTTAGAATTGGAAGGGAATGGCCTTAGTCAAACAAAAATCCACGACTGTTCATATCCCTTAAAAGGAAAAATTACACAAATCCCATATTTAAGATACCATATTACACAATATCCCTTAATGTTTTAAAAAATTACATAAAATCCCGAATTCATATTTGCTAGTGATACATATGCTATATGTATCACTACTGTATACATATGTATATACTAGTGATACATATACATATGTATCACTAGTCCATATATGTATCAAAATTCAAAATTCCGGGATAAGATGTAATTAGCAAACTATCCGGGATTTAATATAATATTGCTGAAACTATCCGGGATTTATGTATTGTGTGTGTTAGTGTTACTTAAATAATACTGGTGACTTTATTAATAAGTAAATTAAAAAAAAATGGATCTAAATACAACGTTTTATCTTTTTGTTGTATTTCCGAAAGAGTAAGATTGGTAATCTGTTGCAAAATATATTCCACCTGTCAGATAACTTATAACATATGGACAATCTGTTGCAACAGATGAATATATCAATTTGCTTTTCCATCAGCTGTGGCGTCTGTTGCAACTTGCTAGTCATCTGTTTATTCAATTTCATCGAGAGCAATCGATTTTTCTAAACACTTCTTGGCCAAATTGGATTGCTTCTCTTTTTTTCTTTGCATCCTTCAACAAAACTAAATTTTTACTATTGGATTGAGGGAAAAAATTGAATTTGGAGGCCATCTTGAAGGATGCAAAGAAAAAAAAAGAAGCAATCCAAGAGCAAAAATTGAGTTTGGCCAAGAAGTGTTTAGAAAAATCTATTGCTCTCGATGAAATTGAATAAACAGATAACTAGAAAGTTCCAACAGACGCCACAGCTGATGAAAAAGCAAACTGATATATCCATCTCTTGCAACATATTGTCCATATGTTGTAAGTTATCTGACAGGTGGAATATATTTTGCAACAGATTACCAATCTGTCTCTTTCAAAAATACAACAAAAACATAAAATGTTGTATTTAGATCTGTTTTTTTTTCAATTTACATATTAATAAAGTCACCAGTTTTATTTAAGTAACACTAACACACACAACACATAAATCTCGAATAGTTTGCGTCAGATGTGGAGTCTGTTGCGTCAGATATGGAGTCTGATGCAATAGATATGGAGTCTGTTGGAATACATAGCAGCCTTGCTGGTGGTTTGATTTGTTCCATCAGTTGCTCCGTCTGATGCAATATCAACATCAGCATAAACTACAAACAACAAATAAAAAACATCAACAAGAAAAACAACAACAACATTTGTTCTAATAACATCATCAACAAAAAAAAAAGAAACATATATCCTATGTTCCAACACCATCAACAACAAGGGACAGACCCACATGGAGTCCTCCGGGTGCGCGAGCACAGACTGAACTCCTATCGAACTTTATTTATGTATGTGGAAATAAAAAAAACATATATAATCTAATTAGTGAGCACCCATAGTAAGAGTTTTTTGGTTAGCCTAGTTGTTGTTTATGGGTGCTTAAGGTTATTTATTTCTTTTGGTCTTGAGTTCAATTCCCACTCAGCACATATTTTTTTAATTTTGGTAACCAACTCTTCTCTTCTTATTCACTTTAAACTTTTTATTTTTTTCTCCCTTACTCCTTGTGTTGATTGTTCGTACTCCACTATTTTTAAGCTAAGAAGCATCCACGGTCTAAACCACACCACACCACAAGTTCTAACAATGCCAACCCCACCAACAACACCACACCACAAGTTCCAACAATGCCAACCCCACCAACAACATCAATAACAACATCAACAACAAAGAAACAAACAAAATACATAAAAAAATGATACTTCCAACAAGGTTTTTAAACTTCTCCCAACAGATAACTTTTTTTCACATCTTATAATAAAATTTTTTGGTATGTTTATTCAAAAATTAAAAGTTCCTTCAATTTTTTTAAATAAATATGATATGGGAAAATGATAATTAAATAAACAAAAAGATGTAAATAAAGTTGCAAGAAGAAGACGAGAATGAAAGAGCAATAGTGAATCATATCATACCTTAATGTCAAAAGGGGGTCAAAACAATAATTTCAGTCGAGGAATCCAAGATATAGATATCGATCGGTTTAGATCCGAAAGAAAATTTTTGAGAAAGAGGAGAGAAAAAAAAGGCTGTGATAACCCTAAAGAGGATAGAAAGAAAAAAGATGAGAGATTTAAGGCCGAAGGAGAGGAGGGGAGAGATGAGATAATTCTAATTTCTAGATGTACTACCCTTAATATTAAATGACTAAACAAAGTGTATTTATTCAAATTTATATTTTCAAAGCATAATTAATAAGACTAATTTGGTAGAAAAATAAACCCCTAATTAATATTTTCTTGATGTGAGTGCCAAGTCAATATGAAACGGAAAAAATATTAAGGGTTTCAATATTCATTAATTAATATTCACTAATAATTTGAGGGGCACGAGAAAGAAAATGGGTGACATTGAAAAGACAGGACAAGACTACTCAATGAGATTTTTGAGTTATCCAAGAAACATTTTTTACCGCCTTTAGTAGTACTACTACTTTATCTACTCGGACAGTAGCTTGCTTTAAAATTAAAAGAAAATAAAAAGATTTTCAAACAAATATGTCGTCTGTTACAATAGATTTAGATATCTGTTTGAGAAATCCCAACAGCTCAGTCATCTGTGACAACAGATGGAAATGTCATTTGATAACTAAATCAGAAACGTCATCTGTTATAACGGATATCAATATCTTTTTAAAAATTTCCAACACCTCAGTCATCCGTCATAACAGATGCAAATGTCTATTTGATAATTAAATAAGAAATTTCATATATTGCAACAAATATTGTTATCTGTTTGAAATTCTCCAACAGCTCAGTTGTTTGTTGCAACAGATTTCATTGCAATTGATTTAGGATGAACTAGGGATGAAAGAATGAGCTCTTCATTAACTTAATGTTAAGATTAATAATAGTACCTACATCGATCTAGGTGGAACGAGGGATGAATGAATGAGCTCACAGGGTCAACTACAAACCCAATTGAGTCGTTGCATTTGTATAGTGTTAGTATTGCGTTCATCTCGACCCGAGTCATCGACGATCACTCTGAGTTGAAATGTGTGCTCATTAACTTAATGTTAAGATTAATAATAGTAACTACATTGATCTAGGTGGAATTATGGATGGATGAATGAGCACAGAGGGTCAACTACAACTTCAATTGAGTTTTTTGGCAATTACATGATGAGACAGTACTCCATTCCTCCCAACAAGAGTCATCGATCGATCACTCTGAGATGAACCTATTCTTACTACCTCGTATGTTCAACTAATACCTTAATTGAATAATCTGGGACTAGGGGTTAGTTCTCATAGGGTCAACTACAACTTCAATTGAGTTTTTTGGCAAATGCATGATGAGACGGGACTGCGTTCCTCCCGACAAGAGTCGTCGATCGATCACTATGAGCTGAACCGATTATTAATACCTCATATGTTCAACTAATACTTTAATTGATTAATCTAGGACTAGGGGTGAGTTCTCATAATGTCAACTACAATAGATGACAATGCCTATTTGATAATTTACAACAGATGGGTAATCTGTCGCAACAAATGACTTAATCTATTTTATAGTTTACAACTGATTCATGATCTGTCGCAATAAATGACTTAATCTGTTTGATAGGTTACAACAGATAGATAGTATGTTGCAACATATTACATAATCTGTTTGATTTGATCCAACAGAAAAGACATCTGTTGCAACAGGTTGAACATTTGTTTAGATATAATTCAATTGAGTTCATATGTTAGACTAATACCTTAATTGAATGTGAGTTCTCATAGGGTCAACTACAACTTCAATTTAGTTTTTTGGCAATTGCATGATGAGACGGTACTGCGTTCCTCCCGACCAGAGTCGACGATCGATCACTCTGAGACGAATTGATTCTTACTACCTCATATGTTAGACTAATACCTTAATTGATTAATATAGGACTAGGGTACTAATACCTTAATTGAATAGTCTGGGACTAGGGGTGAGTTCTCATAGGGTCAACTACAACTTTAATTGAGTCTTTTGACAATTGCATAATGAGACGGTACTGTGTTCCTCCCGACAGAGTCGTGATCGATCAATCTGAGCCGAACCAATTCTTACTACCTCATATGTTAGACTAATACCTTAATTGACTAATCTAGGACTAGGGTACTAATACCTTAATTGAATAGTCTGGGACTAGGGGTGAGTTCTCATAGGGTCAACTACAACTTTAATTGAGTCTTTTGGCAATTGCATAATGAGACGGTATTGTATTCCTCCTGACAGAGTCGTCGATCGATCACTCTGAGACGAATCGATTCTTACTACCTCATATGTTAGACTAATATCTTAATTGATTAATTTAGGACTAGGGTACTAATACCTTAATTGAATAGTCTGGGACTAGGGTTGAGTTCTCATAGGGTCAACTACAACTTTAATTGAGTCTTCTGTCAATTGCATAATGAGACGGTACTGAGTTTCTCCCGACAGGGTCGTCGATTGATCACTCTGATTTGAACTGATTCTTACTACCTCATATGTTAGACTAATACCTTAATTGATTAATCTAGGACTAGGGTACTAATACCTTAATTGAATAATCTAGGACTAGGGGTGGGTTCTCATAGGGTAAATTATCAATTAATCTAGGACTAAGGGTAAGTTCTCATAGGGTCATCCACAACAGATGGTAGCGCCTATTTGATAATTTACAACATATGGGTAATCTGTTGCGACATATGACAATCTATTTGATAATTTACAACAGATAGGTAATCTATAGCAACAAATGACTTAATATGTTTGATAATTTACATCAGATTAGTAATCTGTTGTTACCTAATCTGATTGATAATTTACAATAGATGAGAAATCTGACGCAACATGTTAAATATTTGTTTTTTACAATTTCAATTGAGTTTATATGTTAGACTAATAGTACCTAAATTGATTAATCTAGGACCAAGGGTGAGTTTTCTCAGGGTCACCTCCTAGAGTACTCGGTCAACTACAACTTCAATTGTTTTATACAATTTCAATTGAATTACCCTTTCGGCAATTGCATGATGAGAGGGTTAAAAATTACGCATATATTTTATGATTTTAAAAGTAATTAAGATCATTTCGGACCAAATTAACATTTTCAAAACTACTTGTCATTCTTTTCCAAAATACAAATCAACCCATACAAAACGTTTCATCATTTCAAATCTCAAGGTCTGTCTCTTTCTCTCTCATTCTCACTCAACAATACAGTACAAACAATAACTACTCAACAAATTTGCTCAACCCTCCACAACAGATCGCTTTTCTTCTCATTTCCGACCACATAGGTGTTATTTTCAACTTTATTCTTGCTTGTATAAGTCATTTTCTTTGTCTTCGTACGCAACAGAGTTCGAGAAGAGCTCTATTTTTTTTTTTTTTTTTCTAAAAAATAAGGGATTTTAAGTTAATGATGAAAAATAAAACTTTTAGTTGTATTGTCTTCGAGAATGGGTTTACAATTTTGAGTTTTGATGGTAAAATCATAGGAAGAACTCGAGAAATCCCTAGTTTCCGTCATAGTGTTCTGTTGACTGTCGTGGTATAGTTGGATGGTGTTGTTGTTGTTGTTGGTGGTGTTTGTGGTCGTCGTGGTGGTACCGGTGGTGGCATTGGTTGGTGGTGTTTGTGGTGGTGTCAGTATTCGTGGTGTTTGTTTGCTTGTTTGCATTGGTTGGTGGTGTTTGTGGTGGTGGCTGTTGGTGTGTCAGTATTCGTGGTGTTTGTAATGTATTTTTTAAAATCTATGCATACATCAACTGTAATGTAATTTTTGTTTTTCTTTTTCTGTAGGTAAAACATGTCTCCCAAAAGAAAAAAAAGTGAAAGTGGATCAACGTTTGACTACTAAAAAAAAAGGCTACAATACAGAGGGATTCGGAGGAGCTTCCTGAACAATCTCAGTCAGGGAAAAGTGAAGCTAATGAGAGATGTGAAAACAACATTGAGGAAGGTGGACAAGGATCCGTAGATGGTGATGAAGAAAATGAAAGTGAGAAAGAGGAGGAATTGGAGAGTCAGAAAGAGAAAGAGGATGATCATCAACATGATGATAATGGATCACCGATGGGGCGTGAGTTAATATCGACATCCCAACATGATCCTATCTAAATTTTTAGTATTGACAGGTTTCAAGTTTCTATGCCGATAAGTGACCCAGAAGGAAAACAACTAACAGGTCAAATTGTACTTAAATGTCAGATGGGGAAATTTTTTGAACATTTTATGAAAATTATGAAGAACGAAAACATAGGCGGACTTTTTAAGAAGACCCTCTTTGGACGCTTTCTTGAGCTGCCTGAGGACCTCTCTGCCCGTATCTGTTTCCCTATGACGATAGTATATGGTCTTCTCAAGCGTAGTATCAAGTACGCGGGGGATGATAAAGATCCGAAGGAGGGGGGCAAAAAGAAGATGGATGAAATCTGGATCAACTACTGTGGCATGCCTGTTTGTTTTCACTTGCAAGAGTTTGCCATAGTGACGGGCCTGAGATGCCATCGTCCAGAAGGACCACCACCCCGCAAAAGATCCAAAGCAAGAAAATGCAAGGGAAAAATAAATGGGTTGTTTGATATTGCTCGATTTGGCTACAAAGCATCAGATTTATTGACTGATCTCGAGGACAAAACCATCCCAGAGCAGTATAGAGAGAAATTGTGCTTAGTTTAGTTTGGTTTGCCCATTCGGTTATATTGGCTAGAGACGTCAACAAGGTTGTAGAAGATTATTTGTTGGCGAGTGCTGAGGATTTTGATAAATTCAACAATTATCCCTGGGGATATGACAACTTCTACTTGACTGTCCAATATTTACTGACAAAGCTATCCTCAGGGAAGACCACATTATACGGCTTTCCTTGGGCTTTCATGGTAAAATTAATCACTAATTTTACTCATCCATTAATTTATATTGAATATAGTTATTATGATTTTTTTTTGCTTGCTTCCTGTTTACATTTTTTAGGCTTGGGCATTTGAAGCCATTCCTCCCCTCCGAAAGCAGTTAATGGATTATCCGGACGAGGTTTCTCATCCAAGGATGTTTAGGTGGTTGACTACAAAGAGCAACACCAATATTAAGGAGGCTGATCTTTTTAACGCTCCGGATGATGCAGTACGTCTTCTTCAAGTAAAATAATTCTACTCAAAGATAAGAAAGATATTGAACAGATGTTATATCTGGTGCAACAAATGTTATATCTAATGTACCACATGGGACATCTATTGTGATGGAGTATATCTTACATCAGATTATCCATCTGTTGCTTTGGTTCTCTGAACCCGACTCCTAAAAGATTAACCATCTACTGCAAATTATGCAACAGACGTTTAATCTGATAACATATCATTCATCTATTGCGACGTACAAATCATCTGTTGTATAACAGATTACCCGTCTTGTGCAGCTGTTGCAACAGATGATTGATATTTTGCATCAAATTATCCATGTGTTGCTCTGTTTCTCTGAACCAGACTCAAACGGATTTTAACCATATACTGCAAACTATGCAACAGATGTTTTTTTTTAAAATGTAGACCAACTGTGAAAATTATTATATTATATGATTTAAATGCATCAGTCTTTTTTTTCTTTTTTATAGGTTGTGCATCCATGGATCGTACCTACTGAGGAGGAGTCGGTGATGACTTCTTATATTACTCTAGGTCATGTTGATACTATTGCAGACCCAACGGTGGAGTTAATAAAGAAGGAATTGGCTGGAGCAACAACCATAAGAAGAGAAGTTAGGCAAGGTCAGCCTAATATTGACGCTCTTCATGACCAACCTTTTACTAAGGCAAATTCGGTGCTTCTTCTGGTGGAGTTGTTGGTGTTGGTAGCAGGCATGCTGATGCTACTACCACTCGTGATGATGAGCATGTTGATGCTCAAGAAAGAATAAATATGTTTGAAAATACCCATTTTTGCCCTTACATAGGTCCCTCTCACCCCTCTTTACCCTCGGTTGTCGTTGCGAGTGCGATGAGTCCAAGGACAGGCAGGATAAACTCTTTAAAAAAGTAGAGGCTATCTCTAAAGCTATCGAGGAATTCAAATCCAAGAGGTGTGTCATACCATCCAAGAAGGTAAGGGAGCCACACACTCCTACAACGTTGGTTAGGAGAAAAAAAGAGCAATTAGAGACGTACTCTCCGCTCAAAAATAAAAAGAAATTGTAATTCCTCCCTTTCCAAAAGCTGTTAAAGTTCAGGAGACAGTCAAGAAGGTGGACATATACGCGGAACTTGGCGTCGAAGAGAAGAGGGATCTGCGACAGGCCAAGAATGCCAAGCCAGGCGCACCAGATTACCCCAGGCCTCCCTTTCCCCCCCAAGACTTCTAGACTATGACTGATATGCGTATGCCGTACGAGGACAAGGCAAGTTTACTTTTCCTAACCTAGCCCTTCTAATCTACCCTATGAAGAAGAACCTACACAACAGATTTCACATATGTTGCAACAGCTGGGTATACTGTTGCAACTGGTTGTGGTTCTGTTGCAACTTATTATCCATCTGTTGCATAAGTTGCATTGGATTATTGATTCAGAGAACCCTATGCAATAGATGGACCATCCGTTGCATCTTTAAAATTACTAACCTATTTAAAAATTGATTTCTTATCTCACAGCATGTTGACATAATTCTCTGCCTCATGAGAAAAAGGCAATTAACGTAGCGGAAAACTTATGACGCTGCCGATAGGATAATGGACCTTAACTTATGTAAGAATCTCAAGGATAGGTACAATCAACTCAATGGAGAGGCGTCATCCCTTGGCGTGGGACTTGATTTCCTATTTCCTACGTTGGTCTTGGATGAAGAAGAAATATTAAGATATGTTAGAGGGGACAGGCCAAATCCACACGGCAAGATATGGACCGAGGTAAAAAGGATTCTTGTAGTCATTAGCATGAATGGAATGCATTATCGGGCTATTGAGATACTACTCGAGGAGGGAAAGATCAATGTTTATAACTCCAACGTTCCTCTCATCGACGATTTCGATCTTTTTCTCCTTGTGGAGCTACTGATGGTGCTGTTGCCCATCTTGTTGAGGGAGAGTAAACTGATGAATCATTTTCCAAAGAAAGTATTGATGAAGAAATCATGGGATTTTGAAGGTCAAAACAGGGGATTGATCCTTCCAAAAGATGATGCCGCTAAAGCGAGCGGCTCGCACGCTCTTGCACACATCGAATGTTTGCTGACCAGCACAAAAATGGCCGAGCTAATGAATTTTCTGTGCGACAATGCTATGGCAAACCTGCAAGAGGTCTGGGCTTATGGGGTACTAACTGGACGCTTGAAGCCTGTGTATATAGAAGAGCCTGTGAAATAGAAATTTTTAATTTCAAGTCACCCTTCACTTTATTACATGTACATATAGTGCCAATAATTTTTTTCTAATGAAAGTTGAGGTTTTTATAATGCAATAGATTAGATTGTCAGTCTGTTGTAAAATATCTTTAATCCGTTCTGGCAGATAGTTTATCTGTTGCAATAGGTTGGTCATCTGTTGCATTATGCCGATGTTATTTCTATGAATAATCTAATAATCTAAGTCTAATCTATTGCAACAGTGGGAATACCTGTTTGATAATTTCCAACAGATGACCTAAATTTTACAACATATGCCTAAATCTTTTTGATATTTTCCAACAGTTACGCTTGAATATCCATGTGTCCGTCGACAACAAACCAGTAGCAAATACACACACCACCATGAAAATTTCATCAATTAGGCTTCAATATCCATGTTTCCAACAACACCAAACCAGTAGCAATAACGACAACAATGTAGTATCTTCTTGCTAGATTTTGTTTCTCTTCAGAAGTCTTGACTTTGTTCAACAAACCCCAGATAACACGATTTGCTTGTGAAGGGTGTCGTTCTTCATACCAATCAAAGTAATCGCATCCACCCAATTTCTATAAAAAAGAGAACACAATTACAAAATAATTACAAGTCCATAATTAATCAATTAATTAAATAAAAAAAAATTACCTTTGAAATCTTACAAGTAAAAAACCTGCGACCCAGATTTTGTTTAGTCCAAGAAGTCTTTAACAGATCTTCATGACCACACTTACAATATCGAAAATCTTTATCACAGAAAACAGTGAAAGATGCGCTTGACATTGTCAAGGTCAGTTGGAAAAAATGAATGTAATAATTTGAAGAATTTGGATAGATAAAAGAAGATGACGATGAAAAAGAAGATTCAGGAATTTAGGGTTAAATTTTAGGAGGAAGATGAATATATAAGACAATGGGGGAAAAAATGACCGTTGGGGGCCAAGTGACGGCAAGTCAGTGAAATGTGCCAGACTGACACTGACACATTTGATGCCTGTTTTATTTTACGTGTTTAAAATGAACATGTTTACTTGATGCCTATTTTATTTTAGGTGTTTGAACTAAACACCGTCGATGGGTTGCGCCTTTTTTATTTCAATTCAATTCACTTTAACCTTTTTACACGTAGTGACAATTTTTTATGTCCAACAAAATTTGAATTTTTATAATGCAACAGATTCTCCATCCGTTGTAACAGTTATCCTACCTTTTCTGACATTTAGTTTATCTGTTGCAATAGGTTGGTCATCTGTTGCATTATCTCGATGTTTTTATCTAAAGTCCATCTGTTGCAACAGTGGGAAGACCTGTTTGATAAATTTCAATAGATAACCTACCTGTTGCAACATATGTATAAATCTGTTCGATTATTCTAATAGATGTCTCGTCTGTAGCAACAGATAAAGTCCATCTTTTGCAACATATGTCTAAATCTGTTCTTTTTTCCCTATAGATATGTCATCTGTTGCATTATCTCGATGTTTTTATCTAAAGTCTATCTATTGCAATAGTGGGAAGACCTGTTTGATAAATTCCAACAGATTACCTACCTGTTTCAACATATGTCTAAACCCGTTCGATTTTTCCAATAGATGTGTCATATGTTGCAACAGATACATTATATGTTGCAATATTTGAATATAATATTCCTTTTGAATTAATAGGTTCAAATCTAAGGAATAAATAAAATTCACAGACAAAATAAAATAAATCGAAGCCTTCATAAATTAGCTGAAATAAGTCAACGAATAAATGAAATATAAAAAAATTGTTATGGGTACAGATCTCAACAAAAACATCAACAACAATTTAAGTATATTGCCAAGGATTGCTTTGACAGGATCAATCTATAAAGATCTACTCATTATGGACAAGTTGTTCTTCATCCGGTTTTATGGAATTCGGTTTTGCTCGTCATGGATCTTTATTGTCACTTGCATACGGTTTCTGCGCTTTCTGTTCTCTATATTTCCATAAAAAGAGTAGCATATTATCAATGCTGTTTAGCAGTAGCTTTTTCTACATCCACCTGGAAATCCATAATTGGTCAATGCTAATCACGGAGATACAACAAAACGGTAAAGGATAACTCTTCTCTTCTAGCAAGTCAAACAGGTCTTCCTCCCATTTTAAATTGTCCCAAATATATTATATTTCTATTGCAATAATGAATCAAATGTTTGGACAAATTTCTACACGAGGAAGACCCTGTGTGATAATTTCCAACGGATGAACCATCAGTTGCAACATATGAATCATCTGTTGCACCAGATAGATCGTTTGTTGGTACAAATAAAAATGGTACGAAGAGCTGTTTGATTTTCTAAAACAGACGAGACATATGTTGCACCATATAAAGTATCTGGTGCAACAGGTTAGTCAACTGTTGCAACAGATGTATATACCTGTTTGATAATTTTCAGCAGATGTATCATCTGTTGAAACAGATATGTGTCTAGTTGTTTTGTCAGTTGGAAGACATATAATATATTCACCTTTTTCAGCTTGTGCTGCTCTCCTTTGGACATTGTACGTTGCTCAGTGCAACTCACAGACAGAGGAGTTACAATTTTGCTTTTTTGGATGCCTGATAATGTCCTGGGAATCACTCTCCTTCTCTTCTTAGCCCTAATCTCTAATGGAACGTATGGAAATAAAACCCTCTTTGATGGAATGAGACCCCTCTTAGATGTTAATTCCTTTACAAAAGCAGTTAATACATTAATAACATTAATCAGTACATCATGTTTTGCCCTGCAGCCTTGACATTTGCATGCAGAACATTCGCTGGGAGAGGCAAAATCTGTATAACCAGTATGATCATACTCATAATGGTTTGCTTTAAATATGGAGCATCATTAGCACCAACAATAGAACTACTACCAACACTAACAGCTCCATCAACAACAACAAGCCTACCCTCCAAAATTGTTTTTCTTGTAATGGCTATTGCTCTAAACAATTCCATTTTTATTCTGTCGATGACCTTAGGGTCCGATAAAGTTTGCACAGACCGTAAAGTAAGAAAAAATGGCATCTTCAACTCTCGATTGGGCGGAACTAGCGACGGATGCACATTCTAACATAAATCATTACATATATTAGAATGATGATTAGATCATTCAATAAAAAACATTAATTGAAGAAAAAATTAATTATAATTATACTTACTGCATCTTTCGGAGGGTTGAAGAGATCAAGAAATTTTGTATTTTTATCAGTTTTGGCCGATAACCATCTAAAGATTTTTGGACAGGAAACTCCTTCCTGGTAGTTTACTTGTTGTCTCAAATAAGGAATTGATTCAAATGCCCAAGCTTATAAAATAACGCCAATAAATTAAAACCATTATTGAGTGAAAAAAATGAATGATATCATAATAGAAGAAAGAAACATTTACCATGAAAGCCCATGGGAAGCCATATAAGCTGACTGTCTTTGGCGCTAACGGAGTCAACAAATATTTGACAGTCATTTTGAAGCTTTCATACCCCCATGGATAGCTGTTAAACGCCTCAAGATCCTCGGAGAGCTTTATTAAACCGAGGCTTATGTTGTTGTTAACGTCACTTGCCCAAAGAATATTATGTACAAACCAAACCAAGCACAATGACTGCTTGTGTTTCTTTGAAAGTCCTTTACCTTTCAACGCTTCTATCAAATTTTTATTTTTGAAGCTTGGACCAACAATGGACACAAGGTCATCACGATCATACGACTTGCCTTTGCCTTTTTTAGGTGGGCGGGGTGTTTTTTTTTTGGGTTAGAATAGGTATAACTTGAGAAGGAGGATAAGATTTTAGTCCAGTAACTATGGCAAACTCCTTCCAACCAAAACAAACAGGCATGCCACAGTAATTTATCCACACCTCATCCATCTTATCTTTGTTTTCATACATAAACCTACGCTTGAGAAGTTCATATACCATTTTCATTTGGAAACGAGCATTGTTGTCCTCCGGCAAATCAAGATATTTCCCAAAGCAGCTGTCCCTGAAATAAGCATCCAATTTTTGTTCTCAAAGTATTTTTCTGAAGGCGTCGAAAGATTTTATCATGGCTGACTTAACCACGAAATCACCCATTAAATCTGTGGCACCATCGCACTGCCTTCTCACAGAATAACGATCAATGCTGAAGGTTTTGACCACCTATTCGGTGGAAGGGCTATTAGCATCTGCATCATCTCTTTTGAAACATTCCTCCTCCCCGTGTTCATCATATTAAGCTCCCGATTGAGATAACGCTAGTAAAGCAAGCTCATAGAGTGGTGGATGCAGCCTAGCTGCTTCACTTGTTCCTTTACTTAGACTTGATTCAGTTTCTGTTCTTTTGGGAACCATATTATCTAAAATTAACAGGAACATAAAATAATATATTATTGTTGATTAATTCATCATTAAAAAAGGATAACAGTAAATCAAACAAGAAAAATAGTAAAATAACAGTTGCAATAGATCACTGATCTATTGCACCAGGTAGTATATCTATTGCAGCATATAACCAAACTGTTGCAGCAGATGAGTAATCTGTTGCAATAATACAAAACATATCACTCAACTTTTAAGACAGATGAATGGTCTGTTCAACAGATCACACAACTGTTGTTACATCATCTATTGCAACATATGAGTGATCTATTAGAATAGTTAAATAATCCATAGCAACGACTGAGTAATCTGTTGCGATAATACAAAACATATCACTCATTTGTTGAGAAAGATGAATGGTCTGTGCAATAGGTCACAATCTATTGCAACACATAAGTGATCTGTTGGAACATTTATTAACGGTCAATATTATTTAGATTTATTCCAACATAGGGTCGTCTATCGTGGCAGATGAATGATCAGTTGGAAAAATCAAGTCTTGGACTTTTCTTGTAGGAAGAGTTGGTAGGATTTTATCCAACAGGAGGTTCATCTGTTGCATCAGATCATTAATCTGATGGTTCTTCCATTGCACCAGATGGTTAATTAGTTGCATCAGATTTTTTATCTGATGCTTAATCTGTTGCAATATATGGTAAAGCTGTTGCATCAGATGATTAATCTGTTGCATCAGAATTATAATCTGATGGTTCCTCTGGTGTATCAGATGGTTGATCTATTGCATTATATGATAAATCTGTTGCATCAGATGGTTAATATGTTTCACCAGATGGGTAATCTGTCGGAGGAAACAGTAGCACGATTTTGTTAAACAAAAAACAACAATTTCATCATTTTTACCAAGAACAAGAACAGAACAAATCAAACCAAATTGTCCTTTTGTTTTTATAAACATAAACAATAAAAATCAAACTTCAAAAAAATGCAACAAACAACAAAATATCATAATTCACTTCGAAAAGAGAAGAGAAGAAATACCAGAAATTAGGATTTTATTCAGACCACATTTCAAATTAGTGCAACAAATATTGAAATTGTTAACCAATACTATAAGAGAAGTTGGCTCAAGTTCATTTTTTTCTTCAAAATTAAAAAGGCCATAAATTTTTACCTGTGAAAGAAGAAAAGGACCGATGAAGAATTCGAAGCTGTTGTGGCTGGAGAGCAAGGCTTTCATGTCGATTGAGTTGAAAAGGAACTCAAAGCCCGACTATTTGTAGTCAGATGTTGAAGTCGCCATGGATTGAAATGAGAAATTTGCAGAACAGTTGGTTGGGAGAGAGTTGAGAGAAGCTGTTGAGAGATGGATGAGAGACAGGTTAATTAAATTGAAGAGGAAAACTCGAAGTCCAACTATTTATCGTCTGAGTTAGAAGTCGTCGGGGGTTGAAGGGAGAAATTTTGCAGAACTGTTGGTTGGGAGAGAGTTGAGAGAAGCTGTCGAGAGAGAGGAGAGAGTGGTTGATTTGGATTGAAGAGGGTGTGGGTTGGGTTGATTTGTGTTTTTGAAAAGATTAGAAAGTTTTGAAAATATTAATCAAGTCCACAATTAACTTGATCTAGTTTCCTAATAATGTTTGACCCTATCTGTTGGTCAATGTCACCAATCCTTCATTCAAGACTTAAAAGACACCTTTCCTTCAATTTTCTCCAGTAACATACCATAATACCATATGACTTTGATAAGTTTAAGAATCTAGTTAATACATTGAGTTTATAAGTAAGTATATAAATCATCTACGATTGATAATTTTTTTTTTTATTAGAATTTTGCTATTTGAAATATAATTGATTCACACAGAGAGAGAGACTTACAAGTGAAATTATATAACATTAAATCAAGTCGAATGATAAATGCCTCTAATTAAACTCACTTGATTAAGGTAATGTCTTAATGTATTATGTTCGAGTCAAATAATAATTCAAAAAACACTTGGTGAAGATGACATTTGAATAAGATTATTAAAGTTTCACTAAGACTTGACATGATTAGATAAGTCGAAAAGTTATAGTTACGTGTTTAGTTAAGTTATATTAAGACTTACGAGCAATAAAATTGAATTGAATCAAATGATTAACACCATCAATCATATTAGATCGATAAATATATTATTTCAGGAAACACTTAATCAAGATGAAACTTTAATGAGATTTAGTGCAGTTATGTTTAGCTTAATATTATAAGATAATCAAAATTAATTAGATATAATCACATATCTACTATAATTTTATATAAAATTCACAAATAGACATGCCGTATAATTAAATTGATCGAACAATTAACACCTATAATTAATCTAGGTTAGTATTACTATACAAATTTCAGAGCATGATTAAAAATAATTATTATTTATAAAATTTAATCAACATAATTAATTTGTAGCTAAATTATTTCATCATCACAAATAATTATTGCTATTATCAAGCCAATGACATCAAATTTTTAGTACTCAAAGCAAAAATATTTATTTAGCTTCAATATTTATTTTAAATTACCTTTTCCCTGGCTAAAAGGTCAGTATTGCTATAACATATGTCAACAAGTGGTAAATATTCATAATTAGCTATGAAATTTTATCGTAGAAAAAAATCTATGACTATGTCATTTAAGTATTGCAACAATTTTTTATAACATGAAACAAAATATTTTTTTTAGCCACAATATTTTATTTCAAATAGTTCTTGTCACTAAAAAGTTACTATTACTACATAAGTTTTAACTCGTGGAAATAAGTAATAATTAGCTACAAATTTTACCATAGCAAAAAAGATAGTAACTATATCATTTAACTATTGCCACAATATTTTATAACTTGAAGCAAGAAAATTATTTAGCTATAGTATTTTGTTTGAGATAATTTATTGTGGCTAAAAAGGTTACTATTGCCTCAATAACTTTTATCATGTGGTAAATATGTATTATCAGATACAAAATTTTTTCATAGCAATAAATTTATAGCTATTTAGGCAACTATTGTCACAATTATTAGTAATTGTAGGAAAAATGAGAAATTAGCTTTGCCAATTTGAATTTTGTGGCAAGAAATTTTACGAATTTATAGATAGCTGTAACGCCCCGTGTTTCGGGCTAGAATAAAAACCGTCATTTCTATGCGTAGATGATCCAAAAGCCATAAATCCTATTCAAATTTTCCATGTTAATCAAGTATGTAGTGTAGTAACCTATTTGATCATGAGTTGAGATCATAAAGGTCCCCCAACTCAAGGTCAACTTGAAAGCTTTCCTATCGTTCGAGTTTTAGTGAGCGTCGAAACTTGAGTCAACTTAAATCGACCATAGATACTTTTATATAATGAACTGGGTGGCCTACTATATATCAAATGAAAGATCTTTTAATTAGCTTTCCATCAATACCAAATTCGTCTAAAATGGACACTCGGTGAAGAAGTTAGTGCATTTTTAGTGTCAGTGTTCACGATTGACTGGCCACCGCATTGCGATAAGCCTTAAATTGACAATTGTCAATTCCAGTAGCTCACCGCGATTTCCAGCGCGTCGCAGTGAAGTATTTTACGACATTCCAGTCCCGGATTTTAAATTCCAAGGTCAAATTAGACATTTCCCATGGCCCCAAACCCATCCAAACACGGGATTTAATCCCAAATACACCTAAATACATACACTTTCACCAAAATTCATCAAGAACGCTTTCTAGGGTTTCAAACAAGAATTCCAAATAACTCAAAATTCAACCGTGGATTTTCAAGAGCGATTGAAGATTTGGAATCCCCAATCCGCAAGCTTTGAGAATTACCTATTATTATCTTTTGAGGTTAAGGTACGCGGGGTTTTTCTAAAATCTCATGGGCATATAAATCATGATTTTAAGAAAGGGGTTTTCATATTTACGAATACATTCATGTTTTAGAAATCTTGATGGTATTGTTTTGGTCTTTTGACCTTCCTTACATTGATTTGAAATTGTATATATATATATATATATATATATATATATATATATATATATATATATATATATATATATATGTATGTATGTATGTGATTTAAGTTAATATTTGAATTGAGATCATGACTCACATGAAATCCCTCTCTTGATGTGATTGTTCCCATGTTTCACATGATATGGATTATTTTGAAATGCATCTTGAAAAGTATGTTACGAAGTGTCTTGATTTATGAATGATTTGGTTATGAATCTTGAATTCAAAGAGAGGGTTGTTTGTACTGAAAAATGTTGAAAATACATATAATGAAAGAGTGCATGGACTTTTCCAAAAGCATTTGACCACCTTATGTTTGAAGAGTTCTTGCATAGCTTTGACTTATGCTTTCGGAGCATGGAATCTCTTATACTATTTGCATGTTTAGGTGGTCTGAACTATGTTTTAATGAAAGAATTATGCATGATGCATTATGGCTCAGAAATAGGACTTGTAAGTCTTGGTGTGACGACACCAATTTAGATTATGCCATGATAATTCAGAATAGAATAGAAAGCATGTTTGAAATCAGACTTTTCAGATGTTGAAACTAGAAAAATGCATGATTCAGAACACGATAAAAATGGGCACAAAGAGAGCTTAGGTGGTTCCCCGAAGAAGGCATGAGTTCAGAAAACCCGTTGTCCAAAATCGTGATTTGCTGATCCGGGTATATTATATTACGCTGGCCTAGTGTCGTGTGGCATATCAGAATCAGAAACTCCAACCCTTGCGGCAAACTTGGGTTGAGGGTTTTCCCGCCAAGTCAATGGCGGATTCCATACTTCCCGTGGAATATCAAAATTGTAGGGGAGTGCCACCTAACTCAGAATTAATATGAAGATCAGAAACTACATTGTCAAGAATGATTTATGACTTTTCAGAAAGGTGCCCATGTGTTTTAGAACTATTTTATGAATGGTATTTGACAAATTGCTCTCCAACTATTTTATTTATATAAAAGCTTTATTTTGGAATACTTTGTGTACCAATACATCTGTATTTACCCCCTCCTCCCTCTAGGTTCTGAGGCTCAGTCTGGGGGTCCAGAAAGGCAGTAGATTATTTCAAACAGAGTTGCAGTGTCCAGTTGGTGAGCCTTCTCTATTTTAGAAGGCCTGTCTTTTCAGATTATGTCATTTATTTCTGATTTGGTCTATTGAGGGCCTTGTCCCAGTTTCAGACAGTTGTCAGATTTTCTTGTAGTAGAGATTTCGCAGACTGAGTCAGATGTTATTTAGATGTAGTTGCACTACAGTTTCCGTACTTATGTTGAAATTAGAATTTGACCATGTTTTCGTAGATGATTATGTTTTCGCATCTTCTTTATTTATATGAATGTGTGCATGCTTACCAGATAGATAGGGACGTTCCGGGCCCTCATGGTTCGGGATGTCCGTCATGGCCAGGCCCTAGTTCGGGTCGTGACAATAGCTATGAAATTTGAGTTGTTGTATCTATAGTTAAACAAAAGCTATGATTTTTAAATTCATACCTTAGGTTTCGCAGCTATAAATATATTGTGTTGTAGTGCCTGTGTATCTTACTTTTATTTTTTTTATTTTTTGAAAAAGACTAAATGATATTAATTCAACATCATTTTATCGAGAGAAAATTTATAATCTAACAGATCAAAAATAAAGAAAGATAATCTAAAAGACTCGACAAAATAATAACGAATAAAATAATAATGTCACTTGACTAAATAGATCCAAAATACTATTGAGCTGGTCCTTTTTTGTTACTCTCAGCTCTTCCCTGAAACCACCAATACATAGAAAATGTTTAATTAAGAGAATTAAGAGGGCGACTTTTGAATTACTTAACATACAATAGATTTTAAAATGTGAATTAAAAAAAAACAGAGAAAAAAGATAAATACAATTGGAGGTCATTGAGAGATGACACATAAGTAATCTTACAATCTTTTATATATATATATATCATGTCGCTAAGAGCTTTCATAGACATATCACACTAATACAATATAACTAGTTTTATTATTGGTCTTATCATTCCTTCTAAGTTTTATTTAAGTCTAAATACATGAATATTCATGTACATAAAATTTGCGAAATACTCATTATTTCTCAGTTAAGAGCCTACGAAGTTGTGGGAAATTGAACTAGCTTTCCCATGTTTTGGGCCCGTAGCGCATCGCGGAGAAGTGTAAAATCACAACTATCAAATTCCAGTGAGACTCAGCAATTTTACCGCGTCGCGGTGATATCCCATCTCACAATTATCCCTTTCCAGTGAAGCTCCACGATCATGGCGCATCGCGGAGGTGGCCAAAATGGCATTCCAAAGGCTTACTGCAATTTCACCGCATTGCGCCAAATTTCTAGGTCCCAGTTGTCAATTTTCAGTGTCCTGACGCGATAGCACCGCGTCGTGCCAGAGCCAAAAATTGGGATTTCTAACATTCAGTTTCGAGTTTTAAAATTCCTTTAAGTCTATTTGGGTCTTTTCCCACGACCCTAATCAGCCTAAAACACGAGATTTAACCCATTAGTGACCTAAGTAATCATCATTATTTAATTCCTCTTAAATGGAAGATTCTTTTCTCAAGAACAAAAACCCTAGCTCTCAAATTCAAGGCCAAATCTCAAGAACTCTCCATCAATCCTCTCAAATTCATTAACTCAGGTATGTTAAATGTTCATTCATGGGTTCCTTTCACCCATGGAGTCCAAGTATCTGATTTTAGTTACAAATTTATGATCTTTCCAAGTTACTCTATTTTTAAATTAAGTTTTTGACCATAAATCTCCATGAACTATGATTCTACACCATGTATGAATGGAATTGTTGTTATTTAATTCCTCATATTTTAATGTTATCATTCATTGAATTAAATAATGATTTAGTGCTATTAACGTTGAATCCATGCTATTACTATAAGTTCCATAACATTCGTATGATTTTATTAAACTATGAACTACAAGTGTGATAAAATGCCTACAAGAATGAGTAGTTGATAAAGGTTTTCATGCTAAGTCCTCTAAGTTTAATATTGTGTTACTATTTTTTGATTTTGAGTCCTGGGGGTATTGAATACCCGAAAATCATAGCTGTTTACTTAATCTCATTTCAGTATTTTCAGAATAATTTCAGAATACAACAAGAGCATTACTAGATTAGTCAGTTAAACTCAGAAATGGTCAGTAACTCAATGTCATTCAGTTGGGAGTAGGATTTAGCACCGATCGAGTGTAGGGATGGAGGTTTTCCCGTTAGATTGGCAGAGTCGTTAGTAGCAGTCCCTATACTTCAAAACTACGTAGCTAGCGTAAAATATGAGAAGTCACATGTCTGTTTAGGCTTGACTATCTCGCAGAGGTCACCCTCAGATTAGGATTGACACCCTTCGTCCTTTGGGACAATACAGTATACCAGACTAGTGGATCCATAAAGCCAGTGTTAGTACCCATGGCACGGTATTAACACCCTTCCAACTGGGGTTATAGGTTGGACCCCGATTAGCTCAGATTGGGGCATGTCGGTTAGATGATAGCTCCCACAGTCTCAGTTCAATAATCAGACCAGTAGCTCAGTCTCAGTGTTGTTTGACCAAGGCATACAAATATCAGTTATTTCAGTATTTTAGTTTACATACTTTTATTCAATTCATATTATATGCTTGGTCATGCATCCCTAGTATCTACAAATTTCATGTACCTTCATTATTTACAAACTTTCATGCATACACAATATTTACAGATTTCACATATTTTCAGTATCTACAGATTTCATGCTCTTTATTCAGTACTCCATGTTTTATATGTATACTTAGACAGTTGTTATTCTTTTTCATGAAACCATGCATGTCAGCCTACCACATTTAGCATACCAGTATATTCAAAGTACTGATTGCATACCTTTATTTTGCACTATGATGTATTATATCATAGGTTCTGACGCTTAGTGCCTGGATCGCGCTTAGACTTCTCAGACTCTCAGTAGTAGCAGTGGTGAGTCCTCATATTTTTAGGACAGATTATTTTACTTTATGTCTTTAGTTTAGTAGTTAGTGGAGTTAGTTGGGGCCTGTCCCATCAACTCACAGTCAGTCAATTTAGAGTCTTTCAGACATTAAAGTTAGTTATTCAGTACTCAGACTTCAGTTGACATGTCAGTTAGTTATTCAAATTTTCTTTATCTTACCAGATTCAGATAGTTATTTTCTAGATTTATGGCACAGTGTTGATTTCAGTTATTAAAACGTTATGGCATATCTGTTTTTATTTCGCATTTATGATTATGTTATTCGGTGCTCTTAGGAGGTACCAGCTCATGGGTTAACTTGTGGTCCTTCGAGATTGTAAGCATCGTATGACGCCCAGGGTGTACTCTTGGGGTGTTACAAACTTGGTATCAGAGCCTAATATTTTAAAGAGTGTAGGAAGTCTGAAAGTCGTGTCAAGTAAAGTCTTGTGCATTAGTGTGTAGCGCGCCACACTTATGGGCAGAAGGCTACAAGGCGTTTAGGCAAAGTTTATCTACTTTCAGTATTCATGTCGTATGAGTGAGCATGAGCTCAAGTTAAACTCTCACTCAAATCCATTTCTTACTTTCATTTACAGAATATGCCTCCCAAAAAGAATAATAGAAGAGAAGCAGGAAACCAGCCAACACCTCCGCCCGTCCAGGCAGATCCTCTGGACGAGCATGTATCTCATGCAGAATTCAGAGTTGCGTTCACTACTCTAGCATACTCCATAGCAGCTCAGAATGATCGGCGAGCTGCTGTTCAGGCCAACCTAGTGGCCAATATGTTGTAGTCCAGATTTGGGACTTCACCCAGATAAATCCTCCTTCATTCATGGAATCCAAGTTTGAAGTGGATCCAGAAGAATTCTTAGATATAGTTCAAAAGGTAACAGATATTATAGGGGTAACATCTATTGAGAGTGCTGAGTTGGCTACATATTAGTTGCAGGATGTAGCCCATACTTGGTTTAAGCAGTGGAAGGTTGATAGGGGTGTTGATGCAGGGCCTGTAGAATGGGAAGAGTTTTCCATAAATTTCTTAGATAGATTCTTCCCATTGGAGTTGAGGGAGTCCAAGGTGTTATAATTTATTAACTTGAGGTAGGGCAATATGAGCGTGAAGGAGTATTCCCTCAAGCTTACTCAGTTAGCTAGATATGCTCCCCATGTAGTAGCTGACAGCAGGTCCAAGATGAGTAAGTTTGTGTCTGGTGTATCTGATAGTGTGGTCAAGAAGTGTAGGACTGCAATGCTGATTAGGTAGATGGACTTTTCTAGACTGATGGTCCATGCTCAATAGATTGAGGAGAAAAAGATTAAGGAGAGAGAAAGAGGGAACAAGAGGGATAGAACTGGTAGTTTTACTTTTAATCAACCAAGGTCAGAAGGTGGTAATCGTCCTCAGTTTCATCAGAGGTATTTATCCCCAGTACCCTCTTCATCCAGTATCCTAGTACCCAAATTCAGAAATTATAATCGGGATAGGGCAGCAGGCTCTAAGTCCCAAGCAAGTGTTAACAGTGCTCGTACGAATCCTCTATGTCAAAAAAGTGTCAGACACTATCAGGGTGAGTGTAGAGGGGGCAGTGATGTGTGCTTCGAATGTGGAAAGCCAGGCCATCGGATTCAGGTAGGGGCGGGCATGGTACAGTACGGTACGGTATTTTAAAATTCGGTATGGTAATTTCAATATTTGGTATCTAAAATAACAATACCATTACCATACCAAATTAGTTCAGTATGGTTCAGTATTTTTAAATTTGATTTTGGTATTTTACGGTATGGTAATTCTGTAACCATACTTTATTTGATTTCTAATTACATATATTCATATAAAAAAACTATAACTTTAAATTTTAAAAATGTTTCAATCATGTTAGACTAACAACTATCTTTGTTAATAAATTACACAAAAATAACATTTCAATCACGATTGAATAGTCCGAGATGTAAACTCTGAACAACAGTACCTAAACTTAAGCATAGTACTCTTAAATAATAAGCTTCCCAAAAAATTTATTTATGAATAAAAGCTACTTTTGTGTTCAATTGGCTAATGAATGATATATAAATATATTTAATAATCTTAAATATAATATATACATGGGTTTTATATGTTATTAAAATTTTTTGGTGCGGTATACAGTATTTTGATATTTATTGCATAAATACCAAATACCATACCAAATACCAAAATAATTTAAAATTCCTACCAAATACCATACCAAAAACCGTAACATATATACCGCGGTATAAAAAATTTCGGTTTCGGTCTGGTATTCGGTATATACCATACCGTGCCCACCCCTAGATTCAGGAGTGTTGGGTAGTTTCTCAGAGAGGTTGGGAGTTACACCAACAGGGCGAGTCCAATCAGTCGTTAGTTCCATCCGATCGCCCGACTCAGTAGGGTGCCGCTTCTAGTGCTACCAGTGGTCACCGTCCGAACAGATTATATGTCCCGCCAAGATCAGGAAAATTCTCCTGACGTAGTTACTGGTATGTTGCAGGTCTTTCATTTATATGTCTATGCTTTACTAGACCCTGGAGCTTCTTTTTTTTGTAACTCCTTATATAGCCGTCAACTTCTAAGTAAGGTAACTCTAGCAAAGCCCTTTTCAGTGTCTACCCCAGTGGGTGTTTCCATTGTAGACAAGTAGGTATACAGGAACTGTCCAGTCATAATATCACAGAAGGTTACCTTAGTTGATCTCGTTGAGTTAGAGATGACGGATTTTGATGTCATTCTCGGCATGGATTGGATTCACTCATGCTATGCCTCAAATGATTGTAGAAACAAAATAGTTCATTTTTAGTTCCTAAATGAACTAGTCCTTGAATGAAGGGGTAGTAATATAGCTCTCAGGGTTCAACTTATTTCGTATCTTAGAGCGAGAAAAATGATATCGAAGGGGTGTATTTACCATCTTGTTTGAGTCAAAGACTCAAATTCAGAGACTCCAACCCTTGAGTCAGTTTCAGTAGTCAAGGAATTTCCAGATATGTTCCTTGAAGATCTTCCCAGAGTTTCTCCCAAAATGGAAATCGACTTTGGAATAGACCTTCTCCCAGACACTCAGCCCATATCTATTCTGCCATGCATAATGGCTCTAGCTGAACTCAAAGAACTAAAAGAACAGTTGAAGGATCTCCTAGATAAGGGATTCATCAAACCCAATGTCTCCCTATGGGGTGCACCAGTTCTATTCATGTGTAAGAAAGACAGTTCTCTCAGAATGTGTATTGATTACCGTTAGTTTAATAAAGTCACCATCAAGAATAACTATCCACTTCCTAGAATCGATGATTTGTTTGACCAACTTCAGGGAGCCATTTTTTTTTCTAAGATAGACCTCAGATTAGGCTATTATCTGCTCAGAGTTAGAGAGTGTGACATTCCAAAAACAACTTTCCGAACTTGGTATAGTCACTTTGAATTTCTAGTCATGTTCTTTGGTCGTACAAATGCCCCAGTAGCTTTTATAGACTTGATGAACCGAGTGTTCAAGCAGTACTTGGACATGTTCGTTATAGTCTTTATCGATGACATTCTTGTCAATTCCCATAGCGAGAATGATCACGCAGAACATCTTAGAATCGTACTTCAGACTCTCAGAACCCATCAGTTGTTCACCAAATTTAGTAAGTGAGAATTCTGGATAAGATCAGTATCTTTCCTTAGCCATATTATTTACGGTGATGGCATTAGAGTTGATTCTCAAAAGACCGAAGCAGTAAGAAACTAGCCCAGACCCATTTCTCCTTTGGATATTAGGAGTTTTTTGGGTTTGTATGGATATTACCATTATTTTGTTGAAGGGTTTTCATATATTGCATCCCCCATGTCCATATTGACCTAGAAGAAAGTCAAGTTTCAGTGGTTAGATTCCTGCTAAAAGAGTTCTTATGAGTTGAAGACTCGACTCACCTCAGCCCCAGTTCTTACTTTGCCAGATGGTTCAGATGGGTTTGTTGTGTACTGTGATGCATCCAGAGTAGGATTGTATTGTTTCCTCATGCAGAGAGTTAAGGCCATAGCCTATGTCTCTAGAAAACTTAAGCCCCATGAGAAGAATTATCTGACTCATGATCTCGAGCTAGCAACTGTAGTGTTTGCCTTAAAGATTTGGAGGCATTACTTGTATGGGGTGCATGTTGATGTGTTCACAGATCACAAGAGTTTTCAGTATGTGTTCTCTCTAAAAGATTTGAATTTGCGTTAGAGAAGGTGGTTGGAGTTATTGAAAGATTATGACATGAGTGTTCTGTAACATCCGGGCAAGGCCAACATAGTGGTAGATGCTCTCAGTAGGTTGTCTATGGGTAGTGTTGCTTATGTTGAGGATGGTAAGAAAAAGTTAGTTCAGGAAGTTCATCAGCTTTCCCAACTAGGTGTCTGCCTAGTCGATTCAGCAGAAGGTAGTGTATGGGTGTAGAGTAGTTCAAAATCCTCTCTAGTTTCTGAAGTGAAGGGAAAGCTTGATAGATATCCCAGTCTAGTTAAGTTGAAAGAATTAGTCAGAGATCAGAAAGTGGAGGTTTTCTCCCAAGGGGAAGATGGTGTGCTGCGTTTTCAGGGTCGACTATGTGTACCTAGTGTAGATGACTTGAGGCAACGAATTCTTGCAGAAGCGCATGGTGTGCGCTACTCTATTTATCCAGGTGCCACTAAGATGTACCATGATTTTTGGGAGATATATTGGTGGGGTAGGATGAAAAGAGATATTTCAGAGTTTGTAGCTAAATACTCTACATGTCAACAAGTTAAGATTGAGCACCAGAAGCCTAGTGGGTCCATGCAAAAGTTCAACATTCCCACATAGAAATAGGAAGAAGTGAACATGAACTTTGTGACGGGTCTGCCTCGTACTCGTTATCAGCATAATTTTATTTGGGTTATTATAGATAGGATGACCAAATTATCTCATTTCTTGCCAGTCCATACCTCTTATTTAGCCGAGGACTATGCCAAAATCTACCTCAGAGAGTTGGTTAGGTTGCACGATGTTCCCTTATCCATTATCTCAGATAGAGGTATTCAATTTACCTCTTCCTTTTGGAAAGTATTCCAAAAGGGTCTTGGTACCCAAGTCCACCTCAATACAGCCTTCCACCCTCAGATAGATAGTCAAGAAGAAAGGACCATTCAGACTTTTGAAGATATATTAATAACATGCGTAGTTGATTTTAAAGGTTGTTGGGATGACCATTTGACTTTTATTGAGTTTGCATATAATAACAACTATTATTCCAGTATCCAGATGGATTTGCTTGAGGCTCTTTATGGTAGAAGATATAGATCTCCAATTGGTTGATTTGAAGTAGGTGAGTCTGCGATAGTAGGGCCTAACTTGGTGTTTGATGCATTAGAGAAGGTCCAGTTGATCAGAGAAAGGCTTAAGACAGCCCAATACCGACAAAAATAGTATGCAGATGTGAGGAAAAGGATCTCAAGTTTGAGATCAGTGATTATATGTACTTGAAAATCTCTCCCATGAAGGGAGTGAAAAGGTTCGGCAATATAGGGAAACTCAGTCCCTGATATGTTGGTCCCTCCAAAATTCTCAGCCATTTTAAAAAGGTAGAGTACGAGCTTGAGTTTCCTTTAGATATAGCCTAAGTACACCCAGTGTTCCATGTCTCATTGTTGAAAAAGTGTATTGGTGATCCAGCTGTAGTTGTTCCTTTAGAAAGTGTGGATATTCAGAACAGTCTTTCCTATAAGGAAGTTTCAGTCGAAATTCTCAATCGTCAAGTTCGTAGACTAAGGAACAAAAAAGTTCCACTAGTCAAAGTTCTTTGGCGGAATCAGTCCGTTGAGGGAGCCACTTAGGAAGCAAAAGCAAATATGCGGACCAAGTACCCTCTTCTTTTCTCCGCAAATTCATATTTGGTTTAAGGTAGTCATCTTCTAAAGATTCCTCTCTATCATGCTCAGTTTCAGTTGCACATTATGTTCATGTCAGTCGTGCATTTATGAATCGGTTCAGTAATGCATTCCATGCATCAGATATGCATGTTCAGTGTGAAATCTTAGTCTATGAATTTCCTCAGCTTAACCAGTCTCATTCGAGGACAAATGTTCCTAAGGGTGAGATATTGTAATACCCCATATTTCCCTCGCATAATTTAAGTCTCAACACATGAGTATTCATGTACATAAAATTTTTGAAATACTCATTATTTCTCAGTTAATATCCCACCAAGTTGTGGAAAATTGAACTAGGTTTCCAATGATATAAAATTCGCCTTAATCCGATAACCAAGTAAAAAGTTATAGCAATTTTAAGTTTCAGTCATAAAACACCGTGATTTGGGCCTGTAGCGCATCGTGGAGAAGTGTAAAATTACAATTGTCTAATTCCAGTGAGACTCCATGATTCTACCGCATCGTGGTGATGTCCCATCTCACAACTATCCCTTTCCATTGAAGCTCCGCGATCATGGTGCATTGCGGAGGTGGCTAAAATGGCATTCCAAAGGCTTACCGCAATTTCACCGCATCGCGCCAAACTTATAGGTCCCATTTGTCAATTTTTAGTGTCCCGACGCGATAGGACCATGTCATGATGGAGCCAAAAATTGGGATTTCCAGCATTCAGTTTCGAGTTTTGAAATTCCTTTAAGGCTATTTGGGTCTTTTCCCACGACCCTAATCAGCCTAAAACATGAGATTTAACCCATTAGTGACCTAAATAATCATCATTATTCAATTCCTCTTAAATTGAAGATCCTTTTCTCAAGAACAAAAACCCTAGCTCTTAAATTCAAGGCCAAATCTCAAGAACTCTCCATCAATCCTCTCAAATTCATTAACTCAGGTATGTTAAATGTTCATTCATGGGTTCCTTTCACTTAAGGAGTCCAAGTATCTTATTTTAGTTACAAATTTATGATCTTTTCAAGTTACTCTACTTTTAAATTAAGTTTTCAACTATGAATCTCCATGAACTATGATTCTACACCATGTATGAATGGAATTGTTGTTGTTATTCAATTCCCCATGTTTTAATGTTATCATTCATTGAATTAAATAATTATTTAGTGCTATTCATATTGAATCCATGCTATTACTGCAAGTTCCATAACATTTCTATGATTTGATTAAACTATGAACTACAAGTGTGTGATAAAATACCTACAAGAATGAGTAGTTGATAAAGGTTTTCTTGCTAAGTCCTCTAAGTTTAATATTGTGTTACTATTTTTCGATTTTGAGTCCTGGGGGTATTTAATACCCAAAAATTATAGCTGTTTACTTAATCTCATCTCACTATTTTCAGAATAACTTCAGAATATATCATGAGCATTACTAGATTAGTCAGTTAAACTCAGAAATGGTCAGTAACTCAATGTCATTCAGTTGGGAGTAGGATTTAGCACCGAGCGAGTTTAGGGATGGCGATGTCCCTATCAGATAGGCAAAGTCATTAGTAGTAGTCCCTATACTACAGAACTACGTAGCCAGCGTAGGATATGAGAATTCACCCATCAGTTTAGGCTTGACTATCTCGCAGGGGTCACCCGTCAGATTAGGCTTGACACCCTTCATCCTTCGGGACAATATAGTATACCAAACTAGTGATTCTACATAGCCAATGTTAGTACCCGTGGCACTGTATTAATACCTTTCCAACTGGGGTTACAGGTTGGACCCTGATTAGCTTAGATTGAGGCATGTCGGTTAGATGATCAGTCTCAGTCCAATAATCTTACAAGTAGTTTAGTCTCGGTGTTGTTTGACCAATGCATACAAATATTAGTTATTTCAGTATTTCAATTTACAAACTTTTATTCAGTTCATTTTGTATGTTTGGTCATGCATCCCCAGTATCTATAGATTTCACATACCTTCAGTAGTTACAAACTTTCATGCATACACAACATTTACAGATTTCACATATTTTCAGTATCTATATATTTCATGCTCTTTATTCAATACTCCATGTTTTATAACTATATTTAGACAGTTGCTATTCCTATTCATCAAACCATGCATGTCAGCCTACCTCATTTAGCATACCAGTACATTCAAAGTATTGATCGTATACCTTTATTTTGCGCTATGAAGTATTATATCATAGGTTCTGATGCTCAATGCCCAGATCATGCTTAGACTTCTTAGACTCTCAGTAGTAGCAGTGGTGAGTCCTCATATTTCGAGGAAAAATTATTTTACTTTATGTCTTTTGTTTAGTAGTTAGTGGAGTTAGTTGTGTCCTATCCCATCAACTCACAGTCATTCAGTTTAGAGGCTTTCAGACATTACAGTTAGTTATTCAGTACTCAGAATTCAGTTGACATATCAGTTAGTTATTCAGATTTTCTTTATCTTACCAGATTCAAATAGTTGTCTTCTAGATTTATGGCACAGTGTTGATTTCAGTTATTAAAACATTATGGCATATCTGTTTTTCTTTCGCATTTATGATTGTGTTATTCGGTGCTCTCAGCAGGTACCAGATCATGGGTTAGCTTGTGGTCCTTCGGGATTGTAAGCACCACGTGATGCCTAGGGTGTACTCTCGAGGCATTACATAAATGCTTTGTTATTCTAAACCTAGCTTAGAGCTATTTTATCCTAAACCTAAATCACATCTATTTAAAGGGTGACATATTTCCTTGAATTGACATCTTAAAAATTTATAAACTCATGAAAAATCACAAAGATATCAAGTCTCTCTCTTCTTGATGATCAATTATATCAAGAAGAAGATCTACACAGACTCCGCTTTCATAGAGATCAAATTCAAATCTTCCTGTATTAAAAAAATATGTTATTATCCCTCGAATTATGGAGAAAATTAAGTCCTCCTTTCATGAAGTTCAAATCCAAATCATCATACATTTGAGAAATACGCTACTAACAACCCTCAAAATTACTGAGAAAATCTAGAGAGAAGAATTAAGGGAGGAACAAAATTGTATCATATTCTTTATTAATAAATTTCTTGTTTCTTCATATTTTATTTGTGATTGCAGTTTATTTTTCTATTACTATATAATTTGTTGCAAATAAACTGGTGCACCCAATGAGATCAAATTTGTCCTTTACTCTTCTGTCACAAATCATATCTACAAATCCGTAGCCGCAAATTGTTGAGTTGAAAGCTCCATTTTTATGAGTACTTCAAGTCTCATTTTTGTGTCTTGATCAAGTCTACACTCTGATTAGCCTTAAAGTAGGTGGTATTTGTAGAAATCAAAATTTTGTGGGACTCTATAAGACGAATCCAATTTTGTTAGAGTTCCTAGAGGCTACGCTACCTTAAACCTAGCTTGGAGACTAGTCTACCCTAAACCTAAATCATGTCTATTTAAAGGGTGACATATTCTCTTAAAGAGTCATCTAAAAAATTCATAAACTCGTGAAATATCACAAAGAGAACAAGACTCTCCCTTCTTGATAATCAAATACATCAAGAAGATCTACAAAATCCTCATTTCATGGAGACTAAATTCAAATCTTCCTATGTTTGAAAAATATAACACTAACTACCCTCGAATTTTGGAGAAAATCAAGTCCTCCTTTCTTGGAGATCAAATTTAAATTTTTCTATGTTCGAAAGATACACTAGGAACGATCCTCGAATTACGAAGAAAATCCAGAGAGAAGAATCAAGGGAGACAAAATTATACCTATATTATTAATCAATAAAAATTCTTGTTTCTTCATATTTTATTTGTAGTTGAAGTTTATTTTCATGAATTAAAATGTTGCAAACAGTCTCAATTTTGAATTTTTTAAAATCTTAATGAAGTTTGTCTATATAATCTTAGGCTTTTTGAGCTTGATCTTGAATTTGATGGTCTTGATCTTGACTTGTAATTGAATTCAAGGAATTTTGAATTTGGACTTGAGTGCTTGAATTCTTGAACTTGTAGCTTGTAGAAAAATCTACAGCATTTAATCCACGATCTCTATCTACCTTCTTGTTAGAATTCTGGAGTCCTCCTTGAATTATGGAAGAACTCTATTTATATTTGTAGATGTTTGATTTTTGTTTAAATTAAATTAACAATTATACGAGGTATTTATTTTTTCAATGAAATGTCTTTTTAATGAAAATGTATCATTTAATGAAAGGTTGTATCCTTTCATCATTTAGTTACCTTAGTTTTATTTAAATCCTACCTCTTGTGATTCCAACATAACTTTACAAAAAACTTTTATAAAGAAGTGTCTTTACAACATTCTCTAAAATAACCCCTTTTTTTTTTTTCAAAAGATCAAGTTCAATAAGTTCTTGCTTTTAAAAAAACTTCATTATTTGCTTAGTGTAGAATTCGGTTGGTTTGTTATATCAACTAAAATTATTTGCATACAATTTCATAGCAATCTCATAAAGGAGGGAGAACAAGTATCGTTTTTAGAAAATCACCTCGCACATGTTTCAAACATCAAATCTATGTTTGTTGTTCATATATTAAAGTCTTCGTCTTCGTATTCTTCTTCATACATTTTTATGTTCTTGAAATATATTTTCCAATAGTAGGATGGATGAGTTTTGATGAGGACATGTGTAACTCCCCGAATCTGGTACCCAAAATGCTACACGGTGCTCATGACTCCGAAGGACCACAAGCTAACCCATGACTGATATCTGTACCTGTATACTACATAAATACTGAAAAATGTGGAAACATGAACTGAAAGGCCATAAGGTTAACATATCTAAAGTAAAACATAACATCTGAAAAGGGGCATGAAATACCCAAAACAACTGAAATAACTGTCTGAACATAATAGTCTAGAAAGCCTCTAACTGATTGAACTGTCTGAGTAAGGAGTTAATGGGACATGTCCCCAACTAACTCCAACTAATAAACTAATTACTGAGATAATAAAATGATGATCATGTCCTCAAAAGATGAGGACTCACTTCTAACTCTGACTGTTGAGACTGGAATTTACTGATGCTCTGGAGCTCGTGTCTCTGAACCTATGGTCTAAGACATCATAGCGCAAATACATTAGTACTTTAAATGTACTGGTATGCATATGAGGTAGGCGGAATGCATGGGGTTCATATGCCTGAACAATACTGGCTAACTGACTAATATGAACGTGAGAATACATGCTTGCATACATAGTAACTATATCTGAAATTGTGATAACATGAGTATGTTGATGACTAACATGACTAATGACTAAATTTTGATAACTGATAACATGAGTGACTGTATCTGACAGTCCTAAATCTGATGGAACTAGCTGAGTTTCGTACTGTATCTGAGTTGACAGTATCGACAGTCCTAAATTTTGAAGAACTATCTGAGTTCTTTTACTGAGACTGATACTGAGACTGTGGGAGGTAGTCATCTAACCGACATGCCCCAAATGTGCATTATAGCTGAATTAGGGTCCAATCCGTGCCCTGATTGGAAGGGTATCAATACCGCGCCACTGGTAAGGACAATATGTGAGTGACCCTAATATAACAGGTAACTCTAGTGAGAACGGTGGGAACCCTCCTATAACATGTTAAGACACCTCATCTACCCTCATATAGCAGGCTATGATGTCTCAACCTATGATGGCTACATAGTTCTGGAATGAAAGGATTTCTTCTAAGAATCACACCCTCATATAACAGGTGAGTTCCCATCCTTGGGTTCACTCGGTGCTAATTCCTACTCCCATTTGAATAGACACTGAACATGATTAACTTAACTGACTGGACTGAGTTACTAAATTCCGTTGACTAACGGAAATACTACTAATATCTGATAACTGACTGAGTTCATGGAGATTTCCTGAGTCATAAGACTGTCTGAATTCTAAGGAACATAGCTTGACCGAGAGTATCGTGAAAACATGACATGGCTCTAGGCACACAACTAATGTTTCGGGTACAAGTACCCCCAGGAATCGATAGAAGGAAACAGACAAAGCATGACTTAATTGAGCACATGACTGCATTTCATCAACCATGGGATATGCATAAACTTGTATATACATAGGGATTTTATGATATCATACTAATTGGGCATTTTTCTTTATCTAGGCATTTAATCAAACACGTGATAGGCATAGTATATGCAGACAACATTATATAACAATTAAACAAAATGGTTCAATTTTAATTTCATCATTCAAGGATTTAATCATAGGTTTACATGAATGTACATCTATACTAATCAATTCCACATGAAATTTATCACCAAACATGGATTAAAAATTCAATTAGCCATTATCAACATGAACAAGAGCAACCCAATATGAAATTAATAAAGAAAATCCATAAACTTGAGCTTAAAAAGGGATTCTTGGGCTTCATGGATGAAAGGAGTCCATGAATGAACACTATGCATACCTGGGTTGAGTTTTCTTGATGTTCTTGAACTTGAGGGATTTGAATCTCTTAATTTCTTGGAGAAGATTTGGATTTTTGCTCTTGGGGATTAATTTCAGAGAGAAACCCTAATGTTGTTGTTGAAATAATAATAAAAAAATGGGCAGAAATCAGATATAACTTGGTATATATAAGTGGGTGGTAAATGACCAAAATACTCCTATTAAATGACTTAAAAAAACTGAACGGGAACTGTGACGGCTCGTGCGACGGACCATCTCTGGCTCGACGGTCCATCGTTCCTACCGTCACATGTGGACCTGAAGAAGGTCTCACTTCCTTGGCTATGATGTCTTGGGCGATGGTCCGTTAAAAGTTCGACGGTCCATCAACCTACCCGTCGCACCTTATCCAGAAGGTGGCCTCACTGTTTTTCTTTGCGACGGCCTGAGCGACGGTCCATCGCTAGTACGACAGTTCATCGGACTAGGACGTCACTCCTAGGCAGAAGGTAGTCATACTGCCTTGCTGTGATGGTCCGTCGTTAGTCCGACGGTCCATCTTCCTCACCATCGCACCTGGGCAATTTCACTGCCTTCTATATTTTGGCCATAACTTTCTCTTCCGATTTCGGATTTTGATGAAATTAGTATCTTTGGAATGCTAATTCAATTTCACACATGACAAAAGTGAATATATTAAAAAAATACCACATGTGCAGAAGTGGATTCATCTTTCAAAGTAAGTTTCTAACATTCTTGAGACAATTTCAAGCTAGAAAAAAGTACGGGGTATTACAATATCTCCCCCTTGAGAACATTCATCCTCAAAAGAGGCTGAGAGTGAGGGGAGAAGATAACTATCGTACATACTGAACATGAATAACTGAAATATGATCTCATGACTGACCTGACTGATTATTGAATATATCATACTGAACATGCATATCTAATGCATGTGTAACTGATTCATGAATGCATGGATGGATGTTCTGAGAAACTAAATTTCTCACGATGAGAATGCCTGTATAATGCATAATTTTATAACTGAACTGATACATGAATGCATGACTGAATATGCAACTGAGTAAGCTTAAGGAGAACTATTGCCTTGAGCTTGATTTGAGTTGGCGGAGAAGAGGTGAGGATTCTTAGTGTGCATGTCTTCTTTTGCTTCCCAAGTATCTCCCTCGATGGAATGGTTTTTCCAAAGAACCTTAACTAGAGGGACTTCTTTGTTCCTCAGTCTACGAGTATGATAGTCTAGGATTTCAACTGGAATCTCTTCATAAGAGAGTCTGTTCTGAACATCAGTGCTCTGAATAGGGACTACAACTGATGGGTCAACTATGCACTTCTTGAGCACATAGACATGGAAGACTGGGTGAACTGAGGCTAGGTATGAAGGCAATCGAGCTCATAAGCTACCTTGCCAACACGATTGAGAATCTTGAAGAGACCGACATATCGGGGACTGAGATTTCCCTTCTTGCCGAACCTCTTCACTCCCTTTATGGGAGATATCTTTAGATAGACATAGTCACCAATCTCAAACTCGAGATCTTTTCTACGAACATTTGCATAAGACTTCTGTCGGCTCTGAGCAGCCCAAAGTCTTTCTCTGATCAACTGAACCTTCTCTAGGGCATCAAATTCTAAGTCAGGCCCTATGACTGAGGCCTCACTAACTTCGAACCAACCAATTGGAGATCTAAATCTTCTACCATAGAAAGCTTCGAATGGAGCCATATGAATACTGGAATGATAGCTGTTGTTGTATCCAAATTCAATCAAAAGCAAGTGGTCATCCCAACTTCCCTTGAAACCAATTGTACACGCACACAACATATCTTCTAAAGTCTGATGGTCCTTTCTGCATGACCATCTGTCTGAGAATGAAAGGATGTACTGAGATAAACTTGGGTACCAAGAACCTTTTAGAATGCTTTCTAGAAATGAGAGATGAACTGGGTACCTCTGCCTGATATAATAGATAATGGAACACCGTGCAATCTGACCAACTCTCTGACATTGAGTTTGGAATAATCCTCGGCTGAATAAGAGGTATGAACTGGAAGGAAATAAACTGATTTGGTTATCCTGTCTACAATAACCCAAACCGAATCATGTTGACGGCGAGTTCGAGGCAAACCCATCACAAAGTTCATATTCAGTTCCCCCCACTTCCAAGTAGGAATACTAAACTCCTGCATAGACCTACTAGGCTTCTGATGCTCTATCTCCTGCTGACATGTAGAGCACTTAGCCATAAAATCTGTAATATCTCTCTTCATCCCACTCCACCAATAGATTTCCCGCAAGTCGCGGTATATCTTTGTGGCCCCTAGATGAATAGAGTAGTGTGAACCATGCACTTCTGCAAGAATTTTCTGCCTTAAGTCATCTACAGCAGGAACACACAGATAACCCTGATAATGCAGCACACCATCTCCCCCTTAGGAGAAAACCTCTACTTTCTGATCCTTGACTGACTCTTTTAACTTGACAAGGCTAGGATCCCTATCTTGCTTTTATTTCACCTCAGAAACTAAAGATGATTCTGAACTACTCTGAACCCATATATCACCCTCCTCTATATCGACTAAGTGAACGCCTAGTCTGGAAAATTGATGGACTTTCTGAGCTAACTTCTTTTAACTGTCTTCGACATGAGTAACCCTACCCATAGACAGTCTACTGAGAGTGTCAGCCACTACATTGGCCTTGCCCGAATGATAGAGGACACTCATGTCATAATCTTTCAAGAGCTCTAACCACCTTCTCTGATGAAGATTGAGATCTTTCTGAGAAAAGACATACCGAAAACTCTTATTATCTGTGAAGACATCTACATGAACTCCATAGAGGTAATGCCTCCAAATCTTCAAGGCAAAGACTACGGCAGCTAACTTAAGATCATGAGTAGGATAATTCTTCTCATGGTGTTTAAGCTGTCTGGAGGCGTAGGCTATGACCTTACCATGCTGCATGAGGACACAACCCAAACCTACTCTGGATGTATCACAATACACTACGAACCTATATGAACCATCTGGAAGAGCTAGAACTAGAGCTGAGGTGAGCCGAGTCTTCAACTTCTAAAAACTCTTCTCACAAGGATCTGACCACTGAAACTTGACTTTCTTCTGAGTCAATCTGGACATAGGGGATGAAATAGAAGAAAATGCCTTAACAAACCATCTATAATAGCCATCCAAACCAAGGAAACTCCTGATATCTTAAGGAGAGATAGGGCGAGGCCAGTTTCTTACTGCTTCAGTCTTTTGAGGATCTACTCTAACGCCATCACCGAAAATGATATGGCTAAGGAATGCTACTGACCTTTGCCAAAATTCGCACTTACTGAATTTGGTAATATAATAGGTAACTCTTGTGAGAACGGTATTAACCCTCCTATAATAGGTTAAGCCACCTCATTTACCCTCATATAGCAGGCTATGATGTCTCAACCTATTCTAGATACATAGTTCTGGAATGCAAGGATTTATTCTAAGAATCACACCCTCATATAACAGGTGAGTTCCCATTATTGGGTTCACTACGTGCTAATTCCTACTGCCATCTGAATAGACACTGAACATGATTAACTGAACTGAGTTACTAAATTTCGTTGACTGACGGAAATACTACTGATATCTGATAACTGACTGCGTTCATGGAGATTTCCTAAGTCATAAGATTGTCTGAATTCTAAGGAACATAGCTTGACTGAGAGTATCGTGAAAACATGACATGGCTCTAGGCACACAACTAATGTTTTGGGTACAAGTACCTCTAGGACTCGATAGAAGGAAACTGGCAAAGCATGACTTAATTGAGCACATGACTAACTTCATAATCCATAAATCATTTATCGGAGCATTTCATCAACCATGGGATATGCATAAACTTGTACATACATAGAGATTTTATGATATCATACTAATTGGGCATTTTTCTTTATCTAGGCATTTAATCAAACACGTGATAGGCATAGTATATGCAGACAACATTATATAATAATTAAACAAAATGGTTCAATTTTAATTTCATCATTTAAGGATTTAATCATAGGTTTACATGAATGTACATCTATACTAATCAATTCCACATGAAATTTATCACCAAGCATGGATTAAAAATTCAATTAGCCATTATCAACATGAACAAGAGCAACCCAACATGAAGTTTATAAAGAAAATCCATAAACTTGAGTTTAAAAAGGGATTCTTGGGCTTCATGGATGAAAGGAGTCAATGAATGAACACTATGCATACCTGGGTTGAGTTTTCTTGATGTTCTTGAACTTGAGGGATTTGAATCTCTTAGTTTCTTGGAGAAGATTTGGATTCTTGTTCTTGGGGATTAATTTCAGAGAGAAACCCTAATGTTGTTGTTGAAATAATAATGAACAAATGGGCAGAAATTGGATATAACTGGGTATATATAAATGGGTGGAAAATGACCAAAATACCCCTATTAAAATGACTTAAAAAAAACTGAACGGGACCTGCGAAGGCTCATGCGACGATCCTTCATTCTAACTGTCGCACGTAGACCTGAATAGGGTCTCACTGCCTTGGAAGCGATTGCTCGGGCGACGGTCTATCAACCTGCCCGTCGCATTTTATCCAGAAGGTGGCGTTACTGTTTCATTTTGCGACGGCCTGAGCGACGGTCCATCGCCAGTCCGACGTCCGTCGGCCTGCGCCGTCACTCCTAGGCAGAAGGTAGTCATATTGCCTCGCTGCGACGGTCATGGGAGATGGTCCGTCGCTAGTCTGATGGTCCATCGGCCTCAGCATCGCACCTGGGCGGTTTTACTACGTTTTGTATTTTGGCCATAACTTTCTCCTCCGATGTTGGATTTTGATGAAATTGGTATCGTTGGAAAGCTAATTCAATTTCCCACATGAAAAAAGTGAAAATCTTACAAAAATACCACATGTACAAAAGTGGATTCATCTTTCAAAGTAAGTTTGTAACATTCTTGAGATGATTTCAAGCTAGGAAAAAGTACGGGGTATTATAACATGCTTTTTTCGGCCAATCAGATTGAAGTGACATGACAATATTTGATTGGCCGGAATATGTCATTTATACACGTGACATATTTTCATTGGTCTTTGATTCATAAGGCATATTTCCAGAGATTTTCTTTCCCTGTAAAATTTTTCAGCATGAATTCAAATGTAATCAGTCATAAAATAAAGTCGATTCCAGACATCAATGAGAAGTTAAAAAATAAAAGCAAAAACAAGACAAATTTTAAATTATTCTTAATAGATTATTGTTACGACCCGAATCGGCGCCTTAGCCGTAACGACCAGCCCAAACTAACTAAGGACTGAGATGACCCCTTAACCTTACATCATAAGCACAGTGTAATAAAGTATTTTCAGAAGCCAACCCATTCTATAGAATGATCGATAAACCATTAGAATGAAATTCATAAGTCAAACCAAAATAAAAAATACTAATCCAATTCCATCTATAAAGGCTCTTTCCTTAAAACATCCACTAAGTCGGGACATGACCCTGACTATATCAAAAAGAAAACCAAAGTATGAAAATAAAAAAATAACTGAAAAGTAATAATGCCTTTTGGATTATGGAGGGCTCACCACTTCTCACCAGATGTCCAATAGAGGAGAACGAATACCTTAATGTTGCACAGGATCATAAGGAAAGACCTATGAACCTAAAACATAAATTGATGTAGCATCTGGAAGCGGTCAGTTCGATGAGTAATGGCATGCAACCTAGGGAAATTGATAAAACATTCTTTTAATAAAATCAGTCATAAAACATATTCAAAATTCACAACCATAATGAAGTAAAGGATATGGGACAAGAAACATAAAGACATGACCCTTTAAAACTTAGTCCTGAACTATGTTGCTTTTCATCGACCTCTAGTAACCTATAGGCTATTTTGGTTTGGTACCCTCAACCGGCCTCGGTTCAAGTTTGCCATGAAAATCAAGGATAGGCTGAAGTCACCAATAGTCAATAGCCACCCAAATGACTTTATATAAAGGACATCTCTTTATCGTCTAACTAAGGAATGATATCCATATGTTGTCAAAACGTAGGTTTTGGGCGTTGGTTACATTTACGTACACCTTCCTGGTGAAGCTATACGATTCTCCTTAAAGTCCAATTAAAACATTTTGTAAACCTTTAACTATGGAGTATTTCATTAAGGTATTCCCATATTGGTATCGTCACACCAAGACTTGCAAGCTGTTCATATTATGCCATGGTATACCCATTAAACATTTAGACTCAAGAATTTAATTCAAAATCCATAAACATAGCCCCCAAGGGAAGTTCAAAAGCTGGTAAACCTCTTTTTCATTTTTATACCATACAACTTTTAACCGATGAAATCAACATCATGCAATTCTTACTTGAAAACCAAACCTAGAAAGGAGTTGAGGCTCATATATTTATCATGCAAAATCCCATAACTTTGAGAAACTATATCACAAATCCCACCATTTTTATGTGACATATTTCAGTCCAAAAATCATCATTTACACATAAAAACCCATTAAACTAAGAAGACTCTGATATAAGTATTTCACAACCAAATCTCTCAACCCTAACTTCAAACAACTATTAAAACATATGATTATCAAGTAAATATCATAATATAACAATACTTAGGGTAAGATAATGTTCAAAATTCCTTTTTGATGAGAAATTCCATGAAGAATGCAAGAGAGATGAACCCTAAGCTTGAACCCTAGCCTTTTTACTTTCTAATTTTGTTAGAAGTGAAGAATAACCCTTTTGAGTGACTTCTATCATTTTAAGCGCTTAGAAACGTATTATGTGTGAGAGAGATGGTTTAATAGGTATGAAGGAACCCAAATACCCCTAAATAATGATTTAATTGATGTCCCATTGATTAAAAAGGAGGGGGTCACAACACGAGTCCCAATGCAAAGGGCAAACCTCAAAGAGCGGGGCCTAACGCGAGGCAGCCCGCTCACAGCATGAGGCCCACTGTTTGGGTAGGGAAGTGGCCTCTTACGGGGTCTTTCGTGGTTTGAGGCCATTGTGCATTGGCTCCCTCACGATGCACGACCTATTGTTGTATCCTATACCCCCCAACGCATTCAAACCCTTCTCGAAGTGTTCCAAGCTCAATTTAGAGACCACGTAGTCTCATTTTTAGGTTTATTTCGACTCCCAAACATCCGAAGCATTACATTATCCTTTCCTTATGATCATTCATCCTTGAATGAGAGATTAGGACACCCTTGGCATAACATAAAGAAGAACCTAAAGGGACTATAGAATGAAATCAAATGAAATAAGAGAAAGTGTAAGTTACATACCTCAAGCACCCTTATCCCATGATGGAAACAAGAAGGGATATTTAGATTTTATGTCCTCCTCCAATTCCCAAGTAGCTTCCTCCACGTTTTGGTTTCTCTATCTCACCTTTATCTAAGCTACTCTTTCGTTTTTAATTTCCAAACTTGTATATCCTGGATTTCAATAGGAATTTATTCATAAGATAAAGTATCTTTCACCCCAATATCCTCAGTGGGCACTACCAAGGAAGGATCACCCACACATTTCTTGAGCATGGACACTTCAAACATAGGTTGATCTGATGCCAAACTCGCCGATATGTCTAATTCATAAGCAACATTTCCAACTCTCCTTAGAATTTGGTATAGGCCAACCAAACCTCATAACTCATTTCATAGGAGAGAACTTTAGGAGCACCCAATCATCAACCTTAAACTCTAGCTCTCTTTGCCTCACATCTGCATAAGACTTTTTGCGGCTTTAAGCGGTCTTAAGCCTCTGTCAAATAATCTTGACCTTATCTATGGTTTGATGCACTAAATTAGGTCTGAAAAATCTAGTCTTACCAGCCTCATACCATCCAATCTATAATATACATATCTTACCTTAAGAGCTTCAAAAGGATCCATTTGTATGCTAGAATGATAACTATTAATATAAGTGAACTCAATAAGCGACAAGTGATCAACCAAACTTCCTTTAAAGTCAATTATGCAGGACCTTAGCATATTTTCTAAAGTTTGAATAGTACACTCTACTTTCCCATCTATTTGAGGGTGGAAAGCCGTACTAAAGTTAACCTGAGTACCCAACACCTTCTGAAAGAATCGCCAAAAATAAGAAGAAAACTGCATACCTCAATCAGATAAAGTAGACACTGAGGGCCCACACAATCGAACTATCTTTTAAATGAACTGCGTCACATAATCCTCACCGAGTAATTAGTTCTCAAAGGTAGAAAGTGAGCAAACTTGGTCATCCTGCCAATAACCCAAATAGAATCATATTATTCTGGGACCGCTGAAGACCGGTAACAAAATCCAGGTTAATCATTTCCCACTTCCACATGGGTAGATCTATCTCTTGGAAGGTGCCACCCTATCTCAAATGCTCAACTTTGTCTTACTGACAATTCATACATTTGGCAAAGCAATTTGCTACATTCATCTTCATATTATTCCACCAGTATATCTCTTTCAAGTCATGGTACATCTTTGTCGAATGGAGATCCTCTCCTACAGCCCATCTACATCGAGAATTCATAATATACCTTGATATCTCAGAACTCTATCTCCCTCAATCTCAAACTCCATAACTTTCTGCTGACCCACATCATTCTTGATTTGTATAGGTATAGGATCATAGACCCGTTTCTTCTTAACTTCATCTCCCAGAGATGATTTTTCCATTTGATGAACAACCAGTTCCCCATCCTGGGAATCCAAAAGACAAACTCCTAAATTTTTCAGTCGGTGAATGTCGCTCACATCCCTTTCTCTCCCCCTCAACATGAGACAAGCTCCCCATGGACAACCTGCTAAGAGGATCAACAGTAATATTAGCTTTACCTTGGTGGTAGTGTAGGCTCATGTCATAATCTTTAACAAATTCAAACCAACTCCTATGGCTGAGGTTCAATTCCTTCTAGGTGAACATATATTGCAAACTCTTATAGTCTGAGTAGATGTCCACATGTACCTTATACAAATTGTGATGCCAAATATTTAAAGCAAAAACCACCGTCGCTAACTCTAAATCATGAGTTGGGTAGTTTCTTTCGTGCACTTTAAGGTTTCTTGAAGAATAAGCGATAACCTTTCCATGTTGTATCAAAACACAACCAAGTCCTACCCGGGACGTATCACAATACATAACAAACCCGTCAGTGCCTTTGAAAAACCTCAAGACAAGGGTAGTAGTCAAACTATCTTTCACTTTCACAAAGCTGCCCTCACAAACATCAAATGATAAAAACTTTACCTTCTTCTGAGTAAATCTCATAAGTGGAGCAACTATAGACAATAAACTTTCCAAAAATCTCCGACAATAACCTGCCATACCCAAGAAGCTCCTGATGTCGATTGGAGTCGTGGGTCTAGGACATTTATTTACCACCTCAATCTTCTATCGATCCACCTTAATCCCTTCACTAGAGACAAGATGCCCAAGAAAAGTCACTACACTCAACCAAAATTCACACTTAGAAAATTTTGCATTCAACTCCCGATCCTTAAGGGTCCACAATACAATTGAGAGGTGATTAACATGATTCTCCTCACTTTTGGAGTACACCAAGATATCGGCAATAAAAATTATGATAAAAATATAAAAACTATCAAAACACCTTGTTCATAAGGACCATGAAAGTAGCTGGAGCATTAGTCAATCCAAAAGACATGACCAAGAATTCATAATGGTGATAACATGTTTGAAAGGAAGTCTTGGAAATATCAAATTCCCTAATATTTAACTGATGGTAACCCGAATGGAGGTCTATTTTAGAGATACACTTAGCACTCTGAAGCTGATCAAAGAGATCATCAATTCTAGGAAGAGGATCCTTATTTTTCACGGTGATATTATTCAGTTGGCGGTAGTATATAAACATACAAAGAGACCCATCTTTATTTCACATAAAAACACAGGAGTACCCCAAGGAGAGATATTAGGATGGATAAAACCTTATTAAGAAGGACTTTTAATTTCTCCTTTAGCTATTTTAGCTCTGTCGAAGCCATCCTATATGGTGGAATGGAGATGTGAAGAGTATCAGGTAGAAGATCAATCCCAAAATCTATTTCCATATCGAGAGGAATCACAGAAAGATCATTAGGAAAGACTTTGAGAAACTCATTAACTACAAGAACAAATTACAGGGAGGGACTCTAAGAGTTAGAATTTTTGACCTGAACAAATAATAAAGACACCCCTTAGCTATCAATTTTTAAGCTCCAAGATAAGAAATAAACCTCTCCTTAGGTACTAGGGAACTCCCCTCCTATTCTATCACTGGTTCATTAGGAAAATGAAAAGTGACCGTCCGGGTTCTATAGTCGAGGGTAGCATAGCACGAGTGAAGCCAGTCCATCCCTAAGATTATATCAAAATCCATCATATCAAGCTCTATAAAATCTACCACCATCTTTCTGTGAAAGATGGACACAACACAATCCCTATAGATTTTTCTAGCAATAAGGCACTCACCCACTTGGGTAGAAAATGAGAAGGGGTTAGAAATATTTTTGGAACTAAAACCAAAGTGTGCAGTTATATAAAGAGTCACATAGGATAGGGTGCAATCGGAATCAAGTAATATATAAACATCATGTGAGAAAAGTTGTACATACCTGTGATAACATCTCGAGATGCCTCAAAATCCTGACGAGTAGAAAGTGCATATAGGCGATTGCGACCATTCCCCATCCCTAAAGTAGCACCCTTTATGAAAGGAGATGAAGAAGTGGAAAACGGGGTCTTATTAGCCGAGGTTCACCCCTAGCTGAGGGGCAATCTTACTGTATATGGCCTGACTGACCATAATTATAGCACAAATTCCTCATCTTATAATAATATCCATGGTGAGAAGGCATTCCAAAAACATGGAAAAGAGGTCAAGGTGGGCTTAACTGAGCTATACTGGACTGAGATTGGGTACCTTACACCCTAGGGTTATTTTTCGGTTGGAAGCGCTGATTACCTGAAGGCTTGGGTACTGGAGCATTAGCTGATGAATGAAAATTACCCTAAGTCTTCTTCTTAAACCATTTCCTACCTCTTTTTTCCACCATTTTACTGGCTCGAATCCTGTTCTACATACTTAGTCTTCTTACTTTGCCTTTCTTCCATTTTAGCCTACTTTTTTTTGCTAATCCTCCACCTACTGCATATAGACCACTAGCCTTGATATATCCATGCCATTATTTAACATAACAGCCTTACACTCGAGCACCAAGTTATGAGAAAGACCCGAATAAAACTTTCTCATCCCAGACCTCATATTAAACACAAGTTAAAAAAATATAACGATACAGTTGGGTGAACTTCAGTGCAAAATCCTTGACACTCATTTTTCCTTGCTTCAGATTTATAAATTCCTCAGCCTTAGCTTCTCTCAAATCCCGAGGAAAGAAATAGTCAAGGAAACCACCATAGAAATCTTCCGACACCATCGGCTCAACATTTTCCCCTCAACCCTTTCCACTCATCATACCATTTGTAAGCCACCCCTTTCAACTAGTAAGTTGTAAACTCTCTGCACACCGTAGCATGCATAAATCTAAATATCTTTTCCATCTCGGCCACAAACTCTTGAGGATTTCCCTCAACCCTAGAACCTATAAAAGTCAGGGGATTTTTCCTTATGAATTGACTAGTTTGTTTGACCACAGATAAGCCAGTGATAGGACTATCATAATCAGACAGACGAGACTATGATGCCACAATCTGAGCAAACATGTGAATGAATTGGTGGAACTCAACATTTGAGACATCTATCTATGGAGACTGAGTATGATTAATACCAGCACGAGAAGATCTAGATGATAATTTGGGGCTGGTGGAACCCCAAGGAGAGCTGTGAAGTCAGATATACAGGCCCTTTACCGAGTCTGCATTTCATGGGTAGGGCGAACCTCCTCAATGTTTACCCTAGTTGGGGCCGAGGCTCCAGCTGAATTTTTATAGATATCAGATCTTCGTGGAGGCATAATTTGAAATACAAGAAAGTCAGGAGTTAGAAGAAATTCCTAGTAACTAGACCTTCTTGCACGAAATAGAACACAAAGAAAGGAAATATTCCTAAATGCCTCATAGCCTCACTCTTATAAGTGTGGTACACTACACTCTCATAAATGAGACTCTACTTGACATAGCTTTATAGACACTCAGTGACCCTGAACCGTTCTCTGATACCAAGGATGTTATGACCTGAATCGGGGCCCTGTCCATGCGGACACCCCAAGCTAACTAAGGCCTGAGATGATCCCGTAGCCTTACATAATAAGCATAGTATAATAAAGGATTTAAGAAAACCAACCCAGTCTATAGAAATTTCAATAAACCATTAGAATGAAATTCATAAATCAAAGAAAAACCAGTAAATAATAACCCAATACCATCTACAAAGCCTCTATCCTTAAAACTTCTACTAAGTTAAGACATGATCCCAACTATGCCAAAAAGGAAACCAAAGTATGAAAATAAAGAATAACTAAAAAGTAACAATGCCTTTTGGATGAGGAAGGGCTCACCACTTCCCACCAATTTTCTAATAGAGGAGAATGAACACCTTAGCACTGTATAGGATTACAAGGAAAGGCCTCCAAACCTACATCTTTAAATAATATAGCATCCAGGGATGGTCAGTACGGTGAGATGGCATACAAACCATACGAAAGGATAAAACATTCTTTTACAAAAATAAACCATAAAACATATTCAACATTCACCACTATAATAAAGTAAAGGATAGGGGGAAGGGAACATAAAAACCTGGCCTTTTAAAACTTAGTCCTAAACTTTGTAGCTTTTCATCGACCTTTAGCAACCCACAGGCTATATGGGCTTGGTACCCCCATTCAATGGGGCCTTGGTTCACATTTGCCATGAGAATTGAGGATAAGATAAAGTCCCCAATAGTCAATAGCCTCCCTAATTTCCTCATATAAAGGATATCCCTTCATAGTCTAACTAAGGAGATACATCCCTACATCAAAAAAACTTAGGTGTAATACCCTAAGTTTTAAAGCTCTAGATTCATCAACAAATAAATAATTAGCTTAGCTTTCCAACACCACTAGTTTCACCTTAATCCAATATCAGAAAAAAAAAGTTATGGCCAATTTACTAAGGTACTGTCAATCTGCCAGTAATGGCGACTGTGACAATGACCATTTGTCAGGACACAACGAGTCATGGTGAATACTCACTGTCACAGCAGTAAGGGACCAAAGATTTTACTCTAGTGACAACGACTCCAGCATATGACTCGTTATCAGTCTGAATAAGTCTTTAGGTGGACCCATCATCACAATAGTTATGAACCAACACCTAGGTCCTCAGGTCACGACTGCAAGCCAAACTTGTGGTCAAACCCTATGAGTCATAGCTTGAGCCATTGCGAATGTTTACAGAAATTTATTGGATGTTTTAAAAAGAGGCTTTTGGTCCCTTTTTCTGGTTTTAACCATGAAGCTACGTAATTTAATCTATCATAAGGCTAGAATATAAGGCTATCCGAAATCCCTCATAAACTCAAAATTCAACCAAACACATAGAGGGAGAACAAAGAAAGAGCAATTTTCTTCTCCAAAATCCAACTTAGGGTTCTTCAACTTCAATCACAAATTCCAAGGAGTTTTTCAATAAATCCATCTCCAGGTATGTGTGATTTAATCAATGGGTTCCTTCCACCTATTGAGTCCCAAAGATTCATCCAATACTAAGTCAAAATTCACCCTTCAAGTTTAGGGTTCCATGAAAAGCATGAGTTTCATAATTCTTATGTTTATTTGTTGAATTAAATCATGAATATGTGTTTCCCATAAGTTTAAACATCTTCCAATACCCATAAACATAAAATCCCATTATATTAATAAAATTGTAAATTTTTGGGTTTGAGTCATAAAATTCCCTATCATATTTGTATTTTGATATTGTAATGTTTAGTTGCATTCTTTAGAGCTGGTGGATTAAGAACACCTGATACCTAGGAATTAATGCATACATCAGCTTACATGTTCTTGAGTACTTTAAACTTTGAATACATTTTTATTTTCAAAGTACTATTATATTGAGCATAACATTTATTAGTGTCTTTTAGTTTGGAGTTGTACTTAGCACCGAGCGAATGCAGGGATGAAGGCTCACCCGTCAGTTAGGACTGAGATCTTTAGTAGAAGTCCCAAAGATCTAGAACTATGGTGCTACCATAGGTTATAAAGGAGTCACCCATCAAATCAGGATCAACACACTAGTCTTTTTGGACATCAGTTTAGTAGACCCACGCCAGCTAGTGTTCGTACCCTATAAAAGTACTGAACACCCATCCAAATGGGGGTATAGGTTGGACCCCGATCAACTCAGATTGGGGTATGTCGATTAATGTTAGCTTCCATATCCATAGTTTATGTTTCATTTTCAGATTTTGCATGACCATATATTCAGTTATTTAGTTACCTTACAATATATGTCTTTACTTGGTCTTGCACTCAGTTCAACATGTTACATGAATCATCATCATGTTCAATTTATATTAGTTATCTTCTATCTCACATACTCAATACATTCAAAGTAATGATTGGATAATTTTCCTGTACTATATTGTCTTACAATATAGGTTCTGACACTCAGTATTCAAATTGAGTGTAGTACGCTTCAATACCATCAACTGCAGCATTTGGTGAGTCCTCATCTTTTAAGGACCAGTTATCAGTATTATTTTTCATTATTCTTTTAGTTTTAAACAATTGGAGTTAGGTGGGGTCTGGTCCCAATAACTTATATGAGTTAGAGGCTTTCAGACAGATGTTAGGTTTTCAGCATGTTGAGTATTTTCAAATAGTCTTATTTTTAATATTCAGTTATTTATTTCCATATTATTTATTATCAATTTGTTTAAGTTTTGCTTCCACTCAGTATATAATCTCTTCAGTATTCTTAGTATTATGCTAGACCATGGGTTAGCTTGGGGTCACTTGTGACTCTAAGCACTGTATTACGACTAGTGGGAAGTCTTGGGTCATAAAAAACTTGGTATTAGTGCAGTTGGTATAAATTGTCCTAGGATGTCTCAAAGCCGCATTAAGTAGAGTCTTGTTCATGGGTGTGAAGCGCGCCACACTAATAAGTGAGAGGCTACAAAATGTCTTACAAAAAGTTTCACTTCTTTCATGATTCATATCATGCGATGGAGTGTGATCTCAATTAAAATACTTTTTCTAACTTATCCTCTACAAGTTTACAGAAAATGTCTCCTAAGAAAACTAACGAAAGGAGGAATGAGAATTAACAAGCACCACCCCCAGTCCTAAAGGACCCTCTGAATAAATAGCTCTCCCATGCTAAGTTTAGCATTGCCTTCACAACATTAGCCCAGTCACTAACAGCCTAGAATAACCATTAGGTTATTTTACCAGCCAACCTAACTGTGAATACGACAACAACAAGAGTCCGAGATTTCACTTGGATGAATCCCCCAATGTTCTTTGGGTCTAATCCTGAAGAGGACCCACAAAAGTTCCTAGACAGTAGTCAGAAGGTCACTAAGATCATGCATGTCACTTCAACTGAGAGTGCTGATTTTTCTACTTATCAATTGCAAGGAGTGTCTCACATATGGTTCAAGCAGTGGAAAGAGAATAGAGGTGCAGATACAAGTTCAATCGAGTAGGATTAGTTTGTTCCTGTATTTTTTGACAGTTTCTTCCCACTTGAGTTGAGGGAAGCCAAGGTGCAGGAATTTATAGACTTGAAGTAGGGAATTATGACTATTAAAGAGTATTTACTCAAGTTTACTCTATTGGCAAGGTATGCTTCAACTATGGTTGCCGACTCTAGGGCCCAAATGAGCAAGTTTATGTCAGGTGTTTTTAAGGATGTGGTCAAGAAGTGTAGGACGAAAATATTGGTTAAGAAGACAGACCTCTCCAAATTTATGGCTCATGCTCAATAGATTGAGGAAGAAAATATCAAGGAAAAGGAAAGGGAGACTAAGAGGGCCAGAATTGGTAGCTTTAATTTCTCCCAGTAGAAGTCAGATAATAGTAATTGTTCTCAATTTTGCCAAAAATATTTAGCTCCATCCATATCTTTTGCTATTGCTTCGGTGCCTAAGTTCAGGTAGGATACTCAGGATAGAGAAGTAGGCTCTAAGTCCTAAGGTAGTATGAATAGTGTTCGCGCCAACCCAATTTGAAAGAAACTGGTAGGAACCACAAGAGTGAGTGTTTGGTAGGTAGTGATACGTATTTTGGGTATGGAAAGGTAGGCCACAGAGTGGGGGATTTCCTAGTGCTTGAGCAGAGAGGTAAGGATGTATATTAGCAAGGTCAATCTAGACACTCCAGTAGATCACACAACTCAGTAGGGTGCCACTTCTAGTGCAACTGGTGGACATCGTCAGGGTAGGTTTTATGTCCTCCAGACTCGATAAGATCAGAAGGGTTCTCCTGATGTGGTCACTGGTACATTATAAATTTTTCATATTCATGTTTATGCATTGTTAGATCCCGGAGCCACACTTTCCTTTATGACTCTCTATATAGAAGTAGATTTTGGTGTCAGCCCCAAAACTCTCGTAGAACCCTTCATAGTTTCTACTCCAATCATAGTTCAATCATAGCCATATGGGTATATAAAAATTGCTCAGTCACAGTACCCAGAAAGTCACCTCAGTCAGCCTTGTAGATCTAGACATGACCGACTTTGATGTTATTCTTGGCATGGATTGGATGCACTCTTGCTATACCTCAGTTGATTGTAGTAATAAAATAGTCCAATTTCAGTTTCCAAATGAACCAGTCTTAGAATGAAGAGTTACTACCTCAGCTCCTATAGGTCAGTTTGTCGTTTTCCTTAAGGCAAGAAAAATAATTTTCAATGGATGTATCTACCATCTTGTTTGAATTAAGGATTTAAGATGCGAAATTGTAACGCCCCGAATTTGGTACCCGAAATGCTACACGGTTCTCATAATCCCGAAGGACCATAAGCTAACCCATAACTGATATCTATAACTGAGCCATGAATAATAATGGTAATATCGTAAATGCGAAAACATGAACTAAAAGGTGATAAGGTTCAATACTGATACATAACTGAAAATATGGTATAACAATACCAAAACAACTGAAATAACCACAAGACTTGTACCAATTCATGCATGTATTCTCACATTCATATTATTTAGTCAGTTAGTATTATTCATGTATATGAACCATTGTATTCAGCCTACCTTACTTGCATACCAGTACATTCAATCGTACTGACGCATTTGCGCTATGGTTTTTTATACCATAGGTTCAGAAGCACACACTCTAGAGTATCAGTAGCATTCCAGTTTCAGTAGTCAGAGTCAACATTGAGTCCTCATCATTCAAGGATGTTATTATTTGATTATTTCATTCTTTCAGTCTGTTTGGGTGTTGCCCACTGATAGCGCTGGAATTGGTACCCTGCTAATTTGGGGGACCGGACTAAGTTGAAAGACAACCGTGATTACTTCTAGGGACAGGACTAGGACAATCTTGGACCTTATAACCTATCTCTCCATATCCTAAACACACATCACTACCGAATCTACATATACCCTTATGATACTTACCACACTCTTCACAAAGTGGATTAGTAAAAACCCTGCTCTCACTACCCTGAGCCTTGGAACCTGGTGCCACATCTCTATGATCATTTCTAAACTTTGGTACTAGTGCACTAGCTAAAGATGGAACTGGGGATGAAAACATCTGTCTATACTGAGAACGGTTACTACCCTGCGACCCTGGTTGAGAAAAACTATAACTACCAGTTCTGGACCTCTTATTTTCCCCCTCCTTCTTCTTAAGTTTTTGCTTCTCAATCTGTTGAGCATGGACCATAAGCCTAAATATGTCCATCTCCTTAATCAACATCACAGTCTTACACTTCTTAATCACTCTACCTAATATCCCAGACACAAACTTATTCATTCTAGATCTACTGTCTGCTACTACATGAGGAGCATATTTGGCTAACTGAGTGAACTTGAGGGAGTATTCTTTTATGCTTATACTACCTTGTCTGAGGTTGATGAGCTCTAACACTTTGTCTTCTTTCTGCTCTAGGGGAAAGAATCTACCTAAGAAAGCCGTAGCAAACTCTTCCCATTTTATGGGCTCTGCATCTGCACCCCTGTCTACCTTCCACTGCTTAAACCACATATGGGATACATCTTGTAGCTTATAGGTGGCTAACTCTGCACTCTCACTGGAAGTCATTCCCATGATATCTGTGACTTTCTGAACTTGGTCGAGGAGCTCCTGTGGATCCTCTTCAAACTTAGAACCGTAGAATAGGGGAGGATTCATTCAGGTAAAGTCCTGAATCTAGGCTATTGTAGAATTGGCCACTGGGTTGGCTGGAACAGTAGCTGGACGATCATTCTGAGCTGTGACTAAATTGGCTAGAGTAGTGAATACAGCTCTGAATTTTGTATGAGAGATGTGCTCATCCAGAGGATCTTCCTGGACGGGCTGAGGTGCTGACTGATTCCCTGTTCCTTTTTCGTTAGCCTTTTTGGGAGTCATGTTCTGTAAATGGAAGAGAAGAAGGGATTAAACTGAGAGTTTGACTGGAGCTCATGCTCACTCACATGACATGAATACTAAAAGAAGGGAAACTGTTCCTAAAACATTTCATAGCCTCCTGCACATAAGTGTGGTGCATAACACACCCATGTACAAAACTCTACTAGATGCGACTTTTCAGACTTCCTAGGACGTTGTTGAACCTTAGGATTTGATACCAAGTTTGTAACACCTCAAATATGGTACCCAAAATGATACACGGTGCTCATAATATGGAAGGACCACAAGCTAACCCATGATTGATATCTGTAACTGAGCCCTGAATAATAATGGAAATATTGTAAATGTGGAAACATGAACTGAAAGGCCAAAAGGTTCAATATTGATACATAACTGAAAATATGGTATAACAATACCAAATCAACTGAAATAACTGTCTGGACATGCTGTAGTCTGAAAGCCTCTTAAACTAAACTGTCTAAATAAGGAGTTGATGGGACAATCTCCCAACTAACCCCATTTTCTAAAATAATCTAAGTACTGAAAGAATGAAATAATCAAATAATAACATCCTCGAATGATGAGGACTCACAGCTGACTCTGACTGCTGAAACTGGAATGCTACTGATACTCTAGAGCGCGTGCTTCTGAACCTGTAGTATAAAACACCACAACAAAAATGCGTCAGTGCGATTGAATATACTGGTATGTAAGTGAGGTAGGCTGAATGCAATGGTTCATATGCATGAACAATACTAACTAACTGACTAACATGAACGTGAGAATACATGCATGAATACATAACTGTATCTGAGATTGTGATAACACTGACTCATGAATTTTGATAACGTGGATTTACTGATATCTGGGTACTAATACTGGGATACTGAAAGACTAAGTCTACTGAGTACTGAGGAACTGATGCCATATTACTGATAAAGAAATGATTATTTTTGACAGTTCTGATTATGAAGAACTGATCTGATTGACTGCATCTGACAGTCCTGAAATCTGAATACTGGTAATATAAATTTCGTATAATTAATATACTATTAACTGGGTGACTGTGTCTGACAGTCCTAATTCTGATGGAACTAGCTGAGTTCAATACTGAGCTGAGCGACTGTATCTGACAGTCATGAAACTGTAGAACTGAACTGAGTTCTATTACTGAGACTGGATCCAAAACTGAGACTATGGGAGGTAATCATCTAACTGACCTACCCCAAAACTGAACTGGTGGGGTCCAACCTATAATCGCAGCTGGAAGTGTGTCAGTACCGTGCCATGGGTAAAGATAAGCTGTGAGTAAACCTTCTCTGACAAGGAGCTCTTCCGTCAACCCCTTCTAGTAGGAAAAACTCAAATGAGGTGTATAATCCCTAAACTCATAGGGTAAATCTCAACCTACACTGGCTACGTAGTTCTGGAATGCAAGGATTGCTTTTAAGGATCACACCCTCTACTGGCTAACAGGTGAGTCCCCATCCTTGGGTTCACTCGGTGCTTAATCCTACCCCCAACTGAAGAGACACTAAACTGATTTAAACTGAACTGAATTATTACTGATAGTATCTTTTAGCTGATTTGCACAGATTTTACTAAATTCTGTTGATTGACGAAATACTACTGAGATCGGATAACTGACTGAGATTACTGAAATTTCTTGAGTCATGTAACTAACTGAATTCTAATGATCATGTCTTGAATGGGAGTATCATGAAAACTGACACTGGCTCTAGGCACACAGCTAAATTGTCGGGTACAAGCACCCCCAGGACTCGATAGCATGAAACTGACAAGACTTGACAATTTTTGAACGCATAACCAATATCAATAATTCATAATACAATAAGTTGGGGATTTCATGAAACACATGGTTGTCATAATGTTATACATGGATGGAATTGCATATAGACATGTAATACTTTTATCAACCTAATCTTATGAACATTCCATCAAATACTCATAATGCACACAATATCATGGAAATCAGTCTTGGTCATAAGGGTAAAGCATGCATTTATTATTTAAGTCACAATTGAGCTATAATACCCAATTTCTATCCTCCTGGCCATTTTTTCAAACACCCTACATGTACAACTTAGGGAATAGGTGAAATCATCAAATTACACATCATAAACAACTCAATTCATGGATTTCATCTTGCATGCTAACGTAGTTTCATGAAAACACTTAAAGATTCCAACTTGGGAATCATACAACAAGATAATCATGGTTACAAACAACCCACAACATAAATATCATGTTTTATAATTTGAAAGAGGGTTCTTGGACTTCATGGATGAAAGGAATCCATAAATCAATACATGACATACCATAGTTCCTGATTTTACAAAGATTGACGGAGAGATTCTTGAATTTGAGTATTGAATTTGAATCCTTAATTGAAAACCCTAACTTGTTCTTGAGAGAAACTTGAGAGAAACTCTATATTTTGGGTGAAATATAGCTGAATCACGTGTTATTGAGTTTATCTAAGGATGGGAAATTAACCCTTTTGCCCTTAAAAATGCGAATATTTAATGACTAAAAATTGGGTGCCGACGCTACAAGCAACGCGACGTGTTGTTGGCTACGACGCGATACTCGACACGTCGCACCATGATCGCATCGAGCCTCAGAATTTTTGGCTCTGGCAGCCTACACAAATGTTGACCTATGTGATTGGCGATGCGGCTCTCCATGATCGCGTTGGTCCACTTTTTGGGGACTCTGAACATGAACTAAACGAGTTCCCAATAATTTGAAACTTGTCCGAGAACACCTATTGACCTTCATGATCATGAACTAATAAAAACACGGACCATTAAAGGACGTTAAGGTGGCGAAATGAGATTTCCAACTTTTGAAGGCCAATAATAGGCTAAGTCTGGGAACCTAGCTAGAATTTTCTAAGTCGGGACCCCTTGACATGCTTAAAGGACTGAATTAAGATTTAGAATTTTACGGGGTCTTACAGAAATCCCAAGTTTTGTATTAGTTCCAGTAGTAAAAGAATTTCCAGAAGTGTTTCCTAAAGATTTGTTTAGAGTTCCTCTAGAGCAGGAAATTGACTTCAAAATAGATCTCCTTTTCAGATACCCAACCTATTTCAATTCCTCCTTATGGAATGGCTCCAACTGAGCTTAAGGAATTGAAGGAACAATTGAAAGATTGACTAGACAAGTGTTTTATCGAGCTGAGTGTCTCTCCATGGGGTACTCTAATTCTTTTTGTGCATAAGAAAAACCTTTATCTCAGATTATGCATTGATTACCATCAGTTGAACAAAGTCACAGTCAAGAATAAATATCCCATCCCCAAGATTAATGACCTGTTTGACCAACTTCAGGGTTCTAATTGTTTCTTTAAGATAGACCTCAGATCCGTCTATCATCAACTTAGAGTCAGTGAATGTAGCATTCAAAAGATAGCCTTCAGAATTCTGTATGGTCACTTTGAATTTGTTGTTATCTCTTTTGGACTAACGAATTCTCCAGCAGATTTTATGGACATGGTGTTCAAGTAGTACTTGGGCATGTTCATTATAGTCTTCATAGATGATATCCTGACTTATTCTTGGAGTGAGAATGAACATGCAGATCACTTAAGGATTGTCTTACAGACTTTTTAAGATCACCAGCTATTCGCTAAGTTCAACAAGTTGGAATTTTGGTTGAAATTAGTAGCATTCCTTGGTCATATTATTTTCAATGAAGGCATTCAAGTTGATTCTCGAAAGACCAAAGCAGTGAGGAACTGACCTAGACCAATTTCTCCATCAGATATCAGGAGTTTCTTGGATTTGGTCAACTACTACAGATGGTTTGTTGAATGATTTCCTCTATTGCTTATCCCATATCCAGAATGACTCAGAAGAAATTCAAATTCTAGTGGTTCAATTGTTGCGAGAAAAGTTTTCAGAAGTTGAAGACTCGACTCACCCTCATTTCAGTTTTGACTTTACTAGTGTGTTCAGATGGTTTTGTGGTTTATTGTAATGCTCCTAACGTTGTTCTTGGTTGTGTGTTAATGTAATGGGCAAGGTTATAGCATATGCCTTTAGACAACTCAAACCTCATGAGAAGTACTGACCGACTCATGATATTGAGTAGGTACCAGGTGTGTTTGCCTTACAGATTTAGAGGCATTATATTTTTAGGATTCATGTGGATTTGTTCACTAATCACAAGTTCAACTAGAAATATCTAAATCTTTGTCAAAGAAGGTGGCTAGGGTTATTGAAGGACTATGATATGAGTGTTTTGTACCACCCAGGTAATGTTGTGGCTGGAGCCCTTAGTAGGTTGACTATGGGGAGTGTTGCTCACATTGAGGATGAGAAGAAAGATTTAGTTTGTGAGGTTCATTAGCTTGCTAGGTTGGGAGTTCGACTGGTTCATTCAATAAAAGGTAATATTTTGGTTTAGAATCTTCTTTGGTAGCTGAGGTGAAGGAAAAATAAGATAGGGATCCTATTTTTCTTGGGTTGAAGGGAGCAATTCAGAGTCAGATGGTTGAGGTTTTCTCCTGTCACAACCCAAACCAGGGCATGGACGTAACGGGTATCTCATGTCTACCAAGGACCGAAGACCACCGCCTTAGCCTATTCCAACATAACCAATATATATATGATGATACAGGAAAGATAAACATAAAAGTCTATATGAGATTAATATCCATAAGCCATCCATAATACCAAAACTAGCACCGAACAACAACCATAATACCCAAGTCCACAGTAGTCTAACAAAATTGAATACTAGAAAAATAAAGGAACATGCCCCCAACCATAGCAAAAATAAATCTAAAATAAAGTCTACGATCGGGGAAAATGAAAATATGAAATAAAGTCTTTAGAAGGATAGAAGCTCACCACTTTAATTCAACTCTTGATCTAACCGCGAACCCCTAATCATGTGTAGAAAAGGTAGAAATATGGCCAACTCCTGCATCACGTGGGGATACAACATCTAAAGACAGTTAGCGGTTGGAGTGCTAACATGTAACTCAGGGGTAAAAGGATAAAGTAATACCATAATCCATAATATGAAAACCAGTAAAACCCAATGTACAACATCATATGAAATATGTATAGATATATCATATGCCAGGAAAGGGAATAAGGCTTAGCATTAGAGTAGAACCTTCACTTGGATTGCATAGATCTGCCGTCCTAAAGGCACCCACGGACTATATGAGTTCAGCTTCCCCAGCTGAAAGGTCCCTTGTGCGTGTTAGCCGCACGTACCGGAGAAAACCCAAGAAGGCTAATGCTATCCCCAAAATATAAAGTGTGTCTTATTCATATGGTCACCATTATAAAACCTCATATCGTCAAACATGAGTTTCTAGTATCGGTCCCCCCAAGATCTCCACCTTTCACGCTTTGCTACACAACCCCCTTTAAGCCAATATTAAAATCATTTACACATTCTCAATCATTTACCAATGAGTCTTTTAATTAGACATTTCTCATTGGTATCATCATACCAAAATTAGAGCTTCAAGTCTAACCCCTTATACCATATGAAACCATTAAACCAAATTTGACTCCAAAGTTTTTTATTAAACCAAAATCATGGCCACCAAGGCCTTTCCAAAATCATTTGAAAACCAAACTAAACCAATTGATGTTCCATTACTATTTATGCAATGCAAGTTTTCCAAGAATAGTCAAACTAGGTGACAAAATCATATTCATTGTCAATTTCACAAACAGGTTGAGGGAACATGATTTCCAACACCATATATCAAGGAAAAATCATCAAATTGGGGATTAACCATAAACTCTTAGTTTAATTACCATTCCCATGCATCTCCTAATGTTCAAAATTATAAATAAAGCTTAATTATTGCATAATAAACCATAGAAAAACATATAAACTAATCACATTAACAACCCTCAACCCATAGTTCAAAACCCATTATCAAAACCATGAATAATAACCAATTTCATGTCATTAATAAAACAAATGTATAGGACAAGATATACATGCCTTATACACACAAAGATTTTTGAGTAATTGAGAATTTAGAATCCAAATGATGAACGTAAGTTGAAACCCTTATGTTTTCTTAGGGTTTGGAGTTTGAGAGTGAAATAATCAATGTTGTGTTGTGAAAACTGATAGGAATATGCTTATGTAATGTTTAAAGGTCGTCTATAAGTAAAAGGACCTCATTACCCTTCATCCCAATTAAAATAGAACAAAACAACAAAAATTTACATAGGTCGTGGCATGGACCTCATTGCAGAGGCTATCCTCCGTGCCACAAACCCTATCACAGATACCCAATCTCCATGATACGAAGACTATTGCATAGACTAGCCTCTGTGACACGGGGTTATCGCACAGGCTTACTGCCTCCGTGACTCATGGTGGAATGGCATAAAAAAAGATAATGCAAAATTTGTAACTAAGTGTCCAAATTGCCAGCAGGTTAAGTTTGAGCACCAAAGACCTGGTGGTATGCTTCAAAAAATCTACATTCCTACTTAAAAGTGGAAAGTAGTGCATATGGACTTCATTACAGGGTTGCCTCGTACTCATCGACAACATAATTCTATTTGGGTTATCGTGGACCGAATGACTAAGTCAACCTACTTGTTTCCTATTAACACTTCAAATTCAGCCAAAGATTATGCTAAACTCTATCTTAGGGAGTTGGTGAAACTGTATGGAGTCCCTTTAACTATTATTTTAGATAGAGGTATCCAGTTTACCTCTAAATTTTGGAAGACTTTTCAGAAGAGTCTTGGTACCCAAGTTCACCTTAGTAAGACTTTTCGCCCTTAGAAAGATGGTCAGATAAAGAGGACTACTCATACTTTAGAGGATATGTTGAGAGCATGCGTGATTGATTTCAAGGGTAGTTGGGGTGATCATTTGCCTTTTATTGAGCTTGCTTATAATAAAAGTTACCATTCTAGTATTCAGATGACCCCGTTTGAAACGTTGTATGGTAGGAGGTGTATATCTCCTATTGGTTGGTTCGTGTCTAGTGAGACTACTTTAATAGGGCCAAATTCAGTACGTGAGGCACTGGAAAAAGTTCAGCTGATTAGAGAAAGGCTGAAAACCGCTCAGAGTTGTCAGAAATCTTATGCAGATGTGAGGAGAAGGGAGCTTGAGTTTGATATTTATGATTTTGTCTACTTGAAGGTTTCGCCCATGAAAGGGATGAAGTCATTTGGTAAGAAGGCAAAGCTCATTCCCCACTATGTTGGTCCTTATAAGATCTTGAGTTGATATGGTAATGTAGATTATGAGTTGGTGTTGCCAATAGAGTTAGCCTTAGTGCATCTAGTCTTCCATGTTTCCTTGTTAAAGAAATCCATTTATGACCTAGCATCAGTGTTCCTTTAGAGAGTGTGGGTATGAAAGATAGTCTCTCTTATCAATAATCCCCGTTGAGATCCTTGATCGTCAGATTCGTAAACTTAGAAACAAAGAGGTCGCTTTAGTAAAGGTTTTGTGGAGAAATCAGTCAGTTGAGTGAGCTACTTGGAAAGCAGAGGAAGATATGATGAGTTTGGTTAATTAATTCTTTCTATTCTATCTCAGGCCACCCAACTATTTTCATGCCATAACATGCATTTATGAGTTTGGTTCAGTCCATTTAATAGTTGTAGATTCAGTTATTAACTCATTGTTTAACTCGTAGGAGTGGGATAATTATCCTAACCCAACTACCCTATCCTTTCTATATCCTAGCTTCCCTCAACCTCTCCCCCATCAGAATATAACTTCCTGACCCCCCAAAATATGAACTTGGACATTGAACCAGAAAAGAAAAAGAAAGAGAGAAAAACAGAGAGAATATCAGCCAAAGAAAACAAAAAAATATATCAAACATTGCAGAGGAAAAACAGACACATAAAAGTAAAAAAAGTGAAAAAGAATTGAGAAAAAGTGTGAGAGTTTGTGGTCGGGTCTTCGTTTAGAGTTTTCGGTGAAGGCTTTCTTTATTTTATATTTAATTTAGTTCTTCACACAGGTTCATATCCAATCTCTGTACTAATATTCTTTTAGTTTTGTTGTGAAACGAAGTATGAATAAAGTTAGAACTCCATAAAATACTTTGGTAGAATAATCGCTTTTCGTATATCAGGAACTTGCTATTTAAAAGTTGTCATTAATACTTGTGTTCTCAAAGTAGTACTGTTTATAATTTGTTTTGTTGAAATCCTATTGTAGGTGTATTTCAGATTGATAACTCTGCAAACTGACTGTGAATCTTATTTATAATGAATAAAGTTGTTTTTAATATGCTTAATTTATGTAACAAATTTTAATTTTGAGTATGTCTAAAGACATATCACATTTTTATAATTAAAATAATAACTTTAGGGTTTTCTTTTCTTCTCCTTAATATTTTGTTTGCAAGTATATTGAATTGTGTGGTCAATAGTCATTTATCAACATGTAGTAATAAGCACTAAGCAGTGCCTGAAAAACTAGATTCTGACATTATATTGTCGAATATAAAAAACTTTGAAGTACTATAAGTAAGTAACATGGGTACATGAACCAAAGAATTGAAAGTTTTAAAAGTTAAGTAATTAATTGAGTACCGTATAGGTATCATTACTAACATGAACGAAAAAAAAAGAAAAAAAAGAAGAAGAAAAACAGTGAGAAGATTGGAAAGAAACACTTAGCAAAGTTTTAAAAAAAAGAAGAAGAATAAGAGGAGAGAATCAAAAGGTTGCAAAAAAATGCAAGAATAATTTTTTTAAAAAAAGAGAGCTTAAAAAATGTTCGAAGGTTTTAAAAAAAACGTACAGAAAAAATAAAAATATTAAAAAATAGCTTTAAAAAAAAAAGATTAAAAAAAACAAAAATTTTAACGAAAACAAATTTGTTACGTTATTATATATTTTTTCTTCTTCTTTCATTTCTTGTTAACTGTTGGGTTCAAAGTATATGAAAAAAAGTGTGAATGAAAAATGGAGGAAAAATGATGGAGAAGGGAGACACCAATTTAGAAAGTGTATTTCCAAATTGGAAAGTTCACACTTTCTCCCACATTGGTGGAAGAAGAGAACTTGTGAGTGTTTAAAATAAGGGACATTTACTCCACATAGTAAGTGAGGCAAGAAATAAGAGATGTCTCGCGTCGTCATCGTCGCTGGCTCGGCTCCGGAGTTCGAACATACCAAAGGGAAAAATGCAACTTTTTTCTATGTTTTGATATTCCATTTATATGCATGCATGCAGATTGCGAAACAGTGCAGTGCTGAAATGAAGGAATGCAACCCTTCAACGAAATGACACACTGATTCATGAAATGGTATGCCTGTTCGGAAAAGACACATTCTTTGGACGAGCAGACATGACTTTTCCAGAAAGGTAACACCTTTTAAGTGAACCATTGCACTTTTCAGAAGAGGCAAATGTTGGCTAAACAAACCTGTATTCATCCACAGGTTTAGGTACGGATTTTCTGAAATAAAAACTCTCTTCTTGTCTTGAAAAACTTTCTGTGTGATCGATCAAACCGTTGAGTGAGTTTGCTGAATCCAACAATTTGAGGTACCACTATTGTTTGGATTGGAGGTCATTTTATCCTGGGAGGAAGATTCCAAAACCTCGGGTACAGTGAGGGGAATTATTCCTTCAGGACACTCCGTGAATTTAGAGGACTTGGTCTTAAATTCTGTTTCATCTCTTTTCTGAATCTTAACACACTTCTTAGATAGATTATTCGTAATCTTGTGTTGAAGGTGTTACAGAACTTCATAAGTGTTATTATCTTGGACTTGAACTAGTGTTGAAGTTTGTGTTTCTTATTTACAGATTCTTGTACCCGAATACATAAAAGATAACAATCTTAAGGAATAATTTTTTTTTTTGCTAATCTGTATTGTTTATTTTTGGAGATTAAAGCTTTAAGATTTCTACTCCGTTTGAACTTAACTAGTGATTCGAAGACATAAAATCTTCATCACAAGTGAAAGATCATTTGGTTGACGATTGGAAGTCATAAAAACTTCATCGTTAACTAGAAACAAGAAAAAGAGTTTAAAGTTGTTTAACTTTATAAGTAGTATTCTGAAAATACTAAATATTATTGCCTTGTGATGGCAGGAAAAATGACTAACGAAAGTCAAATGCAAGATGCGGCTAGGACTGTCGGGGAAACTAGTATTGCCTCAACAAGTCGAGCAAATGCTCCGCAACCAATAGCACCTGCGGAGAAGCCCGAAAAATTTGCAGGCATTGACTTTAAGCGATGGAAGCAAAATATGTTCGTTTACCTCACCACTCTATGCCTTCAAAGGTTCACTAATGAGGATGCTCCTGAGGTACCCGAGAGAACCTCGGACAAAGAGCATTTCATGATATTAGAAGCTTGGAAACACTTGGACTTCTTTTACAAGAATTATATATTGAGTGGTCTCCAAGACGACCTCTACAATATTTACAGTAGAACTAAGACATCGAAGGAATTATGGGTGGCACTAGAATGAAAATACAAGACAGAGGATGCGGGAATTAAGAAATTCTTTGTTGCAAGCTTCTTGGACTTTAAAATGATAGATAACAAATTGGTTGTCTCTCAAGTGCAGGAATTGCAAGTAATCATTCATGATCTCCTAGCAGAAGGTATATCTTTGAAAAATACCTTAGTTGAACAAATTGAAAATGTTCTTAGTACTCACATAAACTGTTTTGTAGGTTTGGTTGTGAATGAAGCATTTCAAGTAGCAGCGATCATTGAGAAGCTACCACCTATGTGGAAAGACTTTAAAAACTACTTGAAGCACAAACGCAAGGAGATGACTATCGAAGATCTTATTGTACAACTACATATTGAAGAGGATAATAAGTCTGCTGAGAGAAGGTCAAAAGGGAATTCTGCAATTAATGGAGCACATAATGTAGAAGATGACCAAAATAATTCTAAGAAAAGGAAGAAAGTTGAACAAGGAAGCCATCAACCTAAGAAGAAATTCAAAGAAAAGTGATTCAACTGTGGCAAGATTGGACATAAGTCCACGAATTGTCGTGCCCCTAAGAAAGTCAAGAAAAAGGACCAAGCAAATATGATTGAGTCCAACAAAGAATGTGATGATCTGTGTGCTATGTTTTCAGAATGCAACTTAGGGGAATCCTCGCGAGTGGTGGATGGATTATGGTGACACCCGCCATATTTGTGCCAACAAAGATTTGTTTTCTTCATTCACTCCAGCTCAAGTGGAAGAAATGATCTACATGGCTAACTCCGCTACGGCTAAGGTAGAAGAAACATGAAAAGTGGGATTGAAAATAACTTCAGGAAAGTTCTTGACACTTAACAATGTATTGTACGTCCTGAAATTACGTAGGAACTTGATTTCTGTTTCACTTCTAGACAAGAACGGATTAAAATATGTAACCGTTTCTGGAAAAATTGTAATAAGCAAAGGAGAAGTGTATGTTGGAAAAGGCTATCTCACCGATGGCCTTTATAAGATGAATGTAATGAATGTTGAAATAAATAAAAGTTCAAATTCTTCTTACTTGCTTAAGTCTTATAATTTATGGTATGAACGTTTAGGCTATGTTAATTACAAAACGTTATGAAAATTGATTAACTTAGAAGTTTTACCAAACTTTGAGTGCAATAAATCAAAGTGTCAAACGTGTGTGGAATCAAAGTATGCAAAGCATCCTTATAAGTCCGTTGAAAGGAATTCCAATCCTTTAGACTTAGTACATACTGACATTTGTGATATGAAGTCAACACCATCACGTGGTGGCAAAAAGTATTTCATAACTTTTATTGACGATTGAACTAGATATTATTATGTCTACTTGCTAAATAGTAAGGATGAAACAATAGATGCGTTTAGGCAATACAAAACTGATGTAGAAAATCAGTTAGAGAAAAAGATAAAAATGATAAGAAGTGATAGGGGCGAAGAATATGAATCTTCCTTCACCAAAATATGTGTATAAAATGGAATTGTCCATCATACTACGGCCCCGTATTCACCTCAATCTAACGGAATTGCGGAAAGGAAAAACTGAACTTTGAGAAAATAATGAATGCCTTTCTTATAAGTTCCAATTTATTCTAAAACTTGTAAGGGGAGGATAGCCTTACATCCAATCGTAAACTCAATAGTGTTCCCCATAGTAAGACACAATCAATTCCTTATGAAAAATGAAAAGGAAGGAAACCCAACTAGAAATATTTCAAAGTGTGGGGGTGTCTAGCAAAGGTCCAAGTTCCTATGCCTAAAAGGGTTAAGATAAGACCTAAGACTGTGGACTGCGTGTTCATAGGATATGCTAAAAGTAGTAAAGCATGTCGGTTTTTGATTCATAAATCTGAACATCCGGATATAAATAAAAATACGGTAATTGAATCAGATAATGCTGAATTCTTTGAAAACATTTACCCATATAAAACTAGACATGAACAGTCTAGTGGAGGGTCTAAACGACCTCGAGATGAAACAAGTGAGAGTGTACATAATGAAGAGAATCCAAGATGTAGTACACGTCAAATACTTCTACTACATTTGGATAATATTTTGTAATATTTCTCTTAGAAAATGAGCCCCAAACATTTAAAGAAGTGATGTCGTCGTTAGACTCATCCTTTTGGAAAGAAGCAGTCAATAGTGAGATTGATTCAATCTTAAGCAACCATACATGGGAATTGGTTGATCTTCCTACAGGAAATAAACCTTTAGGTTCTAAATGGATCTTCAAAAGGAAAATGAAAACGGATGGTACTATTGACAAATACATGGCAACACTAGTAGTAAAAGGCTTCAGGCAAAAAGAAGGCCTTGATTACTTTGATACATACTCGTCAGAAACAAGGATAACATCGATTCGAATGTTAATTTCCTTGGCGGTAGTATATGGTCTTGAGATCCATCAAATGAATATGCAAACCGCATTCCTAAATGGAGAATTGGAGGAAGAAATTTACATGGAACAACCTGAGGGTTTTGTGGTTCTAGGAAAGGAGAATGAGGTGTGTAAACTTATTAAGTCGTTGTATGGACTAAATCAAGCACCTAAATAATGGCATACAAAAATTGACCAAACCATGTTGGCAAACGGGTTCAAGATAAATGAATGTGATAAATGTGTTTACATTAAAGACACTCCGAATCCCCAAGTCATTGTTTGTTTATATGTAGATGATATGTTGATCATCAGTAGAGACATTTCAAACATAAATGCAACAAAACAAATGCTTGAAAGCAAGTTCAATATGAAAGACCTTGGAGTTGCGGATGTGATCTTAGGTATAAAAATCCATAGAACTCCACAAGTGTTGGCATTGTCACAGTCTCATTATATCAAAATGGTACTCGACAAATTCAAGTATATGGAATTCGGTATTGTCAAGACTCCTTTGGATGTGAGCTTTGCACTTCGAAAGAATAAAGGTGAAAGTGACTCACAATTGGAGTACGCAAGAGTATTGGGATGTTTAATGTATATAATGAACTGTACAAAACCAGATATAGCATGCGCTATTAGTAAATTGAGTCGTTGCACAAGTAATCCCAACAAAACTCATTGGATGGCAATGAAAAGAATTTTGGGGTATCTTAAATACACTCCAGACTATGCCTTGCATTATAATAAATATCCTTCAGTACTTGAAGGATATAGTGATGCTAATTGGATCACCGGATCGAACGACGTAAAATCCACAAGTGGATATGTATTTACTATCGGTGGAGGAACAGACTCTTGGAAATAATCCAAACAAACTTGTATTGCTCGCTCTACAATGGAATCTGAATTTATCGCATTGGATAAAGATGGTGAAGAAGCAGAATGGCTCCAGAATTTCTTGGAAAATATTCCTTATTAGCCCAAACCAGTGGCACCAGTATGTATACACTGTGATAGACAAGCGTCAATAGGTAGGGCAGGGAGAATGATGTACAATGGTAAATCTCATCACATACGACGGAGACATAATACCATTTGGGAACTTCTCTCTAGTAGAATTATCACTGTTGACTATGTAAAGTCAAAGGATAATATGTTGGATTCACTTACAAAAGGCCTATATAGAGGAGTGGAAAGTACATCCAAGGGAATGGGTTTAAGGGCTAGGACAAGTCAGCATGGCGGTAACTCTACCTAGCAGACTGGGGATCCAAAGAGCTAGGTTCAAGGAGATCAAGCAAAGTTGTGTCTGACAGGTTCAACATTGTCAATTACCCAACCTATTCTCATGATGTAGACAATGTTCAGTAAACAAGGATAAGACTTAAGGTGAAAAGTTTTTTAATGATTATCTAAATTTGGCAGATTTGACCAAATAATTTAATCTATAGGATTGAACGTTTAGAAATCACCTATGTGAGGGAGAAGTGGAAACCGCTTCAAGTAGAATGTTAGTAAAGGCCTATTCTATAAGCTCTATGAAACCGGGACGTGTTCATGGCTAAAAAAACAAAACCGTGAGAACCATAAATGATAAAAGGCTGGTTGTGTGACATGTGTTGACTAGGTGTAAACTAAAGCTCGACGGTTCAAAGATATCAAATCTAACGATTGACCGAGTGCATTCGATGCATGTTAACTACGGAAAGTTCAAAGGGAAACCCACTTATACAGATGCAATCAGTCTTTGCTTGATGATCACATACTTGTCCGTAATTTTTTTTACAAAAATAGCCATTTTCCATTCATGTGGGGGATTTTTGGGTTCAAAGTATATGAAAAAAAATGTGAATGAAAAATGGAGGAAAAAGGGTGGAGTAGGGAGACACCAATTTAGAAAGTGTACTCTCAAATTGGAAAGTTCATTCTTTCTCCCACATTGGTGGAAGAAAAGAACTTGTGAGTGTTTAAAATAAGGGACACTTACTCCACATGGTAAGTGAGGCAAGAAATAAGAGATGCCTCGCACCGTCATTGTCATCGCTCGGCTCGGCTTTGGCTTTGGATTTGGAAAATGATCGATCGATGATATCTATCTTTTTGGACAAAGTTTATTTGACAGAAATTCAAAAATTCAGTTCGAAAATACCAAAGGAAAAAACACAACTTTTTTCTATGTTTTGATACTCCATTTATATGTATGCATGCAGATTTCAAAAAAGTGTTTCAAAATAGTGCAGTGATGAAACAAAGGGATGCAACCCTTCAACGAAATGACACACTGATTCATGAAATGGTATTTCTGTTCGGAAAAGACACATTCTTTGGACGAACAGACATGGATTTTGCAGAAAGGTTACACTTTTTAATTGAACCATTGCCACTTTTTAGAAGCGACAAATGTTGGCTATATAAACCTGCTTTCATCCACAAGTTTAGGTACGAAATTTCTGAAATAAAAACTCTCCTCTTGTCTTGAAAATCTTTCTGCGTGATCTATCAAACCGTTGAGTGAGTTCGCTGAATCCAACAATTTGAGGTACCGCTATTGTTCGGATTGAAGGCCATTTTATACTAGGAGGAAGATTCCTAAACCTCGGGTATAGTAAGGGGAATTATTCCTTAAGGACACTCCATGAATTCGGAGGAACTGGTCTTAAATTCTGTTTCATCTCTTTTCTGAATCTTAACACACTTCTTAGATAGATTATTCGTAATCTAGTGTTACAGAACTTTATAAGTGTTCTTGTCTTGGACTTGAACTTCTATTGAAGTTTGTATTTCTTATTTACAGATTCTTGTACTCGAATACATAAAAGATAACAATAACTTCGTTATTATTAATTTTGGTATGTGATTATGTTATTTTGGTTTATCAAGTAATTTTGTTAAGCTTATATATTAATTTGTTCATCAATTGTAGGATCAATCCTTGTCGTTCTAAAAATAAAGAATGTCTATTTATATTCTCCTGGACTAGTCAATTTTCTTCGATCTCTTTAATCAAATTAACTAGGGTGAGAATGACTGAGATAAGTCACGGTTTTATTTAAAACATGTTGTTATTGATAAAAGAAAAGAGAGGAAAAAAACATTTGCAAGGGTGCGGGATAAGCTGCGGATTAACCAAAAATGCATTATAAATTTGAGAAGAAAGAGAGGAAAAATTGATAAGATAAAATTGTCGCGAGTTTACGAGAGATGAACGAATGTCTTTTTAACACTAGATGAGTTTTAGGCACATTTAATATATTTGTCTTAATTAAGAATGCGACGTACACATCTTTTTGAGATATTAAAAAATAATTTGAGGATGCAATAATGCACCTCGACAAAGATCGTCCTAAAAATTAGTTAACTTTCACTAGTTTAATGCAAGAGGTATAGACAACAGACATTAAAGATGAACGATTTGAGGCCTGCAAACATAATTTATCCAAAATAGTTAAAGCCAAGTATAAGTTGATAAAAGAGACCGTACTTGAACCATGGGACTCGATGGGTGCCTCACACATTCCCCTCGGTCAACAGAATTCCTTATCCAGTCTTCTAATTTTGCAGACCAACAAAGAGTCATTTTCTTTTGATTAGGGATTCAATAAGGTGACTTGGAACACCATAACTCAATTTCAAGTGACGACTCTGTAAATAAAATAATCTCTATTCAAAACCTTCACTTTAATTGAAAAACCCTTCGATTTCGATTCCTTCAGACGAAAAAAAGGTGTGACATCTCTAGCGACTCTGCTGGGGATAACCAGAATTCGAGCTTTTAATATTGAATTTTACTTGCTTTAATTATTTTTATGTTGTGTTTGTTGGCTTAATATACTACTTGTTGCTCATTTATTGCTTTGATATTGTTGACTATATTTATAAACTTTCTCCTCTTGCGCACTCCCTCTAAGTCTCTGAAATAGGATAGAAGGAATGTAGTGTATGCATCCTACGTTCTTTTTGAGATATCCGGAGTGTCAAGGCACCTGATGAAGGATCATTAGTCACACATGTTAGGTGGGGTTCGGATCGACAACGAAGGTGGAGTAGTACTGCAACCAAACAAGTTGTCCCTCCCCGACTCGAGTGTCTGCTCGGGTAAGCTAGTCTAGAAACCTATCCCTATTAAGCTAAACTTAGAAGAACTAAATATTCAGAATCTGGTTATCCGTATTAGGTTCCGCTTTATTTGCATCATATGCATTTGACTTAGCGGGACTCGGCACAGAGGCCAGGTCTATCTAGGGCAGGTGTCCTTTTTTATAATAACCAACATGTGCATCTTACGTGCTCTTTGATATTTATTTGGAAGTCCATTTGATTCTTGGCCGGCTTTAGGCAACTTGGTGAAATGCAAGAGAGTATTTTGTCCTCAAATTTAACGAATCATTTTTCAAAGAAATTAATATATATATATATATATATATATATATATAGTTCTTAAAGTCTTCATAAACTATAAGGGTATGATTCTCACTCTTTAGTGAGATACGTAGGAAATCCTTCCCAGGATACGACCTTATCTTTTGAAAAATTATTCATAGATTTATTAGGGAATATTTTAAAAATATGATTACTTTCATAATTATTTTTCTTATCCTCAAGTTCAATTTATATATATATATATCTTAATAGCCCTGAATCTTTAGGGATCATGGGACTAAGTTTTACAAAATAATACATATATAAATCTTAACAGCCGTGAACCTTTAGGGGTCTTGAGGCTGAATTTTATATGACATATATTTCAAGAACTACGCACACCTTATACTCATCTTAGTGAGATACGTAAGGAGTCATTTATAGATTTGGTGGTCTTAAAAAAATAATTTTAAACTTTGACACATTAGTTTTCTCAAAAATTAAAATAGTACTAAGGTGGTTGGTTTGTGGCTAAGTTGGCTTCTCAATCCATGCAACAGAGGTTCAAAGAAAAGAGAAAGATGACCCACAAAAAGGGTGTGGGTTCTGACAGTGAGGAAGAGTAAAATCAGTTGATTTCGCAAGAATTAACATCAATGGAATAAAATAAGTTATTAAAACAATAGATAGAAGAGATGTACCAAGATTAGTTGAATGGACAAGCCCCGCCTTCCTCAAGCCCTGGACTTTCTAATATGAATGATTCAAATTCCTCTCAAGCTCAAACTAGCGATCCATTTTACCCACCTGGATTCATCCCATATGCTAATGTGTCTGGACCTGTTGGTACTTCTACCATGCAACCACCAAATTCATCTATCACGAACAACCTGCTTTTCACTCCTATAACACTAGCTACTGTGGGTCCTCAATTGATAATACAGAAGAATATGGGTGAATCAAGTCATGATCAATTGTATCCTCCCAAAATGACTTTCAAACCCCCAAATCCATATTATCATGCTTATCCACACGATTCTCCTATCGTGGTTGAAAAGATTGTTAAAAGTGAAGAACAGGAAGAGATGGCCAGGAAAGTGAGAAGCTTAGAGCAGAGTATGAGAAATATGCAAGGATTAGGAGGACCAAAAAGTGTTTCATACAAAGATTTATGTATGTTTCTTAACGTTCATTTGCCGCTAGGGTTCAAAATACCAAAGTTTGACAAGTACGAAGGGTCCGGTGATCCAGTGGCGCACTTGAGGCGTTATTGTAACCAATTAAGAGGTGTCATAGGTAAAGAAAAATTACTCATGGATTATTTTGGTGAGAGCCTTTTGAGTCTAGCCTCAGAGTGATTTGTGGATCAGGACATTGACAAGTGGAGTAGTTGGGATGACTTGGCTAACGAATTCGTCCAACAATTTCAGTACAATGTGGAGCTGATTCCTGATGAGAAATCCCTGACTAATATGAAGAAGAACAACAATGAAAATTTTAGGGAGTATGCGATTAGATGGCGTGAACAAGCTGTTAGGGTAAAACCACCAATGAAAGAAAGAAAGATAGTGGAGGTGTTTATTATCAACACTTGTTACCTGCATTAGGAAAGCCATTTATTTAGGTCCTCCGAATGGGAGAGATGATACAGAATGGAATTAAGACTAGTCGCATCGTGAGTTTTGCAATATTGAAAGCGACTACTCAAGCATTTCAGAAGGGTTCAGGAAATATTGGAGAGAATAAGAATGAGTAAGATGTAGCTGCTATTGTAGATGAACAACGTGCACGTCGAAGGAGACTACGCCGCTTTTTCCCTCTGTCTCAAACCTAAGTTCATGCCCAAGCTCCACATAATCACTCCCAAAATCCATTATACTCTATTCCCCCACCTCCATATCCAGTATATAAGGCATAACCACATGTTCAATCCCCATCTTACCTACAATGAAACACATCAACTCCTCAGAGTCATTCTCCAATTCCACAAATATACCAAAGCCCTTCTAGAATAATTTTTTATCCAAGCCAAACAATGAAATAAGGCAGAAGTCGAGGGATAATTTTACACTAATTAGAGAGTCGTATGCCAGATTATTCCAGAGATTAGTATAGTGGGGCATGATTACTTCTCTCCTTGGGTACACTCCTAATCGGCGTTCAAAAAATTTTAATCCTAATATACGATGTGCGTATCATTCTGATGTTCAGGGTCATAGTATTGAAGATTGTCGGGATTTATACAGAGAAATTAAAAAGATGATTCAAGATAAATCAATTATGGTGTAGAACATTGACAGTGAGTAAAGCTCTAATCATGCTGATATGCAAACCAGTGGCTAAGATGTCAAGCTCATCAATTGAGAAGTCACTCCTCTCCTTGCTAGGATGAATGTTTAGTAGTTTGTTTTATTTTTCTTTCTATTTTCTGAATTATTTCAAGGTTGTAGTTCTGAATATATCTTGTTTTGTTTCTTTGTTGTCTTTGTTTAAACCCTTATATTTTTCCTTTCAATGAAATGTGGTGTCCCTTGTTGTTTTGTCTTATTTTAAGTTTATTTGTTTGTCTTTTTTCATGCAATTCATTTTATGTTGATTCTCGTTCTATGACATATTAGAGAAATTTTCAGCCAGAAATAAAAATCTAGTTTAATCATGAAACATTGAATTAGAGGGCTAAAGTTAGAAGAAAAAGACATATGAGAAGTAGGTAGAATATTAAGACATTTGGTGACCATGTTGAAGCCTTCTTTGAAAATTAAGGTAATTATTTTGAGAATCACAAAAACAAATTGGTCATCAATTAAAGGACATGTCTCAATTAGGTCAAATAGTGGATGCGAGATCCCTATTTAAGAGAAACAAGAAGATTATCAGCTCCACGAAAACATGAGTCATTCGATATGAGGGATGTACAACAAAGGTGGAGTTGTAGGTTTGACAAGTGTAAAATAAGAAGTGGAAAACATGCTCAGTTAAAGTTAGTGTTGTTAAAGTGTCACACATGATCTTCATCTCCCACCTTCATATTGCATGTTATGTACTTGCATTTTCAAGAATTGATATGACGAAGACATTTTATTCTGCTATCCAAACATTGTGTCATTCTTTGTTTACCTCATTTGAGCTTTAGTGTTATTTTCTTTCTTACCCCTCTTTTGGAATTAACATAGAGTCAGAAAGCTCGAAAGAAAAGTGTCGAGCAAAAGACTAGAGTCAGAAAAATTTAAAAAAAAGTGAAGAAAAATGTGGCAAAAAGAAAGAAAAGAGAAAAAGAGTCAGTAACAACTGAAAAAATAGAATTAAGCAAAAGAACAAGTTATCGAAACTATGTGTAACCTGATTCTCCTCTCTTGAGGGTGAGATACGTAGGCTGCCTACTCTGGGCTCGGTCCAACCAAATAAATAATTTAGAATTACTCAGTTAAAGAAACTGGGGAATGGGTTAATTTTCATTGTTTGAGTCGATTCCCAAAGTTGTAATTCCTACCCCACTTCAAGTGTTGTTTGAGCCTCATGCCACCCTTTGTTTCTAACCTTATCCAAAAGCCAAGTTACAGCCAAAGAAAGCCCTTCAAATCAATTTTTGAGAATGTTAAGATTACGCATGCAATGCATATGGTGACGCATTTTGGGAACCACTTCTCTTCCTCAACATAAGGAGTCAGGAGAGAAATAAAAATGAGAGAGTCTTATTGGTTAAAACCCTCATGGGCACCGTAAGACGATAGTGAGTTGAGAGAAATAAAATAAGAGAGTCTTATTGGTGAAAATCCTCACGGGCACCGTAAGACGATCGTGAGTTGAAAAATAAGAATAACAGAGTCTCATTGGTGAAAATCCTCACAAACACCATAGGGCAATGGTGAGCTGAGAGAAAAAAAATGAGGAAAGCTTGTTGGTGAAAAACCTTTAAGATGTCACTAGCTGAATGGGATCTATAAGTGTAATTGACCTAGGGAACAACTCAGTTTCAGGGTCATTACCTCAACAAAAATTGGTGGAAAGTTTGGATGAAAAGATCAGGCAGCTTAATCCAAAAATGCATGGCATAGTCATTAGAGTTGACTATCATTTTTTGTTTTTTTTTTGTTTCAAATGGGGACATTTATTTTCCTTTTATTTCTTCTTTATATCTTTGTTTTCTTGAGTCAGTTATTCAAAAAAAAATCATCATTGTCATTTTTCTCGTGTCCTTGAGTCGAGTTCGTGTCATAACAGGTGAGAAAATATTTCAAAACTGGCTACCAGCTTATTTAGTTGCACAAATCAAGACAAAAAGTCAACACATGAAAGAGACATGATTGTGAGCTGAAATAAGGCATGCAGAAAGTTTTGTCAACAGACGAGTTTGGGAACTCATGGAAATACTAAGGTTCAAAGGGTTTATTTGAGGAGCATGGAAAAACAGAGATACTGTATTTGTTTCAGAGTCACTTCTAATAATCTGAGTTTGGGTCAACTATGCAGCAAGTTAGTGATAGATGTTAATGGTTGGAAGCAAGGTTAAATGTGACGAAGGCAAGAGTGATTGCCATGGAAGCTAAAGCCACAAACCTTCCACCATGTTTTTGAAGTCACAAGTTTTCTTTGATGAAACAGGAAACATGTTACCTTCAAATCAAGGACTTCATAGCATAAATATCAAGGGCGACAATGCCTCATTTCCAAAAATGCAGGAAGCAATGTTGCTGCATAGGTTTGATAATAAAATTATGGTAAAAATTTATCATCCTATATCCCTCAGAGACATACTTCTTTGTCCAGATATTTCTGTTTTCAATTGCTAGGTGATATACTTCTTAAATTGAACCTTGATTCCTAGAAGACGTACCTTTTAGTCGAGTCATTTTCCTTGATTCCTATAAGACGTACCTTTTAGTCTAGTCATTCCCCTTGATTCCTATAAGACGTACCTTTTAGTCGAGTCATTCCCCTTAATTCCTATAAGCCGTACCTTTTAGTCGATTCATTCCCCTTGATTCCTATAAGCCGTACCTTTTAGTCGAGTCATTCCCCTTGATTCCTATAAGACGTACCTTTTAGTCGAGTCATTCCCCTTGATTCCTATAAGACGTACCTTTTAGTCGAGTCATTCCCCTTGATTCCTATAAGACGTACCTTTTAGTCGAGTCATTCCCCTTGATTCCTATATGACGTACCTTTTAGTCGAGTCATTCCCTTTGATTCCTATAAGACGTACCTTTTAGTCGAGTCATTCCCCTTGATTCCTATAAGACGTACCTTTTAGTCGAGTTATTCCCCTTGATTCCTATAAGACGTACCTTTTAGTTGATTCATTCCCCTTGATTCCTATAAGATGTACCTTTTAGTCGAGTCATTCCCTTTGATTTCTAGAAGATGTAGATGTACTTTCTAGTTGAGTCATTTCATTTAATCCCTAGGATACACACTTCCTCATCTGGGTAATTTAAGTTTCATTTGGTTAGGTGACACACTTCCTAATTTGAATCTACATTCCTAGAAGATGCACTTTGTAGTTGAATCATTTCATTTAACCCCTAGGAGACACACTTTCTTGTCTGGGTAATTTGAGCTTTATGTGTTAGGAGACGCACTTCCTAATTTTGGTCATTAGTTTTACTCTGAAGAGACACATTTCTTTAACAGGGCTTTGATTCACACTCTTTACTGTACTTTTTAAAAATTGTGATCTGATAACACTCACAAAATTTTCTAGTGCAAACTGGGACAAAAATTTTGTTCCTGTTTATCAAAATTTATTTTATGCTCAAGACTCTCCTGAAGAATGGGAATTTATTTACGCTCAGGACCCTCTTGAAGAATGAAAATTTATTTTACACTCTCGATCCTCCTAAAGAATGGGAATTTGTTTATGCTCAGGACCCTCCTAAATAATGGAACTTTTCTTTTCTAGTTCATCTTTTATTTTGAGTTCAGGTGCCCGCCTGAAGAATAGGGTGAAGAAGTTGTAAGTCAGGAGCCCGCCTGAAGAATAGGGTGAACATTATCAGTTGTAAGTCAGGAGCCCGCCTGAAGAACAGGGTGAAGAAGTTGTAAGTCTAGGAGCCCACCTGAAGAATAGGGCGAACATTATCAGTTGCAAGTTCAAGAGCCCGCCTGAAGAATAGGGTGAAGATTTTCAAGTCCAAGTCAAGATTCAAGAAAGTTGCATAGATAGGATCTTTTACTTGTATCTTCGTTTTCTATTTTGTTATTCATTTAAATGTAAAAGCAGAATGTCGTGAACCGGAGACTCGATGGAACTTGACTCGGCCTCTAACTTATTGTCTCACCATTTCACCTTATTGAACTACACATGACCTGATTTTCTTATAACCCGGGATATGTAGGCAGCCCAAAACCAGGACTCGTTCACATCTTTTTTTTTTTTCTTTTTTAATTTTATTTTATTTTATTTTATCCTCACTTTTTGAATAATCGGAGGATCAAAAATCATATCTTTGTCTACTTCTTTGTATGAAAACTCTTCGAGATTTCAAACAAAGAGGGGTGAAATGTTGACACGTGATTTTTGACCCTCCCCAAGTGTTAACCTATTTGTCGGTATTAAATATTTTTATTTTTGTCTAATATTTATTTTAGTTTTTATTTCATTTTTAATAAGTTTAGTTGAAAATGAATAAAAAATAATAAGTAAAGTTACTTTTTGAGATATTTTTATTTTTATTTGTATTGTTATTTTTGTTTTTAAATGATATGAAAATTCAAAAAATATATATTTTCTTTTTAATTTTAATAAATAGACTAGTAGTTTTTTCATTATCTTAATTATATTTGTTTTAAATTATTTATAAACTTTTATTGTATTTTCTAAAATAAAAAAATTAATTAATTAATATTCTTTTATTATTACTATTATTTATTTATTTATTTATTTATTTTTAAATGTTTTTTGGATAATTATCCTAACCCAACTACCCTATCCTATTTGTATCCCAACTTCCCTTAACCTCTCCCCCATCAGCATATAACTTTCTAACCCCCCAAAATACGTACTTGGACATTGAACCAGAAAAGAAAAAGAAAGAAAGAAAAACAGAGAGAATATCAACCAGAGAAAACAAAAAAAAAAGATATCAAACATTGCAGAGGAAAAACAGAGACATAAAAGCAAAAGAAGTGAAAAAGAATTGAGAAAAAGTGTGAGAGTTTGTGGTCGGGTCTTCGTTTAGAGTCTCCGGTGAAGGCCTTCTTTATTTTATATTCAATTTAGTTCTTCACACAGGTTCATATCCAATCTCTGTACTATTATTATTTTAGTTTCGTTGTGAAACGAAGTATGAATAAAGTTAGAACTCCATAAAATACTTTGGTAGAATAATCGCTTTTCGTATATCAGGAACTTGCTATTTAAAAGGTGTCATTAATACCTGTGTTCTCAAAGTAGTATTGTTTATAATTTGTTTTGTTGAAATCCTGTTGTAGGTGTATTTCAGATTGACAACTCTGCTAACTGACTATGAATCTTATTTATAATGAGCAAAGTTATTTTCAATATGCTTAATTTATGTAACAAATTGTAATTTTGAGTATGTCTAAGGACGTATCACATTTTTATAATTAAAATAATAACTTTAGGATTTTCTTTTCTTCTCCTTAATATTTTGTTTGCAAGTATATTGAATTGCGTGGTCAATAGTCATTTATCAACATGTAGTAATAAGCACTAAGCAGTGCCTGAAAAACTAGATTCTAGCATTATATTGTCCAATATAAAAAACTTTGAAGTACTATAAGTAAGTAACATGGGTACATGACCCAAAGAATTGAAGTTTTAAAAGTTAAGTATTTAATTGAGTACCGTATAGGTATCATTACTAACATGAACGAAAAAAAAAAAGAGAAAAAAAAAAAGAGAAAAAAAAAAAAGAAAAAAGAAAAGAAGAAGAAGAAGAAAAACAGTGAGAAGATTGGAAAGAAACTTTTAGCAAAGTTTAAAAAAAAATAACAAAGAGAAAAGAAGAATAAGAGGAGAAAATCAAAAGGTTAGAAAAAAATGCAAGAATAATTAAAAAAAAAAACAGCTTAAAAATGTGTGAAGGTTTTAAAAAAAACGTACAAAAAAATAAAAATATAAAAAATAGCTTTAAAAAAAAGATAAAAAAACTAAATTTTTAATGAAAACAAATTTGTTACGTGATTATATAATTTTTTCTTCTTCTTTCTTTTCTTGTTTTTTCTTCTTTCTTTTCTTGTTTACTTCGTTATTATTAATTAACTTTGGTATGTGATTATGTTATTTTGGTTTATCAAGTAATTTTGTCAAGCTTATATATTAATTTGTTGGTCAATTGTAGGATCAATCCTTGTCGTTCTAACAATAAAAAAAGGGTAATACAAAAATAAAGAATGTCTATTTATATTCTCCTGGCCTAGACAATTTTCTTCGATCTCTTTAATCAAATTAACTAGGCTGAGAATGACTGAGATAAGTCGTGGTTTTATTCAAAATATGTTGTTATTGATAAAAGAAAAGAGAGGAAAAAATATTTGCAAGGGTGCGGGATAAGTTACGGATTAACCCAAAACTCATTATAAATTTGAGAAGAAAGAGTGAAAAAATTGATAAGATAAAATTATCGCGAGTTTACGAGAGATGAACGAATGCCTTTTAACGCTAGATAAGTCTTAGGCACATTTAATATATTTGTCTTAATTAAGAATGCGGCGTACGCATCTTTTTGAGACATTAAAAAATAATTCGAGGATGCAATAATGCACCTAGACAAAGATCGTCCTAAAATTAGTTAACTTTCACTAGTTTAATGCAAGAGGTATAGACAACAGACATTAAAGATGAGTGATTTAAGGTCTGCAAATATAATTTATTCAAAATAGTTAAAGCCAAGTATAAGTTGATAAAAGCGATCGTGCTTGAACCACGGGATTCGAGGAGTGCCTCAATCTCCGTCGGTCAACAGAATTTTTTACTCGGCCTTCTATTTTCGCTGACCAATAAAGAGTCATTTCCTTTTGATTAGGGATTTAATAAGGTGAATTGAAACACCATAACTCAATTCAAAGTGGCGACTCTGTAAATAAAATAATCTCTATTCAAAACCGTCACTTTAATTGGAAAAACCCTTCTGAGCTTTATGGGACTTTACTTTTCAGCTCAGGACTCTCCTGAATAATAAGATTTTACTTTCTGCTCAGGACCCTCCTGAATAATGAAAATTTATTTTCTGCTTAGGACCCTCCTGGATAATGGGACTTTTCATTTCTAGTTCACCTTTTATTTTGAGTTCAGGAGCCCGTCTGAAGAACAGGGTGAAGAAATAACAAGTCAGGATCCCGTCTGAAGAACAAGGTGAAGAAATAACAAGTCAGAAGCCTGTCTAAAGAACAGGGTGAAGAAATAACAAGACAGGAACCCGCCTGAAGAATAGGGTGAAGAAATAACAAGTCAGGTGTCCACCTGAAGAATAGGGTGAAAACGTTGTAAGTCTAGGAGCCCGCTTGAAAAACAGGGTGAAGAAGTTGTAAGTCCAGGAGCCCGCCTGAAGAATAGGGTGAACATTATCAATTGCAAGTCAGGAGCCCGCCTGAAGAATAGGGTGAACATTATCAGTTGCAAGTTCAGGAGCCCGCTTGAAGAATAGGGTTAAGATTTTCAAGTTCAAGTCAAGATTTAAGAAAGTTGCATAGATATGATCTTTTACTTGTATATTCATTTTCTATTTTTTGTTATTCATTTAAATGTAAAAGCAGAATGTCGTGAAATGGAGACTCAACGGAACCTAACTCGTATTCTAACTCACTGTCTCACCATTCCACCTCATTGGACTACACGTGACCTGATTCCCTTATAACCCTGGATATATAGGTGGTCCAAAATCAAAACTCGATCACATCTTTTATTTATTTTATTTTTATCCTCATTTTTCGAATAATCGAAGGATCAAAAATTATTTTGTTATCTACTTCTTTGTATGAAAACTCTTCGAGATTTCACATAAAGAGGGGAAAAATGTAGACACATGATTTTTGACCCTCCCGAGTTTTAACCTATTTGTCGGCACTAAATATTTTTATTTTGTCCAATATATATTTTAGTTTTTATTTCATTTTTAATAAGTTTAGTTGAGAATAAATAAAAAATAATAAGTAAAGTTACTTTTTGGGATATTTTTATTTTTATTTGTATTGTTATTTTTGTTTTTAAATAATATGAAAATTCAAAAAATATATATTTTCCTTTTAATTTTATTAAATAGACTAGTAATTTTGTTATTCTCTTAATTATATTTACTTTTATAAATTTTTATTGTATTTTTCTTAAATATAAAAATTAATTAGTTAATATTATTTTATTATTATTATTATTATTTTCTATTTTATATATAATTTTGAATTTAATAAAAAAAGGGAGAAATTTTATCCTAAACATAACTATCCCAACCACCCTCTAATTTCTCTCAACCTCCCTCAACTTCCCACCCTACGTACTATATATACTCACACTACAGACACAGACACGGACACAAAAAAATAACTTGAAAAACCAAAAACAAAAGAAAAGGGAGACAACAAATACACACACAGAAGGAGGAGAACAACATTTGTGGAAAAATAACAGAGAACAACATTGAAAGAAAAAAGGCACACAAAAAGGGGTAGAGATTAAAAAGACCAAAAACTGAGAAGAGAAATAGTGAGCAGAAAAGGAAGAAAACAGATGAAAGGAAGAAAAGAAAGAGTTGTAAATCGATTTTCGGGTCTCCGTTTCAGTTTTTGGTGGCGACGTTCTTATTTCCATACTCAGTTTAGTTCGTTGTACAGGTTTTTATTCGATCTCTATATTATTTTATAATTTTTTATTATAATTCAAAGTATGAATTATATCTTTTAAATGGCTTTATGCATCATGTAGTACGAAAATTTAATTATTTATGTGAGATCTCATCTTTAACATTGTCCGTTCTTAGATTTCAATGTTACTTCCCATTTACATTAGGTGGTATCTATATGGCTTTGTAATATCTATTTTCACTTAAATGAGTTGATGGATGTTGTATGGTCTTGTGTTATTACAAACATGCTATATTATTAATTTGCTTACTTTTTTTTTTTTTTTAGAAAAAGGATTAATTCCTCTTAATTCATTTTTTTTGTTCGAAAAAAAAAAATGCAGTAGTTTTCATTTAGTAAATTGAGACCATATAGATGTAATTTTAATTTAGTGCTAAGAAGGTAAAATAAAAATATATATATATATATATATATGTATATATATATATATATTTATTATTATTATTATTATTATTATTATTATGATGATGATGATGATGATGATGATGATGATGATGATGATATTTTGTTTTGTATGTTTAAATCAATTTCCGCATGCCATGATATCTTCATTATGAAATATTTTGAAAAGATTAAAGGTGATTTTTTTCATTAAATTCCTATCAATAGATATGTCATATTCGTTTCTCTATCAGATAAATATATAATTATAGATAAATATGTAAAGTTTATATGTCATAATTATGCTCTAGTTTTATTTCATATAGACGAAAAATAAATTACAGTCAGAATTTTATTCAAGTCGTAATGGTAATAATCCAAGCACTTGGAATGCATGTGTAATAATATTAATAAATTATAATACTAAAATTCATTCGTCAAAAATGCATATCAATGTTTTTCCGCTACTGTCAATATGAGTAATCTATGGAAGTTAATGAGCACTTGCAGCATAAGAAAATGATGCATATTCTAAGGTCAAAGTATGTGTAATTTTATTGTTTTCATTTAATAAATAGATGTGGCACCATTTGTGGGGATTTTGAGTGGTCGACTGCCCCTTAATTCCATAAAGAGGGAATGCTAATTTAATATTATATTATTGAAATTTAATTCGGATTGACCATAAAGTAGTTTATAATCTTAATTTATGATGATTAGATTAATGTGTTGTCAAGATATCGAGTTAGAGATCTATTGTATCATGATGTTTAGATGTTGGTTCAAGATTTTACCTATTCATGGTTCGGATGCATTGACTTAAAATTTGATTAGCTTTTTAAATCTGGCCTAGACTAAGTAAGGCCTATTTAATTAATAATATTTGTGAAGGAAAGTGACAAGTTGCGGAATAATTCAAAACTCATTGCAAACTAAAGAGAGCAAAAATGAGAACAAAATAGGTAAGATAAAATTGTCTCGAGTTTATGAGAGATGAAACAAATGCCTTTGATGCTAGATGAGCTTTAGGCACGTTTTTAACACATTTGTCTCTATTAAGAATGCGGTGTACGTATCTTTATGAGACGTTTAAAAATAATTCAAGGAATGCACCTCAGCAAAGATTTCTTAAAAAATATTTTTAACTAGTTTAATATAAGATATACGCAGACAAATTCTAGATAATAAAAATGAGTGAATCTAGGTCCAAACACAATTATTTAAATTAGTTTAAGTTAAGTATAAGCCAATAAAAGAGACCGTGCTAGAACCACGGGACTCGAAGGGTGCCTCATACCTTCCCCTCGGTCAACAGAATTCCTTACCCGATATTCTATTTTCGCAGACCAACAAATAGTCGTTTCGTTTTGATTAGGAATTCAATAAGGTGACTTGGAACACCACTACTCAATTCCAAGTGGTGACTCTGAAAATGATAAAAACTAATCCCTATTAAATATCGTCACTTTAATTAGAAAAACCCTTCAACTCGACCCTCCGAGCAAAAAAAAGGTGTGACATTAATCTCTAGAGTCAGCAATATATAGATAATTAACTTATCTTTCCAAAGACACTAGTATCGCCTTAATCCGATATCAGAGAAAAAAGTTATGGACAATTTAATGAGGCACTGTCAAACTTCCAGTGACGACGACTTTGACAACGACCCATTGTCAAGACACAATGAGTTGTGGTGAAGACTTGTTTTCATGGCAGAAGGGACCAAAGATATCAGTCTAGTGACAACGACTCTAGCTTACGACTCGTTATCAGTTTTAACGAGTCGTTAGATGGACCCATCGTCACAACAGTAAAGAACCAACACCTAGGTCCTCAGGTCACAACTCGTGGTCAGAACCTACGAGTCGTAGCCTGAGCCATTGCGATCGTTTCCAGAAATTTGTTTACATGTTCTTGAGTACTTTAAACTTTGCATATATTGTTATTTTCAGATTACTTTTATATTGAGCATAACAGTTATTAGTGTCTTTCAGTTAGGAGTAGTACTTAGCACCGAACGAACATAGAGATAAAGGTCCACCTATCAGTTAGGATTGAGACCTTTAGTAGAAGTCCCTAAGTTCCAGAAATACGATTCCACCGTAGGTTATAAAGCTTCACCCGTCATATCAGTACTGACACCCTAGTCGTTTTTTACATCAGTTTAGTGGATTCACGCCAGCCAATGTTCGTACGCTGGCAAGATACTGAACACCCATCCAACTGAAGTTACCGGTTGGTCCTTGGTCAACTTAGATTAGGGTATGTTGGTTAATGTTAGCTCCCACAGTCCACAGTTTATGTTTCAGTTTCAGATTTCGCATAACTATGTATTCAATTATTCAGTTATCATACAGTATATGTCTTTACTTGGCCTTGCACTCAGTTCACCATGTTACATGCATCATGTTCATTTTATATTAGTTATCTTCCATCTCACATACTTAGTACATTCAAAGTACTGATCACATACTTTTTCTGCGCTATATTATCTTATAATATAGGTCCTGATACTCAGTATTCGGATAGAGTCTAGTACGCTTCCAAACTAGTAGCTGCAATATTTGGTGAGTCCTCACCATTCAAGGACCAGTTATCATTATTATTTTTCATTATTCTTTTAGCTTCAGACAACTGGAGTTAGTTAGGGGTTTGTCCAACAACTCATATGAGTTAGAGGCTTTCAGATAGATGTTTAGGTTTTCAGCATGTTGATTATTTTCAGACAGTCTTATTTTTTATATTCATATTTGATTTCATTATTATTTATTATTAGGTCATTTTAATTTAGCTTCCGCTCAGTATATAACCTCTTCAGTATTCTTAGTGTTATGCCATACCATGGGTTAGATTGATGTCACTGATGACTCTAAGCACCGTGTTACGTCTAGGGGGCAGTCTAAGATCGTGACAATAAGTCTTGAGTGTTGGTCACAAGCTTGTACGGCTTCTCGGTGAATCTACATAATTCTTCTTAAAGCCCAATTAAAATATTTTGTAAACCTTTAACCATAGAGTCTTCATTAAGACATTCTCATATTGATATCGTCATACCAAGATTTGTAAGTCATTCATATTATGCCATGCCATATCCATTAAAATATGTTGAATCAAAAGTTTAAGGCATAATATATAAATAGAACCTTTAACTTGACATCAAATTATAACTATGACCTTTAGCTTTGCTTGTGCACAAGTAGACCTTTAACTATACAAAATTTGAACAATAAAAGCACTCTAATCCTACCTGGCAAAATGCATGATTACACTCAAAATGACGCGTGTGGGAGTAAAAATTGAAGCCCCCAATAGTAAAAAAAAGGCTTAAATGACTATTATACCTTTAATGAATCCTTTATTTATATATATATATATATATATATATATATATATATATATATATATATATATCCCCTCTTTACAAATCAAATTCCCACTTTATTCTCTTTTTATTTTCTCCAACAATTCTAATTTTTTTTAGAAAAAGTAATCCAATTAGGAAAAGTACGATCAATTATCTAGTGCTCTTCTATTTCTCTTTAAGACGATTGTGTATGCTTCATTTGTATATCCGAAGAGCTAAAAGTTGTAAAGAAATTGTGCAGATTTCATGTTAAACAACTTTTATTTTGTGAAGCTTCAGTGAAAATTTCCAATAATTTTTTCTTGATTGAAAGGGAATAAGAGATGAAAATTTTATAGGATTTTCATCGTATTTCACATTTTCTTCTAAATGAACCTTTCAATTTTTATCGTACTTGAATGTTATTTCAATGAAGGCAACTTTTAATGAATTATTTTTTATTTTTTTAAAGAAAAAAAATTAAAAAGTACATGTATTTGTGATGGTGGTGCATTAAGTTTTTTTTTTTTTTTAATATCTAAAATCTACTTGTATCTTTTTAATTAGGTGACAATATTTGGTTAGAGTACTAGTCCACGTAGGAGTGATTTTCATGCATATGTGTTGTACGATTGAAGTATTTTTTTGTTCAGCTTTTGTATAGTTAAAGGTCCTACTTGTACACTGGCAAAGTTAATATCTAAAATCTACGTGTTTCTTTTTAATTAGGTGGCAACATTTGGTTGGAGTACTAGTCCACATAGGAGCGATTGAGTTTCACGCATATGTGTTGCAAGATTGAAGTATTTTTTTGTTAAGCTTTTGTATAGTTAAAGAGCCTACTTGTACACTGATAAAGTTAAAGGTCATAGTTATAAGGAAAAAAGGATCAAATATGCCCCTAAACTTTGCAAAAATGTTCAAATATACCCTCCGTTAAAAGTTTAGCTCACTAATTCCCTTGTCGTCTAAGTCTTGCACCATATATACCCCTGTTGTCAATTTTTGGGTCATATATACCCATGTTGTCAAGTTTTAGATCATATATACCCCTATTGTCGTTAATTTCTTTGCTAAAATTTTTCAACCTATTTTTCCCTTTTTTTAAGAAATCATATTTCCACATCACTTTTTAATTGTCATATCGCATATAATAAATTCACCCCTTCTTCTACACGTTAACCATCCGTCAAATGTTCTCATCTACCTCACAATTTCTTTAAATTTTCTCTAATTTGCTGAAATTTCTTTGTTGTGTTTTTCGATGCTTGCATAACCCCAAGAATAATCAAGTAAAAAATGAAAAAAGTAAAAAACACCCCATAAAAACTCAATGCATAATTGTGATAAAAATCAAGAATTAAAGTACTTACCAACTGCAATTTATTTTAGCATCATATCAACCGACTTCATCTTTCACACCACCGTCAATTCCAACATCAAGAATAAGAAGAATAAGAAAAACCCAAGTGAGAAATTAGTATGTAGAAGTGTAAAAGAGGCAGTCCATATAGAGACGGCAAAAACAAGTTTACAATTAAGAAGATATCTTTTGCACGTATGTATGTATGTATGTATGTATGTATGTATGTATGTATGTATGTATGAGTGAAACGGTTATGCAAGAATCTGAAAATACAACAAAAGGGTTTCGACAAATTAGAGAAAATTCAAAGAGATTGTGAGGTATATGAGAGCATTTGACGGATGTTTAATGTGTAGAAGAAGGGGTAGATTTAGTTATATGTCATGTTACAATAAAAAAATGATTTGACAAATATAATTTTTTATGAATAAAAGAAAAAGTGGGTTGGAAAAATTCCTGCATAGCAATTCACGGCGACAGGGGTATATATGATCCAAAATTTGGCAACAGGGGTATATATGATCTAAAACTTAACAATAGGGGTATATATGGACCGAAACTTGGATGGAAAGGGCATTGATAAGCTAAACTTTTAACGGAGAGTATATCTGAACATTTTCACAAAGTTTAGGGGCATATTTGACCCTTTTTCCTAGTTATAATTGATGTCAAATTAAAGGTCCTGTTTATGTATTATGACAAAGTTTAATTTAAAATCAATAACGGTATCCCCCAAGGTCAGTTTAAAAGCCGTTAAACCTTTTTTCTATTTTTATATCCCATAACCTTTAACCGATGAAATAAACATCATGCAATTCTTGCTTGAAAACCAAACCTAAAAAGGGGTTGAGGCTCATATATTTATCATGCAAAAACCCATAACTTTGAGAAACCATATCTCCAATCCCACCATTTTTATGTGGCACATTTCAATTCAATAATCATCATTTTTACATAGAAAACCCATTTAATCAAGAAGATTCCAATATAAGTATTTGAGATAATACCCAATAACCTCCCTGAACTATACCCAAAAAGGCTATGCCACACCTCAACTTAAGGGGGGTCCTATTACCCCTTGAACTATTTAAAAGTGGAATTTTCACCCCCTTAGTGCCTATGTGGCACATATGTGGCACAACACACTGAAGCGTCCATGTAGGCATACGTGTGTGCCACGTATGTGCCACATAGACACTAAGGGGGTGAAAATTCCACTTTTAATTAGTTCAGGGGGGGGGGGGGGGTAATAGGACCCCCTTTAAGTTGAGGTGTGGCATAACCCTTTTGGGTATAGTTCAGGGGGGTGATTGGGTATTTTCTCTAAGTATTTCACAACTAAATCCCTCAATCCTAGCTTCATAAAACATATGATTATCAAGTAAATATCACAATATAACAATAATTAAGGTAAGAGAGTGTTCAACATGCTTTTTTGATGAGAAATTCCCTGAAGAATATAAGAGAGATGAATCCTAAGCTTGAACCTTATAGCCTTTTTGCTTTCTAGTTTTGTTTAGAAGTGAAGAATGACCTTTCCGAGTGATTTCTATCGTTTTAAGGGCTTAGAAACGTATTAAGTGAGAGAGGAACAATTTAATAGGTAAAAGGACCCAAATACCCCTAAATACTGATTAAAACGACATCCCATTGATAAAAGGGAAGGGGGTCGCGACGCGAGCCCCAATGCGAAGGGCAAGCCTCATGGCATGGGGCCCAGCGTGAGGCAGCCCCCTAGCGGCTCAGGGCCCACCACACGGGTGAGGCAGTGGCCCCTCGCAGTGCGGGGCCATTGCGCGTTGGCTCCCGCGCGACGCACGACCTATTTGCACATCCTAAACCTCCCCCAATGCGTACGAACCCTTCCCGAAGTGTTCCACGCTCAATTTAGGGACCACGTAGGCTTGTTTTTAGCTTTATTTTGACTTCCAAAAACCCGTCGTGTTACAACTATCATGAAAGGCTATGTAGCTCGTAACCAATTTGAGTTGACGTGACGTAAAGAAGAACAAATCAATATTTATTGCTTTATTAAATATTCTCTTTATCCCATTTTATGCGGCACGTTTTGAATTTTGAGATTCAGACAAGTTTATATTAATTTGAACGTTGTTTTTCTTATATGTTTTAAATATTTTGAATTATCAATTATTGTGTCTTATAATACTTTTTACGTAGTTTTTAAATAGATAAATTTTATTTAAGAAAAAATATTGAAGATTTAATGCTTAAATTCACAGTCAAATTTAAACTATTTGACTTTTGAAAAGTGAAAAGTGTTAATATAAAATGACACAGAAAAATGCATGTATAATATATGATGGCATGCACGCCAACCCAAATCATATTGTTCATATGAGCTCAAATCATATTCTTTTGTTAATGCAATATATACCAAAAAAGAACTGAGCATGCAATAATCCTTTTTAGGGTAGGGCATGGTAGCATTCATGCCATTAAGAAAATGATGTTATACGACAAGGAGTCCAACAATTGACATCAGAAACATTTAATTTTATTTTATAGTACGCCGGTTATTAAATTAAATGGCGGGTTTCAACGTGAAGAGACTGAAGCTATTCGTTTTTTAGATTTATTATGTCTTCTTCTATTCGTTTTTTAGATTCTGTTAACTATTTAACATCCATCAGCTTAAAGGAGCAAAATCACACGTTGAGCTTAATTAAAAGTTTAATCTGTTTAGTCAACTAGTACAAGGCTCAAAATTGGAATAAGTATTGTAAAAGATTGTGAATGTCCATAACTCCTTGGTGTAATTCCTCTATTATTCCTTGATGTAATTCCTCCTTTAAATGTAGTAACTCCCACACCTCCACTACCTCCTCATTGATCATCATGTTTATGACACCTCTTGAAAACCCCCTATGTATATAAATAGAGGTCTTGGGGAAGATGTTCAATACACTTGAAAGAATTATCTTATATTGTTATCTTGCTATCTTGTTCTACTATTGTTCTTTTCTTGCAATTCTTGTTCTTAATATTGAAATAATAAGGCAATAATTCAGGAATCAAAAATATTATTTGCCCTAATATTTTCATTACGTACATTGGTTATTACACTTAGATATTCAAATTAATCAGTATTAAAATCTTTCATAGCATTTGCTGCTAAATGTAATAATAATTTGAAGTATGTACATGAGTAAATTGAAAATGTCCAAATATATCCATAAACAACTAAAAAGTCTCAAAATATATTTATGTGGCTTTCATGGTTAGTGAGATACATATATTTAAAATTTTTTATTAATAGTTCACAGGTAAGTTTGAAGAAAAAGACAATGATGGAGGCTTTTATGAGTTGATCGATCTATGACCGACCATATATAAACCAATTGTTCAACATGTTAGAAGCATTTTTAATAGGAAAATTACATAAAGTAGCATACTTAAGTATTGAATTATAAAAAATAGCAACACTTTTATCATTGTAGCATATGTATTTGTATGTATTTGTATTTTTATAGCAACAGTTTATAAAAATACAAAATACATATCGATCATAAGGGCAGTAAAAATCATATGTATGTGTATTTTTGTAGCAACAGTTTGCAAAAATACAAAATACAACTTGCTATATTATGTAATTATGAAACTGTTGCTATGAAACTCATAATTAAGGGGATAAGTATGCTATTTCTGAATTTTACCCTTTTTAGTACTTTTTAGTTGTCCATACTTTAATCTAAAATTATTTCCTAATTTGAAGTGTTAGTAAAGTTGGTTAGAAACTCTCTTAACAAGAGCGAGAGTGTATTCGTGTTGGACCTCTATTAGTTTAGATCGTGCATTGAAGATTCCATTTTGGAGGTGACACTCCTAACAGAATCTTCTCCATATCCAGGGCTCGAATTCGAGACCTCTAGTTAAAAATGGAGCAGTCTCATCATTGCACGACAACCCATATCGATAGAACGAGAGTTCGTGATCAAAATCAAATTCTGAAAATAAGAAGTTGTATAGGCTTGCCAAGGCAAGGGAGCGGAGGGATCGTGACCTTGACCAAGTGAAGCACATCAAAAGAGAGGATGGTACAGTGTTGGTTGAGGATGCCTTCATTAGGGAGAGGTGACAGTCCTATTTTCATAAACTTTTGAACGATGAGGGGGACAAAGGTTTCGTGTTGGGGGACTTAGAGAAATCTGAAGAGTGTCACGATTATGGTTATTGTAGGCGTATCAAGGTCGAGGAGGTCCAGGGATCTATTCGCAGGATGCGGCGGGGTAGGGCGACGGGGCCAGCGAGATTCCAGTGGACTTTTGGAAGAGCACTAGTGGGGAAGGTTCGGAGTGGTTGACAAAGTTGTTTAACATTATTTTTAGGGCGGCGAAGATGCCTGAAGCGTGGAGGTGGAGTACGATGATTCCAGTGTATAAGAACAAGGGAGACATCCAGAGTTGCAACAGCTATAAAAGTATTAAGTTGTTGAGTAATACTATGAAGGTTTGGGAAAGGGTGGTAGAGTTGAGGATGAGAAGGATCGTGATGATCTCTGAGAATCAGTTTGGTTTCATGCCAGGTCGCTCGACCACTGAGGCCATTCACCTTGTGAGAAGATTAGTCGAGCATTTTCAGGAGAGGAAGAAGGACTTGCACATGGTGTTTATTGATCTTGAGAAGACATATGACAGAGTTCCCAGGGAAATTCTATGAAGGTGCTTGGAGGCTAGAGGGATGCCCATGGCGTACACTAGGTCGATTCAGGATATGTATGATGGTGTGAGGACTCGTGTGAGGATGGTAGATGTAGATTCTGAGCACTTTCCAGTTTTGATAGGGTTGAACCAGGGATCGACTCTTAGCCCATTTTTATTTACCTTGGTGATGTATGTTTTGACGTGACATATTTAAGGGGAGGTGCCTTGGTGTATGTTATTTACAGATGATGTGGTACTGATTGACAAGAACCGGGGTGGAGTTAATGATAAGTTGATGATTTGGAGACAGAAGCTTGATTTTAAAGGATTTCGGTTAAGTAGAACAAAGATGGAGTACTTGGAGTGTAAGTTCAGTGATGTGTCGCAGGAGGCTGGAGTGGTTGTCAAGCTGGACTTTCAGTCCATTCAGAAGAGGGAGAGGTTCAAGTATCTAGGGTCTATGATTCAGGGCAATGGTGAGATTGAAGAGGATGTCATGCATCGTATTGGGGCGGGGTGGTTGAAATAGAGGCTCGCTTTGGGAGTTCTATGTGATAAGATAAGAAGGTTCCCCCGAAGCTTAAAGGTAAGTTCTACATAGTGGTAGTCCGGCCAGCTATGTTGTATGGAGCAGAGCATTGGCCAATTAAGAACTCCCACATCCAAAAGTTGAAGGTGGTGGAGATGAGAATGTTGCAATGGATGTGTGGACATTCCAGGAAAGATAGGGTGAGTAGTGTGATTATTCCGGAGAAGGTGGGAGTTGCCTCAGTGGAGGACAAGATGCTAAAAGTGAGGTTACGTTGGTTCGGACATGTGATGAGGAGGGGCTTTGATGCTTCAGTGCAGAGGTGTGAGACACTGGATATGGATGGTTTTAGGCGGGGTATAGGTAGACCGAAGAAATATTGGAGGAAGGTGATTAGACATGATATGGAGGAGTTACAACTTATGGAGGACATGACCCTTGATAGGAAGGTATGGAGGACGCGGATTAGGGTAGAGGGTTGGGGGTGGGAGTGCGTCGGTAATAGTAGGGGAGCGTTCTTTTGTGTCTGGAGTTTCTTGTTCGTGGTGTTGTGGCTATAGTATTATCGTGTGGCTATTTTGCATACCGTACTAGTTTATATGCACTTATCTTTTGTGTTTGTTATACTTTTAGTTTATTTTGCGTACCGTACTAGTTTATATGCACTTATCTTTTGTGTTTGGTATACTGTTATCGGTCCTAGCAGGGGGTCTATCGGAAACAACCTCTCTACTTCACCTGAGGTAGTGGTATGGTCTGCGTACACTCTACCCTCCCCATACCCCACTATGTGGGAATACATTGAGTATGTTGTTGTTGTTGATCAAATAGAAGATGATAGAATAAACATATCACACTCAAGAAATACAAATATAACTAGTTTATTACCATTCTTATGATTCGTTCTATGTTAAGTGGTTATGAGCCATTAATACTTTCCAACTTACTAATCATGAAAATTACTTGATGTGAACTTATACCAAACTTTTAAGTAGCTTTCTTAATCAGAATATGACAGAATCTTAAACTTTCATTGTTATCTCACATTTACTTTGATTAAAATAGATGTCTTAAATTTGAATTCTTAAAAATCGTGATTGAGTTTTGTTTCAACAATGATGATTGATGCGTATAATTATAGTTTAAACGAAAAAGGGTCAAAAATGTTCTTAGGAACAGTGTGGTTTGCGGTACTAAAGTTAATAATTCTAGGATAAAATAATAATTCCTGGATAAAAATTTGAACCACTCGTTTGGTTGTAAATATTTGGGATAACTTATCCCGGGACTAATAATTAGTCTCGAGATAAGTTATCCACCCAATTGGCGGGATAACAATCCCAAGACTATTTTTCTTTGGTATAAAATTATACAATGACTAAAATACCCTCAAAACCTATGATTTCATTTCACACATCTATATATATATACTAGTATTTTAATTATGAATTTAAATAAAAGTTAAATACTCAATAATTTTGACATAAATTTTATATTTACATTAAAAACTTATTAGTAATATATAATAATTTATCAAAAATTTAAATCTAAAATTCAAAATTCTTATTCCATCATTATCTCCAATTATCCGTTTTCATTGACCCGCCTCACATAAAAATATCAACATCATTGTTGAATTACATATTTTAAATTAAATAGTTTTTTAATCACTTGAAAATTTATATGGTATATATAAAATGAATTTTAATATATTATATGTGTGATATGTGTTTAAATGAAATGAAATAAACAATAAATCCTCTTTTACTTTAACAAACTTAAGTTGGAAGTTTTATTTCAAACTAAATAAGATGTAGTAAGATTTTTTTTAAACACATATGGCATAATCATGGAAAGGCACACACAAGAAAATTAAAGCTAAATAAGATGAAAGTTTTATTTTTAAAATACACACGATATAATCATAAAAATGCGCACACAAAAAAAAATTAAGCTAAATAAGATGAAAGTTTTATTTTTAAGAATAAATATTTAAAGCTTGAAAAGAAATTATATAAAAAAGAGTTAAATAAGATGGAGGGTATTTTTGTAATCACTTAATTTATTCTTAGAAATTATACCATGCATATTACTTTGAATACAACAAACCAAAACTCAGTAAAAAATAATCCCAGCATAACTTATCCCATCATAATTTATCCCATTATAACTTATCCCATCATAACTAATCCCATCATAACCTATTTCCAAACCAAACACCCCCTTAGTGTATTAAAAAGGGATAAAAAAACGCCCTCCTTCCATCTATTTAATTCAAAAATGTCCCTCCATTCATCTACTTGAATAAAAAATATCCTTAAGATCAAATTTAAGTTTCTCCTTCCAAAATAAGGTTGATGTGACATAAATACATTTTTAATTAAATGTGTGGTATTATTTTTACTGTTCCACATATAACTAGACTCAAATTTATTCAAAATCATATCCGTTAACTCAAGCCTAATTAAAAGATCCACTCGAGGCATGTGTTTTGGTGGGATATACTATTAACCATGTAGTTTGTGTTATAGTATTATATTTTTATTCCATGTAAAGACTATTTATTATATTAATAAAATCTTTATTTGAATAGATCATTGTGTTAACATGTGTGTCTTTTGCTTATATGGTAGACAATTTTGTGTATGAAGTATTTTAACTCATGCACGGAAGATTAAAATTATCGGTTCTTATAAGTGATAAATTAATGTTCACAATCAAAGATGAGGTAGGACAAACATCTTGTTGATTGTAGCACAAGATTAAATATAATTTGATCTTAGTTATAGGAATGGTAATATTCCAACTTCTTATGCTAGTACATTTCGTATGTATTGAACGGACTAATTAGAGATATTCGTTTATGTTCTGAATATTAATAAACGACTTCTCTAGTCCATTACATGTACTTATACTCTTAATCTTGATATAATTATTATGATCTATGTGGTTTGGTTATTGTTTTAATCTATTAAAATGTGAGACTCTTTTTTGAGTTAATATATTACTAATAGGTTGGATGATGACAAATCACTTAGTGAAATATTAATTAGTTGATAGAACCATGTCTCAAATTTGAGATAGAAGACACCCCTTTATGGTTGCTTATAAGTTTTCACGTGAAAATCCTACAGGTGGATTTCGTATCCGTCATGTGAAATAAGTTAAGCATTGTAAATAAAGGATTAAATTAATCAATGAGTTAAATTTTTCAGAGAATTTAATTTAATTAATTGGTGTCGGTAATTCTAACATGGGGAGTTAAATAAAATGTAATGGTAGATTTCAAAATTAAATCGAGGAGTACAATTACAGATTTTTAGTGAAACAATTTATAATTTATTATGATATGATAATTCTTTCATCACCGAATTAATATCATAATTGGAAGCCTCAGTTAATAAATTTATGGTCCCTACTATGCCTGATTAGCTAATCCAATTTGGAAAAGAAAAGGATTATAGAAGAGGTAATAACTTTATTGGTCTTCTATAAAAAGAAATAATTTTTAAAACCCAATTTATGATTGCATGTTCCGCTGGAAGTCTTGGTGAGTGCATTTATATGGCACAACCAAAAGGTTTCATGAAAAGTGGTAATGAACATAAGTTTGTAAACTTAAGAAATTCATTTATGGTTTGAAACAAGCATCTAGAGCATGGAATACTTGTTTTGATAATTCGATTAAGAGTTTTGGTTTTGATCAATGTGAAAATGAGTCATGCATTTATAGAAAATAGGATGGAGACAGAATAACATTTTTGATTCTGTACGTAGATGACATTTTGCTCATAAGAAATAATGTGAGCATATTGAATTCTGTTAAGGAGTGACTGTCCTCGCATTTTTATATGAAAAACTTGGGAGAAGCGGCTCATATCCTTGGGATCAAGCTTATGCGAGATCGCAAACAAAGGATATTAGGCTTATCTCAATCACTTTATATTGATACTATACTTTATATTGAGATAAACCTAATATCCTTTATTTGCGATCTTGCATAAGCTTGATCCCAAGGATATGAGCCGCTTCTCCCAAGTCTTTCATATCAAAACGCGAGGACAACCACTCCTTAATAGAATTCAACATGCTCACATTATTTTCTATGAGAAAAATGTCATACACGTACAAAATCAAATATGCTACTCTGTCTTCATCCCATTTTTTATAAACGCACGACTCATATTCACATTGATCAAAAACAAAAGTCTTAATCGAATTATCAAAACAAGTATTCCATTCTCTAGATGTTTGTTTCAAATCATAAATAGATTTCTTAAGTTTACAAAACTTATGTTCATTACCACTTTTAATGAAACCTTCTGGTTGTGCCATATAATGCATTCATCAAGACTTCCATTTAGGAAAGCCGTCGTGACATCCATTTTCCAAATCTCATAATCATAATGAGCAGCAATGGATAAGAAATCCTAATGGATTTAAGCATAGCTACAGGCGAAAAGTTTTCTCATAATCAATTTCTTTTTTTTGAGTAAACCCTTTCGCAACAAGCCTAGCCTTAAAAGTTTACAATTTTTCATCCACACCTCTCTTTTTCTTATAGATCCATCTATATCTAATGAGTTTGACTCACGTAGGTGATTCTACAAGTTTCCAGACTTGATTGGAATACATAGACTCCATTTCAGATTTCATAGCAGCAATTCACATTTTAGCATCTTTATCATGCAGTGCTTCAACGTAATTAAAAGGTTCCGTATTAGGCTCCTCAGAGATTCTATTATACGATTCTCCCACAAGCGCAAACCGTAAAGGTTTTCTAACGATTCTCCCACAAGCGCAAACCGTAAAGGTTTTCTAATGATTCTCCCACTACGACGATTAGTCACTACAGGATCTGTTACTATTGGAACTAAATTCTGAACACTTTGAATGTCTTCCTGCACTATGAAAGGTTCCTCGACATTACCCTGAACGTTTTCCTCCACAATTGCAGGCTTCTCGACGTTACTCCCATTACTTTGAGGTAGTATAATGTCAAGTGTTTGCTCTTGTGCAATCTCTTGCCTATTGATATTTTCCCACTACGTGGATGCAATGGTATGTCAATAATATTTTTTGGAATTTGTTCTTGTATTTCATTATTAGTTATTCTATTGTTCAATTCATGTAAAATAATTTTGCTTCTAGGAACGTGGTTCATTAAATAATCCTCTTCAAGAAATCTGGCATTTATCAAAATAATTACCTTCTGTTCCTCAGGACAATAAAATAAACTCCCTTTTATTTCTTTTGTATATCCAATAAAAACGCACACTTCTGTCCTAGATTTCAATTTATCAGTTTTTCCTTTAAGCACATGTGCTGGACAACCCCAAATCCAAATATGCCGTAAACTACGCAACAACTTCAAACCCGAATATGCTGTAAATTAGGCTTGCACCCACTCCACAATTCATATGGGGTTAAAGGCACTGATTTTGAAGGAACCAAGTTTATAATATAATTTGTTGTTTCTAATGCATAACCCCAAAAAGAAAAGGGCAAATCTGAATAACTTAATATTGATCTAACCATTTCTATAAGAGTTCTATTTCATCATTCTGCCACACCATTTTGTTGTTGTGTTCTCAGAGCAGAATATTGAGATGTAATACCTGATTTTGATAAGTATTTAATGAATTCCGCAGAAAGGTATTTCCCACCACAATCAGATCGTAATGTATGGATATGTTTGTTATGTTGCATTTTCATTTCCATCTTAAATTCTTTAATTTTTTCAAAGCATTCAGATTTATGGAGCAACAAATAAATGTATTCATATTTTGAGTAATCATCTGTGAAAGTCACAAAATACTCAAAACCATCTCTTGCTTGTATATTCATAGGACCACACAAATAAACTTATTATCGGCTCTATTTTGTTTGGAAGGAAATGATCTCTTGGTCATTTTACCTTCTAAACAAGATTAACAAGTTGGAAGTGCCTCCACTTTTAATGAACTCAAAGGTCCATCAGAAATCAACCGTGAGATTCTATTTATGTTAATATGACCTAGACGTAAGTGCCATAAGTATGTTTTACTCAATTACAAAATACGTTTTCTTTTATGTGATTGATCAACATTATTAAGTTTCATTGTTAGTAGCATATTATGGGAAACACCAAATACAATCAAATCATGTATTCTAGGAGTAGAAATAATAAAATGCTTATTAAATTTAATAATTGCACAATTATTAGCAAAACAAAAATTATAACCAATATCAATTATTCTTGAAACTGAAAGTAAATTTCTTCTTATAGAAGGTACGTAAAGAACATTATTTAGTCTTAAAACTCTAGAACTACTAAACGAAATGAAAATATTTTCTATAGCTAAGACTGGTCCTGGTTCTCCATTTGCTTGAAACACGTTCAGTTTATTTTGGCATCGTGTTTCCTGAAACCCTACAAAGATGTGCAAATATGATTAGTGGCTCCCGAATCTATAATCCAAAATTGGGTGGAAACAACAGATAAAAATATTTCAACGACATATGAAAAAGATGTTCCTTGTTTCTGCATCTTTGCTATATAGTCGGGACATTGTTTCTTATAATGACCATGTTGCTTGCAATGATAGAATTTGCCCTTAGGCTTAGCCACACCATTATTAGCACTTAAAACCTTATTGGGCTTCTTTTTTTTTTCTTTTCTTTTCGCCTTTCGGCTTAGAAGTGAAGCTAAAGATTTGTCAACCATCAACGCCGCAGGAGGAACTTGTTGCTTAATGATAAATTCTGCCGCTTGCATCTAATTCAACAATTTTGCACGAGATACATCCATCTTATTCATGCTATAATTCAAGCGAAACTGCTGAAAACTGTCCGGCAGAGTCTATAGGACCATCTAAACCTGAGATTCCTTATCAATAACCGCACCAAAAATTTCCAGATCGTTCAATAGACTCATTATTTTAAGAACATGTTCCCTTATCGAAGTTCCTTCAACCATTTTCATGGTCAAAAGAGCTTTCATGGCTGTCTGCTTTGCGGCATGATTTTGCTCACCAAATATCTCTTTGAGAGATTCAAGCATATCATAAGCAGTAGTCATGGACTAATGTTGATGCTACAACACATTTGCCATAGAGGCAAGAATGTAGCATTTTGCCATCTCATCAGCCTTAACCCACTTATCATAGGATTTAATCTCATCATTAGTCGGTTCAACCGACTTAACAGGACATTCCTCAACCAACACAAATTTAAAGACCTCAACCGTAAGAACAATATCCAAATTATGTTTCCAGTCCACATAGTTAGGGACTTCTAGTTTATTTTGATTTAGGATAAAAGTTAAGAGATTGAATAAAGAAATAGTTAATTTGTTATATAATCAAATTAAACATAGATCATTAAACATGTTACAGAATAATAAAATTCTTAAAACCATATCACACATATAACCATGCACATAAATAGTTAGAATCGTTAGTGAAACTTAACCATTTAAGCAAATATACATGTAATGTCAGATATTTTATCTCTTAAGTAAAACAGAACCAACTTAGTTAGAGAGTCAACTGTTGATTTAAAAAAGATAAATATCACATTTCATAAGTTTTTGTACCATTGAACCAACATGTAACTTAGTTGAAAAGTTAATACAAGTTATCTAAAGCAAGAGACTATAAAACAGTATTACAATATACAAGTTTATTTGATAGGGAAGATGACCGATGTCAATGTGTAACTCATATTATTTACTATTACTAACCATTGGAAAATATAGGGAATGATCTCTATCACCACTGATTTGCAAAAGATAATTTTTTAAGAATTTTTAATCTTTTCAAAAATATAAAAACGCCCCAAAACTCACCAAAACGATCCCGAATGGCTAAAAAATGACCTAGGTTACAACTATTTGTGAGTATTTTTCAATGGATCATTTTCAATAAATGTACCAAATTTTAGGTCATTCGGAGTTCGTCAAAAACTGAAAACTCCAAAACCGACCAAATCGGTAATTATTGACCGAGCTGTTGCGAGGGTCAGCAGGGCTGCCTGCACTATTTGGCCTTACTACTACTGTTCATACAGTGAGTAACAACTATAGTTGGGTTTAGTCAAAAGTCATCATAATTTTGCCCTTAATCCACAAAATTAATTTTCACAAAACTATGCAAAATTCATTTTATGCTTTCTTGATCATAAACTGAGATTCTCTTGAAATCAATAACATCATAAAAAACATGAAAAATAGCCAACAACAACATGGTATCAAAAACATGAAAAACAGCCAGCAACAACATGATTTATACAACTATTATCTAAAATATGTACAACAAATCATGTAATTTCTTTTACATTATCTAGCATTTATAAGAAGACTACTGATACTAATTGATGGAACATACACAACAGAAGCAATAATTCTACAGGATCAATATAACTTACATATAATCTAGATAACATAATCAAAACTAAAATCAGAAAACGTACCTCTTGAAGCTTTCACAAAAATCGTTTAATGTCTTAGCCTCCAATTCCACAGTCTTCTACTATATCCTGATTAGCCTCTTTAACCAACACTTGTGTGGGCAAGTGATTATTGGATTCAAAGAAGGAATTAGTGTTCTAAAATTAGCATGTCCTTTTTTCGAAAACCCAACCTCTTTTTATTCCCAATTCAACTAGAAAAGGGAGGGGAAGAGGTAAACGTATTTTGGTTCTTTATTACAGATTTAATTCCAAAACGTTTTAGTCTTAATTGTCTCTTTATGCCGAAAATATTTTTGCCCTTTAAAGCTGACATAATGCCTTAATTGGGTTTTAAAAAAAGGACATGCTAATTCCAGAACACTAATTTTTTCTTTGAATTCAATAATCACTTGCCCACACAAGTGTTGGTTAAAGAGGCTAATAAGGATATAGTAGAAGACTGTGGAACTGGAGGCTAAGACATTAAACGATTTTTTTGAAGGCTTTAAGAGGTAAGTTTTTTTATTTTCGTTTTGATTATGTTATCCAGATTATATGTAAATTATATTGATCCTGTATAATTATTGCTTCCACTGTGCATGTTCTATCAGTTTTATCAGAAATCAATTTACCACAAAGTATCATTCTTGAAATTAAAAAATTCCAATCTTTGAGCACTTGAGTTCAAATTATACAAATTTATAGGTATTGTGATCAATAAGTGAGTAATTTATGGACAAGAATCTTAATGGATCACCTTATATCAATTATATGTTATTATTCTTTTTTACATTTTTTTTTTTTAAAATGATTGTTCCTATGTTTCAAAGCTAGTGGATTTCCAATATTTGCTTCATACTTTTTTATTTCAACGAATAATATATGAAGAAACTTATTAAATAATGAAATAATAGGGTTTACGAAGAAATAGTCATAGAACAAATATTTGGAAGAGAAAGTTAAGACAGGAAAAGAAAGGGATATTGAGAAATTGAAGGTTAAGAATTAAGATTTATTTAAATATAGAAGAGGGAGAATGAGAATTCGAATGAATGAATTTAGGAATATATGCAGAAATACAAGAGTTGTAGCAAACACGGGTTGGAGGAGGTGAAGAAATAGTGGGTCCTTTAATCGGGTTTGGATTAATGAGCAGGATTGTGAATTAATATGAATCTAATTACATCATATTTAATTAAAAAAAATATTTATGCCACATCAGTCTAATGTTAAAATGAGGGGCAATTTTAAGTTTAAATTTAACCTTAAGGACATTTATAATTCAAATAGGTGGATGGAGAGACATTTCTGAGCCAGCAGATGGAAGAGGAACAATTTTTATCCTTTTCTAATACATTAAGGACATTTTTGACCCTTTTCTATAGTTTAAGATGTTACAACACATGTATATGTTGTATGTTCGACTCAAATAATGATAGATGCAAAATTTTTATCGAAAGAGCTCATCATCTATTATATGTACTTAAAAAAGTAGATCTTATATATCCATGGTAATTTTTCAATGAAGAGTTTCATTACGGCTCCTAGTTTCAAATGGCCTAATTATGAACTTGTTATTATATTTCTAAAGATCAACGCTTTAAAATATTTAACTTTATTCATCAACAATATGAAGTACAAAATTAATGTTAAGGGTTAGCTCACCTGGTGAGCGCCCTACCTTCCGCAATTGAGGTGAAAGATTCAAATACCATAAATACGTAGCATCATGTTTTCCTTCTTACTATATTAGGGGAGGGAAAGCCAAAAAATAGATATTACACTATTGATAGCTAGTGTTTGAACCAGGGGCGGCTCAGGCATATAAGTGGCCTAAGGCCTAAATCGAATGAAGGTCTTAATTTTTTTTTTTTAATAAAGTCTATTTTAAAAATTTATTAATCCTTAATAATATAATCGATGCATTAATCTTTTCCGAGACATAGTACTTTAGATATATCAATTTTTTTTAATAATTTTTATCTTCATATAAAAAAGTTATTTTTTCATCAAATAATATTATTATTTTTCTCAAAAAAATTTATATAATTCATTATTACTAAAAAATAAGGCCCTCAAATTTGGGGGCCTTAGGCAATCACCTTTTTTGTAATGAAGTCGAGCCGCCCTGGTTTGAACTCTTTCCACCATTTCAATTAGTGAAAGGTAAAGAAAGCTCACCAATTAAGCTAGTCCTCGATCTCGTGATTTATTTGATTTGGGTTGATGTAATGTAAAGAAAAACAAATCATTTAAATATTACTTTAATAAATATATAGATATTAGTTCCAATCATATTGCACATGAAATATGTACCCAATTTTTTTTTGACTGAATATGAAATAATCCTTTACGAGATAGGGCAGGCTAGCATTCTTGCCATTTAGAAAATGATGTTATACAGTAAGAGGTCCAACAATTGACATCAGAAACATTTAATTTTATTTATAGTGCACATAGGTAAAAACTTACACGCACTCAGTGTATACGTCAAATTAATATTCTTTACCATGATTAAGTGATTAAATTAAGTAAAATACTTGATAATTAATCATGGTTAAGTAACATAAACTCTAAATTCAAACACATATCATGCATGTATTGGCTTGGTGTATACATCGGGTGCGTGCAACATAAGTTGTTACAAAGACATGCTATCCCCCCTCCTCCCCCCCCCCCCCCAAAAAAAATGCTATTAAATTGTGACCTTTTTTCTTTTCTTCCAATTTTCGGTACAAGTATAAATGCAGCCACATACTCCTCACTGGGAGTGTATAAACCAAACCGTCAAGTCAAGCCGAATCGACGAACCAAATCAAATCGAGAAAAAAAACCGACTTATGGTTTGGTTTGATTGGTTTGACGTTAGAAAAAAAAAACGACCATTCTTGGTTTGGTTTGGTTTGGTGTTAACAAAAAAAGAGTCAAACCGAACCCGAATCAAACCGACATAATATATATATATATATATATATATATATAATATTCAAACTTTTTTATACATAAAATATTAATTATAATCTACTTTTTAAATACTTTTTCAACTAGTTTTAGTAATTTTCAATAATTTGAAAGTAGATGTAGATATATAAAATACATAAAGTAGCATACTTAAATATTAAATTACAAAAAATAACAACACTGTTATCAAATTATATTTTGTAGCATATGTATTTGTATTTTTGTAGCAACAGTTTGCAAAATTACAAAATACATATCGATCATAAGGGCAATAAAAATCATATGTATTTGTATTTTTGTAGCAACAGTTTGCAAAAATACAAAATACAACTTGCTATATTATGTAATTATGAAACTGTTTCTATGAAACTCATAATTAAGGGGATAAATATGCTATTTCTGAATTTTGCCCATAAAGTAGCATACTTAAGTCTTAAATTACAAAAAATAGTAACACTTTTATCAAATTACATTTTGTAGCATATGTATTTGTATTTTTGTAGCAAGAGTTTGCAAAAATACAAAATAAATATCATCATAAGGACAATAAAAATCATATGTATTTGTATTTTTGTAGCAATAGTTTGCAAAAATACAAAATACAACTTGCTATATTATGTAATTATGAAACTGTTGCTATGAAACTCATAATTAAGGGGATAAGTATCCTATTTCTGAATTTTGCTCTATATATATATTTAGATTTGGGCCTTTAATTTTTAGTATAATATTTGTCCATTAATTTCTAATTAAATGATCGAAAACCCAATATAAACTTAAAACGTAAACTTTTCACTCTTCATCTCACTTTTTAGTTTCAAGAGAGTTTTCCGCTCCTTATTTTTTCATAATTATGCTTTTCATTAGCACATGAGTGAAAACATATTTGATCTAGTTTTCAATCACAATATAATTGTAAAAACTAAAGATTATAAAAAAAATTTCGAAAAAAATTGAAAACCGAAAAACCCAAAAAAAACGACTAAAACATAAACCGAAAAAACCAATTTTATGTTGGTTTGATTTGGTTTATAGTTTTAATAAACCGACATGTTTTTTTTTTTTTTAATAAAAACTGAACCAACCCGACCTATGTACACCCCTACTCTTCACTACCCACAAGTGGTTAGTGGGAATATTTACTTTGCCAACTACCACACATAATTTAATCTTTTAATGAGGGAAGGTCAAGAACATATCTAAAATATTTTATTTTTTTTAGCCTTAATACATGAATTATTAGGTATGCGAGTTTTCTATCTGACCTATCACCAACTATTTATAAAACACACATTAACTATCAATCATTTACTTTTCCTACGTGAAATTATTAAAGTATGAAACTCAAAAAACTGAAATACTTCAAATGTTATTTTGATCATTAACTATAATTTGATTGAGCTAATTATATAACTTAACAAACATAAACTCTTAATTATACTATTTAACCTAAATTTCAATTAATTACAATTTATAATCTCTCTTGTCAATTAAATACAATTCATAACCTCTCTCCTTTATTTTTTTCCCCTTAATTTTCTCTCTTTCTTCTTTCTCGTTTTTCTTTCTTTTTTACTTGTCCTTTTTTTTTTCTTTTCAATTCTTTTTTCCTTTTCATTTTTTTCTTTCCATTTTTTTTCCTTTTTTTTGTTTTATTTTATTTTCTTAGCAGTTTTTCTTTGAATTTTCTTTTTTTATTTTTTTGTTCATGTTTCATTTTTGTGGTCATTTTTTCTCCGTTTCTTCTTCATCTTTTTGTATTTTTTTTCTCTAGTTTGTTGTTATTATATTTTATATTTATATATTTTATTATTTATATTTATTTGTGTCATATTATATATTTGAAATAAGTATATTATTTATATTTGAATAGTTTAACCGTGAATATATACAATTTATCATTTATATTTGTATACAAATAAGTATACAGATTAATTATATTTGCTTGAGTTGACAATATACAAACACGCAATGTGTCAGTCAATGAAAATGTATCGTTAGTATTTGTATGTCAAATTTATCATTTGTATTAGTATATAAACAAATATTATTTGTTTGTCTACGGTTCAAGTTGTATAAACACGTATCATTTGATACAAATGTAACATTTGTATTTGTATAATTTATCATTTGTACTTGTATTATTCAATTCGTATCAATAAAACACAATTCGTATCAATGAATATAAATACAAGTGTTCGTAGAAAGAAAAATAATAATTATTTTAATAATTAAAATATATAAATGACATTGTCAATTACAAGTTCAAATACGAACAAATAAAATTACAAATATAAATAGAATATTCGGTCAACTTATAAATACAAATATAAAATAGTTTTTTTAAAAATACATGTGCATCATTGAAAATAAAATACAAATACAAATATAAATACAAACAAAATAAAATCACAAAATACAAATATAATATGTAGTCAACTATAATATACAAATACAAAATAATTCTTTAAAATACAAGTGCAAATTGTATAAAATATAAATGATGGTGCGAACAGTAAAATACAAATACAAGTGTGAACTATAAAATATGAAAGAAATGTAAACTATATAATACAATACAAATTCAAGCGTAAACTATAAAATAGAAATATAATTGTATCAACGAACACAAAAATATAAATGATCACATGAATACAAATAAAATAAGAGATTATGCACTACAAGAAAATGGTGAAATTTTGACAAACATTTTAGTCACAAATTTGTCACAAATCATAACTTGTGATGGATTTGTGACGGAAAAATGTGCATCTCAGAACCTAGGGTCATAAATTCATTGTGACAGATTTAAATTCCTTCACAACATTATTGTGATGGAACCGAGACAGATTGTCCGTCACAATATAAATTCTTATCTTTGACTCAAATTCCGTCACAAATTTGTAACAAATTTTTGACAAAATATTACGTCATAAAATCGTGACAGAATAATTTCTGTAACAAATTTCTAAATCTAGTCACAACTATTGTGACAATATATTTCATTACAAATTATTTGTGACAAACTAATTTAGTCATAATATGACTCTCTTATCTATATTAGTAACAATTTTAGGATAGATTGTGACAAATTAAATCTGTCACAAATTTTAGTTAAATTTTTAAGTTTAATAAATAACAATTACGAAATACTATACTATACACACACACATATATATAGTAAGAGAGGGAGAGAGAGAGAGAGTAATTAATTAAAAATAATTAACCGCCATAACAAAACAAACATAATACACAATTTATAATAAAAAAGTCTAAAGCTAATTAGACATGCAAAATCACAATTTCAATAAGCAAAAGTCTACCAATGTTTAAAATTTAAAGCATATAACTACCCAAAAAGTGCGACAATGTTAAGATCGACACTTCAAGTAACTAAAGTCTCATAACATCAAACACTTAAGTCTTAGATGAGTCTATTAGGATGAGTAGGATTAGTAAATGAGCGAGAAGAAAATGTCATATCGCTCATCATGCGAGACCATTGCTCCTCCATAGATTTAAATCGATCATCACTTTGTTGCCTCAAACAGAAAACCTCTTGCTCTATTCATTGTTGCACTTCCGCCTCTACACGCTCTTGAAGAACTCTCTTTTGATTTTCTCTCATTTGCGACACCTCTTTCTCAAGTATTTTAATGCGCTCTTTGGCAACATGATTGGACTCTAAATTTGCTGAATTGGCAGAATTTTGATCTTTATACAAGGTTGAAACTTGAGATCCCAATCATACACACATTATTTTTTTGCTTCACCCATAACATCAAAGTACATGCGATTTATATTCAGTTCTTGATCTTCTGATGAATCATCTGATGAGCCCAAAAGAGCAGTAGGTATGATGGCCTTCATTTTATCCTAAAAATTACAAATAATCAGCCACCAAATATTTAACTAATTAATTTCCTCATCCAGTAGTGGTACTAGAGCAATGCAGTAAACAAAAGCAAGAAATTTTATAAGGTTTTCCCACAACAGAACACACAACAAAGCTGGAGCCCTTCCTTCAAAGTGAAGACAAGGTAGGGCCGCGGTTGATGGGAAATGCAAACTCAAAACAATACCATAATATGATATTGTGTTAAGCCAAACATCATGTCTACTATTAAGTCAACAAAAAAATAACTCAAGCAAATGTCTTCTCAAGGAATTTTATGAGAAAAAGGTATAGCTAGTCATTGGACTAAGTCTCGAGCTCAAGGAAGCATTTTTGAATTCTCCTAGAGATAACATAAATTGTTTTTCTTGGTCCCACCTAGACATCACAATCTTATCAGAAAAAATAACCATGTATAAGCTGGGTGTAACGACCCGGGACTACCCCCTAGTCGTCACACGGTGCTCATGACCCCAAAGGATCACAAGCTAACCCTCTTCTGATATCTGTACTTGAGCACTGCATAATATAGGTAATAAATGCGGAAAACTGGCAAAAACTTGCCATAAGGTTCAAAACATCTAAAATAATCAATACTGAAAACTGAATACTAATACATCTGTCCGAAAAACATCTGATTGTCTGAAATATGGAGTTGATGGGACATGTTCCCAACTAACTCCATCTACTAAAAATAAACTGAGTCTAATGCCATAATAAAATAAGGATCATCCTCAAATGAAGAGGACTCACTGCTACATCTACTGCTGCTGACTGAGTCTATACTGCTAAGGGTGCTTTGGATCTCGCACTTCTGAACCTATGGTATAAGACACCATAGCGCAAGAGAAAAGTATGTGTCAGTACTTTAAATGTACTGGTATGCTAGAAGAGGTAAGGCTAAATGCAAGGGCTTATTCATAAACATAGCTCAACTGAATAATCATGAGAGTACTGAATGAGGACATATGCATGAATGCACAATCATAACTGAAATCATCGTGACTTTGAATACTGAGACTTGGATACTGCTTTACTGACGTCTGAACTCACTACTAATACTAAGAAACTGAATAACTGAATCTTCTGATATTGATAACTGAGTACTGAAGTTTAGATCAGTCCTATCTAGCTAGTGATCTCTGAATCTGATGATACTGAAGCTGATTAGCTAAATATATTCATATCAATGACTGAGTTCTGAGATTGCTACTACCGACTGACTAAATCTATAATTAAACCTTTCTAACGAATAATATCTGAATCTACTAATAATGATAAAGAATGATTATACCTGAGATCAGACCTATCTAGGGAAAGATCTCTGAATCTTTTAATAATAGAAATGATGGACTGAGTTTGAGATCAGGCCTATCTGACGGGTGATCTCTGGATCTATCAGTACTGATTCTGATTGACTTTACGTGAGACCAGGACTATCTAGAAGGTGGTCTATGAATCTATGGAACTATCTAAGTTCTTTACTGAGATAGGTGACTGTATCTGACAGTCCTGATTTCTGAGTTCTACTCTGAAGACTGATACTGAAACTGTAACTGTGGGAGTTCTCACTTAACCGACATGCCCCGAATCTGATCTAGTGGGGTCCAAACTATAACCCCAGCTGGAAGGGTGTCAATACCGTGCCACGGGTAAAGACCTCTTCTATGGTCAAGCCTCTCTAAGTGACCCTGAACAGGAAGTCAAGCCTAAGGCAATAAGATAGTCAAGCCTTAATCTAACGGGTGACTCTTGGTCCTGCGCTGGCTACGCAGTTCTGGAGTTCAGGGATTGTTACTAACAACTCTACCTCTCTAATGGGAAATCTGTCATCCCTGCACTCGCTCGGTGCTAACTACTACTCCCAACTGAAGGACTCTGAACTGATTCTTATACTGAACTAAATTGAACTGAATCTGTTACTGATTTGATTATCTTACTTGGCTGATCTGACTGAGTTTACTTGATCCCTTTATCTGAAGGAATACTTCTAAATTCTACTTTCTGTCTGAATACGACTGAGTTCTGTAACTTATTGAGCTTTACTGAAATCTTAACTGAGTACTGAGCTTGATTAGACTGAATACTGAGATTTACTGAGTTTTCTTAACTTTTGTCACTAACTGAAATATACTGATCATAGAACGACTGAGATTATCTTGATACTGTCTTGGCTCTAGACAAACAACTAAGTTTTTTGATATTAAATACCCCCAGGACTTGATAACATAAATAAATAAGACATGACAACTCTTGATAATAATCATAACAATAGACTATTATTCGCAATATAACTAGTGAAGCATCATCTCGAGCACTTGGGAATCTTAAACATGTAATTGTAAAAGGGAAGCATGTTATTGTCTCATAACTCATCCAACAAGGAATTCACATGAATAGGAAGACATGCAACATATCATAATTCATTCATTTAGTGCTTTCAACAAACACTTAGTATGTACTAGTTGACATATACTTGGGAATATTATACTTCATGTTACAATAACACTATTTTCTTCATATAAGCAATTTATCAAGCATGCGAGAGACACCTTTTGGTCATACAACTTTCAACACATCAAATTAACTTAATTACATAATTCAATATGCTTCTTGAAGGGGCTTTATCATGAACATCACATAATCAACACATACTAAGGTCAAAGCCTGAATCTTTATAATAAAAACATGAATCAAAACTTATCAATAGCATGAACTTCAATTTCTACTCACATAAATCATGAAAACTTATAAAACATAAACTTTATAATTTTGAAGAGGATTCTTGAACTTCTTGGGTGGAAGGAACCTAAAAATCAACATCCAACATACCTTGCTCTGTAATTCTTAAAAGATTCACGGTGAAACCTTGATGATTTGGGTCTTGGATTAAAAACCCTAGGTCTTGTTCTTGAAGAAAATTGAGAGAAGAAAATGATAATTGGGTGAAATAATGAGAAATCTCGTGTTAAAGAGTATATATAGGGATTGGGAAAAGACCCTTTTTCCCCTTAGAATTAAAATCCGGAACTAAAAAAATCTCGATTTTACATGCTGGCGCGACGTGCCATAATCGCGCCAGCTTACTGGAAATTGGAAAATTGGGAAACTGAGCCTTGGCGCGACGCGGTGAAAATTGCGTTGCCACCTTGGTTGCGAACTGGAAATACACCGCGACGCGGTGGAATCGCGGAGGCTCACTGGAATTTGACAATTGCCATTTTGGCTGGCTCCACGATGCGTTAAAGTGCCAGGTGGCACACTGTCTCACTAAAATGGCTCTAACTCTTCGCTCGAGTGTTGGATTTGTACAAATTTGGTATTAACGGAAAGCTTATTCAATTCCCTACCTGACAAAAAGTCAATATTAGGAAAATTCTACACTTTTAAAATATTTCTCACTTTGAAAGTCACTTTTCGATCTTTTAAGGCCGGAATTACACTTCACTTGACACGCTCTAAGGCTCAGACTACGAAAGAACTTTGCAAGGTGTTACACTGGGAGTCCACTCAAATGTTCCCCTCCCATAATTTAGAAAAAGAATGTTATCTCAGATGAAAAGAACATGTTTATTATGAAAGAGATAACTCAATTGTTGCACATCAAGTCAATAAGAGAGTTAAAAATATATGAGATGGCTAGAATACATGGTGGTGCTGATGAAGAAGCAAAATAAATATAGTTGTGTGTTGATTTTACAGATTTAAATAAAATATGTGCTAAAGTCTCTTTCCTAATCTCGAATTGACAAAAGGATCGATGCTAGAGTGGGACATGAGAGAATGAGTTCTCTTAATGTATACTCTAGGTACTATCAGATTCAAATAGACCCAAAGGATTAATATGAAACTTCATTTATAGCTAACTATGATAAATATCATTACAATATAATGCCTTTTGGTTTAAAGAAGACAAATACAACATATCATTGACTGGTAAACCAGATGTTTGAGAGGTAAATATGAAAGACCATGGAAGTTTACATCGATGATAAAATGGTAAAATCATTCGAGGTAAGAACCATCTAATCCACATCCAAGAGACTTTCGACATACTGAGAAATCACATCATGAAGTTAAATCTCAAAAAGTGTGCATTTGGGGGTAGAATCTGGGAAGTTCCTTGACTTCTTTATATCTAATAGAGGGATAGAAGTGAATCCAAACAAAATCAAAGTGATTGAGGAAATTATCTCAATGTATTTGTTTTGTACATATATAGTACAACCATGGAAAAATACCTTAGATTGCAATTACCACAACAGAACACACAATGCAGTAAACAAAAGCAAGCAACTTTACAATCTACTTAAAATGACATGCAATTAGAGATTAATCATCACAATCAGAATGTCAACTCAAATTTCAAACAACAACTTGCATTAGGCCATAATTACTATGTTTCACAATGTCAAACTAGTATCAACATAAGCAAATAATTGATGAATGATAATACACCACTAAAAGTTGCAAAGAGATGAATCGGATCTTATCTTCTCTTATCGTCACCATTCAATAGCTCGAGATTTTTTACATAAATGGTTATGTTTACTCTCATGCTATTTTCACTATTACCCTTGCCTTAAACAACATATATAGTGACATTTCGCTAGTGGTGTCTAGGAATGATAGTGTGTATGCAAACTTTGCCCCTACCTCGTCGAGGTACAAAGGTTGCTTCCAGAACTCAAGTGTAGAAAATCAAAGTTGAACTTACATTAAATAGGTCATGAATTTTCTTTCAAAACACGACAAGTCCATAGTTGTTGCTGAACATCTTACCTTCTTTACAAATTTTGTTTTCAACAATCTGCCTATTGCGAAGATGTGAAGCATAAAGATCTAACATATGAGCATTGTCATAGTTAATACTAGAACAACACGATACGATTCAAAATAATAAAGTTTATCAGTCACCAAGTCATAAATACGAAATCATAAAGAAATTAATTTCAGAGAAAACCAAGCTCTATTGATACTTCATCCTTTAGCAGCTTCTTGTAAGTTGTGTGTGTGGACAGAGAAACCATAAATAGCAGATTCTAATGGCCTATTCCATCAATATTTCAATAACCATATGAACTCAACAGGCTTCAGTTTTCTTATACCAAGAAATCTATCTGACGTCAACTTTTAGGACCAACTGCACCCTTGAAACTCGGGGAAGATGAACCCAAGCAGATATTTAAAATACATATTTAAAATTCATTAACAACTTCATTCAAGGTCTTGATGCAGCATAAATCCAAGCAGTTAGGCTCTATGAAGATTGGACTCATAACATACTAGAAAGACAACCAATTAGGCAGAACAACATAGCTAGTTCAATTCCACAAGGTGGGCTTGGGGAGGGTACTGAGGGTACTACATATGCAGACCTTACAACCTTGGAAGGTAGAGAGACAATTTTTATAAAATTTTCCCACAATCAAAGGAACTAATAAAAGAAGAAGAGACAACTTTTATAAAATTTTCCGACAACCAAAGGAACCAACAGAAGAAGAAGAGAGAAAAAAAAGGCTAAGAGAGAAGCACGTCTACAGGTACACATACGAGATATTTGTATTATGGGCATACCTATAGTGTTAGGTGAAAAAAGCTTCTTCAAAGCTCCAAAACTGGGTATATTTAGCCTTACAACTTTTCAGTTAAACATTCTTTATAACTATGCAATATACTAGTTTATTAATATATAAGAAATGAGTATATCAAGAGAGTTTTCAATTTCGTGCTATCCGATATTGTTGGACAAGAGTACATCCAGGTTTAGGTTTTCATGCATATAAGGAATAAGAGCGTGACTTTAATCACAGTGAGAAGACTATAAAAACTCATACAATTTCGTCCCAAATAGTAGAGCAGAAATCACCGTAGAAGACCAAGAGGAGATTCTATATATAGACTATCTTTCCACACAGAGGAACTAACCTCCATTGCGACTCAACAAATTATCATTCACAAGATTTACACTAAAAGTTATACTCGCAACCAACTAACAGACACATGTTTAGGCAGAAGCACGTCCGCAGGTACACACATGAGATATTTGTATTATGGGAAGATCTATAGTATGATGACAAAGACAACAATGACGTATTTAACCAGAAAGGTTATTTGTACATCCACACGCACTATTATGCATTAGTAATTTCTATTAACATATATACATCCAAATAAAACTAAGACATATATACAAACACCTAAGACAAGGACATTACTTAGACAGATGATATTATGACAATACGGTGGATTTTAAGTTAAATACAGGGTAAACTGGATTTCAACCATCGAGACTCAACCATCGAGCATTCTTTTAAGTTAAATGCATGACATTACTCCATAGATGATATCATTCTCGAGGCTCAAATTTGAGACCTTTAATAAAGACGGGATCTCAATCATCCTACCATTGGAGATGATCGATAACATCACAGTGACTAGAATGGAAGATGAAGAGAAAAAAGGGTCGTGGCAGAAAAAGAAATGCGACCACAAGTTATAACAAGAAAAAGGCCAAGAGAGCTATTGATCTCATGCTTTCAAGATCTAAAGAACGAGAAGCTTATTAGCAAAATTACATTAATTCTCTTCGACTTGGCATAGACAAAACTTCCATCCTTTTTTTTGGTGCAACTTCTTAAATATTTTCCATGAATTTGGTTCACAGCCCATTTTTGTTGCCTGGAAAAAAAAATTTAACATTAAAATTGGAGATAAAGTTAAAGAATTAATCTATTAAAGTATATAATTTACCATTTTTAAAGTATGCTCCACTATTGACCTGGAACCACCGGTATACTTGCTTGGACCAGTGTTCGGGCCACCAGTTTCACTACATTGATTTTGAGTTGTAATATGAGATTTGTTCTTAAACTCATCAGAAGCCCAATATGTCTTCTAGTTTTTTCAAACATCATCCGACAAAAAATTGGATTTGTTTATTTCTCTTCGCCAATGATATGTTCTTTTTATATATAAGTTGGATGCCACTTTCTTCCAGGTGCGTTCGATTATGAAGTTCTCTGTAGGATTCCACTGATATGATTTCTAGAAAAACTTTTGTTAGAGACATCAACACAACAACAACAACAACATTATAAATTTTTAATAGAAAGCAATATTTACCATGAATTCATGCCAATCATTTTCATCAATACCATATGGTACTTTCGTTATCATCCATGGTCTGTGCCCGATGTAGTCATATTTTTGAAAACACAAAACGTATAAAATGTCATGACCCGAATTCTCAAGTCATGATAATGCCTACTTTACTCCACCATAGGTAAGCCAAGTCATAGCCCAAAATTGCGAGTAACGGACTAACAGTGGAAAACAAGGAAAGACGGGTATAAATCAAGATCAACAATATAAATAAAAATGTTCGTAGAAAGAAAAATAATAGTTTTTTGAATTGTTTAAAAAATAAATGATCCTGTCAGTTACAAATTCAAATACAAAGAAATAAAATTACAAATACAAGTACAATGTGCGGTCAACATACAAATACAAATACAAAGTAGTTCTTTAAAATACAGGTGCATCAACAAAAATAAATTAAATACAAATACAAATAAAATAAAATCACAAAATACAAATACAATTTAGTCAACTATGAAATATAAATACAAAATTATTCTTTAAATATAAGTGTGAATTGTATAAAATACAAATGATGGCGTGAACGGTAAAATACAAATACAAGTATAAAATAAAAAATACAAACGATAAAATACAAATACAAGCACGAACTATAAAATACAAATATAATTGTATCAAGGAATACAAAAATATGAATGATAGTGCGGATATAAATACAATAAGTGATTGTGGTATTTTTGTTATCATCCATGGCTTGTGCTCGACGTATACATATTTTTCAAAAATATAAATAGTATAAAATGTCACGATCCAATTTCTCAAGTCATGATGGTGCCTACTCTACTCCACCAGTAGCAAGACAAGCCATAACCCGAACTTCAAGTAATGGGCCAACGTGCGAAAAACAACGAAAGACAGGAATAAATCAGCACAAAAAATAAAGACATAAGTGAAAGTGAAGAAATGACATGGCTATATAATACACCGTACGGGGGGAGGAACAGGAGAAAATCTACAAGATAATCCCACCCAAGACCAGGTAAGGCTGGTACTAGATCCACTAGTAACCAACAAAGCATACTAGAGAGTATCTAAGATATATATATAATATATACAAAGTAGTCTCAATGGGAAACTACTATACTGGAATAAATAAAGAAGGATCAGCCCCAGAGTTTAGAAAGCTCACCCTGCTCCGAATCAATACTGGGTTAGAGAATCACGTCAATGCTGACAGCTCGTTCTCGGCTTTACATCAAGGAAAAAATACAGAGAGTGCAATAGGAGTACTAAATCAATGGGTACTCAGTAGGATCATCGACCGACTGAGCTAAAGTATAGTAAAAACATAATCAAAATACGAGAGTATAAACCAAGCCAGTAGTTATACAGATTGAAAAGTAAACAGTTACTGGACTATGCAAGTATGATAAAGGAAATAAAGGCAATACAGGAAATAAACACCCCAACGATAAGCAAGAAAAGCTAACTATAACCTAATTGAGCCCCTATTAACCCAAAAGACACATAGAAGAAAACAATTAACCCTACGAGCTCCCATAAATCGATGGATGCACACAAGAAACAACTAAATTAAAAGCATAAGTAATCGGGAATTGCACTAATCTCATGTAACCACCTAATCCCAAAGTCATAATAAACCGTTTAGATGTGCACCAGGCTTGAACCGATACCAATGAATAATAAGGAAATGCCAGATGTTGAATTCGAATAAAAATTAATGGTCAATAATGAGAGGCCAGATAAATCATGTACAATGAACTCAACAATACTGACAATATTCTCAGAACATCTATAATCAATACCAGAACATCCCAATCGTATCATAACCAGATGCCGGGCTTAAATCAAAACTCATCGTAACTATAACAGAACCAGAATCTAGTGAATCCATAAGTAACCAAACTTAACTGTACAACTGAAACCCAAACCATAAGTAACCAATGCAAAAGTTGTGCCAGAACTCACAATAAATAGCTGAAATAAAGTATATGTTGGTCTGAAACTGGAACTAAAATGTATTTATATAAACATATGCATAACTAGCTAAAAGGAAGGAATCCAAGATTTTCCAGCTTAATACCACACCCTAAGCCCATAAATACTACACCATACTAAGGGGTAATAGGCTAAAAATCTACCAAAATGGCGCCCTAACCTGGTATATAAGACATAAAATATTTCAAATCATAACTGAGCTACAACTACCTTCCCAAAACTAGCATAATTATACTTATACCATACATAAGCTCAATCAGATAAGGTAAATCTAATCTACCTAGGCACCAAAGCTAAAAGCCCCTCCGAGAAATCTTCGAATAGTGCCCCACTAAAATTCGAGCTTAAATAAATTAATGTAGATAATTAATTTTAATCTGATGCTCAAATGGTGCCAAAATCTTTGCCCCCAGAAAACCTTTGCTACGGAGGACATATGAATATGCATGTATACGCAAAATATCACTTGGCTTTGCCTTTTGTTACAGAAAATTTATTAAATAATACAATTGCTAAGTATCATGTTTTAAAGTAGGTAAGAAAATGCCAAATGGCCTAGATAAAGGAGATATACATGGTGGCCACCTTGCTATGAATTAATGTTAATATTTGAAGGAATTAAGTCCACAATTCTTTACAACATCTTGCTGCCAAAATCTCTTACTTCCACGTGTACTCACACCAATGTTTTTTTCCGCATATAAATGTATTCGGGTATTGCATAGATTCATGATAAAATAAATATAATTTTTTAAATATATTATAATTAATAAAAAAAATTATTTTGAATAAAGCCTATATTATATAATTATAACATTTGAACATATCTAGATTCATTATCTCAGCTTAAAAAAATAATAAATTATAAAATTATTATAAAATAATATAAATGTATCATAACTAAAAGCTCTTCATAAACATCTAAAATAATTTAGAAAGCTAGTGAAATATATCTTTAACAAAATTCTAATTTAATTAAAGTATTCCACACCACGTTCGGTATTAGTAAAATTCCTAAAAGAACTGCCCAAAAATCGAACTCTCAGTCCCTACAAGTCATAAATAACTTGGGTCAGTTATAAAAAATCTCTAAACACCAAAAATGTACAAAAAAAGGGAAATAATTGGGAGGGTCATTACAACATCTACTACTAAGAGGACTTTAGTCTACGAAAGTAAAGGATAAAAACATACCTGAAGGCTCAAACAGGTAAGGATACTGGGTGTGCATATCATGCTCGATCTCTCAAGTAGCTTCCTTAATTTGACGATGATGCCACTGAACCTTAACTACAAAAATATCTCTGGAGCACAACCGTTTGGAATATCTATCCAAAATGGACACAAGTACCTCTACAAAAACCAACCTCTCATCTAACTGAACCGAGTCCCACCAGAGCAAGTGCATCTCATCTGAAATATACTATCGCAATATAGATATATAAAACACTGGTTGGATGACTAAAAAGGAAGGAGGCAATGCCAACTCATATGCTATCTTGCCAACTGGTCGCACGATCTCAAATGGCCTAATATACTTGGGCCTGAGCTTGCCCCTCCTTTGGATCCTCATCACGCCCTTCATGGAAGATACTCACAGAAAGATGTTGTCACCAACTCTGAACCTTAATGCACGATGTCTACGATTAGTATAACTCTTTTGTCGATCTGATCTACCCGCAACCTATCCAGAGTCACCCAAACCTGGTCCAATGACTCACGAAGCAAGTCTGTACCATGAGGCCTAATCTCAGAATTCTCCAACTAACCAATCAAAGATTGACATTGCCTCCATACAGTGCCTCAAATAAAGCCATCTGAATACTCGAATAAAAGCTATTATTATATGCAAACTTTGCCAAAGGTAAAGACTAGTTCCATTGACCCCCAAAATCCAACACACAAGCACGATCATGTCCTTTGAAACCAGAAAAGTTTGCTCTAACTGCCAATCAGTCTAGGGTTGAAAGCCAATGTTAAGGTCAACCTAGGTATCCAACCCTTCTTGAAACATGCTCCAAAATTAAGTGAATTGAGAGACTCAGCCTAAAATAATGGACACCGGTACCTCATGAAGGAAAATCACCTCTCGAATATAGATATAGGCCAACCTCTCAGCACTGTAGGAGATCTTAATAGGGATGAAATAAGCATATTTGGTCAATGGAGCCTTAATGACCCAAATGCTATCAAACCATAAGAAGTACGAGGAAAATCACCTATGAAGTCCATACTACTACGCCTATTTCCACTCGAGGATGGGTAGCCGCTGAAGCAATCCACCAGGTCTCTGGTGCCAGGACTTTACCTACTGACAATGAAGGCATCAATCCATAAGCCCCACTATATCTCTCTGCATACCGCTCCCAGTAGATTTGCCTAAAATCCCTATACATCTTAGTTGTCCCAGGGTGAATAGAGTACCTAGAGCTATGAGCCTCAAGAAGAATAAATTGAGTCATATCTTTGACCCACAAAAACACAACTACATCCCTCTAATAACATAAAACCCTCAGAATCTAAGGTAGCCATCCTGGAATCGCCTCTCAACACCTATCCTCAAATGCTATGAAGCCCGCTATCCTCAAAATAACAACCCTAAACCTACTCCATCAAGGTGGATCTGGCCTCAACACTAGCAATAATTCTCTTGAGGTCAGAGATATTAAGACGAACCATCAAGTTAGATAAGGATTATATATAAAAATCCAAAGACAAAGACCATCATGAAACTAAAATGAAGGTCAAGCTAACAATACTCCATGCCTTTCGGCTCAATGCACTCTTTACACATTCGTCTTGTCTGGATGATATAAAATAGAGAAATCATAGTCCTTCAACAACTCAATCCATTTAAATTGACTTTAACTAAGCTATCTTTGGGTCATAATATACAAAATACTATGATGGTCAATGAAGATCTCGCTTACTAAGAGCAAACACTACCACTACTAACTCCAAATCATGAGTGAATAGTTACGCTCATGCACCTTCAGTTGCATTAATGCATATGTAATAACATGGTTCTACTACATCAGAAAATAACCTAAACCAACACCATAAGCATCATACTACTAGATAAACCCTTCTCTCTCAACTAGAAAAGTCAGAATAAAAGATGAAGTGAGCAATTCCTTGAGCTTTAGAAATACCGCCTCACAACTTGTAGACCATTGAAATAGAACCTTCTTATCAGTTAATCTAGTCATAGGGGATGTAATATAGGAAAAATCTTAATGAACTACCTTAGTATCATTCCAATCTAATGAAACTGCAGATGTCAGTAGGAGACGTAGCCGTAGCCCAAACACAAATAGACTTAATCCTCACTGGTTCCATTATAATACCATACTTAGACACCACATTCCCTAAGAAAGCTATAGACTAAAGCCAAATCTAATACTTTGAGAATTTAGTGTAAAGACTATAATCTCTCAAATTTTGGAGCACAACCCTCAAATATTGCTCATGCTCCTCCCCATTCCTCAAATAAACCAAAATGTCAATAATGAAGACTATCACAAATGAGTCTAAATAAGCCCCGGATAAACGGTTTATCAAATCCATAAATGTCACTGGGGCATTGGTCAACCCAAAAGATATCAGCAGGAACTCATAAAGGTCATAACAAGTCTTGAAGGATTAACCCTCAACTGATGGTATCCACATCTTAAAGTAATCTTAAAACATATGGCTGTACCCTGCAACTAGTTTAATAGGTTATCGATAAGAGGCATAAAATACTTATTCTACATGGTCACCTTATTCAACTGTCTCTAGTTGATACATATACACATAAGGCTATCTTTTTTTATCTATAAACAGAATTAGAGTACCCCAAGGCTACACACTCGATTTGATAAAACCCTTACTCAAAAGATCCTAAAGCTAACTATTTAGCTCTTTCATCTCGACAGAAGCCATACGATAAGGGGCCATAGAAATAGGTCGGGTGCTTGGCTCGAGCTCAATAACAAACTCTATGTCTCATCCAGGAGCAAGTCTAGGTAGGTCGGTAGGAAAAACACCAAGAAATCATAAGCAATTGGAATAGAGTCAAGTTGAGGACTCTCAGCATTAACATTCCAAACATAAGCCAGGAATTACTCACAAACCCTCGATATCAACCTCCTATCCTAAATGGAAGAATTAATCCCCATCCATACACAACTAAAAGAACCTTGCCACACAATTGGAGGTATGTCAAGCACATATAAGGTGACGGTATTAGCATAGCAATCCAATACCGTATGATAAGGGGATAACTAACCTATTTCAAGTATCATATTGAAATCTACCATATCTAACACAATAAGGTCAACCCGTGTGTAAAACTCCTGAATAGTTACCAAAAGAAATTTATATATCCAATTTACTATTAAAGAATCATGGGGGTAGCTACATGCAATGACATAGATAATGACTCAGAGCACAAGAGCAACCATAGTATATAATAAGCATAAACATATAAAAATGTGGAACCAGGATAAAACAAAATAGAAGTTGGATGATGGCATATGAAAATCATACATGTGATCACAAAATTTGAGGCCTCAGCCTTGGGCTTACCCAATATAACATAAAAATGGCCCTGATCACTACCGTACTGGGTTCTTACCTAACAACCTATCCTACCTCCCTGAGGACTACCTCTAGACCCTTGAGGAACACTCATACGGCCCTGAGCACCACTCCTAACTAGCGACGATACTAATCTAATTGGATGTGCAGTCTAAATTAAAGGATCAATCATCCCATGCCGGTGACACTTATGGGTGAAATGGCCAAAAAATCCTATAGTCATAACATGCCTCGGGTACCCTGCTCTATCTATAAGGTCTAGAAATCCAAAATGACCACCCGAATTGATGACCTTGATAGAACACCCTTTTGAGGCTGACTATTGATCTAACCACTTAAACCACTATAACCGGGTGACCCTCATTTGATATTTGAAGTGATGCCTGAACTGGCCTACTAGGCTGACCTTAATGCTAATAAAACTACTGTTGAGGGTACCTACCCTGAAATATGTGAATTCTAGACTATGAGCCACTGTATCTCCCACTATAACTACACTGATAATAGGACCTCTTATTATTGATCCCTTAGGCATCAGATATCTCCTCTATAGAATAGATGTGCTCAACAATATCAAAAAGAGACTTCTTCAAAGTCACCAAACTTTTTGTATTCCTTCAAAGCTATAATCTCTAGCCCCTAACAAAGCATCAAACATGCTCATACTCCATAGGCATAATTGTAGAATCGTGGTTGGCTAACTCATGAAATCTCACATCATACTCAACTACCGACATAGAACCCTTTCTCAATTCTAAAACCTCATTATCAAGATGCTCGTTCATACTGTGAGGCATATACTTTCTCAAGAAAACCTTGGATAACTAAATCCAAGTCATAGGTGGAGATCTAACTAGGCTGGAATCAAGCTAACCTCTCCACCACCTCATAGCTGTTATGTCTAGCTAATAAGAAACAAAATGTACTCCGCATGATTTAACCAACCCCAAATTTTATAACCTCTTCTCACAACTGGACAATAACTTATAAGCATCCTCTCTTAAGGTCCTGACAAACTAAAGTGGAGCCAATCTTAAAAATTGTCCCAGTTTTTTTTGCTCCTCTATAAACATAATTGGTTGGGGTACTACCAGTTGTAGGACTTCCAGTCTTGGAGCCGCAGCTACAGGTTGTACACCTAAATCAATACCACCCTATCCTGCTACCAAAGGTCTATTTATCGGTGTATCATCAATTAACCCCAACAACTATATCAATGCATCCCAAAGAATTAAAGAAGATATAAACACATATAGGAATTGGATTTCCCCCGACCCACCTACTATCGTGGTTACAAAATACTTGGAGTTATCTCTATATCAAGAGAGATAATAGGGTCTAGGATGGATCTCTCGCTTGATCTCAGATTGGGGTTGCCTCTCTTTCCTACCCTCAACCTTGGGGTCGATATCTACTCCTAACTAGGCTCTTGCAGCAGTTTCAGGGTCTTGACCACCAGGTGCCGCACCTCATGTCCTAGCCATCTATTAAAGGGTAAAACAAATAATGATTTAGAGACAAATATTGACAAATTGCATTGCAATGAATCAAAAGAATGAGATTTTCTTAAAAATATTTTGTAGCTTCCCAAATAGAGGCTACAGAAATATCCGTACCAATCCATAAATCTCTAATAAACATTGTCTTTTGAACCAATAATATCGGTGAAACTCGGGCTTTGATACAAATTTTCCATGACCAAATTTCTCAAGTCATGAAGGAGCCTACTCTTTCCTCAGTAGTAAGAAAGCCAAGCCATAGCCCAAAAGGATGAGTAATGGTCTAACAGATAAAAATAATGAAAGACGGGAATAAATCAACACAAAAAATAAAAACATAAGTGAAACCAAAGAAACATGCCTACATAATACACCATACAGGGAGAAGGAAAAGGATAAAATATACATGATGATCCCACTCAAGACCTAGTAAGGCCAGTACTAGAGCCACTAATAGTAAAAGAAGGGTACTAGATAGTATCCAAGATAGAAATAATATATATATACAGTAGTCTCAAAGGAAAATGACTATACGGGAATAGATGAAAGATGACTAGCCTTAGACTCTAGAAAGCTCACCCTACTCCAAATCAGTACTGGGTCAGAAAATCAAGTCAATGTTGGGGGCTAATACTTGAATCTTCATCAAGAAAAATATGTAGAGGTACAGTATGGTTACCAAAGAAATGGTTATTCAGTAGACATCATCGCCCAACTGAGCTAAAGTATAGTAAAAGTATAACCAAAATATGAGAGTATAAGCCAAGTCACAGTGAAAGAGGTAGAAAAGGAAATAGTTACTAGACTCTGCAAATGTGATAAATAAAATAAATAACGGAAAAATAGGAAATTAATAACCCAACGGTAAGCAAGATAAACTAATTATGACCTAACTAGACCTTAAAACCATAAGACACATAGAAGAAGAAAAATTAATCCTACTGAGACCCCATAAGCCAGTGGGTGCACACAAGAAACAACTAAAGTCAAAGCATATGCAACCTATAATCGAACTGATCTCATGTAACCACCTGATGTCAAAGTCATAATAAATCATCCAGATGTACACCGAGCTTGAACTGACACCAATGGATAATAAAGAGAGGCCAATTCAAACAAAAAATAGTAGGTAATAGCGAGAGGCCACGTAAATCATGTACAACAAAACTCAGCACTACTATCAATATTTCTAGAACAATCATAATCAACACCAGAGTGCCCCAATCCTATCCTAACCAGATGCCAGACTCGAACAAAAACTGAAAGAAATCATAACATTACTAGAATTCAGGTGCTTAAAAAATTTGATTTTTCAATGGAATTTATGAGATTTCAATTAGGGACTATGCCCATTTTTTATGTTTTCAAAATGATGACATTATCGTGTGATTAAATGTTCAGTTGGCCCAACAACTTACATTTACTAATGTGATTGTTATTATGAGATGAAATTTAGTATTTTGACATGAATTTCCATGAGTTGATAAACGTATGTGAATTTTTGCATGATTCTGTCAGTTGTAAGTAAAAGTATGTGATTTTAACATGATTTTCCTTAGTTTAAAAGAATTTCAGACTTAGTAATTTATCTTTCATATTATTACAACACGATTCATATTTAGACCTCCCATTGTGTAGGAAATTGAATAAGCTTTCCATCGATATCAAATTCGCGCAAATCCGATACTCGATTGAGGAGTTAGAGAATTTTTAAGTTGATAGTGTCCCACCCAAGCAACCATTGTGTTGCGGTGATCTTATGATCCAAGGAATGATATGAATGTAACACCCCATAGTTTTCCTAGCTTGAATTCATTCCTAGAACGTTAAGAAATAGCTTCCAAAATGAATAATATTTATTTCGTTTGGAATTTTTCATATTTAGACCTCCCATTGTGTAGGAAATTGAATAATCTTTCCATCGATACCAAATTCGTCCAAATCCGATACTCGGTTGAGGAGTTAGAGCATTTTTAAGTTGATAGTGTCCCACCCGAGCAACCATTGCGTTGCGGTGAAGGAAAATTTTATAATTGTCAATTTCAGTGGACCTCCGTGATATTATAGCATTGCGGAGAGGTTTAAATTTCCAATTTTCAAAATCTAATAGCCCAACGCGATACTATTTTGTCGCGCTAGTTGCTAAAATGGCATTCCAAAGGGCACCGCGATGGGTTCGCATCACGGAGTCTGCCCAGTTCCCACACGTCCACTTTCCAATAAGCCACCGAGATAGTGGCACATCGTGGTGGCCTACCATTTTGGAAAATGTTGCTTTTTCCAGATCCATTTAGAAGTTTAAAAGGGGTATTTTGGTCAATCCCCAAGCCCCCAATTCGTGTATAACATGAGATTAAACCCTTTTAAGCATATTATACTCATTATTCATCAATTCTCTTTCAAAGAAAAACCCTAGAGCCTAAAGCTTTCTCTCCAATAAATCAGAATCCTCCATTGTTTCTCCAAGCAAGCTTAAGATTGGGGATTCCCAAGACAAGATAATCAAGAACTCATCTTCAAGAACTCAAATAGGAATCAATAATTCAAGTTTATTCATCTAATCATCTATCAAGGTATGTGGGGTTTATGAACAAGGATCTTCTTCCTTCCTTGTGCCCAAAAAAAGTTTTTATTTAAAATTCATATGATTTTGAATGATTATTCATGAGATTTGAATTAGGGTTCATACCCATTATTGCTCTTTGCAAGAATTTGAGATTTCAAGTGTTTTAGAAGTTGAATTACATGTCTATTTTTATATTTTCATGCCTATTGCAGTAATTTATAGAATTTGAGATGAACTATCATTGTTTTCAATAGCAAGCATAATTATTATGATGTTTTGACATGAGATTAAAGCATGGGTTACTACCCCAAGATTGAATATTATTATTTCAATAAAAATAATATTTTAAGCATTCTATTATCAGATTATTTATAGATTTTCAGTAAAGCTTTAATTTTCGATCATTGGATTAGCTATAGAATCCACTTTTCAAATTATTTCTGATTACAGAATTTAGATCAGTTTTATTTACAGATTTTATCAGATAAATGCATAATTGGTTTTAGATAAATCCTTATGCTAGTTTTAAAGTGAATTTCCAACAGAATAAGTGTAGCAAATAAAAAAGGAGTAGTATTTAGAACCGAGCGGGAAGTGTGAGATTAGAGTGTCCTATCTTCCACAGAACTACGTAGCCAACGTAGGTATAAATTTTGAGATTATTCCCATTTCTATATGGATGATAGATTTAGCTTGTGATCAATCACATGGAAAGTTGGTTATACTCCCTGGCAAGAGTATGACACTTCTACCCAACGTGAGGTTTTTTCCTTAGGAGGACGAGACGTTGGACTCCATGTAGCTCACATGGTTTATGTCGGTTAAGAAAACCTCCCTGCTAGTAAAAGTAAATAAACAGTTTTTAGTATTTCCTTACTAGTAAGAAAAGTATTTTTTGAAAACTAAGTGTAAAGGCTCACAGATTTACATAGATTATTCTTTACAGAAAGATAACAGCTACTAACTTCAGCTTTCAGATTTTAGAATTTAGAGTGAGTCCTTCCTACACTTAGACAGTATGATTTAAAAAGAGAATACAAGCACAACTTTCATAACTAAATGTTAAGACTCACTAGATTTTCAAGTATGATTTTTTATTCATGATTACAGAGTTCAGTATTTCAGATAATCCAGTTTATGTGTAACGCCCCGAGAGCACACCCTGAGCGACACACGTTGCTTACAGTCCCGAGAGACCACAAGCTAACCCATGTGCTGGTAACTGCTGTGAGCACTAGATAACATGATCATAAATGCGGAAGAATATTGACATGCCATAAGGTTTTAATAACTGAATTCAAAACTAAAATATGAGTCTATAGAAAAATCTGATTGAATATGATAAAATACTGATAAATTGGATAACTAACTGTAATGTCTGAATACTGAATAACTAACTCTAATGTCTGAAAAGCCTCTAAAACTGAATGACTGTGAGTTGATGGGACAAGTCCCAACTTACTCCAACTAACTACTAAACTGAGACATGAAATAAAGTAAGCCTGTCCTCAAAGTATGAGGACTTATCACTGTTACTACTGAGGATCTGATAAGTCTAATTGCAAACTGGGAACTGAGTGTTAGAACCTATGATATAATACATCATAGCACAAAAGAAAAGATATGCGATCAGTACTCTGAATGTACTAGTATGCTAAATGAGGTAGGCTGATATGTATGGTTTCATGAATAGAACTAATAATTAACTGAGCATGCATGTAAAACATGGAGTACTTAATAGAGTGCATGAAATCTATAGGTACTGGGAATATATGGAAATCTATAAATACTGAGTATGCATGAAAATCTGTAAATACTAAAGATACGTGAAAATCTACAGATACTGAGGATGTATGACCAAACATATAACTTGAACTGAGTAAAATTCATAAACTAAAATACTGAAATAACTGAAATCTGTATGCTTTAGTCAAACAACACTAAGAATGAATAACTCAACTAGGACTGTAATTGAGACTGTGGGAGGTATCATTTAACCGATATTCCCCAATCTGAGCTAATCGGGGTCCAACTTGTAACCCTAGTTGGAAGGGTATTAATACCATGCCACAGGTACTAACACTGGCTGTGCGAATCCACTAAATTGATATAATGTTTAAAGGACTAAGTGTGTCAAGCCTGAACTGATGGGTGACCCCTGCAAGAAAGTCAAGCATAATTCGATGGGCGAATTCTCATATCCTACGCTGGCTATGTAGTTTTGGAGTATAGGACTGCTACTAACGACTCTTCCTATTTGACGGGGAATCCTCCATCCCTACGCTCACTCGGTGCTAAATCCTACTCCCAACTGAAAGACACTGAAATACTAGACTGTTTTGTGTTTAACTGACCGATATTTGACTATTCTGATAATGATCATAGTATGTTCTAAAGACTATTCTGAAATGTACTAAGACTAGACTACATAAACAACTATGGTTTTTGGGTATTCAACACCCCCAAGACTCAAAACAATAATATTAAAACAACACTGAAGCTTAAGGGACATAGCATGAAGGTTTTCATAAAACATTTACTCTTGTAGGCATTTTATCAAACACTTGTAGTTCGTAGCTAGTCAAATCATGGGAATACTATGGAACTTGTATAAATAACATTAATTTAACATGAAAAGCACTAATTCATGGTTTAATTTAATAATTGATAACATTAAAACATGGAGAATCGAATAACAATAATAATTTCATTGAAACATGGTATAAAATCATAGTTCATGGAGATTCATGGGTGAAATCATAATTTAAAACATAATAACTTGGAAAGATTATAACTTGGTAATTAAAATAGGATACTTGAACTCCATGGGTGGAAGGGACCCATGGATGAACATTTAACATACCTTAACTGATGAATTTCTTGATGTTCTTGGTGAATTCTTGAGGGTTGGGCTTGAATTTGAGAGCTAGGGTTTGTATTTGAGAGAGAAATCTCTTGAATTTTTGGGAAAAAATGAGTGAATAATGAACTTAAAATATTTTTATGGATTAAATATCACACCTGAGCGGATTAAAATAATGGGAAAGGATTAATTTAACCCTGGGTGACACTTTTAATTTTCGTCGATTTTTTTTGAAAAACACCACTGGCATGACGCGGCGCTATCGCGCCGTGTCACTGGAATTGGACAACTGGGAAAATGCATAATGGCGCGATGCGGTGAAATCGCATTACCACCTTATTTGTGACCTGGAATCTCACCGCGATGCGGTGGTATCACGTGGGATCACTGGAAATTAGCCACCTTATTTGCGACCTGGAATCTCACTGCGATGCGGTGGTATCGCGTGGGATCACTGGAAATTGAAAATTCTGAACTGAGCCTATAGAGTGATGTGCCAACATTGTGGAGGCCCACTGGTTTTTGACAATTATCATTTAGACTGGCTCTGCGACGCTCTAAGGGTCAAAATGATGGTGTTTAACGACTGAAACTTAAAATCACCATACTTCTTACCCAGTTATTGGATTTTGACAAATTTTATATCGTTGGAAAGCTAATTCTATTTCCTACGCAATGGAAGGCTCTAAACTGATAAAGAATGAGTGTTTCAAAATTTTTATATAGGAATACTCATGTATTGGGACTTGGATTACGCTAAGGAAATATGAGGTATTACAATATCTTCCCCTTAGGATCATTTGTCCTCGAATGAGACTCATTAAGCTGAGGGAAAATTGATGGACTGAGGTTACACACTGAACATGTATATCTGATGTATGGAATGCATGACTGAACTGACTCATTAATGTACGACTGACATGAACATGATGTGAAACTAAAACTGAGCATGATAGAGAGAAATCTTAAGAAGATTAGTACCTTATATTGAATCTGGATTCTTGGAGAAAAGATGAGGGTACTTGGTTTGCATATTTTCCTTTTCTTCCTAAGTGTCTCCCTTAACGGACTGATTTCGCCAAAGAACTTTGACCAATGAAAATCTTTAGTCTACGAACTTGATGATCAAGAATTTCGACTGGGACTTCCTCAAAGGAAATACTGTTCTAAATATCTACGCTTTCTAAGGGAACAACTACAACTGGATCACCAATACACTTTTCAACAATGAGACATGGAACACTGGGTGAACTGAGGCTAGATCTGAAGGCAACTCAAGCCGTAAGCTACCATTTTTAAATGACTGAGAAGTCTGAAGGGACCGATATATTGGGGAATGAGTTTCCCTTTCTTGCCGAATCTCTTCACTCTCTTAATGGGAGAGATTTCAAGTACACAAAATCACTGACATAAAACTTGAGATCCTTTCTCCTCATATTTGCATATGATTTCTGTCGCCTCTGGGCAACCCTAAGACTTTCTTTGATCATTTGAACCTTCTCTAACGCGTCAAAAACCAAGTCAGGCCCTACTACTACGGCCTCACCCACTTCAAACCAACCAATTAGAGATCTACATCTCATACCATAGATAGCCTCAACTGGAGCCATACAGATACTGGAATGATAGGTGTTATTATATATAAATTCAATCAAAGTCAAGTGGTCATCCCAACTACCTTTAAAATCAACTACATTTGCTCTCAACATATCTTCTAGAGTCTGAATGGTCCTTTCTGCTTTACTATCTGTCTAAGGGTGGAAAGTTGTACTGAGATGTAGTTGGGTACCAAAACCCTTCTAGAATGCTTTCTAAAAATGAGAGGTAAATTAGGTACCTCTATCTAAGATGATAGATAAGGAAATATCGTGTAACCTAACGAACTCTCTGAGATAGAGTTTGGCATAGTCCTTGACTGAATAGGAGGTATGGACTGGCAAGAAATGAGATGATTTGGTCATCCGATCTACAATAACACAAATAGAATCATGCTGATGACGAGTATGAGGCAAACCTGTCACAAAGTCTATGTTAACTTCCTCCCATTTCCAAGTGGGAATACTGAACTCCTGCAAGGACCCACTAGGCTTCTGGTGCTCAATCTTAACTCGCTGGCACGTAGAGCATTTAGCTACAAACTTTGCAATATCTCTCTTCATCCCACTCTACTAATAAATCTCTCACAAATCATGGTACATCTTAGTGGCCCCTGGATGAATAGAGTAATGCACACCATGCACTTCTGCAAGAATTTATTGCCTCAAGTCATCTATACCAGGCATAAATAGCTAACCCTGATAATGCAGCACGCCATCTCCCCCTTGGGAGAAAACCTCCACCTTCTGATTTCTGTTTGATTCTTTCAACATAACTAGACTAGGATCTCTATCCTGCTTTTTCTTTACCTCGGAAACTAGAGATGATTCTAAGCTACTCTACACCCATACACTACGTTATGCTGAATCGAGTAAACAGACACCTAGTGGGAAAGCCAATGAACTTCTTGAGCTAACTTCTTCTTACCATCCTCAACATGAGCAATACTACCCATAGACATTCTACTGAGAGCAACATCCACTACATTGGCCTTACTCGGATGATATAGAACACTCATGTCATAATTTTTTAACAACTCTAACCACCTTCTCTGATTCAGATTTAAATCTTTCTGAGAGAATATATACTGAAGGCTCTTATGGTCAGTGAACACATCAACGTGGACCCATACAAGTAATGCCTCTAAATCTTTAAGGCAAAAACTACTGCTGCTAACTCAAGATCATGAGTCGGATAATACTTCTTATGAAGTTTAAGTTGTCGTAAGGCATAGGCTATAACCTTACTTCTCTGTATGAGAACACAACCCAAACCTACTTTGGATGCATCACAGTACACAACAAACCCATCTAAACCATATGGCAAAGTAAAAACTAGGGCTGAGGTGAGTCGAGTCTTCAACTCCTGAAAACTCTTCTCGCAAGAATCTGACCACTAAAACTTAACTTTATTCTGAGTCAATTTGTACATTGGGGATGCAATAGAAGAAAATCCTTCAACAAACCGATGATAATAGCCAACTAAACCCAAGAAATTCCTGATGTCTAATGGAGAGATGGGTTTAGGCCATTTTCTCACCGCCTCAGTCTTTTGAGGATCAACTCTAATGCCATCACTGGAAATAATATGGCTAAGGAAATCTATTGATCTTAGACATAATTCATACTTACTGAATTTAGCGAATAACTGGCGAGCTCTAAAAGCTTGTAACACTATTCTGAGATGGTCTGCATGATCAGTTTCGCTATGGGAGTAAACAAGAATGTCATCAATGAAGACTATGATGAACATGTCCAATTATTGCTTGAACACTCGATTTATCAAGTCCCTGAAGGCTACTGGGGAATCCGTGAGACCAAAATACGTGACTAGAAATTTGAAGTGACCATACCGAGTTCAAAAAGTTGTTTTTAGGATGTCACATTTTCTGACTCTGAGCTGATAATATCCTGATCTGAAGTCTAACTTTAAAAAATAGTTGGCACCCTGAAGTTGATCAAATAAGTCATCAATTCTAGGAAGTGGATATTTATTCTTGACTGTGACTTTGTTTAACTGACGGTAGTTGATAACGCTCAATCTACAGCTCTCGTCGGAGTGTAAAGCGGTCGTTTGTCAAATATAGAACCCAACTGGGTTGGGTATCGATCCCACAGGGAATAGCTTGGTCAACAAGTAAGAAAAGATTACTAGACTTTTAGTGAAAGTCTCGTAAAAAGGGGGGAGTTTTGTTGTGCAAGTAATGTAACCAAACTATTAAAGTAAAAACGGAAAATAGCAAAGCAAAAAGAAAGAATGTTTAGTAGGATGTAAAACAATGAGAATTGAGAAGTTGGGGTTATGTCCACCTTATGAGTTGTACGTCTCTATTGGCTATGAGTTGTACGGAATTCAGACATGCGAGTGCTTATAGAGAATTGTATTCGATGGTAAATCCAAGCGTCTTTCGACCTAAACAAGGACTATTTCACTTTAACTCTTTCGAGCTTAAAGCGTATCTAGTGGTACAAATTCTCCAAGAGGTTAATCCAGTTACGGCACTAACTTTTTAATAGGGGATGGGACCCTATTACCTTGACATTATCTCTTTTCCAGACATATAACCTTTCTTTCGAACAAGTTAATGCTATACTGGCGTATTCTATGCGTCTGCAGCCACAAGAATTTGCATTAAGATGAAGAGAATAATGATATAAGCAACACACGTGTCATGAATTCACAAACTCATAGCAATAGATAGTATCTCATAAGGCTTCCTTAACCCCAACATAGAAGTTTAGTTACCCATGAGTGCGAAGGAAATCACAATAAACATTATTATTATACCACAATAAAGATCTCGTGTAGTAAGGTGTGGTAGGCGTTAGGCGTGACTTCTTTGCAAAGTAATGTTTCTCTTGTTGCGGAAATTAAGAATTGAATAGATGAATAGAAGAAGAATAAAAAGTAGAATTATTAGAATGGTTGGAAGAGTAGAGGAATCAATAATAGAAGAATGAATTAAAAGTAGAATGAGAATTGTAATTCGAAGTATTAAAATCTCTAGCAAAATAGGGTAATTATAATACCCATATCCTATTCCTACTAAGCTAATGAATTACTTAACCCATCCTACTAGGTTAAGGTATCATTATCCTAATCCTAATAAGTTACTGCTAGTCCCCAAAGTCTTCAGAATTATTGTTTTTGCCCGGGACAGATTTTCCATGCGCCACTTTTGGTCCTTGGCGTCCAAGATTTGGTTTCCTCCTTTCGTGAAGCTTTCTTTGGCGTTAAGTTATCCATAAAATGCTGAATTCTGCATCATTTATACCTAAAAACTTGCTAATCATGTTCGTTAGCTCACTTACAGGAAAAAGGACTAAAAGTGCATGAATTATATGATTTGTCCTCAAAACATGGCTTAAATATGGGTAAAATATAGCACTATAGGCGTGTAAATTCGCCTATCATCAACACCCCACACTTGAAGATTTGTTCGTCCTCGAACAAAATATCATGTCCCTCTTAACATTTACTTAGGTTTTCACAGCAACAACACAAAATATTCGTCAAGACAAGCATAACAATTATCAACAAAGAGTAGTTTTCTGATCATTAGTAGAAACAATTCAGCCTCCAACATAGACTCGTGATGGTGGTCAACTCATATTCAAAAGTCAAGGCACAAAGAATCATACACGACCACCCAAAACTCATCAACCATGTGTGTCTCACAATGTATTACCCATAATCACTCACAAGTATAGCATATTTTTCAAACATGGGTATAAAAATATCTTTGCTCTCACTCTCACAAAGAATTCATATGTTGTAACTGATGACCATAGGCTTTCCCTTAGTGTAATGCTCCACTAAATGTCAGAATGCTAAGCTTAGGATCAAATAGGTCTTTTGCTGGTTGTAATGTAGGCTAAGGGACGGGTAGGACTATTTTGGCCAGAAATAGTGACTATGTTCCTAAGCGCTTTAATACATCGCATTATATCATTAACACTTTTCTTTCAAACAACCTCTCTACTTTCTTTTAATCTACCACCCTTTTTCTCCTCTTTTGTTTTTTCAATTTTAGACATAACCAAGTTTTTAGTTTTCCTTTCCTTTTTCTTTTCATAACATACCTCTTATGATAGCACTTTTTTTCATAATGAATTCAAGCACCAATACATTCTAAAGCATCATATTCACCCAATTTCCTCTTATTCTGTCACATGTCTTTTATACTTTAAAGCACTTAGGAATTTGGATCAAATTATGGTCTTGAAAAAAATGGATTTGGCTTACATATGAGGTTGTCAAAGAAAATAGGCTAAAGGCTCAAAAGGGTTTTATCTAGGATGATGTCCATGGGTAGGTATAAAGAAGGTAAACAATCATAGGTTGCCAAAGAAATGCCTAAATCATCTCCTAAACTTGCATTCTTTATTTTCGCTTTACATACATACCAGGCAAGTTCTAGCATCAGCCACAAGCACATAATATACTATTATCTCACACACACAAGGCACATGGTCGACTTTATTGGGAGTAGTATAGACTCTTGACACCACAGATGAAGGAATTAAACCAAACAATATCACATAGTGAGTCACAATTAGAGCCTAAACATCTCAATAGTCATGATTTTAGCACAAACTCTATCATAATCTCATGCTGCCTGTCAGAATAATTTCATGCGAATTTAAGCAAAAAAAACACAAAAAAAAATGAAAAATGAGAAAGAAAAAAAACCTAAGCTAAGCAAACAAACATAAATAAATGTAAATGTGGATAGAGAAGTATAGCATGCAAATACCAGCACCCCACACTTAGACGGGACACACTGTCCTCAGTGGAAAATAAATAAGAAGAACCTGGTTAGTTGGACTCATCCTCTATGTCTGGGGTCATACCCCTTTCGTCGGAATCATCATCAGAGTCGTCATCCTCAGAAGTTCCTCATAAGTATCCCACTTAATTCCAAGAGTGAGTCGAGGTATTTTCAGCGAGGAGGGTTCTCCTTGCTCTTTTCGGCCTCTTTTCTTGCCTTTTTGTGAAGTGGTAGCCTTATCTTTGCCTTGTCTTGCTTTGGGTGACATTGTACCTGAGACTTAAAACAATGTTCATGTTAGCATCATCTCGATGGATACAATCTATAAACAAGCAGTAGTGGCACCACCCCACACTTAGTTTGTTGGTACAGACTAGTGAAGTGAAAGTGGTCGACTAGTCAGACTTCATTGACATACGTTTTAGGTGCTATATTCCAACAATAAAATCAGAGCAGTCATACTTCTTATAATCTTGGTAATGCTTTCATGTTTGATATATCATGACTACTACATAGGGATTGAATCAAGGTATAGAATCTAACTAATCACAACCTCCTATGTCGGTAGGCAACTATAATTCTTATCCCGATGAACAAGTCATTCCATCATGTAAGTATTCAAGTGACAAGATTATGCAATTTTTGTGACCATAGAAATTCCGCAAGAGTATGACAATGCATCAAAATCAAATTCAAGTTGGAAATAAGTTAAGATCATCCTTACGTATACGTTCATTCACGTAGTTGTATATCAACAATTCAAACACATTCACATCACCAATACTTCTTCAAGAATTAACAATTCATAATAGGCATAGTAGTGTATTACTTACGGAATGTAAATGAAGAACAAAGTAGTACTTACTTGATTGATGCCTTTGGATGATGTTCTTTTGAAGAAAAAGAGCAAATGGAATTTTTTTTAGAGGATTTGGAGACTATAGGCGGCGCCTAGGCTAGGTTTCCAATGTGTTTTTGGTTCAAGACTAAGTCTCATATTTATAGGAGAAGGTTGGGTTGGGTTTTGACCCATTTAAAATTGGATTTGGAGACAAGAAGTGACCATAGGCGGCGCCTTTTGCTTTGCCTATGCTTGGCATAGGCGGCGCCTTTTTCAAAGCATTATTTAGCATAGGCGGCGCCTATGCCATGGCATTCCTAGGCATAGGCGGCGCCTTTCACTTAGCATATGAGATTCAGAGACAAAAGGCATTAGCATAGGCGGCGCCTATGCTATGGCATACTTGGGCATGGGCGACGCCTATGCTATGGCACACTAGATTCCGAGACCTTAGGCCATAGTATAGGCCTTGCCTTGTTCGTGGCCTAGTTTTACCTAGGCCTAGCCTTGTTCGATGCCTATATTTTCATGAGCAATGCTCAATCCATAGCCTTTTGCTTCTTCATTCCTAACTTACCACCTTCAACATGCAATACGTCCAAATCGAAATTTGAAACCAATCTCCTCGTTTTACACCTCTTGCACCTACATTTGCTGAAAAACAATAAAAACGATTAGAACGATGGGTTGCCTCCCATCAAGCGCCTTAGTTTTGGTCGTGGCACGACTCTTATTTTTGGATTTTTATTTATCAAAAGCAAACACGTAATAGAACGAAAGAAAAATGAAAAATGATAAACGATGGGTTGCCTCCCATCTAGCGCTTGATTTATTGTCGCGGCATGACATAGTTACCTCGAGTACTTAGACTTCGTCGAGATAGATGGTGGATCATTTTCTGAATGGATTCAGATGATAATGAGACTTACTTGTAGGCATGCAATCTTCTTCGAGATGACCCTTGTGCATGTCTATCCCAGGAGGGATACCAATTGTATCATCAATAGTCCAACCCATAGCTCTCATGTATCTCTTCAGAGCAGAGATGAGAGCCTCTACGTGCTGTTTACTTAAATCATCTGCACTTACCGGAAGTATATTTATACTTTCCAAGAACACATACCTTAGATAATCGGGGAGCTCTTCCGATTCTAGCATTGGTGGCTCTTCAAGGGAAGTCTTCGCTGTTGGTGACGGTTGATTCTTAAGATAACGGTCCGGTTGCTTAGGGGTATGGGAATAGGACTCTATTTCTATTAGAGCACCCATAAGTTCTTCATAATCTTCATCGTCCTCATGCTCAACATTCAGTGGCGCAGCAGACAATGGCTCAACAGTAAGCTGTTTCTCTACAGATAATGCTTTCTTATCCTCATGATGAACATCAGCTACAGAGAACACATTCATATCGCTGGGCTGCTTCATTGCTTTGCATATATCAAAGCGGACCACTTCGTCATTCAACCGAAATAAAAGCTCATTAGCTCTCATGTCAATAAGAACACTTCCCGTTGCAAGGAAAGGACGTCCCAAGATTATGGGTACTTTAGAATCCACCTCGCAATCCAAAATCACAAAGTCTACAGGAAAAATGAAGGTAGACACCTTCACCAACACGTCATTCAAGATACCCACAGGTCGTTTTACTGACCTATCCGCCATCACGAGCCGCATATTGGTTGGTGTAGGGTCGCCCAACCCCAACTTTCTGTAGATGGATAGTGGCATCAAATTGATGCTAGCTCCCAAATCACACAATGCTTTGGCAAAATTCATAGATCCAACCGTGCAAGGAATAGTGAAAGCACTGGGGTCGGCCTTTTTCTGAACTAGTGATCGGGTGGCAATAGCACCGCAATGATTAACAATATCTTTCAACTCATAGCTTGCTGCCCGCTTCTTTGTCAAAAGATCCTTCATAAATTTTGCATACCCAGGCATTTGTTCAAGTGCCTCCACCAACGGAACATTAATGGTCAGCTGCTTTAACATAGTCATGAATTTGCCGAATTTTGTATCATCTGTATGCTTCTTCAATCTTTGAGGAAAAGGTGGTGGTGGATATGGAATTGTTTTCTCCACAGCTTTCTTCTCCTCTTGCTTTTGAATTTTGGTAGTTTCAGGCTGCAACCTACTAGGGGTGACGTCATGTACGTCTTGGTCAGCTTCCATGGCGTTTTCTTCATTAGCCTTATCATCGTTGTCTGCTACATCGTCGACCACTTGTTTGCCCTTAGATGAAGTTTCCAGCGCCTTACCACTTTGAGTAGTAATAGCCATGCATGATCCATCATTCCTTGGATTTTGCACAGTGTCGCTAGGTAAAGTGCCAGCCTTTCTTTGATTGAGTGCTGCTGAAAGTTGGCTCAATTGCTGCTCTATTTGCTTGATTGAAGTGGAATGTGAATCAACTAATTGCTTCATAGCGGACAAATCATTTATTACCTCCGTTACTCCCGCGCTAGTTGCTTCCACTCCTTTCAATAGTTTAGCCATCATGTCTTCCATACTTCCAAAACTAGATGTGGTGGCGTCACGTCTTCCAGGGGGAACATACAAACCACTACTGTCATTCTTGTTCTTCCAACTACCTTGGTCCATGTTTCCAGATTTACCATGATAGTTCCGACCTTGGTTTCCTTGGGCATTGCCTCGGAAACCCCCCTGATTGTTCAAGTAGTTGGCTTCTTCTTCCGAATCAGATTCGTTTCTTCCTTTTGACGCAACAGCTTTGACTTTTTCGGTCTTCCCTGATAATAGATGCTTTGTAAGAAGATCCACTTGTGTTTTCATGTGCGCCATATCTTGATCACGTTCTTCTTCTCGTCTCCTTTGGTCTGCAGTCATGCCAATAGAAAAAATGGGGCTTGCTACCACAAAATCACTGGTATGCTAAGCTCTACTTTGCTTCATCATACGATCTAGCATATTGCTTTCCTGACCAAAGGTGAGATCCATAAAAGATCCTCCGGCCGCATTATCCACCACTGGTTTAGTTATTGAATTCAAGGCTCTATATAGTATCTCCATTAGGTGAACATTAGTCATGTGATGGTTTGGGCACCTCATTAGCTTCGTCTTGAACTTCTCCCATGTTTCATGAAGGGCTTCAGTTGGAAGCTGACGAAAGTTGCTGATTTCATCTCTCAATTGTGCTCTTTTGGATGGCGGAAAGAATCTTTCTAGGAAAGTGTCTCTCAATTGCCTCCAATTTGTAATAAAATCAGGAGTCATCCCATTCAACCATAGAGTTGCCTCCCCAGACAGAGACAATGGAAATAAGCATAATCGAATTGCATCCTGACCAACACCAGGATTGTCAAACGACTTGCATGTAGAAATAAAGTTGATGAGATGCATATTCGGATCATCGACTGCTAGTCCACCAAATAATCCCTTGAGTTGCAATAACTGAATCATGGTGCTTGTGATGTTGAACTTGGCTCCGGGTGCCAATAGTGGAGGAATAATGGCTCCTGTGGCTCCGGCTCCATCAATATCATCATCATCATCGTCGAACAGTATTTGCACAGCTCGGTGTTTGGGCCTAAATTGCGCTTGACGATCTCTCCTCTGCATGGGTGCCGCCATCTCAGCAGTATGCCGTGGGTTTAGTAGCTCTTCATCGCCCAGGTCCTCATCATCAGGATTTGTTGAACGCCCTGGGTTATCAATATTCTGCTGATGCGCTTGAGCAGCTATCCTTTCAATTTCACGTTGTGCATCCATTGATGCACTGAACAAACCTGAATAAAACAAAAACAACAACTAAAAGTAAAAGTACGAGAATATTTGACCAAAGGGTCTAGTAACTATCACAAACTTAGTTGACAACTGTATTCCCCGGTAGCGGCACCAATTTTTGATAACGCTCAATCTACAGCTCTCGTCGGAGTGTAAAGCGGTCGTTTGTCAAATATAGAACCCAACTGGGTTGGGTATCGATCCCACAGGGAATAGCTTGGTCAACAAGTAAGCAAAGATTACTAGACTTTTAGTGCAAGTCTCGTAAAAAGGGGGGAGTTTTGTTGTGCAAGTAATGTAACCAAACTATTAAAGTAAAAACGGAAAATAGCAAAGCAAAAAGAAAGAATGTTTAGTAGGATGTAAAACAATGAGAATTGAGAAGTTGGGGTTATGTCCACCTTATGAGTTGTACGTCTCTATTGGCTATGAGTTGTACGGAATTCAGACATGCGAGTGCTTATAGAGAATTGTATTCGATGGTAAATCCAAGCGTCTTTCGACCTAAACAAGGACTATTTCACTTTAACTCTTTCGAGCTTAAAGCGTATCTAGCGGTACAAATTCTCCAAGAGGTTAATCCAGTTACGACACTAACTTTTTAATAGGGGATGGGACCCTATTACCTTGACATTATCTCTTTTCCAGACATATAACCTTTCTTTCGAACAAGTTAATGCTATACTGGCGTATTCTATGTGTCTGCAGCCACAAGAATTTGCATTAAGATGAAGAGAATAATGATATAAGCAGCACACGTGTCACGAATTCACAAACTCATAGCAATAGATAGTATCTCATAAGGCTTCCATAACCCCAACAGAGAAGTTTAGTTTCCCATGAGTGCGAAGGAAATCACAATAAACATTATTATTATACCACAATAAAGATCTCGTGTAGTAAGGTGTGGTAGGCGTTAGGCGTGACTTCTTTGCAAAGTAACGTTTCTCTTGTTGCGGAAATTAAGAATTGAATAGATGAATAGAAGAAGAATAAAAAGTAGAATTATTAGAATGGTTGGAAGAGTAGAGGAATCAACAATAGAAGAATGAATTAAAAGTAGAATGAGAATTGTAATTCGAAGTATTAAAATCTCTAGCAAAATAGGGTATTTATAATACCCATATCCTATTCCTACTAAGCTAATGAATTACTTAACCCATCCTACTAGGTTAAGGTATCATTATCCTAATCATAATAAGTTACTGCTAGTCCCCAAAGTCTTTAGAATTGCAGTTTTTGCCCGGGACAGATTTTCCATGCGCCACTTTTGGTCCTTGGCGTCCAAGATTTGGTTTCCTCCTTTCGTAAAGCTTTCTTTGGCGTCAAGTTATCCATAAAATGCTGAATTCTGCATCATTTATACCTGAAAACTGGCTAATCATGTTCGTTAGCTCACTTACAGGAAAAAGGACTAAAAGTGCATGAATTATATAATTTGTCCTCAAAACATATCTAAAATATGGGTAAAATATAGCACTATAGGCATGTAACTTCGCCTATCATCAGTAGTCTATGCACATTATGAGAGAATCGTCTTTCTTATGCACGAATAGAACAGGTGCATCCCACGGGGTGACGCTGGATTTGATGAATACCTTACCTAGAAGTTCCTTTAACTATTCTTTTAACTTCTTGAGTTCAACTGGAGCCATTCTATATGGCGGAATAGATATCGGCTGAGTATCTGGAATAAGGTCTATTCCGAATTTGATTTCCCTTTCGGGAGGAACTCTGGGAAGATCTTCATGAAATATATCTGAGAATTCATTTACTACTGGAACTAATTCAAGAGTTGAAGTTTTTGAGTTAGAGTCTTTGACTCGCACAAGATGGTAAATACACACCTTCGATATCATCTTTCTCGCTCTAAGGACGAAATCAACTGACCCCTAAGAGCTGTGGTACTACCCATCCATTTAAGGACTGGTTCATTTGGGAAATGAAAATGAACTATTCTATTTCTACAATCAACTGAGGCATAACATGAGAGGAGCCAATCAATGCTGAGAATGACGTCAAAATCCATTATCTCTAACTCCACGATATCAACTGAGGTAACTTTCTGAGATATTATGACTAGACAGTTCTTGTATACCTATCTGGCTACGATGGAAACACCTACAGTTGTAGACACTTAAAAGGGCTTTGCTAGAGTTTGGGACTGACTCCAAAATTAACGGCTAAATATAGAGTCACAAAAAAAAGAAAAGCTCCAGGGTCTAGTAAGGCATAAACATGTAAGTGAAAGACCTACAATGTACCAGTAACTACATATAGAGAATTTTCCCAATCTTGGTAGGACTGAAGAGCATATAATCTGTTCGAATGCTGACCACTGGTAGCACTAAAAGTGGCACCCTGTTGAGTTGGGTGATCGGATTGAACTGGCGACTGATGGGACTGGCCCTGTTGGTGTACATCCCTGCCTTTTTTAGCAACTACCCGACATTTCTAAATTCAATAGCCTAGCTTAACACACCCAAAGCACACATCTCTACCCACTCTACACTCACCCTGATGGTGTCTGCCATATTTTTTACATAGAGGATTTGTACGAGCACTGCTAACACTGACTTAGGACTTAAAGCCTGGTGCTCTATCACTATTGTCGTTTCTAAATTTGGGTATGAAAGTACTGGATTAAGAGGGTGCTGGGGCTGAAGACCTCTAATGAAATTGAGAACGGTTACCACCCTCTGACTTTGGCTGACTGAAGTTAAAACTACTCGTCCTAGCCCTTTTGTTTTCTCTCTCCCTCTCCTTAATCTTATGCTTCTCTATCTTTTGAGCATGGACCATCAGCCTAGATAAGTCCATCTCACTAATCAGTATTGTGGTACTACACTCTTTGACCACACTATCAGATAAGCCAGACACAAACTTACTCATCTTAGACCTGTTATCAGCTACTACATGAGGAGCATATCTAGCTAACAAAGTAAACTTAAAGAAATACTCCCTCATGCTCATGCTTCCCTGCCTCAAATTAATAAACTCTAACACCTTGGCCTCTCTCAACTCCAATGGGAAGAATCTGTCTAAGAAAGTTGTGGAAAACTCTTCCTATTCTACAGGCCCTGCATCTACACCCCTATCAACTTTTCACTCCTTAAACCAAGTATGGGATATATCCTGTAACAGATATGCAACCAACTCAGTACTCTGAGTAGATATCACCCCCATAGCATCCATGACTTTCTGAACCATATCTAAGAATTCCTGTGGATCCTCTCCAGACTTGGAACCTATGAAATAAGGAGGATTCATTTGAGTGTAATCTTGAATCCTGGTTGCAGCAATATTGGCCACTAGGTTGGCCAGAACAGCAGCTGCCCGTTCATTCTATACTACTACGGAGTTTGCTAGAGTAGTGAGGGTAGCTCTGAATTCTGCGTGAGAGACATGGTCATCCAAAGGATCTGCTTGGACGGGCTGAGGGGTAGGCTGGTTTTCTATTCTTCTTCCATTCTTCTTGGGAGGAATGTTCTATAAATGGAAGAAATAAATGGATTAGACTGAGAGTTTAACTTAAGCTCATGCTCGCTTGCATGACATGAATACTGAAAGAAGAGAAACTATTCCTAAATACCTTGTATCCTCCCTTCCATAAGTGTGGAACTCGACGCGACTTTCAGACTTCCTAGGACAATTTAAAACCTTAGGATCTGATACTAAATTTGTAACGCCCCAAAAGTAGTCCCTGGGCGTCACACGGTGCTTACAGTCCTGAGGGATCACAAGCTAACCCATGTGCTGGTAACTGCTGTGAGCACTAGATAACATGATCATAAATGCGGAAGAATATTGACATGCCATAAGGTTTTAATAACTGAATTCAAAACTAAAATATGAGTCTATAGAAAAATCTGATTGAATATGATAAAATACTGATAAATTGGATAACTAACTGTAATGTCTGAATACTGAATAACTAACTCTAATGTCTGAAAAGCCTCTAAAACTGAATGACTGTGAGTTGATGGGACAAGTCCCAACTTACTCCAACTAACTACTAAACTGAGACATGAAATAAAGTAAGCTTGTCCTCAAAGTATGAGGACTTAGCACTGCTACTACTAAGGATCTGATAAGTCTAATTGCAATCTGGGAATTGAGTGTTAGAACTTATGATATAATACATCATAGCACAAAAAAAAGATATGCGATCAGTACTCTGAATGTACTGGTATGCTAAATGAGGTAGGCTAATATGCACGGTTTCATGAATAGAACTAATAATTAACTGAGTATGCATGTAAAACATGGAGTACTTAATAGAGTGCATGAAATCTATAGGTACTGGGAATATATGGAAATCTATAAAAACTGTGTATGTATGAAAATCTATAAATACTAAAGATACATGAAAATCTATAGATACTGAGGATGTATGACCAAACATATAACATGAACTGAGTAAAATTCATAAACTAAAATACTGAAATAACTGAAATCCGTATGCTTTGGTCAAACAACACTAAGAATGAATAACTGAACTAGGACTGTAATTGAGACTGTATCTGAGACTGTGGGAGGTATCATTTAACAGACATTTCCTAATTTGAGCTAATCGGGGTCTAACCTATAATCCCAATTGGAAGGGTGTTAATACCATGCCACGGGTACTAATACTGGATGTGTGGATCCACTAAACTGATATAATGTCCAAAGGACTAAAAGTGTTAAGCCTGAACTGACGGGTGACCCATGCGAGATAGTCAAGCCTAATCTGATGGGTGACTTCTCATATTCTATGCTGGCAACGTAGTTCTGGAGTATAGGACTACTACTAACGACTCTGCCTATCTGACGGGGAAGCAACCATACATACACTCACTCAGTTCTAAATCCTACTCCCAACTGAAAGACACTGAAATATTAGACTGTTCTGAGTTTAACTGGCTGATATTTGACTATTCTGATAATGCTCATTGTATGTTCTGAGGACTATTCTTTAATGTACTGAGACTAGACTACATAGATAGCTATGGTTTTTAGATATTCAACAACCCCTGGACTCAAAATAACAATAGTAAGAAAGCACCGAAGCTTAAGGGACATAGCATAAAGGATTTCATAAAACATTTACTCTTGTAGGCATTTTATCAAACACTTTTAGTTCGTAGCTTAGTCAATTAATGGGAATAATATGGAACTTGTATAAATAACATGAATTTAACATGAAAATCACTAAGTCATGGTTTAATTTAATAAATGATAACATTAAAACATGGAGAATCGAATAACAACAATAATTTCATTAAAACATGGTATAAAATCATAGTTCATGGAGATTCATGGGTGAAATCATAATTTAAAACATAATAACTTGGAAAGATTATAACTTGGTAATTAAAATGGGATACTTGGATTCCATGAGTGGAAGGGACCCGTGGATGAACATTTAACATACCTTAACTGATGAATTTTTTAAAGTTCTTGGTGAATTTTTTAGGGTTGGCCTTGAATTTGAGAGCTAAGGTTTGTATTTTAGAGAGAAAGCTCTTGAATTTTTGGGGAAAATTGAGTGAATAATGAAGTTAAAATGTTTTTAGGGCTTAAGTATCACACCTGGGCAGATTAAAATAATGGAAAATGACTGTTTTATCCCTGGGTGACACTTTTAATTTTCATCAATTTTTTCCGAAAAACACCACTGGCGTGATGTGGTGGTATCGCTCTATGTCACTGGAAGTGGAAAACTGGGAACATGCACAGTGGCACGATGCAGTGCAATCTCATTGCCACCTTGTTTGCGACCTGGAATCTCACCGCGACACGGTGGTATCCCGTCGGATCACTAGAAATTAACAATTCTGAACTTAGCCTATGGCGCGATGTACCAACATCGCGGAGGTCCACTGGTTTTTGACAATTGTCATTTAGACTGGATCCATGATGTGCTAAGGGACAAAATGATGATATTTAACGATTGAAACTTAAAATTGCTATACTTCATACCCGATTATTGGATTTGGGCAAATTTTATATCGTTGGAAATCTAATTCAATTTTTTACATAATGGTAGGCTCTAAACTAACAAATAATAAGTGTTTAAAAATTTTATATTTGAATACTCATGTATTGGGACTTAGATTACGCTAAGGAAATACGGGGTATTACATTATGTGAGCCATTTACATTTAGCATGCATTATTATATAAACTATGATGATGAGATGATGTTTTACTTATGCGTTTCACTCCCATATACTCATTACATCCTCAAAGTACTGATCCACATATATGTCTACGTGCTACATTGTCTCATAATATAGGTAACAGTTTAGTTGTAGCACGCCTACCCTATTCAGACAGTTTACAGCTTCCAGTCAGTAGGTGATGAGTCCTCTTGATTCAAGGGATTGAGTCAGTCATATAGTTTGTGTTGTATTTCATTTTATTTATTCAGTCGTATTGATTTGGGATAGCTGGGGGTTATGTCCCGGCTACCTAGTCAATACTAGTAGAGGCTTCATAGATAGTCAGTAGAGTTAATGTATTTGATTCCAGTATTGTTTTGTAAAAGCAGAGTTGTAATCATTTTAATTTAGTTCTTTATTGATCAGATTCAGAAAAGAGTCATCTTTTGCTTATTTCTTTCAGATTTATCTATTTTATTCAGTTGCTTATGAGTTATGCTTGTAGAAGGGTTATCTTGGGACCACTTATGGTCCTAAGCATTGTGTGACATCTCGGAACTCATTTTCTAGACGTTACAAACTTGGTATCAGAGCATAAGGTTTAACTTTCCTAGGGTGTCTGTGAAGCCGTGTCTAGTAGAGTCTTGCAGAACGGTATGGAGACATCTGTATTTTTATTTGAGAGGCTATAAGGCATGTAAGAAAAGTTTCCCCTCTTTTCTAATCTAGATTGTGAAGTAAAGTGTTCTCTCAGAATCTCCTGTCTATTCATGTGTTACCTCAAAATTTCTCATCTATGACTTATTCTCGAGATAACATGATTAGCAAGTTCAAATTCTTCTTCAAATAATGCTCTCAGATTTATCATCAGTAATCTTAAAAACCACACCAAGGGATTGAGAGGAGCTCCCTAGTGTGTCGTAAGTCTTTCAAATTGAAAGTTATGTCCCCATACTTATGAGTTTTATCAGTTGAGATAGAATTAGATATGTATTGCGATTGCCCATTGACCCTTTTTAATACAGATAGTGCTTATGAGAGGAGATAGTATGAATCTAGACTATTAAATAAAGTGTGCATTCGAGGGGTATTATGAACTTCGGTGTTGTGAATTATGATTATTAGAACCTTATTATAGTTGGAAGTATGGGTATAGAAGAGTAGTGGTAAGAAAGTGGGAATGACGATTGATAGAAGGTATAGAGATAAACTTAGGCATGTTGTCTAGTTTTGTTAAGGTGATATATCCTTGTGTGTTAGTTTAGTATAGGGTGAAGAAGGAGTTATTAATTAAGGTGAATTGTTGTTTGCTTGAAGTACGGAAGTAGTTATTGATGGTATTTATTATGATTGGAAGGTATAGGCTATTAACGAAGTATTTGGTGATTGAGTACCATTAATTTAGGTGTATAGAATGGTAAATATTAGTGATGTAAAGTAGTAGTATGTGCTAATGGATTATAATGAGATAGGTAATAGGATTTTTACTGATTACTATTATTATGAAGTTCTAGTGGACTAGTGTCTCTTGATGTTTTATTTTATAGTTTCCAATTGAGAATTGTATGTAAGGTGGGTTGTTAAATCATGTTTAGCACTAGACATTAAGTTTGAACAGTTGATGGTCATCAAGGTAGATTTAATAATTTCTTGTTAGTGATGCTAGTTATATGGAAGTGATCTAGTAGTCTTGAACAGTATGTGCTAGGGTTTGAGTCCATTTTAATTCGTAATTAAGTATGATGTTGTATGTATGATGAAGGAGTATGCCCAACGTGATATGGGGTTGCATTATCTTCTAAGGTTATTACGTGTTGTGTGGGGTTAGTAGTATCATTAAGTTTCTAAGAGGAAGGAGACTAGTTATATATATTATATGATGTTCTTAATAGCTAAGTTAAGGAGCTGAGTTATGGATAATGTTGAGCCTTTTTTATATGATCTTGATTCTCATGGTTTAGAAACATAGGTTTAGATATGCGATATTAGTAGGCTATGATAGAGGCAGTATGGTTTATTAAAGGTTGAAGATATTTATGTTAAGTGCTAGAATCTAAGTTTGAATCTTTGAAGATTGAGCGAATATAAATGAGAGTTGAAGCTCTAGAAGGTGTGAACTTAGGATGTGGTGATACTCATGAAGATTCTAAGTTAGTAAGTGTTCAAGATATTATATGATGATTAGTAGGGCTGTAGAAAGATAGAGTTGTACCCTGAAAGGAAGTATTAGGAGTGGGTTTTACACTTTCAGGTATAGTATTTCTGTGTAAGTTTGTTATTTATGTGTATCATTGTGTTCCAAACTCTAGAGTGTAGTGAGTGTAGTCCAGTTTAGAGTTTAGTAAATGGATTCCTTAGACTTAGAATGATGTCTTAAAGCTAAGGGGGAGATGATAGAACGAGTAACCAAGTCAAGCTCTAAGATTCTAGTAGTGATGCCAGTATGTTATAGAACATCAGAAAGTGAGGAGGAGGCTCAACCCATTCTTATTTCAATATTGGTATTTCAGTTATCCCAATATCTACCCATGCCTTGTGTATCAGTTCTATGATCATTGTTAATGTTCATGTGCATAATAGAGAATCATGTACTCTCCCAGTTCCTAGTACGAGGAGTTCCAGTTCATTAAGAAGTTGGAATCATATTCCATAAAGTTATGAACTCCAAAATTCAGGTCATGTAGCTCATGAATCACGCACTTATGCTTTACAGTATGTTCAGTCCCAGTACTCATGCAACACTTTTAGCGATCAGCAAAATTCAGATTTACATTATGTATGTCCTCGGATTAGATCTCTTTAATAAATCCATACCGTGAACACTCTTTTCCCCAGGCCTCGGTAAAATGGTAAGTTATGCTTAATATCCCTTCATGTTTCAGGCCCTGGTATTCCAACCTTTCAGTGATCTTCCCTTCGGTCAACATAGTGATGATGAACAGTTGCGTAGATGGGAGAGAGTAAATATGTTATATTGGGAAAGATGGTTGTATGCTAGTTTTATGTAAGTCTATAAATGAAGAAATATTGAGGTGAAACTTTTTGTGTAAGACTTGGGTAGATGAGAATATTTCTATGTGTCTTCCAAGGATTAGTACATGGAAGTTGTTATTCATAGAGGTATTAGAGAATATGAGAAAGATACTCTTATGGGTATTTGATTAGAAATCCATATATGGTTATAAAGATAGGCTTGAACGTCATGTTCATGTATAAGAGAATAGGTGTGTGGTGCACTATTGAATTTTTAGTAAGAGGTTGAATTTAATAATTAAAGTAATAAGAAAAATCATCCTAGGGTAAGTAGTTATGACAATGCTTAGGGTATTGAATCCATGGTTCAGACTAGTATTATGGTGTTATGTGCAGTACCTTGTGATTCCAACTTAGGCTTGACCATGATGAGAGGATTTAGTTCAGTTTAGACTTTTGTAAATGGATTTATCAATGCCTATGTGAGAATTATAAGTTGAATCAAGAGAGTATGGTATTTAAGTGGAATAGTATAGTTGAGGGAGTGTTTGAGAAGTGTTGCTATGCTTGAAAGTAAGAAGTTGCATTGCTTAAGGAATAGTAATTTTATCCTAGCTTATGATTGATCGGTATATGTTCCTGTAACACCTTGAGTCTATACCTCGGATACTACACGGTGCTTATAATCTAGAAGGACCACAAGCTAACCCATGATTGGTACCTGCTGCAATAACTGAATAACAATACTATAATTATGCAGAAATTAGGCAAAAATCTGACACAAGGTTCAAATATGAAATAAATACTAAACATCAATACTGAAAACTAAATACTGATACATCTGTTTGAAATACTCTAGTCTGAAAAGCCTCTACTATTTGAACAAAGAACTGATGGAACAATTCCCCAACTAACTCCGACTACTGAAGTAAACTGAGTACTGATATAACTAAAATAATAAATCTGTCCTCGAAATATGAGGACTCACCACTAACTCTGCTGCTGATAGATTGGGATGCTAAGTGCGGTCGAGAGCCCGTACGTCTGAACCTATGATATAAGACATCATAGTGCAAGAGAAAAATATGTGTCAATACTTTGAATGTACTGGTATGCTAAGTGAGGTAGGCTGATATGCACGGGTTCATATGTATGAACAATAAATGACTGAATAATATGATCATAATTGAAAAAACGTACATGCATAAATGCTTAAACTGTAACTGTGGTCATGGTAACGCCGAATACTGAGTTCTGAATCACTGGTTTACTGATATCTGAGTTTATAATACTTTATTACTGATAACTGAGTGACCGCATCTGACAGTCCAAATTTTTGTAGAATATTTCTGAGTTCCATGCTGAACTGAGTGATTGTGTCTGACAGCCTAGATTTCTATATAACTGAACTGAGTTATATACTAAGACTGGAACTAAAATTGAGACTGTGGGAGGTAATCATCTAACCGACATGCCCCTTCTCTGAACTGATTTGCGGTCCAACCTATAACTCCAGTTAGAAGGGTGTCAGTACTGTACCACGGGTAAAGACAAATACTGAGTCACCCTCATATGAAAGGTGTTCTAAATAAGAATGGTGGTACCATTAAATGGCAGGTAAGACACCTCATCAACCCTCAACTGGAAGGTTGATGTCTCAACGTACACTAGCTACGTAGTTCTAGAATGCAAGGACTGCTTCTAGGGATCACACCCTCTGCTGGTAGGTGAGTCCCCATCCTTGCGTTCACTCGGTGCTGACTCCTACTCCCAACTGAAAGACACTATACTGATGTACTAAACTAAACTGGACAGATACTGAGTTTACTGAGTTTTTCTGAGTTCTGTAATTGACTGAGTTCTATTGATTTCGTATCTAACTGAGGGTACTACTGATCATGAATGACTGAAACTATTCTGTACTACAGTGACTCTATGTAAGCAACTAAATTGTCGGGTATTAAATACCCCCAGGACTCGATAGCATAGATAATAACTAAGACATGGAACTTCTTGATAACATGACAATATGCAACTATTCACAATACAGTCACTGAGACATTTTGCCATATTCTTTGGCTTGTACATGAATGGAAATACATGCTAGAATATCATAATTTCACCTACAAAGTATAGCTTTAACATGGGAGCGAATTTGGAACATGTAGTTCTAGCATGAATTCATCATAAGGTCACCAATGGACCACAATGCACAATTTATTCACTTAGGCATTTTGTGAAACACATGGAAGGCATAACCTTATACTTGGGCATGAACAACATGCTAATGCATCATGAATACCATAATAAATTTACAAATTCAAGGGCTTAATATGGATTCACATGATACTACACATATATCAATTAACTACACATGAAACTTGTAATAAAACATGGATTAGAAACCCAACTAATCATTGTAATCAAACCCA